>CM057452.1:1041125000-1042325000 GCA_016271365.2 Neoceratodus forsteri
AGCGTGGCACCTCTACTGGGGGAGACACAGTGGAGATGATGGGGATTGAGGCACCCTATCGGCTATACAATGTAGCCACGCTGAAGTGCGCCCCAGCGTGGCATATGAAACTGAGTTTGTGGCAGCACAGCCTATGGGGATTGGGCACCTCACGGGCTATACAGTGCGTGCGTTGGGGGGGGAGCAGCAGCAGCAGCGTGTGTGTGTGTGTGTGTGTGTGTGTGTGTGTGTGGCGAGCAGGCGATATCTGATCGCTGCTCACTGAAGCGTAGCTCCCCCTTTCAGCTGTATGCCACTGCATTTTGGAGCTGTCATAGACAGCTTCAGCAGGCATTGGAGAACTGCGGACGCGCCTGCAAACACACTGACTGAATTGGAAGAGGGCTGACACACCTCCAAAAACTCCGATGATGGCACTATGTTTCTTGCACATGCGTGCAAGCAAACATAAAAAGTTGTCCAGTCCATCCATGCAGTCCAATCATCAGTTCACAACTAGGCAGACTACAGACTACTACACAAATGATAGCTGGTGTGCTGAGAAGAAAACACTATGGTAGGAAATAATAAATGGGATCCGGCACGAATCCAGTAACAGCAAAGGGTTGGGGGAGGGTTAGGAATAACAATAGCCAGTAGCTTCTTACAAAGCAGGACCTTCAACAATCAAATTGTACTGTACACTTCTGCAGATTGCGAAACAATTTAACTACGTAGATTGGTTGGTGGATAGTTGCATAAATCCGATACGCTCCCATTATGATCCATTCCCATTATGACCATAACTGTTACTGCAATCGTCATCATCACACCAACCCGACTCAGAGGTTTACTCCTGGGGCAAAGGGCAGGACAAGCTTAGGTAATAAAGATTTTGTACTTTTTTTGACTTTATTAATACTAAAACAATTGAACTATGTCACCCTGCCCCAGTCCTTGACCTCAGTCCATTTACTCTGCACTGTTTATGAGCCTAATAATAATAAAAAAAAAAAAAAAAGCACACACAACCTCTTTCTAATTCTGACTACAGCACATATATTGTGCACAGCAGCATTTCAGGAAAGCATGTTGTTTCTGTACTACTGCTGTAGTTCTAAATGCATTAACACCAAGGTGCCTGTTGTAAATAAAGGGTATTTATTTATTTAGCTTTTGTTAACCAGGTAGGTACACTAGGCAAGACAATTGCCTATTTTCAGGTATGACCCGGGAGAGTATAGGAATAATAGATTTAGGTACATACAACAACATTGTACAAATTAGGTATGTTACATTTCATGTGAGTATACAGATTCAACACAACATACGAAACATGGTAAGGCATAGATTATACAGTATTAGCAGAACAAGAGATAAACACCTTATGGAAGCCAAGAGCAGTTCCAGGGGCACAGTATTGAAATTCTTCAGGTGTGACACCATACAGCTTAGCAACCTCTTGGAGTCTGGTCTTTTGTCCAGGAGTAGCTGCAGAGCAGAGGAGTGCTGTGATGGATCAATTCACGGGGGTTTGGGGCAGTCACAGGCTGAGGCAAGTTTGAGATGGTTCCATAGGGAGGAACGGAGACACATCTGTGAGTGTGCAGCACGGACCTGGGCAGGGAAGGAGTTCCACAGTCTGGGAGCAAATGCAACAAAGTCCCGTCCACCCATTTGTGTCTGTGTAGTGTAGTCGGTGTCTTGAGGAGGGCCTGTCCCTGGGACCTGAGGGAGTAGGAAGAGGAAACGGACGGGACAAGAAATTTCTCAAGCCCAGGAGGGGTGCCAGTGCCAAGAACCTTGCCGGTGAAGCACCCTAAGACAAAGTCTATGTGGTTAGCGGGTGAAAGCCAATTTAGCCTGCTATAGAGGTTGCAATGATGAGTGAAATGGGGGGCAGCCAGCGCGAAGCGGCAAACATTATTGTAAGCAGTGGACCACATAGTGAGGTGGGCTTTGGATGAGCGGGCAAACAAGAGGAGCCCATAGCAGAGCGAAGGTAGGAGCACCCCTCTGGCAAGTGCAATCCGAGCTGCCGGAGTAAGATTACTTTTTGCTCTGTATGCCAGACCCAGCTTTCAGTTTACAGTCTTGCAAGTATTCTGAATGTGGCGGCCAAGGTCAAGCTGCGGGTCCAGCGTCGCCCCAAGGTATTTAAATTTGTCAGTAACTGGGATCTTGACCCCGTCGACACCAGAAACACATAGTGGAGTAGGGGCAGCCTTAATCTTGGCCTGAGACCCACAGAGCATGGCCTGGGTTTTCCTGAGATTTGTAACCAACTTATGTGACAATATCCAGGATTGGATGTTCCTCAAGTCCTCGCTCAGGTGGTAGTTTATGACCCCTATCTCAGGGGAGTGAGTCAGGATGACCAGGTCATCTGCATAAAAGACAGGCTTGCAGTGGCTAGCAGCAGCCGGGAGTTTGACGAATATGGAGAAAAGCAGGGGCCCCAAGATTGAGCCTTGTGGGACACCCATGGTAACAGGGATAGTGTCCGATAACTCCTTCCCATACTTAACAAGTTGCTGTCTGTCACTTAGGTAGTTGGAGAACCAGTTGAGCACCTCAGGTGATAGACCATAGGAGCTGAGCTGGGTGCAGAACATGGTGTGATCAACAAGATCAAAGGCCTTAGAGAGATCTATAAAGATGGCTCCAGAGAGTTTGCCTTGGTCCATAGCCGCTCTGATCCAAGATGAGACCGTGGCAAGGGCAGAAGTTGTGCTGTGCCCTTTCCTAAAGCCATGCTGCTCAGGGGACAACAGGTCATGAGACTGCAAGTACTCCAAGAGTTGCCCTGCCACAACCTTCTCGAGAAGTTTGCTGACCGCTGACAGTATGGATATTGGACGGTAGTTTTCTATGAGTTTGGGGTTTCCTTGTTAAAGTATTGGGACCACCCTGGCAACTTTCCATACTTCCGGAATGACACCTGATGACAGGGACAGATTGAAGATATGGGTCACCGTGGGGGCAATCTCATTGGCACCAAGACTCAGTAGTTTCAGCTCCAATCCATCATGTCCAGCACTCGAGAAGTGGGAGAGACCCGAGAGCAGTCTCTGCACCTCTTGCACCGCCACCACCTTAAAAAGGGGAGGCGGGTAAGATGAGGATGGTGCGTCCCATTTTTCACCCTTCTCCCCTCCCCATGGGGAGTGATGAGAGTAAGGTAGATAGCTCCGAAGTATTGGTTGAATGCATTTGCGATGGTCGGGGAGTTGTTGCAACTGGCACCATCGATGATCATATCCGAGGTCTCACCGCTGGGGGTCCCACTGACTATATTCTTAATATTTTTCCGGAACCTCCTGTGGTCCCTAGCTCTGCGCAGCAGCACAGATTTGCAAAATTCTCCTTTGGCTGCCCTAATAGCATTCTTACACTGATTTCTGAGCATCCTGTACTGCAGAAATATGGCCTGTTTCGCCGTGGCCTTGAATTTTGTCCAGCACTTATCTCTGTACTTCATAAGGGTTAGCAGACTGCCCTGCAGCCACTTTGTCACCGAGCAGCCTGACCCTCCATCTGATGAGGGGGCATGTTTGTCCTGCAGCACCCTGAACGCAGTGAGGAAATGACTAGCTGCTGATGAGGAGTCCTGTGCGTTCCATACTGCTGACCAGTCAGCGTGCTGGAGATCAGCATGGTAGGAGCCAAGATCAAACCTCGAGTAGTCTCAGACCTGGATAACTTTATGTGGGATTTTCAGAGAAGGAATCTTCAACACCCGGTACACAGGGGAGTGGTCCGAGATGGAGTCAGAGAGGATGCCCGACAAGCTGATCCTCTCTGGTCGATTTGTCATGACCCAGTCCAGGAGACAGCTCCCTCCACCATTGGGTGGACATCTAGTAGGCTCCTTAATCAGTTGCGACAGGGAGAGACCAGCAAGGAGTGGTTCATATGCTTTGGAGTTGCAACCAAGTCAGTTTAGGTTGAGATCTTCTAGAATAAGTAGTTCATTATGTTTGGTCACAGCACCTACAGTATCCAGGAGGACGGACAGCCCCTTCAGGCCACCCCTTGGGGGGATTGTAGGTGAATACAACATGTATCTTTTTGGTCATCCTGAGCAACAGCACCGTGTGCAGGAACTCACAAGGGGACTGCACAGGTTGTGGACAGGGTAGCACCGGCAAGTTAAGATGGCTTTTATAATAGACCAAGATGTCACCCCCCCCCCTTTTTTCCTGGGCGATCAAGCCTGAGGAGGTCATAGCCCTGAAGGGCACATGCGGAGTTTGATATGGTGGGTTTAAGCCAGGTTTCTGTTATTCCCAGGATGTCAGGGGTGTGGTGGGTGACCCAAGCCAGTAGTTCTGCCAGGTTGGGCAGGATGCTACGAATATTGAGATGGGCTATTTTCAGCCCTTTGACCGCCATCCCGCCCAGAGCAGCAGGGGCCGTTTGGCAAGGCGGGCCAGGATTTAGCTCGATGTCACCTGATAGTGCTAGGGTCACCAGGAGTAGCTATAGGAGATGTTTTAGGGAAGGGGAGCCATCCCTGGCGCGCACCCTGCGGCCACATCTCCTGACCAGCCGTGTATGGCACCGAAAGCACCTCAGGTCACGACTGCAGAGAATGCAGAATTAAACAGGTTTGGACTCCACTTCTTAGCCCAGAGCAAATTGGGTTTGTGTCAGGTAGAACACCTGCTGACCACCTTAGTAAATAAGCGTATTTGGTTCAGGTGGCTAAAACCTCCCCCTCTCCCATGGCTCTCATATCCCTCGATGCTGAAAAAGCATTTGATAGGGTGGATTGGAACTTCCCGTGGGCTACTTTGCAGGCAATGGGCTTTCCTAATACCTTTATCAAATGGATCCAGACTCTATATTTCTCTCCTCAGACAAAAAGAAACTGTAATGGAGTCTTGTCCGAGGCTTTCCCTCTTTTTTTCGGGCACACGACAGGGTTGACTGCTCTCCCCTTTTCTCTTTAATATATATATCTCGAATCCCTGATCAGGAGATTAAACTCCTCCCCCTTAATCACTGGTATTCCATTAGGTGATAGGACTCCTGCCCTTTCGGTTTATGCGGACGACATATTGCTTCACCTTTCAGATCCGGTCTCCTTCTTAACAGAAGCATTGCATATTATTGATACTTTTGGGAAATTTTCAAATTATAAACTCAATATTACTAAAACTGAAATTTTTCCCTTTAATTCTTTAACATACAGCTCAGCTTTCAGTGATTCTGGCATGAAATGGACTCCCAAGTCCATTAAATACTTGGGCATTTATATTACCTCAGAGTTACCATTACTCCGCAAACTTAATTTAGAAGATCTATGGTCCAATATTCAACAAGACTTAACAAGATGGAAGAAGCTCCCTCTCTCACTTTGGGGTAGAATTAATACCGTCAAGATGAACGTTCTACCCAGATTGTTTTATCCATTAAATATGTTGGATGTCTGCTTACCCCTGTCCTTCTTCCAACGCATCCATTCTGATTGTTAGTTCCTTTATTTGGCAGGACAAGGCAATTAGAAGATCCTACAGTAAGCTCTCTTTACCCAAGGAGATGGAGGGCTTGCCTCTCCCCAACTTCTTGTTCTACTACTGGGCCTATCACCTCTATAAGTGTGGGAAATGGCTTTCGTTAACTGACCTCTCTGCTCACCACGACTATGTTCCTATTTGGTTACTTATAGAGGCTGACATTCTCACTACCCATAATGTAACCCCCTCGTCGCTCTTTTATAGACCCTTTAAAAAATTTCCAAAATCCCTGCAGTCCTTCCCGATCGGTACCTCGCTAAGAGTTCTCTCTCAAATGTTCAGATTCTATTAGGTATGTTCGAGTTCGGATCCTTCTCAGCCATAATATGCCAATTTGAATCTCAAAATAGGGGGAGCCCCCATAACTAGGCATTGGCTATCTCTTCCCCCTGAGCTTACAGTGGCTGATTTCTACTCAAATGGTGCTATACTATCTACCGAGGAGAGTCTCATTAAGCTGGGTCTTAAGTCACAGGCTGTCTTTCAAATTTTACAGCTTAAGCACCTACTAATTAAGGTAATGGGGAAAGAGTGTAACCCCTCTCGTATTGAAGCTTTTCTCAAACAAATAAAGACTTTGGCTTGTAAATCCCATGGCATTTCCATGGTATACAAGCTGATCCTCGCTTTCTCTCAGTCTCATTCGATTGCCGGTTCTCGGGTCTGGCAGGTTTCGTTCCCTGATGAAGCTATTAACTGGCATACAATATGGACAGGCCTATACACATATCTCACTCAGGACTAATACAGACTTACACAATACTGTATCCTAAATAATATGTATTATACTCCGGTAAAATTGGCCCAAATGAAGGGGCTTACCTCCAGCACGTGTTCTAGGTGCAATAAAGAGGAAGGCTCGCTCCTTCATATATTGTGGTTCTGTGAAAGGATATCTCCATTGTGGAAGCAAATTGAATCTGCTCTGGACCCTTTGTTGGGTCTACAGGGCCTTTTCTCCCCTGTTATATGTATCTTGGGAGATTATTCCGGAATTCTGGTGAAGGAGAAACTGTTTCACATGGCTTTAATCTCTATGGCGGTCAGAAAGCTAGTGCTTAGACACTGGATGGATCAAGTTACCATTTCCTATGCAGAATGGTTGCATGAAATATCATTTGCACTCCGCCTTGAACACTTAATTGCGAGTGTGCGACATCACCTCTCATCTTTTAACAAAAAATTGGGGAAGTTATATGCTCTCTATTTATCTTGATATGATCTCTCCTGTTGTTTTCGTGAACCTCTCCTCCCTCTTTAACTATATCTCAATGACTGCTCTTGCTGTTGCTTTGTTAACTTTAGGACAATAAGGATAGGAGAGTGCACCGCAGAGGTGGGGGTGGGAGGGTGAGGCGGATTTCGAGAGGGTTTTTTTTTTTTTTTTTTTTTTTTAATTTCTCTGACTCTTTCTTCATTTTATTTCATTATTCTATGTATGGTTTTCTTGGCAGTGTACATTGATAGTACTGCATTCATTCCTCATATGTTGTTGCACTGCAATATGCTTAATAAAGTATGTTGAACTGAAAAAAAAAAAAGACTGCAGAGAACCCAGCGAGGGGGTCTGCCTTTCGCTAATAGGTTGGAGAACGTGAAATCAGTTTCTGCCTGCAGGGAGCAAGTGCACCATAATTCACCTGCTCTAGGGACATCTGCACCAATATACCAGTGGATGCCAAGGACAGTGAGGATACCACAGGCTAGTGTGCACATGAGTGGATGCAGCGGTATTCACTTAAATAGGTACTGAGGGTTCCCCATATTCATACCAGTGATAGACTGACTGCAGGGCATGGTCCAGAAATCCGTGCTGGTCACTGGTCCCACCTCAGTGGCCAGTAGTGATTCCGACACCACTACCAGACACCTGATACCACCCTGGTTTTTTTGGCAGTACCTACCTATTATTACCACCTATTTATTCTCACCACAACAGTTCAGAGCTCCTACCTCCAAGAGTACCAAACTAAGCCCCTAAGTTGGTGAGCACCCGTGCTATGTTGGTAGGCAGGTCACCTGTAACAGATTGGGGATTATAAAACAGTACAGTTCACAGGGATACTAATGCTGTTAGAGTAGTCAAAAATATAAGCCAGTGGACCCTTGACACCCCACTAGATTTAGGTGAATGTGTGCCAGCCCCTCAGCAAACTGTACAGCCCTCTTAAAACAAAGATATACCTTACACCAAACAAACTGCTTTAAATATTGTGTATTCTCTGCTACTAGTTAATGGTTGTAACACAGGGTACTGTATGAATTGATGGGACAAATTATGCTGATATTGTTTGCCTAATCAGATTACTTAGTGTATGCTATAATTGCAGTGCTGGATAGTATATCCATTTTAGGGTGAATTAGAGACTTTATGGTGCCCAAGATCCCGCCTATGGCCAATGCCAATTGGTGCTGGTCTATTCAGGGGCATGGCTACCGGGCATTTAATGGGAGGAGGGAAATGGGGTCGGTGGGCGGGCCAAAAACCCATGCTGCAGCAGCTCCCTCTGATGCTGCTCTCTCCAGCCCCAAACAATCCTTTCTCTCCAAAGGCACTAGTTGAGTCCTGAACAGTGTTTGTCGGGGGAGGACCGCCCGGTTTACCAGCGCCTCAACCCCGAGTGCTCCTTCCTTATTAGAAGTAAATGCAGGGGGAGCCTCTCGCAAGAGTCACCCACTCCCCCCTGCGTGAGACAGTCCAGAATACTGTGTTGCAAAGATCTGGCTAGCCTTTTCGCTAGCCTTGCCCCAGGCGTCACCTTGTGCAGGAGCCAACTGGTGCAGCTGCCTTTTCAAATGGCAGTTTGGCGCCGAAATTCAGCTGGGGCTCTGTGGAAACAAAGGCGATGGCGTTTAGTGGATGGTCCTGAAAAACTCAGCCCACGCTGCAGCAGCTCCCTCTGATGCTGCTCTCTCCAGCCCCAAACAGTCCTTTTCCCCCCAAAGGCACTAGCAGAGTCACGAACAGTGTTCGTCGGGGGAGGACCACCCAGTTTACCAGCACCTCAACCCCGAGGTGCTCCTTCCTTGTGAAATGCAGGGGAAGCCTCTCACAAGAGCCGCCCGCTCCCCCCTGTGCGAGATAGTCCAGGTTGCATTGTTGTGTATCAGTTCATTAATTCAAAACATTTGCTTCAGTCTCTTAAATAACAGAAACACAAGGTCTTCTATTATAAATAAGTCTATTCAAAACATATGTGTCTGCATGATATTTCTTTGCATAGTAGGAGGAAAATAAAAAAGTTTTAAATTAGAGTGCTACAATATTACTCCTTTTTAGTAAGCAAGCACCATCACAGGCCAACGCCAATCCTTCCTCGCAGTTTGCACATATAGACTCTTCATTGATACACTCCTTTCCCGTGGACCCTCAAACTAGTCTGTGACTTCAAGATGATTTGCATGAAAAGCGTAAAATGTAAAATGTACTGTTAACAGTCTGCATTGCTAAGGGAGACCGAGGAGCTTCATTGTTTCAGCATTTTACCTTTATATTTCCTTTTTTCCCATCCACTGAGGTCTCCCGTCTCTCTTCTTAATTCTCATTTGAAAACCAGGACATCAACCTTATCATACAGGAAAGCAAATGTTTTCACACGATGGGAACAGCATCGCAAAGCTGCCACGAGGGTTAAGCACAGAAATCAGCTGAAAGGTGCTGTCACTCAAAAAGTCACACTTTGCTCTTCCTCGGTCTCCCTTAGCAATGCAGACTGTTAACAGTACATTTTACATTTTACGCTTTTCGTGTAAATCATCTCGAAGTAACAGACTAGTTTGAGGGTCCACGGGAAAGGAGGACAGCAAGCTGTGATTGTGCTGGCACAGCATGGCAGCCGACACTGTGAGTACACAGCTTTAAGATAACTGGGGAAAAAATGGTCCAGAAAGATTCAGAAGTATGCATCAGTGGTGGAGGCTGTGTGATTGCATTACTGGCAGAGACTGTGGCTGACATTCATCAACTGAGGAAGCTAGCTGACACCTTGCAATAAAAAATTGCAAGTCAGGTGTGTATTTTATAGTACAAACATATCTGCTGTCAGCTGCATTGGAGGTGAAACAAAGTGGTGCTGGCTGGTTTGCTGTGCACTGCATGGAAACATCCCTCCCACCCATTCTGACTTCACCCCTGGTTCACTCACCTAAGGTAAACCTGAAAGAAAAAAAAAATTTAAACAGGAAGGGAGAGAGACATCTGGAATGGTGCAATGCACTGGCTCTGGAGCTGCAGTTTTCCAGGAGACATTCTGGAGGCTGCAGTACTGCCCTATTTGCAGGCATCTCTCTGCTCTGAGGGTGGAGGTTGCTCGTCTCCAGGCCAACCTGGCAAGGAGTAGGAAAACTTCCTCCTCCATCCAGGGACCACCAGGGCTGCAGCCACTGTCTCAGAGGTTGCCAAGAAAGAGGAGCAGTTTGGACCACAGTGGGCTCAGGGAAGGTGAGGGTGGTGGAACAGAGGTGCATCCCTTCAGTTGTACCTCTCCACAGTTCATACGCCATTCTGGCGGAGCGTGGTTCCTCTATGGAGGCACCTGCAATGGAGACCAAGTAGGATGCTGAGAACCTCCACAAGGGAGACCCACAGGAGGGTGGCATGGGATCCCACAGGGGAAGGAAACCGCTCCTGGTAGCAGACTCAATTGTTAGAGGGGCAGAACTGGAAGGGAAGAGGGCGGTAGTGTGCCTACCTGGTGCCATGGCTTGGAGGGACAGGAAGCAAATCCTCAGGAGCAGCTGCACGGGAGAGGGAGCTGGGCATCATTGTCTACTTGGGGACAAATGACCTAGCTGGAAATGGGATCAGAGCAGTGCAGGAGGAGCTTGTGGAGTTGGAAAGGGGCCTTAGACAAGTAGCACACACGGTAACCTTCTTGGAGGTGCTGCCTGTCTATGGCATGGATAAGGTTAGGGTACTCCGCACCATTGGGTTCATTGAATAGTTGAAAAACCAATGCTGAGACGAGGTTTTGGCTTCATTGGGGACTGAGGGTCCACCTGGAGGGATAGAGGCCTATACTGGCACTATGGTCTGCATCTCTCTGGGAAGGGAACCAGGCAAACTAGCTAAGGGGGGCACTGAAAAGGAGCAGGGAATTCTCAGCCTACCCCCACAAAATGGTAGTTAACGAGGTAAACACCAAGGTGGAGAGATTGTTAGGGAGCAGGACATGGGTAAATGGAGAAAAAGGCAGTAAGGGCAGTGATGGGGCTAAAAGGGGTAAGGCCATCAAAAAATGGAGGGTGATGAGTACCAATGCCCATAGTCTGGTTAACAAACTCCTCGATGGAAGAGGGACACCTGGATATCATGGCAGTTACAGAAACATGGTACACTGAGAACCATGACTGGGATGTCAACATTCCAGGGTACACAATCTACAGGAGGGACAGGGAGGGTAAAAGAGGAGAAGGAGTAGCTCTCTACGTAAGGGAAGGGATCAAAACAACTGAACTAAGGGTAAACGGGGAAGAGAGAAGGCACTGTGGGCCACCTTCAAGACCAGAAATGGTACCACAATCCGCACAGGGGTTGTATACAGACCACTATCTTAGGGGGATGAAATAAACAAGGAAATCATAGATGGCATCCTTAGAATGGCAGAAAAAGGGGATATATTGTCGATGGGGTAACTGAATATGCCAGATGTTAACTGAAGCACACATGCTGCAGCCGCATCCAAGAGCAGGGTCATTCTCGATGCCCTAAAATGGGCATGCCTCAGACAGCTACTGTTGGAACCCACTTGGGAGGGAGCAATCTTAGACCTAGTACTGTCAAACAGGGGTGGAGAGAGGATCTCGGATTTAGAAGTGGGTAGCCATTTGGGAACAAGCGACCACCAAACAGTGCGGTTCATGATGAACGCAGCCGTACAGTCAAGCCACACAAAAGCAAGGGTACTGGATTTTAGGAGGGCTGCCTTTGACAAAATGGGAGAGTGCCTAAGGAATGCACTAGCAAATGGGCAGGAATGAGGGGTGGAGGAACAATGGGGAAAAATCAAAACTGCCATCACAGAGGCAACAAGCCTTTGTGTGAAGCAAATAAAACAAAATGAAGGAAAAAACAACAATGGTTCTCAAAAGAGGTGGCAGGGAAGGTTAGGGAGAAAAAGACAGTATTCAGGAAGTATAAGGAATCACAGAAGGAGCAGAACAGAGAACTGTATCAGTTAAAGCAGAAGGAAGCAGGAAAGACAGTCAGAATAGCAAAGGCCCAAATCGAGGAAAATATGGCCAACACAGTTAAGAAGGGAGATAAAAACCTTTATAGGTACATTAGGGAGTGAAGAAAGATCAAGGGAGGGATAGTACGGCTTAATAAAGGGGAAGGGAGGTGGCCAGAGGGTGACAGTGAAAAGGCAGAGATTTATTTATGACTTTGATAACCGGGTGAGTGCACTGATCCCAGGGACCGTTTTCAGGCACGACCTGGGCCGTAACACATGGCGCAGGGTGACAGTGGAGTACAAGGTAGCAGTAATACACATGAAACAGATTTGATACAAGCAACAATAGTAGACACAATATGCAGGTTTGATGCATAGGTCCATCTGAGAACAGTGAATACAAAGTTTCAATATCAGACATGAGAAGACTTTGTACAAACAAACAAATCATAGGCACAGTGTACAATGTGTGACTGCATCGTCCAGTGAGCAAGTAATACACAGAATACTCAGTAAAAAAAAATGTATATACAATACGTACAGGCAAGGAAGTCAAAGATACTGAACAAATACTTTTGCTCTGGATTCACAAAAGAAGAGGAGTGGGAAGTACCCAACCCAAACAATAAAAGCACTCTGGATAAGGGGGGGTTGATACCAGTCCATTTACAGAAGAAAGGGTCCTAACAGAACTCTAAATCTCAAGGTGGACAAAGCACTGGGGCCTGACGGGATTCTGCCCAGAATTCTAAAAGAACTAATGGGAGAACTAATGACACCACTGACTAACCTTTTTAACAAATCATGGGAGGATGGTGTCGTACCTGAGGACTGGAGGAGGGCAGATGTGATTCCTCTTCACAAAAGTGGGAGGAAGGCAGAGGCAGGAAACTACAGAGCTGTTATTTTGACCTCTGTGGTAGGGAAAATTATGGAATCACTTCTGAAAGAAAAAATTGCTGAGTACCTAGAGGCCAACAGGGCACAAGACCCAAGGCAGCATGGATTCACAGTGGGAAGGTCATGTCAGACTAATCTACTAGATTTCTTTGACTAGGTGACCAAAGTAGTAGACCAGGGAGGGGCTGTGGATATAGCCTACCTAGACTTTAGCAAGGTATTTGACACAGTCCCAAACAAAAGATTAGTAAACAAGTTAGCCAGCCTGTGAGTGGGTCCTAGGGTGGTAGTCTGGGTAAAAAATTGGCTGGACAACAGGACACAAAGGGTAATAGTAAATGGTGTCTACTCTGAAGAAAGGGGGGTACCGCAGGGTTCAGTATTGGGTTTGGTCCTTTAATGTCTTTCTAGGTGGCATTGCAGAGGGGCTGGAAGGAAAAGCATCCTCTTTGCAGACGACACAAAGACCTGCAACAGGGTTGATACACAAGGAGGCGTGGAAAGGATGAGAAGGGACTTGGCAAGGTTGGAGGAATAGTCAAAATAATGGCAGCTTAGATTCAATGCAAAGAAGTGCAGAAGTAATGCACCTGGGAAACAAAAACCCAGAGGAAAAGTACACAATGGGGAGGGGGGGTACTAACAACAACAAAAATGGAAAGGGATGGGGTAGTCTTATCAGATGACCTAAAGATAGGCAAGCAATGTGAGAAGGCAGTAAGGAGGGCTTGGGGAATTCTGGGGTGCATAGAGAGAGGTATCACCAGTAGAAAAAAGAAAGTTGTTCCTTCTGTACAGACAGTTGTTAAGACGCCATCTAGAGTACTGCGTGCAATTCTGGAGACCCCATCTCCGCAAGGACATAGCCAGGATGGAGGCAGTCCAGGGGAGGACAACCAAAATGGTGCAGGGTCTGTACTAGAAGGCATAGGAAGACAGACTAAAGGAGCTTAATTTGTATATCCTAGAGGAAAGGAGGGGAAGGGACATGATAGAAACTTTCAAGTGTCTGAAGGGAATCCACAAAGTCCAAGAGGGTAGCATTTTTCAGAAAAAGAGATGTGCAAGAACAAGGGGGCACAGTTTGAAGATAGAGGGGGGGACAGCTCAGGGGCAATATGAGGAAGTATTTTTTTCACAGAGAGGGTGGTGGACACATGAAACGGCCTTCATGAGGAGGTCGTGGAGTCAAAAACAGTGGGGGATTTCAAGAATGCCTGGACAGACATAAAGCAATTCTAGTGAGGGGGTAGGAGGAAGTAGGCTGTTGGTTAACTAGGATCTGCAGCTTGTCCAGTAGGTTGGGAAATGGGCAGACAGGGTGGGCCAAGTGGTTCTTATCTGCTGTCAGTCTATGTTTCATGTTCATTACATTTGCATTGCATACTTACTGTAGCTAGAAAATGGGGAAGCTACACAGAAAACATGATTACATATAACCAGAACTGGCTGAGTATAAAGCTGTTTTTTTTTCCTACCTTTTCCTTGAAGTGTTTGATCTTTTAAAAGTATAATAAAAAATTAAAAACTTTCTCCTAATGAAAAACAAATGTGCGATAAGGACTGCCATATCCCTAAATCTGGATTACGTACAAAATGCATGCACACATCATCACCACTGGCCAAGGCTCAATGGACCCCATAAAGGACAGGACAGTGCAACTTAGGCGACTTGCATGCAGAACAAATGGCCATTATGGTAAGGTCCTCCTTCAGTCATGTATGGCTGCCATCCGTAACCCTCCAGGACGAGCTCCAAGGAACGATATGCCATTGCCTGGGGGACTGGGGGGTTAATGATGATTTGAGTGTCTGACTGGGGTGGGGAGCCATCCTGCATAGGTGACTGTGTGTAGACTAAGTACTCTCATCGTGATTCTACTGGGGAGGATGAGATCAATCTTTTCAGATTTGTATTTTAAACTCATTGTAATGGTCTTACACTTAAATTGACTGAGCCCTCCCTGACTGTATGAAATGGAGGATTAAAGAATGTGTCAAAGAAGGTGCTGGGTGTGGCAGGCCATGCCACATGGACTGGCGAGTGATAACTGCAGTGACCCTTCTCACCTCACCTCACGGCATGGCTCACGTGACCTGATCTGAGTGACGCACATGATCATACTGTTCGGGGACACAGTCAATTTAATGTAAATAGTCACCAATCACCCTTATAAGGAGTTTAAAATTGCGACATGGCCCACCTGGCCCGACATGAGAGAGTGACAAGAACCTGATCTAATCATGCATTTATATGGTCTGATGCCAGGGCCCAGCTGAACACAATACAAAACAGAATTTTTAAAATGAGTTTTAACAGAAAATTATTAAGAGATCCAACGCTCATCCACACATTCCCCGAAGAACCATGACAAATACCCTTCTCTGCTGTTCTGCTCTTGTCACCTCACCAGTGCCACGCAGCATGGCCCCGGCCCACACAGACACTTGTCCCCAGTCAGGCCACAGTGGTACATGATGTGCATAATTCGATGATTTTTCTATTTTGATAATGCATAAGTGCAGAATCAGATACAATTATACACAACCATTTGGTACACAAATCACTGAGGGCTGATGCACACAACATAACCTTACCTTACCTTATACTACATTAGCCAGGCAGTAAGAGGATGGGGGGGACATGGGGTCCGATCAACTGGCCAGCACCACACAGCCTGATGTGACTTAGGGAGGGGAAGGGAGGGCTGCTTCTTACACAGTCATGGTCGCAGACTCACGCCGCACACACGAAGTTGAGAGCTGATTTTAATTTTTTAGACAAATAAATGATGAGTAGTCACCTATTTGACTGCTCCACTGAGATGCAGGGGCTGGGTGATTCCTTCCCACTGATTTCGATGTCCTGTCATTTCTGTATAGCACCCTGAGCCTTTGGGGAAGGGTGCCTTATAAATAAAGCTACTACTACTGTGGCACTCTGGTAAACTTCCTGACTCCCTGGAGTTGCTCTAAACCTCTCAAATGTGCTGTCTTTGGTGAACCTCCTTGGCCTTCCTGGCTGTCCTGGCTTCTGCCTTTAAAATCCTCTTCTCATCCTCCGTCTTTGCTACCTCATGTGTCTACGATATTCTTGAACTGTAGCCCATCCATACTCCGATTTTATCTGCCAGTAGGCCCAGTTTTTGTCAGACATTCACTAAATCCACACTTGCACTGACCGACTCCACAGCTTTCTCCAGCAACCCGGCCTCCCAAGTCTGATGTGGCAGTTTTGAGACAACCTAGCACATTTTTTTATTATGTTTAAATTGCTCTCATTTCTTCTTATTTGATCCTCTTGATCTCCCTAAGCTGCTGCTCACTGCTCTCTGAGTCCTCTCTCTTGAGGAAACTCTAGGAATGGTCAAGAGTATGACAACTGGGTTTCAAGGTGGGAAAGTGCAAAATCATGCACCTAGGACACAGAAAGCCTGAGGTGAAGTATAAAAATGGCTGGAGAGGTCCCGACAATCACTAAACAGGAAAAGCGCCTTGGGGAAGTCCAATCTGATGACCTCAAGGTGGCATGGCAGTGCGACAAGGCAGTAGGTAGGGTCAGTGGGATGCTGGGGTGCATAGAAAGGGGTTTCACCAGCAGAAGGAGAGAACTGGTGAGACCCCACCTGGAGTACTGTGTCCAGTTCTGGATACCACATCTCAGTAAGGACATAGGGTAGAGGATGTCCAGAGGAGGGCCACTAAAATGGTGCAGGGGGGCATCAGAAGCCTATGAAAGAGGCTGAGGGATCTCGATATGTAACCCTGGAAGGGGTGGGGGACATGACAGAGGCCTATAAATACAGGGTGACTAGGGTACATGAGGGTGTATTTTTCAGAGAAGAAGGTGATCGAGAACAAGGGACATGCAGTGAAGCTGGAAATGTGGAAATTTAGGAGGGATGTGAGGAAGTACTTTCTCACTGAAAGAGTGGTGGATGCCTGAAACAGTCTTCCAGCGGAGATGGTGGGGGTTAAAACTGGTGTGCATCGTGCTTGCGTGGAATTGGCACAAAGGAATCTTGGTAGGAAAATGGGGGGGGGGGGATAGTTGGAGATCAGGTAGGGTCTGGGATCACAGTATAGCCAGGAAAAAATGGTCAGACTAGGTGATCCTTGAGGTCCTTATCTGCCGACAAATTCTCTCTCTGTGTTTCAGACCCTCCAGTGTTTTCATTTAGCACACCTTCTATTTTCCCTACCACTGAAACAGTGGATTGGCACACTGCTGGAACTGGGCTTCCTGCTTATATATAAAAAAAAAAAAAAGGTATAATCTGGCAGGTCGCCACTTTTTTTTTTCTTTCACCAACTAGTAATTGTGTACAAAAAAGACTTTAAGCAGTGGGAAAGAGTACCCAATACATAAAATCTAGAAACGGGCTTGGATTCTGTTATGTGCAGCAGGAAAAAATCAATTTTTCCCTGGATTATAAGTCTCCTACAATTAGCTGCAAACTAAGTTCATAAAGATCCTATTAAACATCTAATTTGGAATTAAATATTGACGTTATAGACAGTACAGCAGTGGCATTGCACATGCAAAGCTGTTAATAATTCTAAGTTATTGTGAGATAAAATTATTCAATTTAAAATTATGAACTGTACTCATTATTCTCTCTCTCTCTATATATATATATATATATATATATATATATATATATATATATATATATATATATATAGATATATATATATATATATATATATATATATAGATAGAGAGAGAGAGATATATGTACATTGCTAGCCTTGCTTGTAGAGCAGAAAGTGGATAACTAAAATAAGCTACCATTTTCTTACTAATTTAACACTTCTATCTCAGCAGGACTCAGTGTCTGCTGAGATTAAGCAGACAGATTCATAATAATAAAAAGGGTCTGAGAAATGGAGCTATCTGATTAGCTGCAAACATTCTAACAGCCTTATGTTAAATCTTTTATTAACATACATGTAGAGTTTAGCCATATGCTGAACAAGGTTTAACGCTGTTTAAAAATTTTTTATATTATAATAGCAATAAGGCACTCCCAGGGATTATGTTAATGGTCAGTTAATCACCCTCTAGGGGCATGTGGCACTCGACTACACCTCATGCCACAGTACACCCCTAGAAGGTGATTAGCAGACCATTAACATAACCCTTGGTCATGCCTTATTGCTTAATTAGAAGTAGAAGGGGTCTTATTTAGGGTTAAAGAAAAGAAAGAAAATTGGTGTGTTCTGTGCTGGGAAGGTCACTGTATTAACTTACTTTGCTAAATCAGTAGGAGGAGAGAGAGCTTAATTGGGGGTGTGGCTTAGACAGTATAAAAGCAGGTGACTCAGATTACAACTTCCTGTTGCTAGACTTTTTTCTTACTAATTGCCCTCCATCCCACCCCTGTACCCACCCACCCTAAACCAGTTCTACTTTTATAGCCACTGGATTTGACTGACAACAGGAACTTCCTGTTTGTCAGTAGGAAGGAAGATCATGAGAAACATTGGTTTTGTAAACCTTAAAGGAAAGAAGTAGCTCCCCCAGCTGCTGGTGTTCTGAAACTGAGCAAGGAAGAAGGAGGCTACTGAAGAATATAGGAAGTTGCTGTCCCAGAACAGAAAGGGTGAGAGTTGTAAGAAGAGGAGAGAGTAAGCATACAGAGAAACAGGAGAGGGGATGCAAAATAAGACCTGATAGGAGTGGTGCAGTGCAATAACTGTGGGGCAGCAGTGTTCCGGGAGACATTCTGGAGGCTGCGATGCTGCCCTATTTGCAGGCACCTCACTGGTCTGAGGGAGGAGGTTGCCCATCTCCAGACTGACCTGGCTAGGATTCGTGAAACCTCCTCCCCCACCCAGGGATCACAAGGGACAATGCCACTACCTCAGAGGTTGCCAGGAAAGAGGAGAGGCTGGACCAGGGTGAGCTCAGGGAGGGAGAGGGTGGTGGAACACAGTTGCATCCCTTCCGATGAACCTCTCCACAATTCATACGCTCTTCTGGTAGATAGTGGTTTCTCTATGGAGGCACCTGCAGTGGAGACCAAGGAGGATGCTGGGAACCTTCACAGAGGAGACCCACAGGAGGGTGGCATGGGACCCCACAGGGGAAAGAAACAACTCCTGGTGGGGGACTCAATCATTAGGGGGGTAGAAATGGGGGAGGAAGGGGAGAGGGACGTAAGGTGCCTGCCCGGCGCCACGGCTTGGAGGGACAGGACGCGAATCCTCAGGATTGTGGGAGCAGCTGCATGAGGGAGGGAGCTGGATGTCACTGTTAACTTAGGAACAAATGACCTGGCTAGGAATGGGATCAGAGCAGTGCAAGAGGAGTTTGTAGCGTTGGGAAGGGGCCTTAGACAAGTAGCACATATGGTAACCTTCTCGGAGGTGCTGCCTGTCTATGGCAAGGGTGATGCTAGGGTACTCCTCACCAGGGAATTCAATGAATGGTTGAAAAACTGGTGTGGAGCTCAGGCTTTTGGCCTCACTGAGGACTGGGGAGCCACCTGGAGGGTTGCAGACCTATACTGGCACGATGGTGTGCATCTGTCCAGGGGGAAGCCAGGATCCTAGGTGAGAGGTTTAAATGCTTCATTGGCAAGCATTTAATCTAGCCAAGGGGAGAGGCACTGAAAAGGAGCAGGGAAATCCCAGCCTCCCCCCGAAAAACACGGTAATTAGTGAGGTAAACACCAAGGTAGAGAAGTCATTAGGGAGCTGGACAGAGGTAAATGTAAAAAAAGGCAAAGGCAGTAAGGACAGGAATGGGGCTAAAAGGGGTAACGCCATCAAAAAGTGGAGGGTGATGAGTACCATTGCCCGTAGTCTGCGTAACAAGCTCCCTGAACTAGTGGCCTTGATGGATGAGAGTTGCCTGGGTATTGTGGCAGTCACAGAAACATGGTACCCAGAAAACCATGACTGGGATGTCAACATACCAGGATACACAATCTTCAGGAGGTGCAGGGAGGGCAAAAGAGGAGGAGGAGTAGTAGCTCGCTATGTAAAGGAAGAGATTAAAGCAACAGAACTAAAGAGTAAACAGGGAGCAGATAAGGCGCTCTGGGTCACCCTGGAGACAGGAAATGGCACCACAATCCACATGGGGGTTGTATACAGACCCCCATCTCAGGGGGAAGGAATGGACAAGGAAATGATGGAAGGCATCCTTAGAATGGCAGAAAAAGGGGAGATATTGTTGATGGGGGACCTGAATATGCCAGATGTTAACTGGAGCACCTTTGCTGCAGACACATTCAAGAGCAGGGTCATTCTTGATGCCCTACAAGGGGCATGCCTCAGACAGCTAATATTGGAACCCACTCGGGAGGGAGCAATCTTAGACCTGGTTCTCTCAAATGGGGACGGAGAAAGAATCTCAGATTTAGAAGTGGGTAGCCATCTGGGAAGAAGCGACCACCAAGCAGTGTGGTTCATGATAAACACAGCCATACAATCAAGCCATACAAAAGCAAGAGTATTGGACTTTGGGAAAATGAGAGAGTACCTCAGAAAAGCACTAGCAAACAAGCAAGAAGGAGGGGTGGAGGAACAATGGGGAGTAATCAAAACAGCCACCACAGAGGCAACAAGCCTTTGTGTAAAGCAAAGCAACAAAACACAAACCCTCCTTTCTTCACTGTGGACTCATCTAGTGTCTGGATTCCTAAGCAGCAGGCAAAAAAGAACTGCTTAACAAGCTTGCAATCCCCACAAAGTCTGCATTTATTTGTTGGCAATGCCAGCAGCTTGTATGTACTTTTAATTTAATTTTGTATACATAGAAACATAGAATTTGACAGCAGATAAGGACCGCTTGGCCCACCTAGTCTGCCCATTTTCCTACCTAACAGATAAGCTGCAAATCCTAGTTAACCAACAGCTTACTTCCTCCTACCCCCCACTAGGACTGCCTTATGTCTGTCCCGTGCATTCTCAAATTCCCCCACTATTCTTGACTCCACGACCTCCTCAGGGAGGCTGTTCCATGCATCCACAACCCTCCCTGTGAAAAAATACTTCCTCACATTACTTCTGAGCAGTCCGCCCTCTGTCCTCAAATTGTGCCCCCTTGTTCTTGCACATCTCTTTTTCTGAAAAATGCTACCCTCTTGGACTTTGTTGATTCCCTTGAGGTACTTGAAAGTTTCTATCATGTCCCCTCTCCCCCTTCCTTCTTCAAGGGTATACATATTAAGCTCCTTTAGTCTTTCTTCGCATGTCTTCTGGTGCAGACACTGCACCATTTTGGTTGCCCTCCTCTGGACAGCCTCCACTCTGTCTATGTCTTTGTGGAGATGGGGTCTCCAGATCTGAACACAGTACTCCAGATGGGGTCTCACCAACTGTCTGTACAGAGGGATAACAACTTCCTGTTTTCTACTATTGATGCCTCTCCGTATGATTCCCAGTATCCCCCAGCCCTTCTTACTGCCTTCTCACATTGCTTGCCCTCCTTTAGGTCATCTGATATGACTACCCCCAGGTCCCTTTCCATTTTTGTTGTTAGTATCTCACCCCCATTGTGAACTCTTCCCCTGGGTTTTTGTTTCCCAGGTGCATTACCTTGCACTTCTTTGCATTCAATCTAAGCTGCCATACATTTGATCATTCCTCCAACCTTACCAAGGCCCTTCTCCTCCTTTCTACCCCACCTTGTGTTTCAACCCTGTTGCAGATCTTTGTGTCGTCTGCAAAGAGACATACTTTTCCTTCCAGTCCCTCCGCAATGTCACTTAAAAAGGCATTCAAGCGGACCAGTCCCAGTACTGAACCATGCGGTACCCCGCTAGCAACCTCCCCTTTCTTCAGAGTGAACTCTGTTTACTATTACCATCTGCGTCCTGTTGTCCAGCCAGTTTTTTACCCAGGCTACCACCTTGGGACCTATTCCAAGGCTGGCTAACTTGTTTATTAATCTTTTGTGTGGGACTGTGTTGAATGCCTTGCTAAAGTCTAGGAAGGCCATGTCCGCAGCCCCTCACTGGTCTACTACTTTAGTCACCCTGTCAAAGAAATCTATTAGATTCGTCTGACACTGCCTTCTTGCTGTGAATCCATTCTGCCTTGGGTCCTGTGCCCCGCTGGCCTCTAGGTACTCAACAATTATTTCCTTCAGAAGTGATTCCATCATTTTACCTACTACTGAGGTCAAGCTAACAGATCTGCAGTTTTCTGCCTCTGCCTTGCTCCCACTTTTGTGAAGTGGAATCACATCCACCCTGCTTCAGTCCTCTGGTACAACCCCATCCTCCCATGATTTGTTAAAGAGGGTAGTCAGTGGCGTCACTAGTTCTTCCCTTAGTTCTTTTAGAGTTATTGGGTGAATCCCATCAGGCCCCATTGCTTGGTCCACCTTCAGTTTTAAGAGTTCTCTGAGAACCTGTTCTTCAGTGAATGGACTGGCATCAACCCCCATCCAGAGTGTTTCTATTGTTTGGTTCAGGTACCTCCCCTCCTCTTCTTTGTGAACACTGAGCAGAAGTATTCGTTCAACATCCCTGCTTTTTCACTGTCACCCTCTGCCCACATTCCCTCCCCTTTATTAAGGCTTAGTATTCCTCCCTTTGTCTTTCTTCACTCCCTAATTTACCTATAAAAGGTTTTCAAACAACATGAAGTCTTGCTATATTATAGACATTAGCAGTTTGTTCCAGCTCTAGAACTGCCCCGGAGTGAAATGGTTAAAACCATTCCAAAATAGAATTTTGGCAGGAGAGCAGCTCTATCTATGTCATTTCAAACTTGAACTGTCAGATTCTTTACTCCCTCAGTGAACAGTCGCTCGGAGATTTCTCCTTCTGCTCGGTTCATTTCTCGGTTTAAAAAGTGTTTTCTCGGTTGGATTTAACCAAGAATAGTTTATTTTAACACGTAAAACCGTTAGGTTCAAGCTCTATCTGTGGTAGCTTATAAGTAAATGAAAGTTTTATGTGTGGAACTATGAGTTATCGGTTCGTTTTGAACCGATCAGTGGGTTTAAAACTCATTTAAAACTAAAAGTTACTATTTTAGAGTGCGGTTCCGGTTCTTATCGGTTCTAAAAAAAAACAGATTTATTACGTTTTTCCAATACCGTAGTGACGGTTAGGAACGATAAAGGGTGTCTTACCTGGCACTTCTGCCGTTAAAAGGAACAGGATTTTGGTTAGGTGGCGTATGTCTGAGAAACCCAAAGAAAAACGGGATACTGGGTTTCAACACTGTGATGTTGTGGAAGTCTTTGCCAAGGCTGACCCACACACCACATGTTTATTGTCTGGGTTTGACCACCTCCAGTCAGACTGCCAGGTATGTAAGGATTTCCCTGCAGCCACCCTGGAAAAAGATTGGGCAGGCTCAGGGACGAGAGGCCAAAGTCCGCTGACCGGATGGCCAGCCGGTTCAGTGCCAACCGAACCAGAGGGTGTCCTCTGACCAGGGCCAGACTTCCTCGGCAAAGAAAAAGCTGGTTCTGAGGAACCAATTCCAGTAAAGAAAACAAGAAAATCAGCAGGTCTGGAGTCCGAAAATTCCTTCTCCAACTGCTGCAGAGATAGCAAAAAGCCATACAAATTGTCCAGTTACTGTCTCCAGGGTCCGTCCGAACCACCACTATCTGGTGAAGGTCGGTTCATCCGTCCCAGTGGTTCAGGATTTTGATATTGAGGAATTTTATGAACCAGAGGAGGGGAGGAGGATTATGAACAGTATGAATGTGGCTGGGAGGGGTCTGGGTGTCTATTGAACTGACATCTCCCCAGACAGACCTTTAGAATCTCCCTATGCTGTCTGAGTCCCCATCTCAATTTATGTTTTATAAAAAGTTGCTGAAACCCTCCAGCTTCCTTTGAAGAGGCTGTGGATGAGCAGAGGAGCCTGATTTTGTAGAAATGATGGATATTCCGAGTCTAGAGATGGTCTATTTCTTTACATGTCTTTAGGAAACAAACAATTAAATTTTAAAACTCCTAATTCTGTGCCTCCTGTAGATAAAAAGATGGACAGAAGGTATACATTGTCAGGCCCTGATACAGAATTCCTTTCTCAGCAATGCAGTCATGTTGGGGTAGTTCAGGCTGCTGCCTGTGATAAAGCTAATATTCTTTGTCACATCCTCCTGCAAGGATTCCAGGAAGATTGATGCCATGGCAAAAAAAAAAACAGTATATGGCAGCCTCTGGGATTCAGGCAAGCAAATTATATGGCTTATGTAGCTAGGTATCAGAAATCTAGATGGATACTGTTATGCAATTGGCCAAGCAGGCCCATGGCCAGCTGGCTAGTGAACTAGAACAGGTGGCTGCTGATGGTACTAAAGCCTCTAAGGTTCAGTTTCATGCTGCTGTGGATGTTAATGATGTTTCCTCTCTAGGTCATGGCCACATCTGTAGCTTTTAGTAGGTTGGCCTGGCTCAGGTGTACTAGTTTGTCACAGAAGTACCCAGACTAAGGCTATGGATTTTCCTGTGTGGGAAATTCTCTGTTTGGAGGCAGACAGAAGTTACATAAGAAGAAAGATGGATGATATGGGACTACTTGCAGGTGCCCAGGCTGGAGGCGGCAAAGCCACTCCTCCAAGAGCATGCCCCAGAGGGGTAGGAGTGAGCCTTTCTGAGCCTTTCTTCTGCAGACTCAGGCCTCCTCTGCCTATGCCTCAGGAGGGGTTTTTCAGAGGCAGGGGCAGACAAGGCGACCTGCTCCCCACCCCCCAGCCTAAAGCTCTTACAAACAGGCACCCTGATGGGGTGTCTAGGGCTGATTCCTCCTGTACCAGTGGTGGGCAGGCTGACTACTTCAGTCAGAATTGGGCTTCTTTAACCTCAGCACAAGTGGGTTCTGGAAGCAGTAAGTCAGGGGTCTGGTTCTCAGCTTCAAAGGACTTCCCAAGCCAGAAGCAGACTTTTTCTGCAAGTGCTTCAGAGACCCTCGCTCTGGAAACAGAGGTCTCATCCTGTTAGCTCTCAGAGCAGTAGAAAGGTTCCTCCCTGCATCAGGGCAGGGGTCTGTATTCAGATACTTCTTACCCCAAAAAGACAGGAGAATGGCGGCCCATTTTAGATCTCAGATATCTGAACAAGCATCTTTGAAACCAAAGTTCAAAATGGTAACTCTGGCAATGATTTATTTTTCCCTAAGGCCAGGGGACTGGCTAGCCTCCCTGGACCTCAAGGATGCCTATTTCCATGTCCTAATCAGAAGATCCCATCGAAAGTACCTCAGATTTGAACTGCCCCAGGTCATTAGCAGTTCAGGAGCAATGCCCTTCGGCCTTACCTCTGCTCCAAGGGTATTCACAAAGTGTCTAGCAGTGGCCCACTTAAGGAGGCAGAGGATCGCTGTTTTCCCTCATCTAGGGACTTCTGGCTCATTGTAGGCCAGTCCCAGAACAGGTAAAATCTCACCTGCAGGTCACCCAGCAGCTTCTCACCTCCCTGGGTTTTCTGCTAAACACAAAAGTCGGTTCTGGAACCCAGTCCAGGTACTCACCTTTATAGGGGCAGGGTGGACACAAAGCTGTGCCAGAGCCTTTCTTCCCCAGAAAGGGTAAGGAATTTATGGCTCTGGCCTCTTCCTTCACTCTGCAGGTCTCTACCAGCAAGACACTTCTGCAGCTCCTGGGGCACATGGCTGCATCCACAGCTGTTGTGCAGGGGCCAGATTTCAGATGACAGACATTCAGTTTCACTTGAGAACCTTTTGTCTCAGAGAAGAGACCCCTTTCAAGTTGGTCCCAGTGACTCGAACCTTGATCCTAGCTCTCCAGTGGTGGCAGGATCAGAGCACTTAAGAGCGGGGTCCCTTCATCCTCCCTTCTCACGACTTGCCTCACTACAGATGCTTCCCCTTCTGGGTTGGGGAGCTCACATGGGCAACCTTTCCACTGAGAGAGTTTGGTCCCCAGGAATCTCTGCTCCACATCAATTTGCTGGAACTCAGAGCTGTCTTTTTGGCTCTTCAAGCTTTTTCTGCATCTGTCCACGACAAGGTGATACAAGTCAGAACAGACTACACCACAACAATGTGGTACATCAACAAACAGGGGGCACTCGGTCTTGACCTTGTGCACCGAGGCAATGGTGTGGTCTCTGCCTATTCCTGAACACTTCCTCATAGCAGTTCATCTTCAGGAAGAGACAATGTCTATGCAGATGCCCTCAGTAGGATTTCCCAGGGCCATCGAATGGTCCCTGGATCCTCGTGCTGGGGATAGTTTTTGCCAGGTGGGCATCCTCAGATAGATCTTTTGCAGCCCAGACAATCACAAACTTCCTCTCTGTCTGTTGCAGGCCTCAGTGCTGGCTCAGTTCCCTGGATGCCCTTCTTCTGGATTGGGAGGAAGTTCCTCTGCTTCCCCCTTTCCTCTCCTATTCAAAGTACTAGTCAAAATCAGATCTCAGCCTTGCAGGGGTGATTCTGATTGCCCGGATTGGCCAGGCAGCCCTGGTACCCCTCCTTCTGTCTCTGACAGTCCATCTTCCCTATGCACTCCCCAGGAATCACAATCTGTTGACTTGTGCCCAGGGAAGGGTTTGGTATCCGGACCTCAAATCCCTCAACCTCAAGGCCTGGCTCTTGAGGAGTTAGAGTTTGCTGATTTACACCTCTCTCAGGGTGTTCTTGAGATCCTAAAGGCTTCAGAAAGCCTTCCTCCACTAGGGCTACTTATAGTTCTAAATGGAAAAGGTTTTCCATTTGGTGTGCTAGGAAAAATATTTCCCCAGAATCTGCTGAATTGCCCATTTTGTTGGATTACATGGTACATCTTAATTCCTTGGATCTCAGACCAGCTACCCTGAGGTTCATTTGACAGCTGTGTCTGCTTTTGTGTCAGCGAAGAGTCATCCCTCTTTCCTCCTCATCCTGTGTTTTCCAGTTTTTTTTAAGGTTACTCCATACTAATCCTCCTTTAGAGACGGACCCTGCTTGGGACCTAATGTTTGCATTGCCCAGTTAATGCAGCCCCTTTGAACCTCTGTCTTCTGCAGAGCTTAAGTACCTAACTTGGAAAACTGTTTTCTAGTGGCTATCACTTCTGCCAGACGCATAAGTGAATTGCAAGCCTTATCAGTGAGACTGACTTTATTTCTTTCCACAGGGATAAAGAGTGATCCCATAGAGACCTAATAGGAAATTTTGCTAAGGTGGTTTCAGATTTCCATCTTAATCAATCATCTCCCTTCCAGTATTTTTCATAGTCCACTCCTTCTTAGGTGACAGGAGGTTGCACAGCCTGGATGTTAAGAGAGCTCTTAGTTATTATATAGAGCGTACCAAAGGTCACAGGTTCAATCCTCCAACTTTTCCTTACCTATAGTGAAGTTGGGAAAGGCAAAACTCACTAAGAGATCAATAGCCAGGTGGATTGTCTCTTGTATCCAATTTTTGTTATCAGAAAGTGGCAGAGCCTCGGTTGAGGGCTCATTCTACCAGGGGTATAGCTATGCCTCTAGCTGCTGCCAGAGATATCCCTTTATTAGAGATTTGCCAGGCTGTTACTTGAAAACGGCACACTTTACCAACATTACTCCCTGGATGTCCAAGGCCAGGAGAGATGCCTGCTTGGCACAGCTGTTCTTCAGAGCCTATTCCTAAGTAGGTTCTGCCCTCCTCCATGGAGGTACTGCTGTGTTCTGCTATATCGTTCTATAATATAGCAAGACTTCTATGTTGTTTGAAGAAAAATTACTCACCCTTAGTAATGTTGTTTCTTCTAATGGAGTCTTCATATTATGAACCTCCCTCCAACCTGCCCTCTCAGAACCCTCTACTTGTTAGGGTGCGGACAACTTAGTGTGGGCACTACTTATGTCCTGTTAGCATTTTGTCCCTTTGGGACTTTGGGGAGTGTGTATGTGTGCGTGTGTGTGTGTGTGTGTGTGTGTGTGTTTTATTATACTTATGTTCCATTTTACATATTATGAATGGTGTTAGTATTTCTGGTCCCCTGACTTGAGTCTTGGGTGTTGGGACCAGCAATGGTTGTTATTATTTAGGTAGCCATTTGGCTAGTGTAGGTTACAGCTTCCACACAGACCTTAGTGAGTTTGGCTCGTAAAGATCTGATAGTTCAAGTTTGAAATGACACAGATAGAGCTGTCTCGTGCCAAAATTCTATTTTGGAATGGTTTTAACCATTTCACTCTGGGGCAGTTCTAGAGCTGGAACAAACTGCTAATGTCTATAATATAGCAAGACTCCATTAGAAGAAACAACATTACTAAGGTGAGTAATTTTTTCTTATCTCCCCTTCTTAACAGAGTTGGCTATCTTTTCCTCAGTTTGGGCCTTTTACTATTCTGACTGCCTTCCCTGCCTCCTTCTGCTTTAACTGATATCATTCTCTGTCCTGCCCCTTCTGTGTTTCCTTATATTTTCTGAATGCTATCCTTTTCTCCTTAAACTTCCCTGCCACTTCTTGAGAACCATAGTGGCTTTTTCCTTCGTCTTGTTTTGTTGATTTGCTTTACACAAAGGCTTGTTGCCTCTATGATGGCAGTTTAGATTTTTCCCCTTTGTTCTTCCAACCCTCCTTTGCAGGAGGAGTTGCAGAAATGCCTTGGTGACCTGTTGGAACTTATGGTAGAAATGGTTTTACTGTCAATCTTCCCAGAACACTGTCCCTCGTGGCATAAAACTCTGCCGCCCCTATATCTTTTGGCTGCTAAGAAAGTCATCACGTGTAAATGGATGTCCACTGCCATATCCACACTTCCGGATTGGAGGCAGATTGTTATGGACATATAGGCTTGAAAATCTGACAGCAGTAGGAGGCAGTATAGTGCAGTGGGTTAAAGCTCTGAGTCGCAGATCTGGAGACCTGGGTTTGAATCCTACAGCTGCCTAGGTGCATACTGTGTGATCCTGAGCAAGTCACTTAACTTCCTTGTGCTCCCAGGTCGCATCTGGAAACAAGCTTCAGCTCAGTGTGCTACTCCTGGTTAAACAATATTCCCTTTCCCTTTTCTTTCCCATGATAGACTCACCCCTTTCAGGGCCAAATGGCAGTAGTGGACATGGTACAAATAGATGCTGATTTTGTACCCTAATTATATGGGGTGAAGTGGACTCTTGAGGTGCCTCCTCTGCCGTGGGGGGGATTTGTATGAAGATAACTTTATTCTTGTTATTTTAGGTAATGCAAAAGTCTTTTCAGATTTGGATTATTTGTAGTTCTGTGGGAATATGAAAAAAAAGTCAGGATTTAACTCTGTTGGCTTTTATTTAATTTTTTTTAAAGCTACTGTTTTTTTTTTTTTTTTATCTATGTTATACTCACCTCATATTTTGGAGTTACCTCACTGCAGCTGTGTACTAAACTGGAGCTGCATCAGTACAGACACTGCCAATCTTGCTGAGCCATACACCCTCGGTTTACACTGCGAGGTGGGTGTTCCCCATTCCTGGCTGGGGGAATGGCATACTGGGGAACAGGAAAAGATCAGTTGTGCTGGCTTGAAGATGGGAGAGAGGACAGTTGTTCTGTATACTCAACCAGCATAGGCTGCTATTGGTTCCCTGCTTTTAACCTGCCACCAACTAGGGGGTTTTCTCCCTGCTTTAAAATCCAACCCAACTTCCTCTAGTAAGTGAGCACACTCTTGATGATCCTGGGGGGTGCCTGGTGAAGTGTGGTCACCTAAGTCTCCAAGGATGCCTCCACCAGGTGTCACAAGATGAGTGATGCAGCGTGACCATCTGACCCTGGGAGGGGAGCATCCACCTGGGACACTTTGTACCCTCCTTGCTGACCTCTGCTTCTGTGGTCCCAGGTTCAGAAATTAAACCTGGATCACCAGCATGCCAAAACAGTGCACTACCACTCAGTAACATGGAGCAGGCCCTCTCTGTTGGTTTTCAGATTGGCCCTGTTTCCTGGTTCCCGTGTTTCCTAGGCTCCTCTATATGCTGTCAGGTGGGCCCTCTGGCTCTTTGTGCACTCTGTAGGCTGCAAAGCTGGCTGTGAGGCTTCCTAGGCCATTTTGGTGGCTGCCAAGATTAATGCCAGGGTCCAAAAATACATTTTGTAACTGCTAGCCAGTAGGGCGTGAGACTGAAAAATCTGCTGACCTGACTGCCATTCATTTGACCCAAGTGGTGTACTTATTGGAAGTTTACCTCATCCTGTACTAGCCAGCAGGGCTAATTAAATGATACTTTTAAGGAACCCAGTCACACTTTATCAGCATTTTGCCTGTGAGAAAGTGTCACTTTTGAACCCTGATTGCCTTTGGCCCCTCTGCTTGCTGGCAAGCCATCCACCTAACTCCCTTGCTCCCTCTATCAAGCTGGTTCTCTGACTCTGGGGTCCCTCTAATTGCTGTCTGGCTGGCACTCTGGTTCTTCAGGTCCCCCCCATTTGTCACTATGCTAGCCCTCTGGCTCACTGAGTCCCTGTGCTGGATGCCAAGCTGGCCTTCTGGGATCCCTCTGCTGGCTGCTCTGTTGACTCAAAAAAAAAAAAAAAAAAAAATGCATTGGCTGTGATGCTGTTACTGAAGTGGATTATGGGTAATTTGACTGTAAGCACAAAAGGCCATGCATTTCTTCATTATTTGCCAGCATCCTGTTTACGTCATGGATGGGTTTGAGCCAACATTCACCACAGACAGTTGTTTGGGGGACATGTGGAGAAGACCAGTTTAATGGTTACAGATGTAGAGGCAGGCAGGATCCACCAGTCACTTGGTGCTAGTGGAGGGAGGCAGAAATGCACAGTATTTATTGTTTTCACTTTCAGTGCAAGTATGATAAACTACACTGATGAATGTATTATTGTAACAGCGTTAAAATTAAAAGTCTTTATCATAATTAAGCAGGGTGCCCATAATACCATTTCATAGAACTGTAAGGCCAGTTTTTAAATGTATTTTTCCAGGATAACTCGGCTAAAATGCAGCTTCTCATTAGTGAGATCCTGCTTCTTCTCATTTACAGCTGGGAGGACTGGAGCCCCAGCAAGCTAAGTGACTTGTTCAAGGTCACACGGTGAGTAAGTGGCTCTGGTAGGCTTATCATGTATCAAAATATTATATAAATAGCTACAAATGACCACAAAAATTAATCCCGCAGGCGCAAAGGGAAAGCATATGGGTGCAGCAGCTGAAAAAATAAGGGAAGTCAAATCTGGCAAGGGACCATGTTTCGTACAGGACCCACACAGACTTTAGTTCAGTCTGCTGTATTTAATTTTAAATGTACAAAAGCCCTCAAGACACAACCTCCTTCTTAAGGGGGCCCTTGTTTTGATGTGGAATAGTTGCTTTTCTCATTTTAAACATATTAATAAACATACATACATTTTCAGTTTTTTGCAGTTAACATTTTATGGGCAGTTTTAATGGTTGCATAAATACTCATGAAAAGTACTGTACCCTGTTCAAATGATGTGCATGGTTGATCACAGCAGGGCCTCGGACAGCTTTCACATGCCCATCAAACAGAGGTCTCAAACAATGGCAGGGTTTGGTTACTATATGTACATTTCCTTTTACCTCATCGGCTGGTGGGTGGTCCTGTGGTTCTCCCTATCCAGCTTGCTCTCTCGGCCCCCACACCAGCCGCAGCACTGAGCTCTACCCCTCGCCCTCCCCACCCCAGGCCACTTCACAGCGGGTACTTACCCCTCACTGCAGAAGACCTGGAGGCTGGGCTTACAGGGAGCTAACTTTGAGTGCATCTGATGTGGCGCCACCGGGGCCAGCCTTCACGTGCTCCGGAGGAATACTTTTTTCCCTGTGATTTCCACCCCATGACACAGGCATGCAGTGACATCAGGGACACTGCCATGCACACCTTTGTGCACTGCATGTCCAATGTCAGCCCGCACTGACCCACACTGTGACCCCTGAGCATGCACCATTCCCCGGCCACCACCAGGAGCCAGTACCTCAGCGGTCGTCCCATCCCACCTGTCTCGGAGGAGGAGAGCAGTCCATGGACTGCTCACTCCTTCTCCCCCCTCCCCGGCCAACCCTCTAACACCTGAGGTTGTTCCCAACCCTGGGTCATCGGCATGGTAAGATGTAAGGCACCACGCCTCAGCCCTCTACACCACCAGGCCGGCCCATTGAGTTACTATGTGTGACTGGCTACAGCTACATACTAAATCTGTCCTGATTCAGTACATGGCATGAGGGGAGAGAGAGCGAGAGAGAGAGAGCGAGACAGAGCGAGACAGAGCGAGACAGAGCGAGAGAGAGCGAGAGAGAGCGAGAGAGAGCGAGAGAGAGCGAGAGTGAGAGAGAGTGTAAAGGAGAAAAAAACAGTGAGAGATCACAGTGTTTAAAATTCTTTGCAGATAGGACCATATATGTGGACAGTAAGCTGAAGTCAGGCAGGCAATGTGCTGCCACAGTCAAGAGAGCAAAAACAAACAAAAAATATTTGAATGCATTAGGAGGGGGATATGGAGCAGGCCATAGGAGTAGATACTCCTCCTGTACAGAGCCATGTGCACCTGGGGTGTTTCATCCAGATATGGTCACCGCAGTATAGAAAGGAGACTGATGATCTTAAAAATGTCCAGGACAAGGTAACCAAGCTGGTGTAGGGCGCAAGACATCCAAGGAAAGCGCTGCATGTGGATATTAGGGAGCACTTACCTGGGTGAGAACAACGCACAGCTAGCAAAAAAATTTGGTGAACAAGCTTCAGACTTTTTAAAGCCTGAATTAGGTATGTAGCTTGTCAGTGCATACAGTCCAGTTCAGTTTGGCAATGCACACAAATAGCTTCACTGTTGTTGCACTTGCTCTGTTTGTTTGCTTTGTTGGTTAAACGAGTACAGTCCTATTACCTGTAGGAGGAATACTGCTTTCATATGTGCATTTGGGGGTTGGGGGTGCAACAATATTTTAAGCACCTTATTTAATGGCAAGTGCAATTTGATACTATCAGTGGGCTGAATAAATTTTACTGACATTTTATTGCTTGTCTCTGAGTTGGCTGTACTTTTTATCTGGTATAACTGAGTTTCATATTGTCCCTGCTATTGTAACCTACTGTACTGTACGTATAACTTTTGTTCCCTTGTGAAAACATTTCTAGTGACTGATCATCAGGAATAATTGAACTGTTGTAAAGTCTAGTCTCGTATCAATTGCACAAATGTCATGCACAATTTTAATTTTACAGTGTCTCTTTGATAGTTGAATTCTGTGTGTATCCCTCTTAATTAATTCTGGGTCTCCCCTGAATATAGAAACGTAGAAGTTGACTGCAGATAAGGGCCGCAAGGCCCATCCAGTCTGCCCATTTCTTTTTCTGCCTTATGAATGTGCCATCGGCCTTTGCTCTGTCAATGACCTATCTATTCATACTCATCTGTATTGCTCCCTTATGCCTATCCCATGCCTGTTTGAAGCCCTGCACTGTATTCATATCTACCACTGCCTGAGGTAGGCCGTTCCATGCATCCACCATCCTTTCCATGAAAAAGAACTTCCTCACATTACACCTTAGTTGGCCTCCCTCTGATCTCATGCTGTGTCCTTTTGCTCTGCTATTTTTGTTATATTGAAACATGTTAGACTCTTTCACCTTGTTAATGCCCTTAAGGTGTTTGAATGTTTTGATCATTTCACCTTTCTCCCTCCTTTGCTCTAGGGTATACAAATTGAGCTCCGTTAATCTGTCCTCATATGTTTTCTCATGCAGTCCCTTCACCATCTTGGTTGCCCTTCTCTGGACTGCCTCAGTTTGGTTAATGTCCTTGTGAAGGTGTGGCCTCCAGTACTGCATGCAGTACTACAGATGGGGCCTAACCAGTGTCTTGTAAAGAGTGATTACCTCCCTCTTCTGACTTGTGATACCCCTACTAATGCACCCCAACATCCCGCTAGCCTTACCCATTGCTTTAGTGGTCTGCTTGGATGATTTCAGGTTATCTGTGATGATGACGCCCAAGTCTCTTTCTTCCCTTGTGACTGCTAGCAACTCCCCTCCCCGCCTATAGGTGGCTTCAGGGTTTCTCTTGCCTATGTGCATGACCTTGCACTTCTTTGCGTTAAACTCCAGTTGCCACTCTTCCAACCATTTTGCTACTTTATCCAGATCTCTTCTAATTCTGCCCGCCCCCCAATCTGGATCATCTAATCTGTTGCAGATCTTGGTGTCATCTGCAAACAGAAAAATCGTACCCTCCAGTCCATCTGCAATGCCACTGATGAAGATACTGAAGAGGACTGGCCCCAGAACTGATCCCTGAGGTGCCTCACTTGTGACTTGCATCTCTTCTGACTGTATACCATTTACCACCACTCTCTGTTTTCTGCCCATCAACCAGTCTGCCATCCAGTTGACCAACTTCTGACCCACCCGAGCCTACCCAGCTTATTAATCAATCTTCTATGTGGAACAGTATCAAAAGCTTTGCTGAAGTCAAGGTAGGCAACATCAACTGCTCCCCCTTGGTCTACCACTCTGGTTACCCAGTCAAAGAAATCTGACATTAGTTTGACAGGACCTTCCTTTTGTAAACCCATGCTGTCTTGGATCTTTGCTCCTATGGATTCCAGGTATTGCACTATCCTTTCCTTAAGGAGTGTCTCCATAATCTTGCCCACTACTGAGGTAAGACTGACTGGTCTGTAGTTCCCTGCCTCCTCCCTGCTATCATTCTTATGGAGCAGGATCACTTGGACCCTTCTCCAGTCTTCTGGGACCTCTCCTGTGCTCAGAGACTCCCTAAACAGTTCTGATAATGGCTCTGCTAGTTCCAGCCTTAGCTTCTTTAGTACCCTGGGATGTATGCCATCAGGTCCCATTGCCTTGTCCACCCTGAGCTTATCAAGCTCTTGTAGGACCCTTTTCCTTTGTGAAGGGACTGGTGCACACCTCCCTCCCCCTGTGTCCATGGTGCTGAGCTGTGGGCCATGCCCTACCTTCTTTTCATTAAATACAGAGCAGAAGTATCTATTTAGGATAGATGTTTTTACATGGTCCTCTTTCTCACATGCCCCCTTATCCCCTTTGATCTTAGAAATACCCCCTCTGGACTTTCTCCTTTCAGTAATGTATCTATAGAAAGTTGTGTCCCTTTCTTTTACTGTTTGTGCTAGTGTTTCCTGGGTTTGGGCCTTTGCCTGCCTTACTGCCTTCCCTGCTTCCCTTAGGGAAGTTTGGTATGCCTCCCTATCTTCATCCTGCTGCGTTCCCTTATATTTCCCGAAGGCCAGCCTTTTGGCTCTGACCTTTTCTGCTACTGTTTTTTTGAGAACCAAAGTGGTTTCCTTCTTGTTTTGCACTTTCTTTTCTCTCTAACACAATGGGATGTTGCTTCAAGTATTGCATCATTAATGCTTGCCTACTTTGCCTGTACCCCCTCACCAGTATTTATTTTTGCCAGGGCTAGCTTAACTCTGTTGGCCATCTTACCAAAGTGAGCTCCTCTGAAGTCCCATAGTTTTGCCTTGGAATGGGATGATTTAGTTCTAGTGGCCAAATTGAACCATACCATGTGATGGTCACTGGCCCCCAGGTGACCTTCTACCTGGAGATCTGTGTTCCTTTCCCTGTTTGTCAGTACTAGATCTAGGATAGCCCTAAAATGGCACTTGTTAACATATATATATAATTTTTTTTCTGCTCCCAGGCTCCTCCCCCTTGAGTCCCTTTATTTCAGGCTCCACACACTTGTTCTCACTGACTGCCAGACTCAACCTCTGATGCCATCACTTACCTCCAGGCTCCCCAAGATCCTCTGACACCCCATGTGTTCTTTTTTTATTTCTAATTATCATTTTTATCAAGGTGAGACAAGTTATTACATACAGTTGATTTCTTAAATTACAACAGTTATGATCATGATAGATAAAAGCCATCTTGATACAAAATCATTTAAACTTATAGGAATATCACCTCAACAAGTGTTTTAGGCAAGTAAAGAGATATATTTGATCTCCACAGCCCAGTCCTAAATTGCCTACGGAACAAATTCCGGATCAACCAACACCATATACATTACCCATCTCCACAATTTAGTTGTGACAGTCTAGTCTGGCATGAATCTTGGCAGTCAGAAGTTCAAGATTATAAATTTTCCAACACTATCTGATGCCAGTCCACCACCGTTGGAACAGTACTGGACAGCCATCTATGTGTAATAGCTTTGCGTGTTGCAAGTGTATAAGTTGGCAATAAAGTGCGTTCCCATTTTGGTCTATGGGGGGGATATATAGAAAGAACAGCAATTTCAGCTGTCATCTCCATAACTTCATCGAGACACTCATGTAGCTCTAACTGAAGGGAGCACCAGAAGGGGGTAAGCTTAGGGCAGAAGCAAAAAATATGACAAAGGCTTGCCAGGGTACAAGCACACCCCCTCCAACTATATCCATATTGGGCCGGGAGATATTTTACCAAAACAGCTGGGGCTCTAAAGTACCTGGATCTGGACTTCCATGCGAATTCCCTCCAAACTTGGGAGGATATAATTTTGATTGCATGTAAAGCTGCCCCTTCCCACTGTTGGAAAGAGACCTGCAATTCCAGGTCTCTGTTCCAAGCTTCAAGGATTGATTGTGAGGAGTCACTAGGGACTCATTTAAATAAATATATGTGTGTGTGTGTGTGTGTGTGTGTGTGTATGTATGTATGTGTGTGTGTGTGTGTGTGTGTATATGTATGTGTGTGTGTGTGTATATGTATGTATGTGTATGTATATGTATATGTATATGTATATGTATATATATATATATATATATATATCTAATTAGCTTCAATTAGGCACTTGTTTAAAAAAAATCTCTCTAAAGAACTCATGATAAGGGAAGAGGAGTAGGACGAAATGCCAAGAACTCCCTTTGCACAAGTATATGATTTTTCACCTGGGTATAACAAAACTGGTCATGGTCAGGAAGGGAATATGTAGCCTGGAGTTTAGAGGAGGGAATAATACCCCTTATATTGATGAATTGATGGTAATAGCAGAGGCCCAGTCTCCACCATAGTGTAAAGGTCTGGTCCAGAGAAGCCAAAAGAAAGTTAGTATCTAGGGACAGAAATGTGAAGAAAAAGATGGTTTGTTTAAAAACCTCTTTCTGTTTTATAGTATACCAATTTTTTAAGATTTGGGCTGTAAAGTTCAAGAAATCTTTAAGAGGCGGAGTTTTGTGACTAGATGCAAAAGCAATCTTCTCTATTTCATGTAAATCATTTATATGGAATTCTATCTTTCCAAATATAATGATCGCCAGGAGAAATACAAAAGAAAAAGATTTTCAAAAAAGCAGCCAAGGCATGCCATCTCAGATTGGAAGGTTAACGCCCCGGGACTTTGGAAGATAGCAGTGTCAGTGGCTCAGTAGGTAGCACACTCTCCTCTGAGGCCAGGAAATCAGGGGGCTGTGGGTTCAGTTCCCACATCTGGCACTTGGGTTAATATCCCACTACTGACACTGTAGAGCAGCATGAGAGGGCTGCAGCACTTCTGAGGTGCCGTGTTTCAGATGAGACATTAAACCAAGCTTCCATCTGCCTGGATTGGTGGTAGTTCAGGTGGATGTTAAAGATCCCATGGCACTTATCGAAAAGAGTAGGGGAATTTCCCTGGTGTCCTGGCCAAATCTCCCTCATTCACTAAAAAAATACCACCAACAGCTTAATCTGGTTCAAGGTCAGTTGGCATTCATCTGTATCCCCCTTCCTCGGGTCGTGCCTGAAAATAGGCAGGATTTGTCTAGTGCCCTTACCCGGTCAACAAAAACTAAATAAAATAAATAAATAAAGAAGGGATAGTCTGATTCTTAGCCTTCGTCCATCCCAGATAAATGCAGAAGTCATTTTTTCCCAAGAGTTAAAATAGAAAGAAGCTGGAAATGTGGGAACATTTTGAAAAAGATATAAAAGTTTAGGGAGAATGATCATGCGAATGGTATCAACACATTGGAAGAAAGAAAGCTTAAGTTGGCCCCATTTAGATCTGCCTGAAGTTGGAGAGAGAGAGAGAGAGAGAGAGAGAGAGAGAGAGAGAGAGAGAGAGAGAGAGAGAGAGAGATTCATAATTAATCAACTCCAAATGAACTAAGTTTTTGGGAATATGTATACCAAGATATTTAATTTTGGTTCCTTGCCATTTAATGGTGATAGCGTTCCTCAGGACCTGAGAGGATTTAAAAAAATAACATCATGGCTTCAGTCTTAGTAATATTCAGCTTAAAATTTGCTAGTCTCTCATAGTATTATAACGCCTCCCATGCCTCCAGGATAGATAATTCAGGAGAAGGGAGAGTCCACAGATTCAAACAACATGAAGTCTTGCTATATTATGACAATTGCAGTATGACCGCAGGTTAGAACCTCTCCGGAGGTGAAATAGTTAACTTTCTATGCAGGCATGGAACTTAGAGCGCGAGCTCGGTTGAAAGCTCTGTCTGTTGTGCTTCAAAGGTAAACTGTCAGATTCTTTACTCCGCCTCACTGAACAGTCGCTCCGGAGATTTCTTCTTCTGCTCGGTTCATTTTGTCGGTTTAAAAGTATTATTTTTCAGTTTTTAGCCGAAATTAAACCGCAACCGGTCGGTTCAAGCTCTGTCTGTGGTAATGTAAGTAATAGATAGGTTTTACATTATTTTTTCTGTGTGGAACTTGTAATTTCTTATCGGTTCGGTTTGAAACGATCAGGTTGTATTTAAATCTACTAGCCCTTATCGGTTCTAAAAAAAACAGATTTCATTACGTTTTTTTCCACGACCCATGACACGGTTGGGAACCGATAAGGGTGTCTTGCTTGGTGGATTGCCATAAACGGGCAAGTTGGTTAGGCTGGCATTATGTCTGAGAAACCCAAAAGAAAAACCGGACCCACTGGGTTTCAACACTGTAGTGTTTGTGGGAAAGCTTTTGCTAAGGCTGACCCACATACCACATGTGTCTATTGTCTGGGGTTTGACCACCTCAATTCAGACTGCCAGATTTGTCACAATTTCCCTGCTGCCACCATAGATAAGAGAGTTGGTAGGCTCAGGGAAAGGGAGGCCAAAAAAGTCCGCTGACCCGAATGGCCAGCCCGGTTCGGTACCAACCGAACCGGAGGGAGTGGCCTCTGACCAGGGCGATACTTCCTCGGGCAAACAAAGAGCCTGTTCCATCAAAAAGGGCTAGAAATTCAGCTAGTTTAGAGCCAAAAGTTCTCTCCCCAACTGCTGAGGAAATAGCTAAAGCAATTAAAATTGTCCAGTCTCTCTCTGGTTCCGACCGAACCGACACCTTCTGGTAAGCGTTCGGTTCGGCCGGTTCCACCGGTTCAAGATTATGATTTTGAGGATTTTTATGAACCGGGGGAGGGGGAAGAGGAATATGAAGAGAGTGAATATTGTTTTGAAGATCTGGATGTGCCCATTGATCCGGACATCTCTCCAGATAGACCCCTAGGGGTTTCTCCTCCAAGACTTTCTGAGTCCCCTTCTCATTTCATGTTTTATAAAAAAGTTGCTGAAACTCTCCAGCTCCCTGTTGAGGAAGCTGTTGATGACCAGGAGGAGCCAGACTATGTAGAAATGATGGATATTCCAGAGTCTAGGAGACTGTCTATTCCTTTGCATAAATCTTTTCGAAACAGGCAGTAAAAGTTTTAAAACTCCTCATACTATACCTCCTGTGGATAAAAGGATGGACAAGAGGTATACTTTATCAGGCTCTGACACTGATTTCCTCACTCAGCAATGCAGCCATGGGTAGTGCAGGCTGCAGCCCAGACAAGCTAATATTCTCTATCTTCACACCCCTCGAGAAGGACTCCAGGAAGATTGATGCTATGGCAAAGAAACAGTACATGGCAGCATCTTTGGGGCTCAGACAAGCAAATTATATGGCTTATGCTGCTAGGTACCAGAAATCCAGATGGGATACTGTGCTGGCTCTAGCAAAACAAGTCCCTGACCAGCTTGCCAGGAGCTGGAACAGGTGGCTATGGATGGTATTGAGGCATCCAAGGTGCAATTTCATGCTGCAGTGGACTCTAATGATATTTCATCAAGAGTCATGGCTACATCTGTGGCACTTTGCAGGATGGCTTGGCTCAGATGTACTACCCTGTCTCAGGACACCCAGTCCAAGGCCATGGATTTTCCTGTGGAGGGAAATTCTCTGTTTGGGGAGCAAACCGAGAATTACATGAAGAAAATGGATGAATATAGGACCACCTATAGGAGTGCACAGGCCAAGGAAAGGCAGGCCACTCCTCAAAAGCAGCTTCCTAGAGGCAGGGGCAGGCCTTTTCATAGGCCTTTTTACCAAGCCCAAGCTTCCACCTGCTCAGAGGGGGTTCTTTAGAGGGAGAGGCAGACAGGGTACAAGCAGGTCTGCTTCCACCCCTCAGCCCAAAGCCCCTGCCAAACAGGCACCCTGATGGGATTGCCAGGGCCGATTCTCCTCTACCTGTAGGGGGCAGGCTGGCTTACTTTGTCCAGGACTGGAAGTCTTTGACATCAGACAAGTGGGTCCTGGAAGTAGTAAGCCAGGGACTGGTTCTCAGTTTCAAAAAATTTCCAAAGCTGAGAACCAGATCTTTTCCACCTGCAACTCCTTCAGAGGCTCTTGTCTTAGAGGCAGAGGTCTCTACCCTCCTGGCTCTCAGAGCTGTGGAAAGGGTTCCTCCCCTACACCAGGGCAAAGGTTTGTACTCCAGGTACTTTCTTACCCCAAAAAAGACTGGAGAATGGCGGCCCATCCTGGATCTCGGATATTTAAACAAGCACCTTTTAAAGCCAAAGTTCAAAATGGTGACTCTGGGAATTATCCTACCCTAAGGCCAGGGGACTGGCTAGCTGCCCTGGACCTCCAGGATGCCTACTTCCATATTCCCATCAGAAGCTCCCATCGAAAGTACCTCAGGTTTGAGCTGCCCTCAGGCCACTACCAGTTCACAGCAATGCCCTTCGGCCTCACTTCTGCCCCAAGGGTATTTACCAAATGTCTGGCAGTAGCAGTTGCCTACCTAAGAAGGCAAAAGATTGCCATCTTTCCTTACCTGGACGATTGGCTCATAGTAGGCAAGTCCCCAGACCAGGTCAAATTACATCTCCAGATAACGCAGCAACTGCTTACTTCTCTAGGTTTCCTTCTGAATCTCTCAAAGTCAGTTCTGGAGCCTGTCCAGCTTCTTAACTTCATAGGCGCAGAGCTGAACACCCAGGAAGCCAGGGCTTTCCTTCCCCTAGACAGGGCAAAGACCCTGGTCTCCCTGGCCTCCTCATTTACCCTGCAGGTCTCCGCCAACAAGGCATTTTCTGCAGCTCCTAGGGCACATGGCTGCTTCCACAGCGGTTGTGCAGGGAGCAAGATTTCAGATGAGGGACATCCAGTTCCATTTGAGAGCTTTTTGGTCTCAAAGAAAGGATCCTCTTACCAAGTTGATCCCAGTAACTTGAACCCTGATCCAAGTCCTACAGTGGTGGCAGGATCAGACCAACCTGAGACAAGGGGTTCCTTTTGTCACTCAGTCTCATTCTCTAATCCTTACTACAGATGCGTCCCTCTTGGGTTGGGGAGCTCACGTGGGCCACCTCACCACCCAGGGTCTGTGGTTTCCCAGGGAATCCTCTGCTCCACATCAACCTGTTGGAGCTCAGAGCAGTTTTTCTAGCACTTCAAGTTTTTTCCAAATCTGTTCAGAACAAGAGTATTCAGGTCAGAACAGACAACACCACTACAATGTGGTACATCAACAAGCAAGGGGGCACTCGGTCTACGGCCTTGTGCACCGAAGCGATGAGATTGTGGTCTCTGGCTTACTCCCTGAACACCTCTCTTATGGCAGTTCACCTCCCAGGCAAGGACAATGTCCTGGCAGATGCTCTCAGCAGGATTTCCCAGGGCCACCACGAATGGTCACTGGATCCCCTGGTCTTGGGAGTAGTATTTGCCAGATGGGGCACCCCGCAGATAGATCTTTTTGCAGCCCCAGACAATCACCAACTTCCTCTTTTTTGCTGCAGGCCCCCAGTGTTGGGCTCTCCCGCTGGATGCCTTAGCCCTCAGTTGGGAGGGGAAGTTTCTGTATGCCTTCCCTCCTTTTCCTCTCCTGTTCAAAGTGCTAGTCAAAATCAGATCCCAATCCTGCAAAGTCATTCTGATAGCTCTGGATTGGGCCAGACAGCCCTGGTATCCACTCCTGCTGTCCTTAGCAGTCCATCCTCCCCTGTGCCCTCCCAAGAATCACAACCTATTAACCTGTGCCCAGGGAAGGGTCTGGTACCCGAATCTCAAATCTCTCAATCTCAAGGCTTGGTTCTTGAAGAGTTAGAGTTTGCTGATTTACACCTTTCCCAAGGTGTAATCGATATATTGAAGGCCTCAAGGAAGCCTTCCACCAGGGCTACTTACAATTCCAAATGGAAAAGGTTTTCCATATGGTGCTCGGAAAAGCATATTTCCCCAGTCTCTGCTGATCTACCCACAGTCCTAGATTATATGGTCCACCTGAATTCTTTGGGGCTGAGACCAGCTACCCTCAAGGTGCACTTGGCAGCTGTATCTGCTTTTATTTCAGCAGGTAAATCCTCTTCTCTTTCAGCTCATCCCGTATTTTCCAAGTTTTTTAAGGGGTTGTTGCACACCAACCCTCCATTTAGAGATCCTGCCCCTGCCTGGGATCTTAATGTTTGCATTGCTCAGCTTATGCAACCCCCTTCGAGCCCTTGTCTTCAGCTGAGCTCAAGTACTTGACTTGGAAAACTGTGTTTCTGGTAGCCATCACCTCTGCCAGATGCATAAGTGAATTGCAAGCGTTGTCAGTGGAGCAGGAGTTTATCTCTTTTCACAGAGATAAGGTGGTCCTTCGGACTAACAGAAAGTTCCTGCCTAAGGTGGTTTCAGATTTTCACCTTAATCAATCTATTTCTCTTCCAGTGTACTTCACTGACCACTCCTCCTCTGGGGAGAGGAGGCTGCACAGCCTAGATGTGAAGAGAGCCCTTAGTTACTACATAGAGCGTACCAAGGGTCATAGGTTTGACTCCCTCCAACTGTTCCTTACCTATGGCGAAGTTGGGAAAGGGAAACCAGCTACTAAAAGATCCATTGCCAGGTGGATTGTCTCTTGTATCCAATTCTGCTATGAGAAGTTGGGTAAAGTTCCTCCCTCAGGCCTGAGGGCTCACTCTACCAGAGGTACAGCTGCTTCTCTGGCTGCTGCCAGAGACATTCTATTCTAGAAATATGTCAAGCAGCTACCTGGAAAACAGTTCACACTTTTAACAAGCATTACTCCCTTGACATCCAGGCTAGGAGTGATGCTCGGCTTGGCACAGCCGTGCTTCAGAGCCTATTTCCTAAGTAGGTTCTGTCCCTCCTCCATGGGGGTACTGCTGTGTAGTCTGCAATTGTCATAATATAGCAAGACTTCATGTTGTTTGAAGAAAAAATTACTCACCTTAGTAATGTTGTTTCTTCTAATGGAGTCTTGCTATATTATGACCTCCTTCCCTGCCTGCCCCTCTCAGAACCTCTGTTGTGGGATGTGGGTGGGCAGTACAGGGTTGGCACTTGTTTGATGCCCACCCTGTTGTTTTCACCTACCTTTTTGGGTGAATTGGTGTTGTGTTTTTGCATTTTTTGGGTCTCCTGACTTGAGTCTTTGTTTTAGGCCAAAAAATGAGTGTTTATGTTAGTAGCCAGTTGGCTAGTGTAGGTTTACAGCTTCCACACAGAACCTTAGTGAGTTTTAGCTCGCAAAGATCTGACAGTTTACCTTTGAAGCACAACAGACAGAGTTTTCAACCGAGCTCGTGCTCTAAGTTCCATGCCTGCATGGAAAGTTAACTATTTCACCTCCGGAGCAGTACTAACCTGCGGTCATACTGCAATTGACATAATATAGCAAGACTCCATTAGAAGAAACAACATTACTAAGGTGAGTAATTTTTTCATATCATGCGCAAATAATGTGACCTTATAGGTTTTCTGGATTAAGGCGCCATGTCTTTTAGTTTTAGGAGGCTTCCCCAGATTTACTTTAAGTGACAATGAATGGTTGTCTGAAAGTACATGAGGTCCAAGAGATAGGTCTTGAACGAGTGAAAAGTGGTCAAAGGAAATAAAAAATAATCCAGATGAGAATAGCTATGGAAGCTAGGTGAGAAATATGTATACCCTGGGAATAAGGGAAAGAGGCGCCTCCAGATATTGTCTATACACAGGTGAGAGAGCAAAGCCTTAAAGTACTTAAGTGTACTAGATAATCGATATGCCCTGGGAGAGGAAGTATCCACCTGAGGGGAGAAAGCCACATTAAAATACCCTGCCATAATTAGAATGCCCTCGAGGTTGTCCAAAACCTTATTCAAAAAAATACAAATGACTGATTGGAAGTGGAGTCTGGGGTGGCAAATATACATTCACTAAGGTTTTTGCGTTAACTGGAGGAGGGGCATGCACCCCACGCCAAGGCATCACTGCCCGCGTCACCACTCCCCATCCCCGATGTCGACTGCAGTGCCTGTTGTGCCCCCGGCCTCCACCAGGGGCCAGTAAAGCACTGCATCCGGACCTCCCCTCCCTCCCAGGAGAGGAGAGGGGAGCTGTCCACTGGACGCTCAGTCCTCTACCTCCCCTGCCAACCCCCGCAACCCAGGCTTGCTTCCGAACCCGGGTCACCGGCATGGCGCGAGGTGTGGAATCCAGTGCCTCAACCCTCAGCGCCACTGGGCCAGCCCCCAGTGCAACTTTTGATGTTCTGATTCAGAAAGATGTGTCTCCTGAAGGAAAAAAAGGGAGAGAAACTGCCCCCCCAAAGGAGCAGTAAGTTCACCCATTAAGGTTGAGCTGTGTGACTGTCCCTAAATCAGGCTTCCTCTCCCCTAATTGAAAAGTAACACTTGTCTATCTCCTCTATAAGGTACCCCATAGCCTATCCTCCTATACTGAAAGGCCTAAATATAGATGAGTAACCCCCAACCACAAATCACTAAATGTGGCTCCCCGAGTATTTTAAACCTCTCATAGTATGAATCCGAATAGGAGGGGATGGATTCTTGGATCCCCAAATGTATTTATCCTAAAGAGCACAACCTAGCCCCATCGTACTTCCTCCTAACCTCCCACCACCTATCTGTGTGGTCCCCCTTCCATCCTGAACCCATGCAAGGAATAAGCCTTCAGACAGCAAAATTACCGGTGGGACCAGCCAGCCCCCCTACTTAACATTAATAATTATACAATTTCCCCATTATAGTCCCGAAATCTTATCCATTTACTCATGCCCAATCTCATCCCCCCAGAGAGATTTCTAGGAGCAGGTCTAGCATAAAAAGAAAGAAAACAACGTTCCTTAGTCGCCCTACAGGGGGAAAGCCTCTGCAACAGGGAAGGATCCCTTAGGCGAGCAAGTCTCTTAATCCATAAATGCCCATAAATAACAGCCGTGAGTTACTTCTTCTTTATACTAACATACTATTTGCCAGCAGATTAGGCCTTACGGTCTATCGAGTCTGCTCGAACCTAGATCCTTAGTTGGGTGCCGAGACCCTCCCATCCCTTGTTCTCTAGAAACCCCTATCATCCATCCCCACCCCCGGACAGGCCATCATCTGATACATCCACTTTCTGTGTCTGTCCCACCCTCTCTTGAAGCCCTCTACAATGGATCTCTGAACCAGCTCACCAGGCAGTGCATTCCAAGGGTCCACCACCCTCTCGGTGAAAACCTCCCTCCTCTTTTCCCCCTCACCCTTCCACCTTCCAACTTCAAGCCATGCCCTCTGGTGATACCTCCCTGCTTTAGTCTAAAGATCCCTCCATGTTTACCCTATTTATTCCTTGAGGTGCGAAGACCTCTATCATGTCCCCTGTCTCTCCTCTCTCCAATGAAAACAGGCAGAGCTCCTCAAGTCTGTCCTCATAAGTCAAATCCCTAGCCCTCGTATCATCTTTGTTGCCCTCCTCTGTACCCTCTCCAGGAGCTGTATGTCCCTCTTCAAATGTGGTCTCCAGTACTGTACACAGTACTCAAGGTGTGGTCTAACCAGTCCATTGTACAGTGGCAGAATCACTTCCTTGCTCCTAGAGGTGATCCCCTCACGGTGCATCCCAACATCCTGTTTGCCTTGCTAGCTGCTCTCCACTGCTCAGAGTTATTCATACATGTATCCACCATGACCCCAGGTCTTTTCCCTATTGAGGCCTCCAGTGGCTCCCCTCCCAGTGTGTACACTGTGTTGGGGTTTCTACAACCAGATGCAACACCTACTTGGTGATATGAATTAATTTCCATGTTGTGAGCCCAGCTTTCCAGGGTTCAGGTCCTTGCAGGGCCACCCTCCCCTTCTCCCTCAACTACTGCTCCCATCTTGGAGTCATCCGCTAGAGACTCATTTCACACCCTATACCCTCCCTGATGTCGAATATGTATGCATTAAACAGGATCGGACCCAGGACCGAAACCCTGTGGTACCCACTACCAACCTCTCTAGGGGTTGAGAGCTCCCCACAGAACCACCCTCTCTGAGTGCGTCCCAGCTAGCCAGTTTTCAATCCATCTGACCATCAAAGGGCCTACTCCTAACCCCATCAGTTTCTCCACCAGACCATTGTGGGGACAGAGTCAAACCCTGCTGAAGTCCAAGAATAATACATCCACAGGCTTACCCTGTCCAGTTCTGATGTTACCCATTCCATAACTCCACAAGGTTGGTTTGATATGATCTACCTGGCACAAACCCATGTTGCCGACTATCCAGACCTCCCACCTCCTCCAAGTACACCCCCAATCGTTCCTTTAGTATACTCTCCATTAATTTTCCCACCACCGAGGTCAAACTGATGGGTCTATAGTTACCTGGTACTTCCCTCGACCCCCCTTTATGGATTGGTACCACATGTGCCTCTCGCCAATCACTAGGTACCCTCCCTGTCTCAAGTGACCTGCTGAAAAGCTCCGCCAGGGGTGCAGCCAGTATGTCCGCCAATTCCCATAGTACTCTTGGATGAATGCCATCTGGCCCTGGAGATTTGTTTTTCTTTAGGGCCTTGAGGGCTAACCACACCCTTTTGGTGGAGATAGCCTCATCCCCTCCCTCCTTACTGGTCTTTTATCCTTATCCAGATGTGACACCCTGGGTACCTTTCCCTCCCTCTTGCTCCATTTCTGTTGCTCCCTGATCCCACTCCCTGCCGCTTTCTATCCCCTTCATGCCTTGCTTTGTAGATATCCCATCCCCTCCCTAGTGAACACAGAGGCAAAGTACTGTTAAATACCTCTGCCTGGTCCTCTCCTCTTCCACCCACCCTCCTCCTGATCTCAATCTGCTGAGATGGCCCTTGGTTTTCTCCACCCCAATGTACCGGAAGAACCCTTTCCCTCCATGTATCCTCTGTGCCAGCCGGCTGCTCTTTACTGGACTTTGCTCCCTCACCATACGGGTGACTTTTAGATGCAAGCTGGTACATTTCCTTATCCCTACTCCTCTGTTGTTTTATATTTTTGTAGGTCAGCTTTCTTTTCTCCGACTGGACCTCACTGGACCACCAGCATGGTTTTACGTGACCTTGCTCCCTTACGCTTCAACTTAGCGCAGATCCTGACTGCCTCATGAAGTCCCCGCTTTATGACCTCCCATCTCCTTTCCACACTTGTCATTGAGGTAATCCCCTCATGTGATCCTTGAGAATATTTCCATGCCCATAAAGTCTGCCCCCTGAAGTCCACTGCCAGTGTCCTAGATCTCACCCCACTCCCCATGCTTATTTGAAACCAGACAGTATTGTGGTCACTCCCAGTCAGGGGTCCTGCACAACTATGTCCCTTACCAGATCCCCATCTGCCAGAACCACATCCAGGACATGCCCTCCCTTGTGGGCTCCATCACATGCTGTGTTAAGAACACATCCTGAAGCCATCCAGCAGCCTCTGCTCCTTGCCACCCTAGGGACATGGTTCCCCAGTTTGTACCTGGCATATTAAGGTCCCCATCAACACCACTCCTTCCCCTTTGGACCACACACTGGCAATGATGTTGTCAGCAAACCATCCTCTAGAACCTCACTCATCCGGGGCCTATATGCTACTCCCAGCTTGACCTTATCTCCTGCTGGGGATCGTAGGTGACCCATAAGGCCTCCACGCTTCCTCTGCCTCTTCTACCATAGCAATTTCTATATCATCTCTAATGAACATAGCCACTCCACCCCCTCTGACCTCCTTTCTATCCTTCCTAAGCATAGTGTACCCCTGTACATTTAGGTCCCAGTCATGGTTTTTGTTGGCCCACGTCTCCCTGACCACCGCCACATCCACCCCGAACAGCATGGCCTGGAACTCCGGCAACTTGTTTCCCAAGCTCCTGGCATTTACTAACACCAACCCCCACCCCTTATCCCTGATCCTCTTTGTCGAACCCCACCCAGATTCCTTGTACTTCCATCCTCTCCCTGCTCCTCCTGAAACCTCCACCTCCAGTCTGCTCTCCCTCCCCTCTTGGGCTTAACGGCTACCCCCTCATCTGGAGGAGAGGGCTTCTGGTCAGCCCCCTCCTCATCCTTCCCCCCTTACAAGTTTAAACCCCACCTTGCTTGTATGTAGTCAGCCATCCCCTGTTTAAGGACTTCTTCCCTAATGGGGCAAGATGAAACCTGTCCTGGCATATAGTCCCTTATCCTCCCAAACTCCATTCCAGTTCCCTAACACCCCAACCCATTCTCTTCACCCCACTTCCTGAGCCAGTCATTAACCTCTGTATTTTTTTTGTCCACTGAGGCCTTTTGGTACTGGCAATATTCTCCAAAAGGAAATGTTGCATCCATTATCCCGACAGACTCTGGCAAGTTCTTGAACCTTGCTTGGATTTCCAAAATGCTATTTCCCTCTAGATCATTAGTTCCCAAATGCACCAGGAAATCCAGTTTCCCTCCACAATCCCTAACCATTTCATACACCATGAACTTTGCTCTGTGCACTGTCAGCCCAGAGATACTCACTACCTTCACCTGGCTATGGCATCCACCCCCCTGTCCCTCCCAGTGGATACCCCTAATCATCGAGTCTCCCAGTAACAGAACCTTAACACCGCCATCATCCTTATGGTTACCTCCACTATGCCCTCTCAGCCCCCCTTCCCCCCCTTTATTCATGATCTCAATTTCATGGAGTCTTCCTGCCTTATTGAGACCCCTTGTCACCCTCCCTTCTGCCTCCCTTGCTATTTTGCCCACTTAACTCAAACCCCTCTGAACAGGTGTCCCTTTAACCTCTCTTATCTGAACCATTATGCTGGCCCTGATGGTTTCCCCTTCCCCACACCACCACCTCCCCTTGTAATAGTACTCCTGCTTCCAGTGGCTCAGGGTCCTTTAGCTAGGGCCCCCTCCTTGGTACTGACCTCCCAGCAGAAGGGGCTCCTCTCCACCTCCTTGTCTCCCAGTTTCTCTCAATCATGCTCTCCTCCCTCATGTCTGGAATATGTTGCATTTCCATTTGCTTAACATATATGTTTCCCTCTCCCTCTGGGACTATGTCTGTCCTTTCCATAGCTGGTCTGTGATGCCCTATGGGTATCAAACTCCCGCCCCTCTGTATAAGTTTCCTCATTTCACCAACCCCTTCCTCCTCTAGGCGTTGCTTAGTAGCTCAAATTTATTGTGACACTCTATGTCAGCCTCCATCAAGTAACCCAGTTTCCTGACTGCATCTCTAAACTGACCCTCTTCTTCCTCTCTTGCACTGTTCACCTTAGGAGCTTCCTTCCCACAGTCTGCTGTTTTAGGCTTCCGCACAACAGCCCTCCTGACTCTTCCCTCCAGTCTCTTTGTATTCAGAATGTTCACCCACGCACGCTTCCCTTAGTATCAACTTCCTATCTAAGGGTCCTCTGTCCCATATCCCTCCTGCTTGCTGTAACATAACGTCCTGCACTCTCAGAGCTGCCCCAGCCTCCCTCAGCCCCCACCCTTCTGCTGCCCATATCCACACCCCTTATCCTTGGACACCCCCCAGCTCCCACAGCTTACTCCTTAACCAATATACCTCACTCCTGATACAAGATAGCTGTCTACAGAGTGGGCAGCCTCCCTCCAGGCCCAATTTAGAATTATTGCTATCCCACAGCCTGTGCAGCCTACAACCCTTCCGAAGATGCCTGCCATGGTGGAATATGGCCACCCTGATTATCCCCCTCTGTTTATAATAGCACACCCCCTTTTCTCAGTCCCTTTCCCCTGGAGTACAGTTTTTCTCTAAACTGACTGTAGTTATTTACAAACCCAATTTCAACCCCACCAATAACGTTCCCAAGTCTCACAGACACATACAGTCCAATGTGTGTTCGGTCACACTAACAGTGTATGTAAGCAGACATCAGGTACCATACGATGTCACAGGCCCACCAGCTCCTGTTGCTTCGAATTTCAGTCCCAAACAGAAATACTCGGCCCTTCAATCTCAACCCCCAGTGGCTTTTCAGTATTTAAGAAGGCATACAAAACAGGGTGGCTGGGAGGGCTCTTACCAAACACCAGGCAAACACATTTAAATTTCCCTCGAAGTATCCCTGCCAAACAACTATCCCCAAGCCACCAAAGTTACAATGTAACAGTTCTAATTCAAGGTAATAATTTTTAACACGTAAAACTAATTTCACTTACAAACTTTTAAAATATTTCAGTTAAAACAGAATATAACTCCAGCCCTCTTTCCTACCTACCTGCTGCTTAAGCTCCCAAGTGAACAAATTATATTATAGTCATAATAAAATTTCTTCTTTAATGCCTATCCTTATCTGAAACGCCATCCTCTGTCATCCAGCACCCAGAGAGAAGAGGGGCAGCAGGGGAGAGAGGAAGGAGAGCCATGGGGCGCGGCCCCAGGAACAGGAGGGATGGCTCCACAGACCCTGCTATGAAAATTTTGTAAGAGGTCCCCGGCCTGGCCAAAGCCCGCCACTAGGGAGACTCTGAATCCAATTTTAAAAGGAGACACAAGTTCTGCCGCCATGATAGCAATTTGTAAGAGCCAACAAGTATGTCTGTGATGTGCTCCCAAGAAATAACGAGTGCTTATATAAGTGGATCTTATAGTGGACACCAACCCCCCCCCCACACCCCCAGCCGCAACCCCCACCCCCACAGCACATTCCCATACCTGAGGTATCGAGACCAGTAAGACAGGCTCTAAAGTCGGGTAGGCACTTACTTAAGCCTAGATTCAACTGAGGGTAGTGTACTGTTGCACGTCTTTAAGGTCAAGAGTCTGGGATTCAAGTCTGTCCGGCTGCTTTGATGGTGATATTGGTTGTCTGAGGGGTGCCTCCAACTCCTGAATTTTTTCTGGCTTCATTCTGGGCATCTGGTCCTTGTATAGACCTCTGGAAAGCATGTCCTGTTTTGCCTCTTCCAGAGAGATAGGTCTGTGGGCCAGCTGGATAGAGGACCACCAATTTAGCAGGGTATGGAGTCCTAAATTTTAACTTATTGTCTCTCAAGCAGGGAAAGAGGGGTGAATTGCCCACCTTAATTTCTGGTTTGTTGGGGCATAGTCATTGTCCATCAAAATTTGCTTATTTTCAAAATGTGTTTTTTTTGGCCAGGCTCTTTGCAGCAGTAGCTCTTTAACTGAGTAATTGAGGAATTTGGCCACAATAGAGCACAGCCGCGTTTGTGGAGGAGATCTGAGGCTCAGAGCCCGATGTGCTCTTTTAATGTCTATGGGGACTCTGGAGCTGAGTTCAAGGGCTGTCGCGAAAAGAAATGATCCGGGAGGCGGCTATATTAATACCCTCCACCCCTCCGAACTTATATATAGGCGCACATTTTTCAGGTCAGTACGGTTTTCTGCATCTCCTGCTGGAGGACAATGGCCAGTTGAAATTTGGCTAATTCCCAGGCTGAGGCCTCCAAAACATCGAGGTGTTTGGTGTTCAAGGAAATCTGGAGATCCGCCTCATCAATGTGGTGTTGTAAGGACCCCAAATCTGCATGGATATCACTCAGTGCTTCTTTTATTTCTAGCTGGAAATCTTGAATAGCCTGGAATATAGTCATTTTCGGCTGGAGTTTTATTCATGCGATGATATTTGTCTTTAGCCTGGTTTCTAGTAAGTTTGGCTTCATCAGCTCCCGGCATCTCAGCCGCAGCCTGACCGCTGTCGTCTGGCTCTGCAAAAATCCAAAATCTATTGCTGTAAATACTGATTTTGTACACTCGGCACCTGGTACAATGTCTTGAAGCCTCCCTGAGGTTGGGTTGTATTTTTAAGTGTTGGAGAGGACCTTTAGGTAGTTATTAAAAGATGCGGGGGGTTGGGAGAGCACCGTAATTACACTGTTCAGACCGCTATTGCCCAACCGGAAGCCTCACCCCATGTGTTCTGACTTATTCCTTCTGGGAAGTCCTCCTGCTGTCACCAGGGAGGAAGCACCTCTCACATCAGGGGTGATGGTTGAGGGGAAGGGAATAAGGACAGTGCATCAGACAGTCAGGTGCCATGTGGGGACTTGCAGTGGGCTGTCATTCAGCGCTCCAGGACATGCCATGTTTTCTGTTTTCTCCCTTCCCTCCACCTCCTCCCACATCATGGCTGCACATTGCAGCATTTTGGGAAGGTTACACAACAACGCGTGGTCATCTACACCGCCAAATGCACCTCCACTGGCCTACCACCGGGAGCTGCTCAAGAAGCGATGCAAGCCATACCTTCTCTCCCAAGGAAGGGTGGAGAGTGTCCACGTGGAGGCTCCTTTAACTTATATTTTATTGCATTTGACAACTTAAATACAGGATAGTATGTCTGAAATATCACATTTCATAGATGCATGTCAGCATATCATGATTAGATACAATATATTCCAGCTGATGTTACTACATTTGGAGGTTGTACCAATTTTAGTCTAAAGCCTGGCTTCCAAAATCAGCCCACATTTAGAAATGTCTGTGAAAATGAAAAATTAAATCACCCCAGCATTCTGGGGTTAAAGGTTCTCTGAAAATCAGTGGTCATTAGGAAATTTGACAGAGTGATAAACTGTCTACCACTTTATAACTTTTATGCTAGCTGGAGGTCTCAGCTTCTGGGTGTACATCTTTAAACTTCTTAACAGCTAAGTGTACTACTTTAAACAGATCATCTGGACAGTTCTGTTAACTCTGTTGGCCATCTTATCAAAGTCAGCTCCTCTGAAGTCCCATATTTTTGCCTTGGAATGGGATGATTTAGTTCTAGTGGCCAAATCTCCCTATTATAGTCCATTATGAAACTCTCAAAATCATAAAAGGTTGTGAAACATAACATACATTGGAATAGGTATTAATGCTAGCTAGACTGAATTATCCCATGGCCCTGCTAAAAGTTCTCCCCTAAGAGTTCCTCTTTAGGTATTCACACTCATTTTCATCACAGTTCCAGCACTTAGACACGCATTTGTCAATGCCAAATGTTGGCTGCTTGTTAAACAATTTGTTGTTTTGCAATTCTGACCCCAAATTTTGAAGATACTTGTTACAGGTTTCGCCTTATAGACATGACATGTGCCATTTATGGTATATTGGCCAAAATGTCATTTCGTACCAAAGGTGCAAAAAAATCTCGTCCAGGATTTTAAAAATGACACATCACATTTGTGAGGTGGTGTGGAAAAATGGCTATGTTGAAAGGTTGTAGTCAAAATATTGAAAATGAGCTCAGTTATGCGTGAGCATTGACATGGTGTAACGTTCAATCATAACCTATGCATTTTACCATATTTGTACACTAGATGTTCAGCATAGCCTTCCTATTAGCCCACCTAATGAACGCAGTAGGTGAAAATGTTCAAATCCCCATTAAAAACATAGAAACATAGACTTTGATGGCAGATAAGGACCGCTTGGCCCACCTAGTCTGCCCATTTCCCTACCTAGAGGATAAGCTGCAGATCCTATTTAACCAACAGCCTATTTCTTCCTATCCCCCACAAAAATTGCCTTATGTTTGTCCCATGCATTCTTGAATTCTCCCACAGTTTTAGACCCCACAACCTCCTCAGGAAGGCTGTTCCGTGCGTCCACCACCTTCTCTGTGAAAAAATACTTACTCACATTGCCCCTGAGCCGTCCCCCCTCTATCTTCAAATTGTGTCCCCTTGTCCTTGCACATCTCTTTTTCTGAAATATGCTACCCTCTTGGACTTTGTTGATTCCACTGAGGTACTTAAACGTTTCTATCATGTCCCCCCTCTCCTTCGTTTCCTCAAGGGTATACATATTAAGCTCCTTTAGTCTCTCCTCGTATGGCTTCTCTTGCAGACCCTGCACCATTTTAGTTGCCCTCCTCTGAACTGCCTCCATCCTGTCTATGTCCTTGTGGAGACTGGGGTCTCCAGAACTGGACACAGTACTCCAGATGGTGTCTCACCAACTGTCTGTACAGGGGGATAACAACTTCCTGTTTTCTGCTGGTGATACCTCTCCCTATACATCCCAGTATCCCCCCAGCCCTCCCTACCACCTTCTCACATTGCTTGCCAACCTTAAGGTCATCTGATATGATTACCTCCAGGTCCCTTTCCATTTTGTTGTTGTTACTACCTCCCCATCCCCCCCATTGTGTAGTCTTCCCTGGGTTTTGTTTCCCAGCTGCATTACTTGCACTTCTTTGCATTGAATCCAAGCTGCCATGTTTCTGACCATTCCTCCAGTCTTGCCAAGTCCTTCTCATCCTTTCCACGCCTCCTTGTGTATCAACCCTGTTGCAGATCTTTGTGTCATCTGCAAAGTGGCATCTTTTTCTTCCAGTCCTCTGCAATGTCACTTATAAAGACATTAAAAGGACTGGACTGATACTGAACCTTGCGGTGCCCACTAGTAACCCCTCTTTCTTCAGAGTGGACTCCATTTACAATTACCTTCTGTGTGCTGTTGTTCAGCCAATGTTTTACCCAGGCTACCAACCTGGGACCCACTCCCAGGCTGGCTAATTTGACTACTAATCTTTTGTGTGGGACTGTGTCAAATGCCTTGCTAAAGTCTAGGTAGGCCATGTCCAGAGCTCCTCCCTGGTCTACTACTTTGGTCACCCAGTCAAAGAAATCAATTAGATTGCGTCTGACATGACCTTCCCACTGTGAACCCATGCTGCCTTGGGTCCTGTGCCCCACTGGCCTCTAGGTACTCAACAATTATTTCCTTCAGAAGTGATTCCGACTTCCGGTGACGTAGGCACCGCATATGGCCACTTAAATCTAAAGCTCTGCTTGGCCCAGCGAGATCTAACACCATCCTGGCATCCAGAAAAAAACAGAGAGCTAAAAAACTAGTGTAAGGCAGCCTGCATATGGCTACGCAACAAAAGCTAAGAGAATTTGAAGCACCAAGCACTTCTAGGGACACCTCGCAACGGACTCTTAACTGACAACCGTCGGCAACCCAGCGGCCCCACCAAAGCACAATGGCGGACACGGAGCAATCCGGAGACGTTAGGGAAGAGCCCGAATTTACAATCACTTCAAAACAACTGTGTGCACAGTTAACTAAAATTGGAGACACATTGCAGCGCATTGAGACAGCAGTGGTAGATACCAGGCGCGATCTCCGTATAGCTGAAAAGCGAGTGGGAGCGGTGGAGGCCTGTCTCACTGAGTATTGTAAAGAAACAGACTTGCATAACACTGCACTCCTAGATCTACATTACAGAGAGGTACAACTTAGTAGATGACTGGAGGAATTAGAGAATCGTCATCGGTGAAATAACATAAGAATTCATGGGCTCCCTGAAAAAATGGAATCAGGCGAAATGGTGTCATTTATTTAGAGCCTATTACAAGAGCTTCTGAGTTGGCCTAAGGAGGAGCCGCTGAGTATTATTCGAGTTCACTGAGCACTGGCATCCCCCACCCCCCCCCAATAAACTCGAGTGCTAGGCCAAGGTCAATAATTCTTGCATTTCTGGACTTTAGAGTCAAGGAAAAAATCCTGAAAAAGCGTGGAGCCGCAAGGAGGTTATTTTCGGGGATCAACGCCTGTACTTTGACCACAATTTTGCGCCATCGACAACATTACAAAGATGCCTAATCCTGGCAGCAATGAAGACCCTGAAACAGAAAGGGCTTAAGGCGCACCTGGAATATCCAGCTAAGCTCCGAGTGAAGACTGGAGAAGGGACAACCAGATGATCTGCAGACATCATAGAGGCAAGAGAGTTCCTGGCAAACCATGGGATGAAAGTGGAAGAGTTACAGGCACGTTTTCCAAGACAGGAGCTGGAGCTTCTAACATGGCAGTCAACTCCGGGGAAAAGGTTGGAGCCTCAGAATACGAGTATCTGGCAAGGAGTACAAGATGCAGCTAGGCTCGTGCTGCTTTTGGCGAGAAGGATCTCGATGACAGAGTCTACTTGGGCAAGATCAGACTAACGCGGAACAGGCTGATGATCGACTATACAAGACTGGCCCATACCTAAAGTTTACTGGTTTGTTGGTAAAAGTGATCCCAAAAGCTCTCATTACTTAAAATACAGGAGGGATCTTAAATAAGCCAGAGATATTGTTTGAATGTTTTTGGGGGCGGGGCACCAGTTGACGGACACAAAATAGTTATGGTCGTTGATTCAATCGAATAGCAAAGGGTCATTATTGGGAAGTGGGCAGTTTTACCATTTAAGGCCAAAGCTTGGTCTTTCCCCATAACAAGCGGTAACCTATATTGCACAGGCAAGGTCACACCGCAACATAATAAAATAAAATATGGGGGCAATGTGAACTGAGTTAGACAGCGAATGCTACACTTCCAGAATAAATTAAGGCAGCGAGACAGACTTACTGTCTAATGGAAGAAGTATGAATATGCCCAATTCAGAGTCTCTGATGGCCCGCTTGTCTTCCCCCCCTCCCCTACACACCAAGGAGAATCGTATTCCCACTCCCCTTTCCTTTCCTCCTTTTGTTTTAGGGGAGGAGACAGGAGGGAGCAGGGGAGGGGGAAAAAAATACTGATTTTGCTGGGCAGAGTAGGCGGAGGATTGAGGTCCAGACACTTTGCCTAGTTTGGCCCTCGAGAGAGGTAACTGCTGAAACCTCAATTCAAGCAGTTTCAGCCTATTACCCTACTGACCACCGAGGAGTGGTCAGCAGGGGAGCACCCAGAGTAGTCTCCCCAGGATCTCCCTTTGTACCATCTACTACAGGTGAGACCCAATTAGGGTTTTAAATCCCATGTTGTTCCATCTAAAATACCACCTTGAAGTATATAGCAGATTACAATATAAAATTGCACAGCAGAACAGAATGATATCTGCTAATTTGTATATAGTTAAAATAATGGTTATGAAGTTTGAAATTTTTTTGTTTATTGTTTTTGAAATGATGGAGTGTGCGTCAGATAAATCTGCAGTGAAGAAAGCTCTCTGGGGTCAGACCAAACCAATTCCACAGTCGAAAGAGTATGGCTGAAATCCAGATAGTAACTTACAATGTAAAGGGTTTGGGAAGCCCAATTTAAAGGGCCAGGGTACTGAAAGAATTGTGAGATCTGAGGACAGACATTGCCCTGCTTCAAGAGACCCACCTTACACAACTGGAGCATTCCAAATTAAAAAGATCCTGGGTAGGGCAAGTGTTTTCCTCCTCTTATCAAACCCAACCACATAAAATGGGAGTAGCAATACTCATTAAACGGAATCTTCCTTTTAAGGAGATAGAGGTGAGGTCTGACCCCGAGGGCAGATACGTATATGTGGAGGCGGATATGGGGGCTCATAGGTGTAGCATCCTGAACATCTATGCCCCCAACGAGGAAAACCCCAGATCAACTTTCCCCACACGAATGCTGTCAGATTTCCCAAGTTTGGATTCAGGTCTAAAGATAGTGGGAGGAGATTTTAATACAATTCTCTGCCCTCGAATAGACAAGTCTGGGACACAGCCGAGTAGGCGATCTAAAGCTTCGACCACTTTAAATAGACTCATGTACGAGCACGGCATGACAGATGCCTGGAGATTTTTACATCCTACCATGAGAGACTACTCTCTATATTCACCCAGGCACTCCAGCTATAGTAGGATTGATCTTTTGTTGGTCCCCACAAACTGGGTTTGGACATTGAATTCAGCCAGGATAGGCAGTTTTACTCTGTCTGACCATGCCCCGGTCCTGCTGAAATTGTTATTGGGAACACCAAATCGTTCCTCGTCTTGGAAATTAAACTTGAGTTTAATTAACAAAGAAGAATTTAAATCCATGGTCAGAGCAGAGATCAAACAGTTCCAAGCATTAAACAAGCAGGCAGAGACCCCTCCACGATATACTGGGACACGTTAAAAGCCTGTCTTACGGGTAAAATTATTTCATATGCATCTAGGGTTAACAAGGACAGAAAAGAAGCTCAGAGGAAGCTAGAAAAAATAATCTTTGAACTAGAAGCACAGCACAAACAACACAATCAAGAGGGAATAAAGAAAGAGTTAGATGCAGCCAGGGAAAAGCTGTCTCGGCTGATAAATCAGCGAATAGAAGCTAACTGCCGATTCGCCAGGCAGCTTTACTACGAGAAAGGTAATAGGGCAGGGAAACTGCTAGCGGCCCAGCTACGGAAAGAGGCAGCATCTAGGGCAGTGTTAAGACTTAGAAGGGCAACGGACGGTCACCTAGTTACGTCTCAATCGGACATAACGAAGTGCTTCGTTGACTATTATCAAAAACTATACATGGCGGAACGGAACCCAGATCATGAGACCAAAATTGCCCAATACTTGGGAGGGATCCGTCTTCCAGCCCTGGACCTGGCTGGTAGTGAGAGGCTGGGAACCAACATTACAATGCAAGAACTAAGAAACCAGATCTCGGCACTTGGTAGCACCAAGGCTCTGGGATTAGATGGGTATCCCACTGAATTCTATAAGACATTTCGGGTGGATATCCTTCCTCCTTTGCTGGAAGCATTTAATGCAATCCTGCGGGGATCTCTTCCGATTCCTCCGTCATGGAACTATGCCAGGATATCTGTGTTGCTAAAACCTGGCAAGGCACCAGAGGAATGCGGATTGTATAGACCTATCTCTCTATTAAATACAGATTTAAAAATATTCACTGGCATATTGGCTCAGAGATTACAATTAGTTATTAATGATTTGGCACATTCAGACCAAACAGGATTTATTTCCGGCAGATTTTTACAGGATAATGTAAGACGCCTCTTGAATATAATCTCTGCCCAAAGAACAGCCTACACTTAAATTGGGCGGTGAGTGTTGATGCCTAAAAGGCTTTCGACAGAGTGGATTGGGTTTTCCTCCAAGCAGTCCTTAGAAAATTTTATTTAGGGGACAACTTCATTAGGACAGTCGCAGCACTTTATTCCCAACCAGAGGCGGTGGTAAATGTAAATGGCTGTGCTTCCGCTAGGTTTTCTCTGTCTCGGGGAACACGTCAAGGGTGCTCACTTTCCCCACTACTATTTGCCCTTTCCCTAGAACCCTTAGCCGAACAAATTAGACAACACCCCCAGGTGGTGGGAGTCGAGGTGGGATCCCAAACCCATAAACTCTCACTATACGCGGATGACGCACTAATTTACTTGGGTGACCCGGTAGGCTCCCTTCCTCACCTTATGGAAATCCTGAACCAATTCAGCATAATAGCGGGATATAAAATTAACCCCTCGAAATCAGAGATGATACGGTTGAGTGGGCGCCTCACACCTGAGCTACAATCCCGCTTCCTGTTCACGTGGGCCCCAAATAACACTACACGATATTTAGGAATAAGAGTTTCTGCAGATAGTTCTTTACCCTTCCCCTCCCCCCAATTACCATAGACTCCGAGAGTCTATCAGGCAGGACTTAGGCAGGTGGAGACTACTTCCATTGACCCTGCTTGGTAGGGTACACTCTATCAAAATGAACGTGTTACCATGTCTGCTTTTCCAGTTTCAGACTTTGCCGATCACCCCTTCAAGCAGTTTTTCAAAGAAATTGACCACCTCATAACAAGTTTTATATGGAACGGTAAAAGGCCCTGGTTAAGAAGGACACTTCTGTGTATTAGGTGGGAGCAGGGAAGGTTAGGTTTGCCAGATATTAAAAATTATTACTTATCGGCACAGGCCCCCTGGCTCTATGCCTGGGTGAAGCAGAGGGTCGATAGTAGATGGTACACTATGGAATTAGAACAAGCCCAGGGGACAGTGCTTTGGACTCTCCCCACGGCCTCTGTCTCTCGGGGTGTGGTGAACAAGGTGAAGAACCCTTGGACTAGACATACCCCACAGCTATTACTTATGCTACGCAAACGGATGAAAGTCCCTGGAGGGTTAGGTCCGCTGTCTCTTATTCGCCATCATGAGACATTTGGCCCCCCCAGTCTAGATGCGGGATATGGGTTTTGGGAGCGCCAGGGCCTTACAAGCTTTACCCATTTCCTGGAAGGAGGTATTTGTACTACATTCCAGCAGTTAAGGTTAAAATATGGCCTTAGGAAAGAAGACCACTTTCGTTTTTTGCAAGTAAGACACTTTATTCAGCAGTCCTCCCATGTACAATAGCTGTTAAGACCCCTGACGGATTTAGAGCAGCTTATTTATAGCTGGATTACATTCAAAGCTAAAATGAAACCTATCTCCAAAACCTATGGGCTGCTGACAGATCAACATCTGGAACTAGTTGAGGGGGCCAAGACTAAATGGGAAAAGGAAACAAACTTACATATAGAAAGTTCAGAGTGGCTGAGAGCTGTCTCCCAAAGCTGGCGTATTACAGCCTCACCTACATGGGATGAATTCCATTGGAAGATCCTGATGCGCTTTTTTAGGACTCCCATGAATACTCAACATTTTAATCCGAACTATACAAATAAATGTTGGAGAGGATGTGGGGAGGCAGGTTCCCATTATCATATTTTTTGGGGATGTCCAGTGCTGGGCAGCTTTTGGAGGCAGGTACACACACAGATCCAAAGAATTCTGGGGGTCTTCCTACTGGGAACTTTTGAAGCCTTATGTCTAGGACTTCAAAACAGGAAACTATACCACTCCTTTAGATTGGCTGCTTTAAAAAGCATCACAATTCGCTGGTGCTCTATGGACCCGCCTGTCCTTCAGACCTGAAGGGATAATGTTAATGAGATTGAACAGATTGAAAAAATTACAGCAGATCTGAGATTTAAAGTGGAAAGTTTTGGGAGGGTGTGGAAAGACTGGCATGAGAAAGGTTCCGCATCCCAGACCTGAGTCGGTGGGGGAAAGGTAGAGAGGGCAAGGGTAGAGGGGGCAGAGAGAGCGAGAGAGAGAGAAATATTAACGTTAACATAGAATAGATGGTTTTGACGCACACACACACCATCAGTTAGCTAGCTAGCTATTTATTTAGTTAATTAATTAGTTATAATTTTTAATTTTCATGTTCTGAAATAGTGTTGGTCATTCACATGGCCTATGGCCACGATACATTAAATGTAATTCCAATCTGGTACTCTGAAAAGTGTATTGTTTCAGGCTGGAGAGTTAGGGTAATGATTGGAGTTAAATAAGCAACAACGAAGATAATCCAAAATATATATGAACAAAAGAAGATGGACTGTAAAAAGTTTTTGGACTACACCAACATGGACATTTATGCAGAAGATCATTAATATGATTTGTACTCTTTGTTGTATATGGTAACAGATCAACTGTTGTTATGTCAAGCTGATGTAATTTCTGTGCATTAATAAAAATTAAGCAGCAAAAAAAAAAGAAGTGATTCCATCACTTTCCCTACCACAGAGGTCAAACTGACAGGTCTGTAGTTTCCTGCCTCTGTCTTGGTCCCACTTTTGTGAAGGGGAATCGCATCCGCCTTCTTCCAGTCCTCGGGTACCACACCATCCTCCCATGATTTGTTAAAAAGGGTAGTCAGTGGTGTCACTAGTTCTCTGCTTAATTCTTTTAGAATTCTGGGGTGAATTCCATCTGGCTCCATTTCTTTGTCCACCTTCAGTTTTAGGAGTTCTTTCAGAACCGTTTCTTCTGTGAAAGGACTGGGATCGACCCCCCCCCCCACCACCTCCAGAGTGCTTCTGTTAATTGGATTAGGCACCTCCCCACTTCCTCTTTGTGAATACTGAACAGAAGTATTCATTCAGTATCCCTGCATTTTCACTGTCACTCTCTGCCCACCCACCATCTATTCTCTTCAGCTCACTATCCCTCCCTTTGTGTTTCTCGCTCCTGATATACCTATAAAGGTTTTATCCCCTTCTTAACTGAGTTAGCTATCTTTTCCTCAGTTTGTGCCTTTGCTATTCTGACTGCCCTCCCTGCTTCCTTCTGCCTTAACTGGTACAGTTCTCTGTCCTGCTCCTTCTGTGTTTCCTTATACTGTACTTCCTAAATGCTATCTTTTTCTCCCTAACCTTCACTGCCACCTCTTTTGAGAACCATAATGTTTTTTTCTTTCATTTTGAATTGTTTATTTGCTTCACACAGAGGCTTGCCTCTGTGATGGCAGATCTGATATTTCCCCATTGTTTCTCCACCCCTCCTTCTAGCCTGTTTGCTAGTGCTTTTCTAAGGCACTCTCACATCTTGCTGAAGTCCAGAACCCTCACTTTTTTATGGCTTGACTCTGTAGCTGAGTTTATCATGAACCACACTGTTTGGTGGTCACTTGTTCCCAAATGGCTACCCACTTCTAGATCTGAGATCCTCTCACTGTCCCCATTTGAGAGTATGAGGTCTAAGATTGCTCCCTCATGAGTAGGTTCCAAAACTAGCTGTTTGAGGCATGCCACCTGAAGGGGATCAAGAATGGCCCTGCTTTTGGATGTGGCTGCCGCAAAGGTGCTCCAGTTAATATCTGGCATGTTAAGGTCCCCCATCAACAGTATGTCCTCTTTATCTGCCATCCTAAGTATGCCTTCTATCATATCCTTGTCCATTCCCTTCCCCTGAAATGGGAGTCTATATACAACCCCTGTGCGGATTGTGGTGCCGTTTCCAGTCTCTAAGGTGATCCACAGTGCCTCCTCTCCTCCCTGTTTATTCTTTTGTTCAGTTGCTTTTATCCCTTCCCTTTACATAGAGAGCTAATCTCCCCCTCTTCTGCCCTCCCTGTCTCTCCTGTAGGTTGTGTACCCTGGTATGTTAACATCCCAGTCATGGTTCTCTGTGTACAATGTTTCTGTGACTGCTACAATATCCAGGCATTCCTCTTCCATCAAGACCACCAGTTCAGGGAGCTTGTTGCCCAGACTACGGGCGTTGGTACTCATTACCATCCATTTCTTAATGGCCTTACTCCCTTTTGCCCCATTTCTGTCCATATTGCATTTGTCACTTTCTCCATTTACACCTGCATTTCTCCCTATCAACATCTCTATGTTGGTGTCTACCTCACTTAGTACCCTGATATTTTGGGGGGGGCGCTAGGATTTCCCTGCTCCTTTTCAGTGCCCCCCCCTTGGCTAGTTTAAATGCTTGTCAATTAAGTATTTAAACCTATAACCTAGGATCCTGGTTCCCCTCCTGGACAGATGCAGACCATCATGCCAGTATAGGCCTGCATCCCTCCAGGTAGACCCCCAGTCCCCAGTAAAGCCAAATCCCTGAGCTCTGCACCAGTTTTCAACCACTGATTGAATCCGTGGTGTGGAGCACCTAACCTCATCCGTGCCATAGACAGGCAGCACCTCCGAGAAGGTTACCGTGTGTGCTATTTGTCTAAAGCCCTCCCCATCTCCACAAACGCTTCTTGCACTGTCAGTCCCTTTCTTAGCCAGGTCATTTGTCCCTGGGTGGACAGTGACATCCAGCTCCCTCCCTGTGCAGCTGCTCCTGCGATCCTGAGGTTCGCTCCCTGTCCCTCAGAACATGGCGCCAGGCAGGCACCTTACCTCCCTCTCCCCTTCCTCCCCTAGTTCTACCTTCCTAACAATGGAGTCCCCCACCAGGAGTTGTTTCCTTCCCCTGTGGAGTCCCATGCCATCCTCCTGTGGGTCTCTTTTGTGGAAGTTCCCAGCATCCTCCTTGGTCTCCACTGTGGGTGCCTCCATAGAGGAACCACACTTTTCCAGAATGGCATAGAAATTGTGGAGAGGTACAACTGGAGGATGTGCCTCTGTTCCACCACCTTCACCCTCCCTGAGCCCACTGTGGTCCAACCACTCCTCTTTCTTGGCAACCTCTGAGGCAGCGGCAGTGATTCTGGTGGTCCCTGGGTGGAGAGGAGATCCCAAATCTGGCCAGCTCAGCCTGGGATGAGAAACCTCCTCCCTCAGCCCAGAGGTGTCTGCAGATGGGACAACACTGTATCCTCCAGAACATCTCCCGGAGGACTGCTGCTCCACAGCCACTGCACTCTCCACTCCCATCTTGTCTTTTTCTGCCCCTAACTGTTATTTGGAATACTTACTCTTTCCTCTGTTTGTTTATTTCTTTTTTTCTTCTCTCCTAACTACTTACTGCCTCTGCACCCTTTTAGCTCCTGATTTTCCTGTTCTGAGACAAGAGTTCCTGTATTTCTCAGTAGTCTCCTTACTTGCTCAGAGTCAGACCTTCAGCAGCTGGGGGGGGGGGGGTGTGGAGAGCTACTCTTGCCCTTCTAGGATGGTGAGTCTTTTGGTGGCTCTATGATCACTCACTTCCTGCTCCCAAACAGGAAGTTCCTATTTCAGTTAAATCCTGTGCCTATAAAAGTAGAACTGGTTTAGGGTGGAGGGGAGGGAAGGAGGGCAATATAGTCCCAGTAGAGAAGTTTTAGTTATACCAGTAGCTCCTTCCTCCTGGTGTTCTGTCTGTTTTCTGGCAGAAGCTATCTAGGGCAGTGTTTATATCTGGTCTTAACCTGGCTCCTTCTAGCTAAGCCACTCCCCCTACTTTGCAAATCTTTCTACACTTGGTTACTTTCACAGATAACAATACCCTTCTGACACCTGTGACAAGCACCTAGATAAGTACACAGATAACAGATAATTTACTTCAACTACCTCTGACAAACACACCAACTCCTTTTTTTTTACCCTAAATTGAAGGTCCCAGTACACGAGATCTAGTTCTTAGTCCCAGTAGAGAAGTTTTAGTTATACCAGTAGCTTCTTCCTCCTGGTGTTCTGTCTGTTCTCTACAATTTCGTGCCACAGGTACACTACGAAAACACAGTTTGGCCAGGATTTGACTAATGACAGCTGTCACATTCATGAGGTTCTGTGAAGAAACGACAAAAGTTAAAAGTTAGAGACAATCAATGGAAAAAGTACAAACAAACTGGACTGCAGTCAGATCTCATTCTGTATAAACAATACAGAAATGGCTGTAAAAGATGCATCAGGCAGGCCAAAAGTAAATACTGCCAAAACCTGCTGATTAATTCTTCCAATGACCCTCGCAAGTTTTGGGGTCACATTAAGTCCTTCTTGGGTTCTGCTAAAGATGTCACTCCCTCAGATATGGTCCTACATGGTGTACACTGTAATGATTCTACCATTGCAAATGCTTTTAACCAACAATTTTCTGACTTATCTGCCTACACAGCTTCCCTCCCATCACAATCCTCTGCTTCACAGTTTAACCCCACAGCATCTGAAGGACCCCCAAACTAACCAACCCCTTCTATTTCAGGGAAGTGTCTAGCATCAGGTCCTAAAGCTGCTCAGGTCACTCTCTGAAAACACCAGTACTGGCTCAGATGGCCTAGAACCAAGACTACTAAAATGGCTTCTTACTACATCTCTGGCCCCTGGACACATCTTCACCCTATCTCTCTCCAATGGCATTGTCCCTGAAGTCTGGAAGGCAGCCAGAGTCACTCCTGTGTTTAAGAAAGGCAGTAAAAATGACATATCAAATTACGCCTATTGCTATTTTGTCTGTTCTGAATAAAATCCTGGAAAAGTAGTATCCATGCAAATCACTGAATACCTTGAGAAATTCAATTTACTAAGCTCAGCACAACATGGTTTTAGAAAGCATCACAGCACCATGACAGCACTTGCAAAATTCACTTCAGATATCGTTACCAATATGGATAGAGGAAAGTTAACAGGGGCAGTCTTCATTGACTTAACCAAAGCTTTCGATCTGGTTGACCATTCTCTGCTACTATCCGCCCTCAGTACCTTGGGCTTCTCTCCCCCAGTCACTACCTGGTTCAAAGCTACCTCTCCAACAGAATACAAGCTGTTAAGTTTAATTCATCCATGTCAGACAGTGCTGTTATCAACATTGGGGTCCCTCAGGGTCTATACTTGGCCCTCTTCTATTCTCATTATTAGTCAATAAACTTCCTGAGCTGGTCACCACAGGTCACTCACTTCTTTATCGCGGATGACCTGGTAATTTATTATCACTCTGATAAGGTCCTGGATCTAAATGCTGCCCTCACTGCAGATTTTCGTGCTGTACAACACTGGTTGAACTCTCACGCCTGGTTTTAAATACAAATAAAACAAAAGTTATGATGTTTGGCCCAATCACAAGCTTAGATCCTGTCCTCTGACCATCTCTGTCTCTGATATCGATGGGGACCCTATAGAAACTGTCACTTCCTTTCGTTACCTTGGCATCCACCTGGATCAAACCTTGGACCTGAAAGCACATATACAGGAAACCTGCAAGTCAATTAACTGCAAATTGGGGGCTGCCTATAGACCAAATACCTGCTCACCCCTGCTGCTAAATTGGCGATAGCCAGAGGCATTCTATTGCCAACCCTTACATATGGGTGTCCCATCCTGTCCTTGGCCACCAAATCTTCACTGCAACTATGGGATACTACCTTCAATAATGTGTGCAGGTATGCAACCAAAGCACCTCGGCTGCAGCATCATTGTTTCTTATATCAGGACCTTGGTTGGCTCTCTCCTTCCTCTACCAGGCAGTACTACTTGTACAATTTAGTTGATTCCATCCTAAGGACGTCCAAGCCTGCTATCCTGTCTGATCTCCTCAGGCCGGCCATTCCCACAAGGAATCTTTAAGATCGGCTGATCAGACCTTACTATCCATCCCTTTTGTCGGACTAAAAGGGCATGGGCTCCTTCCATCATGCTGCCCCCACCTATGGAACCTACTACCTCAGGATCTAAGAGATGTCTCCACTCATGTGACTTTTAAGAGCAAACTCAGGACTTTCCTCACTACTATGGACAAATGTGTTTGCTTTGACCCTACCTGATCCGCTGCATTTGTACTGTTTCCTCATTGCTAGCACTTTTGCCTGTCCAAATGGGTGTTCTATACTGTGCCTTGTAATTAATGTTTTATTTTGTGCCTTGTAATTAATGTTGCCTTAACCTGTTTCTTTATAAGCCTAATGTTAGCTGTTGACAATTGTAAGTTGCTATTCTACTCCATGACATTCTTATCTTCACTTCACAGCCTCTCCTCACTTAACCCCACTGCTGCTCTCTTCCCCCCCTTCTTCTGTTATATCCTCTTCCCCCACTCCCCACCAAACTCACCTTTACCTGTTCCTACCTCATCCATGCCCCTCCTTAGTCCCCACCCTCCTGGCTGTGCTTAGTCACCTCTCTCCACCTACTACCGCCTACTCCACCGTCTACCGACCCCCTTCCCTGCCCCTGCCGTCTCTTGGTTCCACTGGCTCGGCTTGAGCTGACACTTTTGCGCTATTGCCGTAACTCCTCCGCCTCTCTCCCCTCTCACGGCATCCTCACTCTCGCCCTGCCGTCTATCGGTTCCACCAGACCGGCTGTATTTTCCCTACCTCCTACCGCTGTTGCCATCTACTGCCACTCCCCACCACCCTCTCTCTTCGCCTGCCGTCTCTTTGGGCTCCATAGGTGACGCCCGCAGGTTGGTACCTCACCCGCTGTTGCCGTATCTGACGGCACCTCCTTCCACTTAATCTCTCCCTCCCATCCTTTTGCCAGTTTTCCCTTCCTTGTGTCTTTTCTACTGATGCCTATCCTCTCTTATTTTCTGCCTTCTACTATTCACATTTTTGAGTATGTTCCATGATCAAGTGCTAAAGTATATTTTTGTTTACTAATGTATGTTACATTGCCATATGTATTTCTCTCTGCATTTTTTGTACTCGTTGTCTTAATAATCTGGCTGTACTCTTTGTGTATTGTAATTGTACCTCCCGGGTCGTGCCTGAAAACAGTCACTTGCTGACTAGCGCACTTACCCGGTTAACAAAAACTAAATAAATAAATAAATGTTGAAAATTTGGGGTCAAAATATTGAAGATTACCAAAGTTTCAAGGCTGTGTTTGCAAACTTCAGTGTAGGCACATAACTTTGTTGTATTTTTAAATTTTTACGCCAAATTTTCAACTTCAGTTATTCTTATGACCCCTTCTCATGAACAATAGTTAGAGGAAAATTTTCGACTCCTGCCCAAAAGGGGATTTTGTGCAGTGACTGCGAAATCACTTTTCGGGATGTGAAAAACGGATTTTGGCTAGGATTTCAAAAATGACAGCTATCATATTCATGAGGTGCTCTGAAGAAATGGCTATGTTGAAAATTTGGTGTCAAAATATTAAAAATTACCAAAGTTACGAGCCTGCGTTTGCAAACTTCATCATAGGCTCATAACTTTGTTGTTGTTTTTTAATATTTTTACACCAAATTTTCAACATAGTCTTCTTATGACCCCACCTCATAAACAGTGGTGGAGAAAATTTTCAACTCCTGCCCGACAGGTGATTTCGGGCTGCAACCGTAAAATCACCTTTCAGGACAGATTAGCCTAACGTCACTTGCATTGTTCATGAAATGGTGTCCCAAAAAAGGCATGTTGGAAAATTTGGGGCAAAAATATTGAAAAATACCTAAGTTATGCTACTAAGTTCAAAACCCCATTGAAATGGATTGAATCGCATACCTGATTCCTCAGTTCACAGTTCGGCGTTGAAGAGTGAAGACATCTCTGTGGTCTGAAAAAGATCATGGCGTCAGACCCCCATTGGATAAGTAAGGGCTTGTGAGGGTGGCAGGTGCTGAGTGGGAAGGTTGGGTGGGAGGGGACTAATGGCGCAGCAGACAACAATGGATTGTTTTCTGTTTTTACAGGGTTCAGGGTTCAAAAATAAATCAATAAATAAAAAAACCTACAACAAAATACAAGGAGTAATATTCTGTGTTTCAGGTGATGACACTGGGGGATTGGGCGCCCCCAGTGTTATGTTTGATGAGGGGGGTGTTTAGAGGGAAGGTCGGGTGGAGGGGCAGTTACAGGGGCGGCAGCTATAGACATCGAGGTATGGTTTTCTTTGTTACAGTTGTGATACATAAAATAAAAAAAATAAAAAAACTGTGAGTTGGTGACATTGGGGGAATTGGGCACCCTCAGTGTCAGTGTTGTGTTTGAGGGGGCGGTGGGTGCTGAGAGAGAGGGTCGGGTGTGGGGCAGTTATGGGGGTTGGGGAGACATTAATGGATGTGGGTGTTTTTTTTTTTTGTTTGTTTGTTTTTTTTGGTGGGTGTTTTTTTTTATGTATCACTAAAGACTGACAGGCTCCCAGCTGACGGCTTCATGCAAACCAAAGGACTGATGCCCTCTCTGATTGGAGCGGCTTTGGCCTTTGAAATACACAAGGTTTCAGCCCACCAAGTAGAGAGTGATATCAGGACCACAGCCCATGATCATTGCTGTTGACTGCCGAGCCCTTACTTTTGTGAATTGCAGCGGGCTCGGAAGTGGCCCCCTCTGAAATCCCTATCATTGCCACAAAACGTTGGGTGCTCAAGCGCAGCCAACGTGAAAATGGTGGCAGAAGCAAAAACTGTCAGTGTTCCAGTGGAGAAGGGGGATGGGTTCTTCTGAGGGCCTAGCCATATGTGAGTGCCATCTTAACAAGTTTGTTAGAATTATGGTGCTGCCATCCTTAAAGGAGAACTGTGCTGAACCTGTAAGTTAATTTTCGCAGTAAAAGCTGTTTTACAATTACTGATTTAGATGCTGTTATTGTTCCATCTATACAGGCCTTTTAGTAACCTCAGTGAGTGTTTCTGCTTTACTATCTGGTGGAGAGTACCATTTTAGAACTGTATAACAACCACTGAATTCTTTAGTAGAACGTGGATGCATTGTGCAAATGATAGACTGGCAGGACAGGGACATAAGCTACCAGTTCTAAAATGGTTCCTACCACCAGCAGCATGTAAATCGGAAATACTAATTGAGATAACTAAAAAGCCTGTATAGCAACAGCAATAGCAAAATCTGAACTAATATTTATTTTTTTTGTCCCCGGCACCCCCATTCCCTGAAGGGAGCTCAGCCCCTGCCTGCTCGTCGCCCCCCCATGCCATGCTTACCTCCCTGGGTGGGGCTGCCGAATGGGCGCCCCTCCCCACGATCCATGGTAACGTGCCCTGACTTACCCCCCACGGTGGGGCCAAAGGAGCGGGACCCCAACCGGCGGACACCATTGGCAGTGGGGGCAGGGTTTCATGCTTGGGGCTGGGATTTTGTGTGCAACTGTACCTGGGGACACGGACACCTACCCCCCGCCCAGAGAAGGAGAGCAGTCCCTAGGATGCTCAGTCCTTCTCCCCAGCCAACCTTCCAATGCCCTGAGTCTGTTTCTGAATCCAGGTCATTGGCATCGCAGACAGATGCACTGCCTCTGCGCCGGTGGGCCATTTGAACCAGTAATTAAAGAAATAGCTTTTACTAGAAAAATGACTTACAGATTCAGTGCAGTTCTCCTTTAAACTGGCAGGCATATTACTGCAGGAAACAAAAACAGTCATAAGGCTCACCTTTACTTATGGAACAACACAGTTTACAGATTCAGTCCTAGGTTGCAAACATTATTGAATATTTCTGTGGCATTGCCACACTAACCAGTCACCCTCCCATCATTTCGCACCTCATGCCTTGAACGTCTTCAGTTTCCCTCAGTCTGAAGCTTGGTGATCCCTTCTAGCTGTAAAGTCTCTCCAGATGTGGGCCACAAGCTTACCAGCTGCCTGTGGTCTGTGGATCAGTGTACGGATGCATTTTACCACCACGGCAGAGTTTCATCTGAGCCGGGAGGGAGCATCAGCGTGTGCTGGATCCCCAACTTAGGTTACTGCTGTTGCACACTACCTTTTCTGTTTTGTGTTGTAACCTCCATGTGTCCGTCAGTCCTGTGTCCCTTACAAATATGTTAAGTATCTGTGTTTGCCTATTTGTGTCTGGCTTTTGTGAGGTCCCGTCCTCTGTAGGGGGACAGCACACCATTTTATTTATTTGTACATCGGTTTACAACCTTTGAGCCAGAGGCTCATTTCCAAAGGAACCTTGTCACATTGAGGACAAATACATAACAGACTTTTGGTTACAGCATATGGGTTTCATAGTTAGCAAGCACATGTGATGACAACATTTAAACAGATAAGCCAGTTTAGTTACAATGGCACATTCTTGCACGATGGTAAGAGCAAGCAGCAGGATAATAGCAGTTCAATCAGCAATGGGTGAGGATTAAAAGAGGTGAGGTGTGGATGCCGCCCAGCGGGCATTGTCGGGGCACAGAGAGCTATACCTCAATTATAGACAGGTGCAGCTACGTGTATTAAATAGTTGGCTTCGAAGTGCAGTTTTGAATTTGGATATCTTGGGGGCATCGGAGATGGGGCAGGGAGCGAGTTATACCAGGATGGAGCTCTATAGCAGAAGGACCTCTGTACATGGGAGGTCCTGGATCTTGGGACCAGAAAGTGGCCTTGCAGGAGGTCCGTGTACAGACCAAGGGTTGGGCTTGGCAGAGAAAGGCTGTCAGCCCGGGTGAGGATAGCCCGAGAAGAGTTTTTTTTGTTATTAGGCAGGTTTGGTATCGTAGACATTCGTCTAGATTCGGCAGTATTGCCATGTCGTAGAGCTGGCACGAATGCGTGATCCTGTGGTCCCCAGTGATTAGCCTGCATGCCTTATTTAGGATGAAGCGAATGTCATTTAGGGCGGTCATGTCAGCAGCACCGTATACTGCTAGACAATAGTCAGCAAGCGATAATATAGAGGATGTAACCGCTAGATGGAGGGCAGCGGGTGGGGGGGACAGTTTTTATAGCGGTATAAGATACCTAGCCACACATTAGTGGCTGAAGCAAGTGCATCAATGTGGGTGTGGTAGGTGAGGGCTGAGTCAAAGGAGACCCCAAGGTACCTGTAAGAGTGGACTTGCTCTAGTGGTTGTTTGGAGCAGGGGAGGATATGGAGCGCGAAGTTGCTGGCTTTGTTTTGGGGGTGGGCAAAGAGCATTGTTTTTGTCTTTTTTGAGAATGATGACCAGTCTGTGCTCTTTAAACCAGGTTTTGGCATCATTATAGGATAGTTGTAGGGAGTCCTGGTGGGGGATAGAGTTACGGTGGGTGGCAAAAATGACAGTGTCATCTGCATACAGCAGAATTTTTCCAGTGCATGCACTGAGCAGGGTGTTAAGGTAGAGTGAGAAGAGTAGGGGTCCCAGGATGGAGCTCTGAGGAACCCCTGAGCGGATGGGACAAGTTTTGGAAAGTGTCCAATTAATTCTGACACATTGGGAGCGGGCAGATAGGTAGCTGGTGCACCAGGTGAGAGGCCCAGTAGAGAAGCCAGTGTGGCAGAGGGCATCCAGCAGGAGGGGGTGGGAGACAGTGTTGAACGCCTTTGAGAGGTCGATGAACACTTCCCCGGCTAGGGAGCCAGAGTCCAGAGAGAAGTGTAGGAAAGTTGAAAATTCAACTAGTGCAGTGCCGGTACTGTGTCCTGCATGGAAACCGTGCTGTTCAGGGTAGAGGATGTTGTGTTTGGTCAGGTATTCAGTGATTTGCGTGGCAACCAGTTTTTCTAGGGCTTTGGAGAGGGGTGGGAGGATGGAGGTAGGTCGGTAGTTCCCGGCAAAGGACCTGTCACCACCTTTGTGAATGGAAGTAATAATGGCGGTTTTCCATGCAGTTGGGACTTGCCCCAGGCAGAGGGATTTGTTGAGAAGGCTGGTGAGTGGGGCAAGGACCTGATCCAGGGAGTTGTCGCCAGGACTATTGCTCTTTAATGCTCTGACCAGGTGGGGCCTGGCTTCCTGGGTAGTTACCCTACATAGGTGGAAGCTAGGGCATTGGAGGACTGGGGCAGGTAGGGAGGGTGGTGGGTCAAAGAAATTACTGGGGAGGACAGAGCTAAGGTCCGTAAAGGATGTGTTAAGGTAGTTTGCAATGTTTGCTGGGTCCGTAACGGTTGTGCCATCAATGGTGATCTGGGATGGGGGAGGGGAGCATGCGCTCCCATTTAATTGTTTGACATTATCCCAGAAAGTTCGGGCACACCCTCAGGAGGAGGTGAGAGTGGCCTGGTAGTGGTCTGCCTTGGCTTTTCGGATGGCCCAAGTGCACTTATTCTGCGCAGCATTGTAGGCCTGTCTGTCAGCCATCCAGCCTGTTTCTGTGGCAAGGTGCCATAGGTTATCCCTAAGCCTGAGCAATTGTACTAGTGCAGAAGTAACCCAGGGCGCATTATGTTTTTTGGTTCAGGCAGCCGTGAAGGGTGCGAAGAGGTCACAGGCTTTGTTAAAGGTTTGGGAAAAGAAGGCAAGGGCAGTATCTATGTCAGGAGCGTGGTGAATGGGGGACCAGTTTATCTGGGCAAGAAATTGCTTGAGGTTTTTCAGCCCACCTGGTCTGAAATGCCGGCAGAGTGTGGGTTGGGCTGTGAGTCGGGGGGGGGGGGAGAGGGTCACCCAACGGAATAGGATAGGGGAATGGTCACTGAGTGAGTCAGGGAGGACCTGGATATCGAGGATTTTTTGGGGGCGGTTGGTGACGATAACATCTAGGAGGGTGCTGGTACTTCTCTTTGGGTTTACTCTTGTGGGTTGGGAAATGAGTTGTGTCAGATCAATGGGCGCGAAGGAGTCCCGGGTGGAGGAGGAGGCGGCGCTGAGCCAGTTCACGTTCAGGTCCCCCACAAGGACTTGTTCTGCCTTGTGAGGGAGAGTGGCAAGATAATCAGTTAAGGATAATAGTGCCGGGTTTTGGTTCTTTGGGGGAATGTAGGCAGTGGTAAGATAAAGGGAGCCCCTGGAGGGGTCCGGAGTCAGTTTAAGGGTAAGGGCCTGTGCCCCGCTTGCAAGAGCCGGAGCAGGGAGTGCTTGACCAGTGAGTGTATCCCTGGTATAGATTGCACAGCCACCCCCACGTTTGCCTACACGATCCTCCCGGTATAGGGTGTAGCCAGGGAGGGAGACAAAGGAGTCAGGGGTGGACTTTGATGGCCAGGTTTCCACCAGCACAATGACATCTGGTTTGTGCAGCATGACCCAGCATTGGAGGGTATCATATTTTTTCAATATGCTGCATATATTCATGGAGGCAATGCTCAGACCGGAGGACCCACCTGGTGGGTTAGGATGTATATTGCCTGTTAAGAGTAGAAGGAGGACCATGTCTCTGGCCAGGGAGTGGTGATGTGTAGGCTTCCAATGGGTATGTGGGGATGGGGAGGGGACCTTCAGGGAACAGGGGATGGGTAGGGTTTGCCAGGTTGGGAGTGCGAGAACGATTAGCCGCCAAAGGGAGCATGGGTAGGCGGTGGGGAGGTACCCGGGGGATGGGTGCTGTGGGCCAGTGCACATGGTCAGTGTAGGGTGAGATCGTACTATGTCAGGGAGAATTGTTGGCACTGGTACCAGTGCGCCAGGGGAGATGACTGGCTGGTGGGACGAGGGTACTAGAAAGTAGATGAGGGGGAGGCATTTTAGGAGGAGGTGGACTAACATAGCTCTTGTGGTAGCAGTAGGGCAGAAAGGTAGAAGTATTTAGGTTGTCTTCCAGAAAGCATGGATACCACTTTGGATTTGTGATAGTGACATGAACTCTGGTGGACAGGGTACAAGGTTCGAGTCTCTGCCAGGGCAGCTAGAAAAGAGACCTGGGTGAGAGCAGTGATCCACGTTCTATGGGTGTGATGCAGGCTGGGTTGGGGCTGAAAACAGGGTGAGAAATAGCAACTCCTAGTGGTCACTGGGTGTAGGGTTGGTGGTGCGGCTAGGAGTCATGAGGTAGGGCTAGCTGTGGGGCTGGGTGCTGGGAGAGGTGTGGGCAGAGGTAGGTATGAGTTGCGGAGGAGAGCAGTGGCATAGGAGGTTAGAAGGGTTCCAGGATGTCGGGGGGTGGGGGGGAGGAAGACAGATAGTGGAGCCTGAGGTGGGAGTGTGTGGGTTCCTCTAGTGGCTGGCAGGTATAACCTGCAAATGGAAAAATGGGGACTTAGTATTTCAGCAGGCAGGAAGTGATGTCATGAGGGAGGGCGTATAAATTAAGGGATGCCCCTGGGTGGGTGGGTGGGTGGCTGGGAGGGCTAACACCCACACAGCAGTGCTGAGGAGGGTATTCTTTACCTCTAGGCACTCCGTTTCAGTCCAGCTCCAGGAGGGAGCTTGCAGGCATCTGATTCGCAGCAGCGACCTGTTGTAGTATGGGGTGGGGCTGTGAGGCTTCTTAGGCGCTCTGTTTCAGTCCAGCTCGGGAGGCGCTTGCAGGCATCGAGCGCAACGCGACCTGGCCCAGTACGGAAGTTGCGGGGCTTTTATGCGCTCTGTTTCAGTCCATCTCCAGGAGGGGAGCTTGTAGGTATCTGAATCGCAACCGCGACCTGTTGTGAGTAAGGGGCTATCAGGCCTGTAAATGAGCCGTGCTCAATGGAGTTTCCTTTCCTGCAAATACACTTGAACAATCCCCATTATTCAGTCATGGAAACACAAATTTTAGGAGGGACGTAGTAAAAACCTGAGGCAAAATCAGGGGCGACCCCGGAAATGAGGGACAGTGAAAGCCTAAAGGTATGCACGGTGTTCTGATTATTAAAATGAGACACGGAGGAGGGGCATCACTCCTGAGAGACAGTTGCGTGTCATTGCAGGACTGGGCTGCACGATTTCTAGTGCAGCTGCTTGACGATGTTTGCACTCAACGTTCTTCCGCTTACCATTAAAGTCCCCCCCCCCACTATTGTATGTACTCCTTGCATCTGCACTACTTTCCCCATTACTTCCTTTGGGAATTCCCCTGCATTAGTGCTAGGTGCATATAAATTCACCAAGTTTATTTTTCCCCATATGCTCTCTTCAGCAAGAACCATCCTGCCGTCCTTCCTCACCTCCACTTTATTAACCTGAGGGGGACTTTCGGTGATGTCACGGCCCAGCTTGGCAGCTAGGAAATAAGCTCCCTACCCAACTGGCCAAAAAAACTCCTATTTCTAGGGACATGGATATGTTGTTCATCCACACTGTCTGGCAGGTTCCTTGCCACTTTAAATCTTGCCGGAAGGTCTTCAGGCTGGCTCCTCCCACCCACCCGGGTGGTAAAACTCTCGGCTCCGCCCCATGACTCCTGATCTTCCTTACCGCTTGGAAGCTCAGGTTCCCTCCTTAACGCTCTGCGTATAGACTGGATCCTAATTCTTCGGTTCACCCGAAACTCATTTTTAAGTTTTCAAGACTTTGGTCAACTTACTCACTCGCGGCTGCGATGGACAGATCGACTCCCGGTTTTCGGCAGTGCCCATGTGGGCAGAAAATGTCCAGGATGGATCCGCATTCCACATGCGTCTACTGCCTCTGCCTAGACCATGACCCACAGGCCTGCGAGTTATGCCGTTCGTTTTCGGCCAACGTCCTGGAAGACCGCACTGCTCGGTTACAACTTGGGCGCCCTGAGAAGCGCTACCCGCCGGTGAAGTCAAAGGAGGCCCATTGGGTGGTGTCCGTGGCAGCTGGCTCGGCTAAGCAACTTGAGTAGATGATCCCCCTCGAGGAGGAGGCGGCCTAGGCTGCATCTTCTTCTTCCTCGGTCGTGGCATTTATCCCGCTCTCTCTGGGATCCTCCTACACAGCTTCTTTTAAGGAGCTTTGCCAGTCCCTCTCCACGAAGGGAGAGGGTCCATCGGGACATTCTTCTCGGTCCAAAAAGAAGGACTCGAAAGGTAAGTCCCACCGTCGGCGTTCGTGGGAGTGGGAGAGGTCCCCTTCCCCGGACAGTTGACACTCGACTTCGGTCGAGGGTGCGGCTAATACGCTGGCTTCACGGTGTCCCCGTCGGGTCAGCAGGCCGAGACACCCGTCGACGTGGTCGAGATTTTTCTCGACCCATCGGATGGGCTGTTGACTGGTGAAGCCGACAACCCTTCTTCACCAGTTCCCCCGGTGGAGACCGAGGAGTTGCCTGTGCCTTCCGTGCCGGAGTCCCCGGTCAAGGCTTCCAAGCCGAGGGAAGAATGGGTGTCCCCCGCTCCTTGCCAGACCCGTCCTTGGAAACTCTGAGGGTCTCGGTCTAGGACCTCGTCTCGGACCAGCTGATCCCACCAACATCGGTGGTCTTGGTCTTGGCACTGAAGTAAGTGGTATCGCCACTCGTCCTCGTCTTCCTCCTTGGAAGAGGAGAGGCTTCGGCGCAAATTGCGTCGATGCTATGAGGACCTAATGTGGCAGCAGTTACTTCTGTCTGGGAACAAGCTGATGCCATCGCCTTCCCTGGCCATCAGGTGGCTGTCACCTGAACGGCTGAAACAACCCCTCGCTGTAGTCGAGGTGCCCAAGCCTGGGCCAGTTATTTGGCCAAAACCAGCTGCCCCACCGATTGTGGTGGAACCTCCAACTCCACAACCAAAATCGGGGGCACTGACCAAGAACTCTCGGTTGGGTCAGGGTCTGCCCCACAGCTTGTCGGTCACCCTCACTCCCGACCGTCCTCGGCAGGTGGATGGTGGCTCAGGCCCCAGGCAGCTCTTCGTGGACTCCTCAGAGTCCGACGATGACTCCTCCCTGTTTTCCAGGCCCCTTGACCTGGAGTCCTCCGGGGGCAGTCGATGGATGAGAGCCCATCGTCCTTTATGGGTCTGCTTCAGCTCATCTCAGAGTCTAACGGGATGCAGCTCGAGCCCATGTCCAAGTGCGCCAAGTATCCTCTGACAGAGATACTGGACCGAGGGGATTCACCCACGGATGCCTTTCCGGTTGCTGAAGCCATTGTTGGCCCAGCCTTGGAGCCTTGGCAGTGGCCGGCTTCCTGTCCTGCGCCTTCGGCCAGGATGGCCAGGAAGTATCACGGTCCCTACGGCTCTTTGTCCAGTTTTGGAACACCCCTCCGCCAAGGGGTTGGTCACCAATAGCATTTTCCGGCGTTCCAGGAACGCCAGGGATGTGGATAAGCCCCCCGATAAGGAGTCCAAAAAGCTGGACTATGCCGGGCACAAGGTATACGCTGTGTCCTCCCTAGGCCTCCGACAGGCCAGCTCGGCCGTGCTGATGGCACACATCTCCCACGCCCTCATGGGCTCCCTGGATGAGGTGATCCCTCATCTCCCAGCCGACCTGCAGACCATGGTCAAGCAGGTGCGGGATCAGGGAAGGGCAGTGGCAAAACAGCAGCTCCAAATGGCTCTGGACATTGGAGACTTCTGTGCCAGATCAGTAGTGGCCGCAGTGGCCATGCGACGCAGAGCATGGCTGAGGATATCCACCTTCACGGCGGACACCCAGCATAAATTGGTGGATGTCTCCTTCTTGGGGACTGACCTGTTCGGCCCTGGAGTGGAAGGCCACCTCCAGCGGATCGAAAAGTCCAATGCTACCCTGGACTCTGTCACCTCCGCCCAGAAGGACAAGGGCTGTCAGCAACAACCTAAGTCCTTTCGCCCTTCTGCGGCTGTGGCACGTCCGGCCCAACAACACCAGCATCAGGGCCAGAAGGCTCGTGCTTGGCATCCCAAAGTCAAGTCTGCGGCTTCCTCTAATAGAAAGCAGGGAGGAAAAGGCCCAGGAGGTCCCTCTGCCGGTCCCTCCTCCAAGCCTGCCCAGTGACGGATTGAGGAGTGTCACCCCAGCCTCATCACTCCCCCCTGGTTTCCCCCTGTGGGGGGACAGCTCCGCCACTTCCTTTCCACCTGGTCCGCTATCACAACGGACCACTGGGTGTTGGAGGTGGTAGGAAAGGGCCTGCCTCTGGAGTTCGAACAGGCCCCACCCTTCTGAGCCGTCACCCCTCGGGGGTCTACGGGGTCCGCAGCCTTTCTGTCGACTCGCCGAGCTGACATTGCCCTGCTCCTAAAAAAGAGGTGATCAGGAAGGAGGCAGATCCTCCACCAGATCCGGGGTTTATGTCCAGGTACTTTCTGGTCCCGAAACGGATGGGGGGCTGGCGCCCCATTCTAGACCTGCATGACCTGAACAGGTTCCTAAGGTCTCAAACCTTCAGGATGGTCACTCTGGCTCAGATCATTCCATCCTTGGAACGAGGCGTGTGGTTCTGTTCTCTAGACCTCCAGGACACATTCTTTCACGTCCCAATCCGTCCATCCCACCAGAGATTCCTCCGCTTCAGGGCAGAGGGATCCCTCTACAAGTTCCGGGCCATGATCTTCGGCCTTTCCCTAGCTCCCAGGGTCTTCACCAAATGCATGGCAGTGGTGACAGCATTCCTGCGGGGCCGAAGGGTCCGGGTGTACCCCTACCTGGATGACTGGCTGATTGTGGCCTCCTCCAGAATGGAAGTGGAGCGGTCCAGGGATCTGGCTCTCCAGGTTTGTTCTCAAGTTGGCCTCCTTATCAGCGAGGCCAAGTCGGAACTCGTGCCAAAGCAGGTGATACAATTCATCGGGGCAGAGCTCGACTCTCTGCGAGCCAGAGCACGGCTCCCGGCGGACAGGGCCGAGGTTCTTTCCTCCTTTGCTCAGTCATTTCAGGTTGGGCGATTGCGCCCTGCACAGGACTTCCTGTGCCTCCTTGGTCTCATGGTGGCCTGTACCAGCGTGGTCCGTTGGGCCCGTTGGCATATGCGTCCCCTACAATGGGGACTGGCCAGCTAATGGTCACAGTGCTCCGATCCTTTGGATCAGCTAGTGACAGTGACCCAGGAGATGTGGAACGCTCTCCAGTGGTGGACCATTCTAGCACATCTGCAGGAGGGCATCCCGTTTGTCCGCCCCGAGCTGATGGTCTCTCTATCGACTGATGCCTCTCTGATGGGTTGGGATGCCCATCTGGCCTCGGGAGTCCCAATGCCACATCGACCTGCTGGAGCTTTGAGCGGTTCATCTAGCCCTCACTGCTTTCGCTCCATTTGTACGGGGTCAAGTGGTCCAGGTCCAGATGGACAATACCACGACCATGTACTACCTAAACCGCCAGGGCGGGACGCTCTCCATGCCTCTGTGCAGGGAAGCTCTCCGCATTTGGTCCCTCATGCACAGCCTGGAGGTGGATCTCCTTGCCATCCATGGGGCAGGAGCCTCCAACATTCTGGCCGATGCCCTAAGCCGGATAGGGGCTGCATCCCATGAGTGGTCTCTCCTGCTGGAGGTAGTACAAGATCTGTTCTCCTACTGGGGCACGCCTCAGGTGGACCTGTTTGCCTCCAGGGAGAATGCGAAGCTGAGACTGTTTCATGCCCGCCCTCCTCAGCAGGGCTTGCTGCAGGGGGGATGCCTTCTCAAGGCCGTGGACCCCTGGCCTCTTCTACGCCTTTCCCCCACTTCCCTTGATCCACAAGGTGCTTCTCAAGGCGAGGAGGGACAAGGCGCAGGTGATTCTGGTAGCCCCAGACTGGCCCTTCCAGTTCTGATATCCAGATCTCCTCAGTCTCAGCTCCAGGCTCCTGAGGCGCCTTCCAGTCCTCCCAGACCTGATCTCAGTCAGTCAGGGGAAGGTGTTCCATCCGGACCTTCAATCCCTGCACCTGACAGCCTGGTTCCTGAGTGGCTAGAGTTCCAGGCCTTGGGTCTCTCCGACGAGGTCCTCAACGTCATTGAGGCATCCCGTAAGGAGTCGACCCAGAAAATGCTATGCCTTTAAATGGAAGAGATTCTCCATTTGGTGTCAGGGCAAGGGCCTGGACCCTTCCTCTTGCTCCTTGGCAAGCATTCTGGACTACCTGTGGTCCCTTCCTCAGCAAGGGCTTCGGTCGACGACCCTTAAGGTGCACCTGGCAGCCATCTCTGCTTACCGGGCGTGGGCTGGGAAGCAGTCGGTGGCACAGGAGAAGGTGGTCGGGCGCTTTTTCCAAGGCCTTGACCACATATCCCCCCCGGAGCAAGAACCTCCACCTCCATGGGATCTACTGCTGGTATTGGCTAAGCTCATGGGCAAGCCATTCAAACCGATGCACAGGCATGACATCTCTCACCTGTCGTGGAAGACCGCCTTCTTGGTGGCTATCACATCAGCCAGAAGGATGGGAGTGCTCCAGTCACTTTCCATCGAATCTCCTTATCTGGTCTTCCCCAGGGATAAGGTTGTCCTGCGCCCCAACCCGAAATTCCTTCTGAAGGTGGTGTCAGAGTTTCACCTTAACCAGGTGTTGACACTGCCGGTGTTCTACCCCAGTCACACCTTGGAGGCCGAATATAGGCTCCATACTTTGGACCCTAGAAGAGCACTCGCTTACTATAATGAGCGGACGGCTGAAGTTTGGGAAGAGGTTCACCAGCTGTTTGTCACCTACGCTGAAGCTGCACCTGGCAGACCTGCAGCCAAGTGGATGATAGACAGGTGAGTCACCTCCTGCATAGATCTCTGCTATAGGTTGGCAGGCATGGAGCCTCCCAGAGGGATAAGAACTCATTCTACCCACCATACCACTGCATCGGTGGCTGCTTCCAGGGATGTCCCTATCCAGGAAATCTGCAGGGCTGCTACTTGGAAGTCAGCACACACCTTCATCACCCACTACCACATAGGCCTTGAGTCCATGGGATACTGGTTGGGGCCTTGGTTCTCAGTCTTTTATTTCCTAAGTAGGGGTGTGTGCCTTGCCTCCTCCACCGGAGAACTGGGAGTCTGCCAGACAGTGTGGATGAACAACATATCCATGTCCTAAATACAGGTTACTCACCTGTAACAGGAGTTCTAGGAATGGTATATGTTATTCATCCACGACCCGACCTCCCCGGCTTCAACGCACAACCTGGTTTCCAGCGGGCTAGATCTGGCATCATGGGGTGGAGCCGAGAGTTTTACCACCCAGATGGGTGGGAGGAGCCAGCTTGAAGACCTTCCAGCAAGATTTAAAGCAGCAAGGAACCTGCCAGACAGTGTGGATGAACAACATATATACCATTCCTAGAACTCCTATTACAGGTGAGTAACCTGTATTTACGTACAAGTTGAATAAATCAATATGGCAAAAGGAGGTCATCAGGCAGACCAGGCCACCAGATCAAAGCTTAAAAACCAATTGATTTGAGAGGAATAGCAGCAGATTATCGAGTAGAAGCCTGGAGCACAGCCACAGCTCGTCTCCGACTAACATTACTGGGCCTTGTTATGATACGGAGGATGAAGCTGAACAACTCTCATGAAAGAGATTTGAACTTCTAAAGGAAACTGGAGAAATGTGATATGAAAACAAATCAGAATTTAAATAGATGAATAAAAAACTTTCTCAAGTCGAACGAAGAGTGCAGGCTGCGGAAGACTGGATCGCTCTGACTGAAGATGACACTTTGAAACTTGGCAGGGCGATACAGGTTCTGTTTCAACAACCTCAGCCCTCCAAGAGGAATGCCTTGATTTAGAAGGGCCATCCCGCCGAGACAGTCTTAGGATTTATGGTTTAGCGGAGGGTACAGAATCTGGCAGAATGGTGGATTTTATCACTGATCTCCTTAAAGATGTCTTAGACCTTCCCTCCGACTAGCAATTAAATATTGAATGAGTTCACTGGGCCCTACTTCCTAAGCCTACGGACCCAAATGCCAGACCGAGTTCTATAGTTTTTAAATTTAACAGCTACAGAACAAAAGAAGATTCACTGTGGCACACCTGGCAGAAAAAAGAAGATAAGTACCTGAGTTCTCGGCTGTTTTTTCATCATGACTATCCTACAGTCATCAAAAGGTAGCGCATGGCATATGGGGACATTATCAAAGCACTTCAGTTGAAACAGATCCATTCTCAAATGCCTTTCCCTGCTAAACTCAGGGTCTTTTGGAGTGATGGCATGGTCCTGTATGATTCTCCTGATGCAGCATGAAAAGCCCTAAAAGAAAAAGGCTTTTGCTGTTCTGGGCAATGCAAGTTGGTCAGCACAGAAACAGAAAGCTTCCTTTGCAGATTGGCAGCTGGTGGGCACACAGAAAGCTCAAAATGCAGGACATCTGATGGCCCCATTAGCTCTCCAACAAATCCAGGATCTATTACGAAAGCAGCCCGTAGCTGAGGAAGAAAGACAGTCGACATCACAGGGCTGAAGGTTACCTGGCAAAAGAAAGCACTGTCCCTCCAGTTTTACTTTGTCCAGTAAGTAAGACTGCATTTCATCTTTTGGTACTCTTTAAGCACCATAGAGCAACTGAGCATTGCCTGTGATCCTGGTTGGCTTTTCCAAGTTTCAATCACTGGGCTCAAGATTTGCTACTTTTTTTTTTTTTGTGTGTGGGCATTCTTTTTCTACTCCAGCTTAGGGGGACTCTCTCCAGCAACCCCACTCACCAGTGGCTCTACTTCCCGTCTGAAGCTCTCTTCTTGCCAGGTCTGCTCCAGCCTGGCGGATCCCCTGGCTCTGAACCCCCCCCCAAGGTGGGGCCACCATCACCATGGTGCTTTATCTATAGTCTGATGTTCTGGGTCAGAGTTGGAGGGGGACCTCTGGCGAAGAGAGACCAACTGTGGGAGTGTGGCCATAGCACCAGAGGTGCCTGCACCTAACCCCGAGGCTGGCTTTTATTTATTTTTTGCTGTGCATGATTTCCCCTAGGAGTGCAGCATGCAATGATGCCTGCGCAGGGCTGCCCTGCTGGCGTCTGCCGCACTGCGCCCCTTATGTCAGCCAGTGTACCTGCAGTGCCCCTGTTCTCCATTGGGGACCGCCAGGACACTGGGCATCCCTGGATCCCACCGCTCCATCCTCTCCCTTCCGTACTGATCCCCAGCTACCGGAGTCCATCAGTGAACCCAGGTCACTGGTATAGCACAAGGTGTGGCGTCCAGCACCTCAACCTACAGTGCCACCTGGCTGGCCAAAGATTTGCTACTTTACAAGTGCTTATTGTGGTTCCCAGCCAACTCATCCACTCGAATGATGTAACAGATTTGTATGAATTATGCTATCATCCACATCTGGGTTCAGATACTTGGTTTTGTGTTTTCTCCTTGTCCCAGTTTGGCCAGGGGGATGGACTTTGGTGGTACAGTCCTGGGAAAACTATTCTGTTGGTACAGTTTATTAATATAAAGACTTTTCACTGGGACTTTAAGTGTCATTTGGAATATAGTTTGAGCACTAATCATAATTATTTTCTTCTCCCTGCCTCCTAGATATGATGTTATTTTTTTTTTTGGGGGATGCAGGGAAAATTTTGCTTAGATAATATACAGCCGAAGAAGGCACATTCTGTATAGATATGAATGTCTTGGGCATCTCTGCAGTATTTGAAATACAGAAAAGAATGTTGAGACAGGTTAAGATAATCTTTCTAGCCGGCCTGGTGGTGCTGAGGGTTGAGGTGCTGGACACCACACCTCACGCCATGCCGGCGATCAGAGTTCGGGAGCAAGCTCTGACGCCAGGGGTTGGCCGGGGAGGGAGAGGGTTGAGCGTCCGATGGACTGCTCTCCTCTCCCACGGGGTTGGTGATGGGCCTTTCCAGTATCCCAGCAACCCCCAGTGGAGAGTGAGGGCACTGCAGGATGTGTACTGCACGTCAGGTGAGCATGGCAGATGCTGGCAGGGTTGCCGTGTGCCATGGCTTCAGGGAAGTGCCACGCTCGGGAGGGAGGAGGGGTTTCGGGGTACCAATACAGAAAAAAAAAAACCTCCAGCCCAGATAGATGATGGCCCTCCCAGTGCCGGAGCACCACATGCCCAAAGCTGGTTCCCTGCCTCTGCCCCATCGGTCTCCTAGGGCCCATAGCTGCTCAGGGAGACGGTAGTGACTTTGAAGAAGGCAGGGTCCACAGATGTCAGTAGAGTGGATCTGGTGAGCGGAGCGGCCAGAGAGAGTTCTGGTGCTGGGGGTGTAAACATAGTCACAAAAAAAAAAGGGCCGCCCGCCGGCAGCGTTGGATTTCCGCCATGCGCCGTGACCCGGTTCAGGAACGGACTCCGGTCGCGGAGGCCGGCCGGGAGAAGGATCGAGCGCCCCACGACTGCCTCCTTATCCGGGGAGGGTGTGAATCGCCGGTGCACGGTGGACTCCTGGTGGAGACGGAGAACCCCAAGCACTCGGGATCTGGCGTCAGATGGGCGGGGCAGGCGCTGGCGTCATTCGCGCTCCACTCCCTTAAAAAGGAAAAACTCTGCTCACCTCCGGCGCCTCTATGATGCCCGTCCCTGAACTTGCAATGAAACTCCCCAATGAGCACGGCTCCCAGCCTATTATGTCGATTAAGTGGCACCCTAAGGGCCGGGGTGCCACGTCCCTGCCTGGGGCAAGCCAGGGGTTACTGGGAGCGCTCATGGGATGCCCAGCAGGGGGATCCGTGACCGGCGGAAAAATCTGGCGCGGAGGAGGGGCACAAAAAAAAAAAAAAGATAATCTTTCTACCCTTCGGCTCATTTCTTCAAACAGGGGAAACTATTGCTTCAGAACAGTGTGGGGTTGGGTCCTCTCTCTTTTTTTTTTTCCTCCTCCTCTTCTCTTGAAAGCCTAGTATTCTTGCTAATTACTATGCACTAACATGAAGTGCCCTAAAGTTTAGTTTAGATTGTGCAGGACAATGAAGTTGTGTTTTTTTTTTTTTATCTCATATAAGTTCAACTGCCCTCTGGAATATTCTGGTACCTAGCGCCATTGATCGGGCTGAAATGCCCTTATTTTCATTATGCAGTATTTCTGTCTGCTACCTATACCAGGATGGTGGACTTTGGTTATTTCATACACTAAGCATGGTTCTTCTTAGAAGTTGGGGGGTGGGAATAGTTATCTATTCTGAATGGCAATTGTGTCATTAGAGGGTTGGTCTGCATTGATGTCTTTTTTGTATACTGAGACCCCAAATCCCTGTGGTTGGACTTCAGAAGAGGGACCCATAGTGGGAGGCATACACACCTTTTTTGACCCACCCCAGTCCCTACCATTGCACTTAGAATGGGATGGGAGTAGAGGTTTGGAGCTCCATACCTTTCACCTTGAAAGTACACCTTTTCTCTGTGTTAAAGTTGCCCTGTTGGCATCATGTAATGATATTCTTAGTTCTAACATTTTTACTGTCGTCACGTTTTTATTTTTACTAGACCGGTTTGTGCCGCTGAATAGTTATTTTTTATATCTATAGGGGTATTGAGAGCATACAAAAGAAACTAACCAGGCTAGATAATGGCTAAGTTGGATACAAGTGGTCCCAAGGATGACACAGATAATTACAGACCAGTCAGTCTGACCTCCAGTGTGGGCAATCTCATGGAGACCATACTGTAGGAAAGGTTGGTGGAATATCTAGAGGAGCATGGTCTTCAGGATGCGAGGCAGCATTGGTTCTGGGGGGGCGGGGGGGATCGTGTCAAACAAATATGACTGACTTCTTTGACTGCGCCACTAACCAGTAAACATGGGCGAATTGGTATACATCCTCTATCTTGATTTCAGCAAGGCCTTTGACTCTGTGCCCCACAAAAGGTTGATCAGGAAGTTGGTGGATCTCAGGGTTGGGGAAAAGATGGCCAGGTGAGTGGAAAACTGGCTGAGGGACAGAACCCAGAGGGTGGCTGTTGGGGGAGAGTTATCTGGCACTAGGGAGGTAACCAGTGGGGTCCCGCAGGGCTCTGTGCTGGTGCCGGTGTTGTTCAGTGTCTTCTTCAGTGACATTGGAGATGGCATTAAGGGCAAAATGTACCTATTCGCGGATGACGGAAAGGTCTGTGGAAGAGTGCACACAGCTGAAGGGATACAGGACCTACAGAAAGATATGGTAAAGCTAGGAAAGTGGTCCAGGATCTGGTAGATTGGCTTCAATGTCAAGAAATGCAAAGATAAGTATATTGGAGCCAAGAATTCCAGGACCGAGTACTACCTGGGTGAAGTCCGAGTATCTGCATCAGAGAAGGAGAAGGACCTGGGAGTGATGATCACTAGTGACGTGAAGCACTCCACACAGTACAAGAAAGCAGCAGCAAAAGCAAACAAGATGCTGGGATGCATATCTAGGGGGATCAGTAGTATGAGAGAGGAGGTTATGCTGCCTTTGTACAGGTCACTGGTAAGGCTGCAGCTGGAGTATGGAGTTTAGTACTGGTGCCCACACCTCAAAAAGGACATTAACCTGCTGGAGAAGGTCCAGAGGAGGCCTACAAAGACGATAGCAGGTCAGCAGCGTAAGGCATATGAGGAGAGATTCAGGGCACTGAACATGTACTCCCTGGAAGACGGGGGGGAGGAGAGAGAGAGAAAGAGGGACATGATTAGGACCTTCAAGTACTTGAAAAGAATAAATAAAGTTGAAAAGGAAAGTCTCTTTAAGCTGAGTGGCAACCATAACATGAGGGGGCACAGTCTTAAGCTGGAGGGTGGGAGGTTTAGGAGGGAGATCAGGAAACATTTCTTCACAGAGAGGGTGGTGGACACTTAGAATGTGCTGCCGGAAGAGGTAATCTCATTGAAGACAGTGGGCAGCTTTAAGAGAGGCTGGGATAGGCATAGGGGGAAGGTAAGGATCATGGGTAGAGAGGATGGGAGGAGTGGGGAGGGAGGGCAGGGACATTAACTCAAGCTGTGGCCCCTGCAATACAAGCAGACTTGATAGGCCAAATGGCCTTCTTCTGCTGGCTTCTTTGTATGTTCGTATGTATGTAACATTTGTTTCTTACAATGTACATGGCCTTACCAATTCAATTAAATGGAGTAAAATACGTCTATAAAAAAGATGGGAGCTGAATTTATACACTTGTCAATGGTGGAGCATGACAAATTGACAAAATTTAGATATAAAACTAATTGCCTCTTCATATAAAAATGGTAGACGTAGAGGTGCAGCAGTTCTAATTCCGAGTAAGGTAGCTTTTGAGACAAAAGATGCTCTGACTAAAATGGCTGCCATGCCTTACTTAAATGTTGTTATAATGGAAACATAATCATTATAGCCTTGGTTTGTGCCCCACCCGGTACAGATTTTTTGTTTTGTAATCTCTTCACTAAAATTACGGAATGGGCAAAGGACACATTAATTTTAGGGGGTGATCTCAATTTAGTATTTAATCCCCATCTTGACTCTACATCTTGTATCCCTAGGGGAGACCACAAGGTGGCTCAGAAGGCACAACACTTTTATTGGAACTGGGTTATGTGGATACTTGAAGACACATGCATACGCATAGAAAATATTTTACTTTCTACTCTTCTGCCCATCGGTCTAAACTCAAGAATAGATTCTTTTTTAATTCCTAAAGAATGGGTTGGATAACTTAGTGAGGTGAATATAGGAACCATAACTTTATTTGACCATGCTCCAATGTCCTTAAAAATTTAATCTTGGGACAAATCAAGAAAAATACATTCTGGAGACTTAGGGCCGGATATTCAAACTGCGCTATTTTGTGGCGCAAGCCCTTGCGCTGCACAAAATAGTTGCGCTGGGGTGTGGCCGGAGCGATATTCAAAGGAGTTGCGCTACTGGCAACTCCTGATAATATCACCCTCAACCACAGCCACTGTGCATGGTGCAGTAGAACTTGCGCCACCGCAGAGTGGTCAGGTGGCGCATTCAACTTGCGTTAGCGCCATAGAGTACCATTGTGCCATCTTAAATTTCCGATATTCAAAAGGTAGCGTGCAAATGGGGCCATAATTCATGCAAGGCGTGGGGGGCCATTTGCATCTTTTATACCCCATTTGCATGCCATTAGCATGCGGGTGCGCTGATCCCGAGGACTTCGCCTGGCGCCCTGCCAGGCAGCAGCGTCGAGGGACCGCGCCCTGCAGCCCGATGGCGGGCAAATGTGAAGAAATCCCCCTCCCCGACTGGCCCGATCGCGGGCATAAGCTAAATCACTCCCCCCCCACCAGCCCGATCGCGGGCAGCAAAGTGTTCCCAGACATATCCCTGGTGGTCCAGTGGACCGCTAAGCCCGATCGCGGGCTGAAGAGGTTTAAAACCCCCGAACATATCCCTGGTGGTCCAGTGGACCGATAAGCCAGATCGCTGGCTGCATTATGTTGCGACACCCCTCCAGACCATATCCCTGGTGATCTAGTGTCCCCCCCCCCACCCATTCAAGCCCCTTCCGCTCCCCTCCGGCAACCGGACAGCCTCCACTCTATGTCTTTGAGGAGATGGGGTCTCTAGAACTGCACACAGTACTCCAGATGGGGTCTCACCAACTGTCTGTACAGAGGGATAACAACTTCCTGTTTTTTCCTATTGATGCCTCTCCCCATGCATTCCCGTATCCTCCCAACCTTCCTTACTGCCTTCTCGCATTGCTTGCCCACCTTTAGGTCATCTGATATAATTACTCCCAGGTCCCTCTCCAATTTTACTGTCGTCAGTATCTCACTTCCCATTGTGTACTCTTCCCGTGGGTTTTTGTTTCCCAGGTGCATTACCTTGCACTTCTTTGCACTGAATCTGAGCTGCCATATATTTGACCATTCCTCCAACCTTGCCAAGTCCCTTCTCATCCTTTCTACTCTCGTAGTTGTGCTTAATAATTTACATCTTTATACATGTTATTCAGCCCCCATTTGTTATATGCCTAATTATGAACATACAGGTCTGAACTGATATATGGAATGAGTTCAGTTAATTATGGTGACAGCGTTGTTTGCATAAGTTATTCTATGTAGGTTGGTTTTTATAATTGTTGTTTTTGCAGAATACTTTTTTCTACTGTTTTATGTAAAGTACTTCTAGCAACTTAGCGTGCCTGTTTGTAAGACTGTTATAAAAGGCTTGGAAAGTTTTGTCTTAGCTGTTCATTATGCTGTAACATTGTACTTTATGAATAAACAAGTATTGACAAAAAACAAACAAACAAAAAAAAACTTGAATGGGGTCTCTTTGTGCGTTAATACTGCCATACCTGCCTTTTTGGCTTCAGAGTGTGAAGCTGCATATATCTGCTCCACTCATCTTTTTTTTCAGTTTGGCATGTTCTGCATCTGACAGGTGCATTTTTTGAGTTCATGTTATATTACATTGCATTTTTCTAAGTTTTGCTAGAATGACAGTGCATTTAACCACAGAATTAATTTCCTTTTACATTATAGGATACTATTTTCATGCTACCCATTTGTCTGTTTTCTGTTACTCCCTCTGCTTTTCCTGTGTTCTTGCTGAGCTCTGATACCTTTTTCTTGATTTTTTTGTCTAGTTTGACCTTAAATAACTTTGATATTTTCAAACTTAAAGGGGAACTGTCATCAACATGATTTCTTAATGTCTGAAAGTCCATAAAAATCTTATTTGATTGAGCCATTGTGTTTATCTGTGAGTCTTTGCAGTCCAGAGTTATTCATATGTAATTCACCCTGTAATTAAGGGCTGGTGGCAGCCATATGTTTTGGGCTCCTAACAGAAAATGATGTCACTGAGGGTCTAGGTCCTCCTTTGCCTGTCTTTAATCCAACAGGTTAAATAGGAAATCAACTATTTTATTAAGTGTGTTTTAAGGTGTTATTACAACATTTTCTCTTCTGTGATACTTGTTTTGTGTGTGCATTGAAACTAGTGAGTTATCACCTTTACATTTCAAACTGTTAGTAAAAATAATCCATCTTCAGGATTGCTTTAACCTTTAGGCTATACTGCAAGCTGATAATCAAAAACTACACATCTCAAGGCTGGCTCTGTGGTGCTTACAGGTACTGTGGCCCCATATCAGGATTTCTAAACCCTGGCTGTGTTCATGTCAGTACAGATTTCTGGGACTGCCACAGCACCAATGTCTATCTTTTTCCATTCCCTCTCTTGCAGCCTTTTCTCTTACAATTTCAGGTGTGAACTCTGGTCTACAAGATGCAAATGTGGCTACATATCTACTGGCCTGGCATCATGAGGCCAACCTTGAAATATGTAGCTTTTGATTATCAGCTGGCAGTACAGCTGTGTACGACCTTCGTTCATCCAGTGGAATGGGTTTTGAGCATGTGTTAAGAGTCTGAAAAAGATTATACTCTTTCTATCCAGATTTGACTTGAAAAGGAAAAAATAGGACATAATTACTTATTTACTATTATAACCTGAAATGCATTATTAAAATATAAAATAATATATAGGTGGGTGTGTGTAATCAGAATTTTATACACACCCGAGGTGTGGGATGGAACATAAACCCTGAGGGGTTTATAAAAGCATCGCATACCGAGAGAGAGAGAGAGTGTGTGTGTGTGTGTGTGTGTGTAAAATTCTGATTTTACACACACACACACACACACACCCATATATTATTTTATTTAATTAATGGTGATATTTTTTCCCTTTCAGCACAGTTCAGTCAGTGCAGCACTTCCGTCAGAGATAGATACACACACACACACACACACACACACACACACACACACAATGCCTGTCTCTCCCTTTTTTTTTTTGTTTTTTTGGTTTTTAACATTACAGTGGTAACGACATTCTGGGAAGTCACAGTCCATCAGCATTGCTGCATAGTGTAAGACCTGCTCGAAGGATATGAGTGGCAGGATTAACCAGACTGATTTCTTTCATTTTCAAGGCAGGATAAACTTGATAGATATTTAAAAATATTTAAAATCTTACTTGTCTTAACAATGTGTGGAAAAGCTTGCGTGCTGGTACCGGGGCTCGGTAATGGAGCCGCCATGTTGGGCAAGATGTTCAGCCCGCCCACAGTGAAACTACTTGCCAGTTAGCTTTCTGTGGTGACGCTTGACTGACTGGTGTTGATTACAGCCTCCTTGTTGTAACCACAACTATCGACTGGGAGGTTGTAACTGGAGAGAAGTGTCTTTATCTGTATGTAAAAAATGATAACTAGTAATTAAGAATATTTTACTTCTTTTGATGAAGTTAAAAGTTTAACAGTTTCTTACTGAAATACTTTGGATGGAATGGGATTTTCTACCTTAACAATGTCAGAATTCTATTGGATTATTAGGAGGCAGTATAGCACCGTGGTTAAGGGCACTGAGCTACAAACCTGAAGAACTGGGTTGGAATCCCACAGCCCCAACTTGCATACTGTGTGACTCTGAGCAAGTCACTTGACTTCCTTGTGTTCCCCGTTTGCACCTAGAACTAGCTTCAGCTTAGTGTGCCTTTCCTTGGTTAAACAATTTCCCCTTTCCCTTATTTTTACTAACAGTTTGAAATGTAAAGGTGTTAACTCACTAGTCTATTTGCACATACAGAACAAATATTATAAATGTAGAAAGTGTTGTAATTACAAAATCCCATTCCATCCAAAGTATTTCAGTAAGAAACTGTTATACTTTTAACTTCATCAAAAGAAGTAAATACTCTTTTAATACTACATTTCAGATTATACATGTTTTAACAATGTTGTCCCTCTATAGTAACTATGCTCTATTTTTCTCTTTTCAAGTCAAATCTGGATAGAAAGAGCATATTTTCAGAATCATAATACATGCTCAGATTGTTTTTACTGTCTTTGTCCAGGAAAGGCACACTGACCAACAGCTTGTTCCCGGGTATATTTGTGGGAGGCCATGATGCCAGGTCAGTAGGTACGTAGCCACATATGCATCTTGTAGACCCGAGTTCACACACACAATTGTAAGGGAAAAGGCTGCACGAGAGGGAACAGAAAAAGACAGAAGGTGGTATTGTGCAGCCCCAAAAATCTGTATTGACACATTCAGCTGGCAGTACTGTATATCCTAGAGGTTAAAGCAATCCTGAAGATGGATTATTTTTACTAACAGTTTGAAATGTAAAGGTGATAACTCACTAGTTTCAATGCACGTAGAAAACAATGATACAGATGTGCCAGCACCTTATTATAGATGTAGAAAGTGTTGTAATAACACCTTAAAACACACTTAATTTCCTGTTTAACCTGTTGGATTAAATACAGTCAAAGGAGGACCTAGACCCTCGGTGACATCATTTCCTGTCAGGAGCCCAAAACATATGACTGCCACCAGCCCTTAATTACAGGCTGATTTACATATAAATAACTCTGGACTGCAAAGACCACATATAAACACATATAGGATAGTGGATGGCTGAACGGAAACAAGGCTATTCTTACGCGAATGGTTGCTATGCCGATTGCTGACCTCGAGAGAGCGGCTCGAGAGGGCAACGTCGTATAACGGCTGCAAAAGTAAGAATAAGCCTCGTTCCATTCAGTTATCCACTGTTCTATATGTGTATGTTACTGCCTAATACTGCCCACATATTTACAAAAAAAAAAAAAAAAATCCAGAGATGTAACTTGCGGTGTGAAAGTACTTTACTGGAAGGGGAGAGAGAAAAGGGGAAAAAAAAAATTACTTACAGCGCTTGTACAGATTGTATTATAAGACCGCCACTACTTCACACACTACACCCCCCCCCCCTCTGAGTACAACGATCACCATGCTGCACAGTTAAACTTTAACCTCTCACCCATTACCCCTCGCTGAGATTTATTTTTTTTTATTCTACTTTTATTGAGAAGCGAGACATGATGTTACATAAGAGTATTTACCATCAAGCTATCCACATATTCAGGTGTTATCATCAGTCAGTGTTTACATGGTAATTTTCCTTGTTGTACAGATATCCACACAAGCATCATACATTAACCCTTAGCTTTCATTTGTTTTCCTTCCTCTTCTCAAACTTCAATGCGTCTTTCCCTCTCTTTCCTTTTCTTCCCATCCGCTTTGCTTCCCTTCCCATAAGGCAGGCCCTCAGATGGGATTAATGCCTTCCCAATGAAATCAGTTCTCTGTGGGACAAAATCTACGTCCAAACCTGACTGATAGAACACCCACTTGTGCCACCTCATCTCGAATTGAGGGAGTCTATCCCGAAATTTAGCTATAAGTTGTTCATTTTGATAAATATCCTTGGTAATCTTTCGCCAATCACTCATTGAGGGTATCTGAGGTGTCATCCACCATCTGGTGATTGTTTTCTTTGCTACCAGAATGAATAAAGGGAAATAAGGTCCTGTCCCATCGGGGACTATGGGGGGGGGGGGTAGATTGATAAAAGTACAGTTTCCGCTGTTAGTTCTGTATCTTCTCCAAAACATCCTGCCATCTCTGCCTGAAATGCACACCAAAAGGGTGTCAGCTTTGGGCAGAACCAAAAAATGTGACCCAAATCTGCTAGACTACAGTTACAGCCCCTTCAACAGAAGCCATAGGAGGCAGGGAGATATTTAGTAAGTATTGCCAGAGATCAGAAGTACCGAGAGCGGGACTTCCATGCAAATTCCCACCACACATTAGAGGCGGTTATCTTGATGGCTTTTAAAGTTGCACCCTGCAATGTTTTGAAAGAAACATCTGTTTGTAGATCTTTATTCCAGGCTTCCAGTATTGTTAAAGAAGAATCCCCCAATGTCTCCCGTAGGATTCCATATAGACAACTGATTATGGGATAAGATAAATTACCCTGTAGGGTGTCTCATTAGTTTCCATATTGCTGGAAGGGGTGAGGGCAAACAAACTGAGGTCTCCCTCTGTCTAAGTATAACATTTCTCACCTGGGAATATCTGAACCTATCCATCTCTGGGAGGGAATATTGGATTTGTAAAACAGAGAAAGAAACCACCCCAGAGGGATTGAGAAATTGCCCATAGAAATTAAGACCCAATCTCCTCCATGTTTTAAACATAGAATTATAATTGGCTAGTAAAAAGGATTAATCCACTGAGATTAAAGTAAATGAGAAAATTAGTTGTCTTAGAGATGTTATTCATTTTATCTTTTGCCAAACCCTCAACGTCTGGGCAGTGAGTATGAAAAATCTAAAAGGAAGGGGGGGTTCGTTCCCGAGATGAAAAACTATTTTTTCATATCATACATATTGTTAAGTAAAAATTCAGTGTCCTTCCATATTGACTGATACATCGGGGAGAGCCAAAAAAAGAATATTTTTTCAGAAGGCAGCTAGTGCATATAGTTTTAGATTAGGAAGATTGACACCCCCACGTTCCAAGCTTAGGGTTAATATTGAGTAATAGATCCTTGGTTTTTGACCCTCCCAAATAAAAGAGGAGATACTGTTATTCTAGGATTGAAAATAAAAGTCCATCTGAAAGGTAGGGAGATTCTGGAATAAATATAGCAATCTTGGAAGAATATTTATGCGAATGGTCTCTATACGTTGAAAAAAGGTAATCCTCAACCATCCCCATCTGTTCAGATCCTCTTAAATTTGTACTGAGAGAGGTTCATAATTGACTTATTCAAGGTGCATTAATTTTATGGGAATATAAATTCCTAGATATTTGATTTTAGTACGGCGCCACTTCAATGAAAGGGAGCCTCGAAGAGCGTTGGATGGAGAAAAATAAAACATTAATGCCTCTGTTTTTGATATGTTCAGTTTAAAGTTTGCCAGTTGTTCATATTGACGAAAAATATTCTAAGCCGCAGGGATAGAAAGCTCCATGGAAAGCAAGGTTAGAAGAATGTCGTCGCGAATAAAGAGATTTATAGTTTTTTTGTCCCGGGGGATCCCTTCCACCTTCGGATCTTGATGGAAAGCCACTGCCGAGGGTTCAATATATAAGGCAAATAGGGTTGGAGAAAGAGGACAACCCTGTCTGGTTCCTTGCGTCAGTAAAAACGGAGAAGAAAAGTTCCCATTAATTCGGATACAAGCCTTTGGTTGTAAGTATATTTGTTGTAGCCAAATTAAAAAAGATTTGGGAAAGGCAAACGACCCACTGTCCCATTTAAAAAAACAAAAACAAAAAAAAAACACAATACCCTATCAAAAGCTTTCTCCGCGTCGAAACTTAATAGTGCAGAGGGAATCTGCCTGGAATGTATATGTTCCAGAAGTAACATAGTGCATCAAATATTGTCTGTAGTGCTACGGCGTTTTATGAATCCAGATTGATCTAGGTGGATTAAAGTTGGCAATATTGTTTCTAACCACAAGGCCCAAATGGCTGTGTACATTTTATAATCTACGTTTAAAATGGAAATTGGATGGTAAGAAGAAATATCTGTTGTATCCTTGTTTGGTTTTGGAATTGGGGTCAAAGTTCTGTAGTTACATGAGGGAGAGGGGAATCTTCCTCCGGTACCGCTCAGAAGGTGGTTAGAAGAGAAGGGAGAAAGGGTTCAAGAAATTTCTTATACCATTCAGCTGTTAAGCCATCGGGGCCAGGGCATTTTGCTGGTTTTAAGGCCTTAATGTGTGATAGGATCTCGTCTAGTCTAATTGGTGCTTCCAGAGTAGCTTGTTGAGATATTGTTAATTTTGGGAGGGAGAGATGAGAGAGGAATTCCGTCCTCTCCTCCCCTGAAGAGTGATCAAGTGGTGATCGGTAGAGAGATTGGTAATAGGCCAGAAAAGAAGCTCGTATATGTTTGTCTGTGTGAGAAAGCTGTTTGGTAATAGGGGATGTTTTACTTTAAGAATTGTTGACGCGCGTTTCTACATACGTAATCTATGAGCCAACATCCGGGTACCTCGCGTTCCACCTTCGTAACCTGTCAATTTTAATAAAGTTAATGTATGTAAGATCCTTAAGTCCATAATTTTTTGAATCCCCTGTTTCACTAAGGCAATTTTTCTCTGTAGTGCCTTATCTCCCTCCCTATTTAGCATCTGGTAAGACTGCAACCGCTCCAACAGATAATTATAGGAGGCTTCTAGTTTCCATGTTTTTTTAATAGCAAAAGCGATAGCTTTGCCCCTAAGGATAGCTTTAAGAGTATCCCATAAAATGGGCTCTGTAACTTCCTCTGAGGCATTTTCATTAAGTATTTGAGGAATTTTTATTTTCATTAATTCCATGTAGTCTGGATCATTAAGGAGAAAAGGGGGGAACCTCCACAGTTTGGAAGGTTTAGCCTTTCCCAGATTAATCTTAAGAATCAAGGGGTGGTGATCTGATAGAATACGAGGGCCCAGTGTAAGGTCCTGTACTCTGGAAAAGTGTTCACAGGAGACAAAGAAATTGTCCAGTCTGGAGCAAGTTTTAAAACGGGGGGAGAAATGTGTAAAACCTGAAGTTGTAGCGTATAATTTTCTCCAGATATCCAGAATACCCAGGTGAGACGGCGTTTCCCTAAAATACTTTGAAGCACTATTAGACCGATACGCTCTAGGGGAAGAGCAGTCCAAATGTGGCGACATAGCTAGATTAAAATCCCCTCCCATGATTAAGGTACCACGTAGGTTTGCTATCACCTTGTTGAGAAAAAAACTAATCACTGTTCGAGATGATTAAGGGGGCAAGTAGGCCTTTACCAGGGTGACTTCCTGTGAGTATAATATGCCAGTTAGGATCATGAATCGTCCCTGGGTGTCCACCACCCTCTCCCTCAACTCCCAGGGAGTAGAGTTGGGGATAAGAACTGCCACCCCTCTCTTATGACCACTGGGGTGGGAAGCGGCATAGACCCCCAAATCTGTTACCCCATTGTAGTTTCTAATGTTCCTCCTCTTAGAGGTGACTTTCCTGTATATAGTAAACATCTGCTGCCTGCTTCCTGAGGGATTGCATTAAGCATGCTCTCTTTATCAGGCTGTGAAGACCATTTATATTGATTGAATATATTTTAGCAGGGGGTTCCACCATTTTTAAATATTTATTTTGTTACTTTTTTTGTTCCTTTTCCCTCCCCCCATTAAAGGAGAGAAGAAGAAAACTGGTGTTGGACCTCTCTTCAGGCGCTGTCCGCTCAGCCAGCACTCCGAGCTGACCCAGCATACCTTCGAAGCTGTCCTTCTGCTGTAATAATACAACATGTGATACACAATCCTGTGTGGTTTGTTTCGTTGTCTCATTGTCTCACTTCTAGATTTGTTAACCTTTAAAGACCTAACTTTCGGCCTAACCCTGGCCCCATAAGTAAAAATAAAAAAAGGATAAGAAAAATAATAACCTTAACAGCAACATCTGAAGAAATTTCAAACTTTGATTGACCTTGATAACCCTTGAGGTCAAAACCTTAACTTGAAACTCTGTGACTCCCAAGTGTGGGGTGTCAATAAAGTGATACCCCTGCAAATTCCCAACTAGTCCCCCATTGGGTGGTACTATGGGATCGAGGACTCCCATGGGACCCGGGGAAGGGGAAACCCACCCCAAGATCCAAGAAATCCCCCACAGGGTGAGCTCCCATATGAGGGAGATGCCCTGAGTATGGTTTGGTGAGGGCATGTTGATAGATCATAGTTCAGCTGTATGGAGCTGATCTGAACCCCCTCAACCCTCTCCTTGACCACAACAACCTCTCCAGAACATTCTCCAGCGCCATAAAGCCTCAGGGCTCAATAAATAAAGTCCCTAAAGTGCCTGCTTAAAATATCAGTGGACTAAGTGAGGGGGAAGGGTTAGGCCCACCTTGTTGTGCCCAGAATGCCCAAGCCAGCGGTCGGCCTGAAGACCCTCTGTCCTCCGGCAATCTAAGTCCAGTATAGCAACCACAGCAAGTGAGGGGAAATGGTTTTGATTTCCCATTTTTCTTTCTGTATTATACAGTCTCCCTCATCAAAGCTGCCTTGGCCCAAAAGGAAATCCGGGCATCCCACCGGGGCTATCAGAGACCCCCCCCCCAAACCCCACATCCCCAAGGCATATGAGGCCATCCCAGAGCAGGAGAAGGCGGTGGTCAGTCAAGGCGAGGGGGAACACAAGACCTTTCAGTTACTCAGAAGGTGAGAGTGGGGTTCTGATACTGGCATAGTTTATCCAACAGATCCTGGAGGGGAAGGTCAAGGGCTCTCATCAATTGTAGGCTGACGATTCTGCTGTAGTGACTGAGGGTTTGGAATAGGCCCTTCAAGAATTCCCCTCTTAGTAAGATCTTCGGTCGCTTCCAGAGCTGATGAGTAAGTCACCGTACCTGATGGTAATCGCACCCAAAGCTTCGCTGGGTAGGGGGTGTGAAATATTTTTTTTTTGCCCTAAGGAGCAGAACAGCAGGGAATATTCTCTGCGCAGCTATTGTGTGTGTGTGTGTGTGTGTGTGTGTGGTGCATAATCGTTGTCCATAAGTAAGCGATGTGCATCTAACATCAATCGCCTATTCTGCCAAGCCTTTCTCAACAATTGGTCTTTGGTTTGATAACTTTGAAACTTGACCACAAATTATCTCGGTCTGGGGTCTGCTAAGAGGGCTTAGGGCCTAGAGCTCTGCAAGTTCTTTCAATGTCAATCTGGTAGGAGGGGTCTAAATTGAGTTGGTGAAAAGATGGTGTGCATATGTTGCTGGATCGTCCCCTCCTCGCCCTCTGGAAGGCCATATATTCGAATATTCTTGCACCTGCTCTTATTTTAAGCATCCTCCTGACGAAGTGCTAGATATAATTGCTCTGAGAGCAGTTTTTTAACTGTACCCTCCACCTCCTCTATTCTAGTGGCATTGAGGGAGATCTGGTGATCGGCTTCCTCCACACAGGTCTACAAGCTACTGATGTCTGTGCGATAGCTTCTTTATCGAGTGTCTCATTTCTCCTCGAAAGTCGGAGATAGCCTGGAGGATATTTTCCTCTGCTTGGGGTTCTATTCCCTTTCTCTTTCCCCCTGTTCTGGCTGGAGTTGGCGTTGCCGATTTTCGCCCCTCAGTACCTCTAGTTCCCCCAGACTGCTCATTATCACGATAGGCCCCGGTCCTCTGGCTCCTTGAGGTCTACTGTCAGGAGAAAGCGGTTACGGTGAGTTTTCGCCATCTTCTATGGGGGGGTCATACCAAATCTCTTCCGCTACGATGTTTTAGATGATTCAGGTAATAAATATACTATATAGTACCTTTGGGTGGCAGTTTGACGAGAGCTAGGCGGGGAGCCTCAGCGGGTCGATGTCTAGCCTGCCATACCAGAACCGGAAGTCACCACTGAGATTGGTTCTAATTGTTAAATAACTTACTCGAGTTACGAGCAGCTGACAGGACCACGACTTCAACGCATGGCTGATTTTTTTTTTTTTTTTTTTTTTTTTAGAACTACCGTTTGGCGGGTGAGGCAGTGCCATGAATTGTTGCCATGATGAACAAAGCACTCATGAGGGAACTGGTATGACGTCCATACTAAAGCAGAACCAAAAGTCGTTCTGCTGCAGTATGGACGTCACTACTGCTGCAGAACCATGTTTTTGTTGTCACAGAAAACAAGTAAGAACAACGTTCTAACATACACTATAGTGGCTTAATCAAATTAGCTTTTTTATGGGCTTTCAGACATTAAGAATCCTGTTGATGACAGGTCCCCTTTAAACACTTTAACATTTCCAACTTTAACAATAACTAGCAATCTGTAAAACTGGTTCCCAGCCCATTTTTGTTAACCTTGTGTTGAATTTCCCTTTAAGACAACCTGTGGGATGTACAGAGGTAGCATGACTATTACAGCCACCTCTGGCCCCATGTGTCATAAAGACTAGAAAGTCTTTCCAGAGTTTATCTGGTACTGACTTTATTCTGAGGTCTGAGGTCAGTAATCCCCTCACAAGGCTGTGAGCACTGCCCCCCCCTTTTGATTATGAGTTTTGTAAAGCCCTTAACCCCCCCCCCACCATAGTAAATTTTTCATGGCATATTTTCCAATTTGTTGTCTGTTACACTCTGGTATTTCTTGAAGGCTGAGCAGATATCCAAGCTTGTAGTGGATAACTGAGAGACCCCCCCCTTGAAGAAGAACATTTTTTATATTTAGTTATAAGCCTTTGTAACAAACCCATGTAGTCTGTGAAATTATTTTTTGGGTGTGTAGAGAGGCATCCTGGCTGTCTGCGCCTCCCCCCTCCTCAGAGGGATGGTTTCTCAGTTTGCTTAGCACCTACATGCTATACATATTCAGGTTTGCCATGAATATGGGAGTGGTGGTGGTCTAGCCCAGCTGCACTGCCTCACACTACCCCATGCCAAAGTGCCCCCCAACCTTTATCTCGGAAGTGTGTAAACTTTTCTTGCTGCCTTATCATGTGTGATTGATCTGACCAGCACCCCTACCCTACCTTCATTTAACAAGTTTAACTGGAAGGAGCTGAGTGAGGACTGGAGAGTGCCCCCACCCACACCTGATTAAAAGGTTAGGATGAGTGTAGCGATGCCTGTGCCTCCAGAGGTAGTGACCCCTGATTCCCCCCACCCCCACCTTAGTGGGTCTGTAGTTCAAGCCTTTGTCATCCACTCAGCCGAGGTATTGTTATCTTGGATTCAGACCTCCAGAGAAAGTTATAGTTCATGGTCTTCCCTCTCCCTCTGCTTCATTTTAGGCAGCAATGCTGTTCAGTCTGTAGATTTTCCAGCTTCCACTCCTCATTCTTCTGAGTGGTCTCCTGCTTTGGTTGCTTGGTGTTTGCTCATGAAGGCACCGATGCCCTGTTTCAGAAAGGGAGGGAAATTGTCCCCTGTGCGTTTACATTTATTTCCCTTTGCTGTTTTTTTGCCATGCCATCGTAATCAATTTGTTTTCTAGCTCCTCTATTTCTAGATTTGGGCAGTCTATTTTCCACATTTTCAACTGGGGTGCCACATCTGCTGACATTTAATACACTTGATCCACTGTCCAGCATTAGTTTTTAATTGTGTTGGTTACAGGGAGTTGAGCTTTTTTGTCCCTTTTTTCTTTTAGCTGCTTGATAATGTTCTTGACCATCTGCCATTTACTTTGAAGGGCGCTTGAGATGTCCTGCTCAGAGTATATAGGCTAATTATCATATTGCTGTGGCAGACGATATGCTTTTTTTTGTCTAATAGTACAGCATTTTTACTATTATGAATCAAGGTCTTGCTTTAGTGTCCAAGGGTTTAGGGGCCAGAGATCTATGTGCATGCTCAGTTGTCAAGGGTAAGCTTTCAGGGATGTCCAACACTGATTGCAAAACATGAGTTACACAGCTTATCATATTTGGGAAACTGTCTTCTACCCCCTTCTCAGGCCATGGATCCTAAAATTGCTTCTTCTCTCCGTTTTCTGCATCCTACACCCTCTGCTATAGCTCTGTCTTTTTTCTTGCTAAATATAAGAGCGGCCTATAATGAGTGCCCAGTGTGTCTGTTATTTCACCCACCTTATGGTCCATTGTAGAAGCATAGAAACATAGAATTTGACGGCAGATAAGGACCGCTTGGCCCACCCAGTCTGCCCATTTCCCTACCTACTGGATAAGCTGCAGATCCTAGTTAACCAGCAGCCTACTTCTTCCTACCCCCAACCCCTAGAATGGCCTTATGACTGTCCCATGCATGCTTGAATTCCACCACTGATTTTGACTCCACAACCTCCTCTGGAAGGCCGTTCCATGCATCCACAACCCTCTCTGTGAAAAAATACTTCCTTAAATTACCTCTGACCCCCCATCTTCAAATTGTGCCCTCTTGTTCTTGCACACCTCTTTTTGAAAGATGCTACCCTCTTGGACTTTGTTGATTCCCTTGAGGTACTTGAACATTTCTATCATGTCCCCCCTCTCCCTCCTTTCCTCGAGGCTATACATATTAAGCTCCTTTCGTCTCTCTTCATATGTCTTCCGGTGCAGACCCTGCACCATTTTAGTTAATGCTCCTCTGGACAGCTTCCATCCTGTCTGTCTTTGTGGAGATTGGGTCTCAGAACTGCACACAGTACTCCAGATGGGGTCTCACCAGCTGTCTGTACAGAGGATAATAACTTCCTGTTTTCTACTGGTGATGCCTCTCCCTATGCATCCCAGTATCCCCCAGCCCTCCTTGCTGTCCTCTCACATTGCTTGCCCACCTTTAGGTCATCTGATATGACTACCCCAGGTCCCTTTCCATTTTGTTGTTGTTAGTATCTCACCCCATTGTGTACTCTTCCCTGGGTTTTGTTTCCCAGGTGCATTACCTTGCACTTATTAGCATTGAATCTAAGCTGCCATACATTTGACCATTCCTCTAACCTACAATCCCTTCTCATCCTTTCCAGCCCACCCTGTGCATCAACTTTATTGCAGATCTTTGTGTCATCTGCAAAGAGACATACTTTTTCTTCCAGTCCCTCTGCAATGTCCATAAAGACATTGAAGAGGACTGGTCCTAATACTGAACCCTGCGGTAGCCCACTAGTAACCCTCCTTTCTTCTGAGTGGACTCCATTTACTATTACTGTCTGTGTCCTATTCTCCAGCCAATTCTTTACTCAGGCTGTCGTCTTGGGACCCACTCCTAGGCTGGCTAACTTGTATATTAATCTTTTGTGTGGGACTGTGTCAAATGCCTTGCTAAAGTCTAGGTAGGCCATGTCCACAGCCCCTCCCTGATCTACTACTTTGGTCACCCAGTCAAAGAAATCTATCAGATTCGTCTGGCATGACCTTCCCGCTGTGAATCCATGCTGCCTTGGGTCCTGTGCCCCTCTGGCCTCTAGATACTCGACAGTTCTTTCCTTCAGAAGTGATTCCATCATTTTCCCTATCACTGAGGTTAAACTAACAGGTCCGTAGTTTCCTGCTTCTGCCTTGCTCCCACTTTTGTGAAGGGGAATCACATCTGCCCTCCTCCAGTCCTCGGGTACCACCCCATCCTCCCATGATTTGTTAAAAGGTTAGTCAGTGGTGTCACTAGTTCTACCCTAGTTTTTAGAATTCTGGGATGAATCCCATCAGGCCCCATTGCTTTGTCCACCTTCAGTTTTAAGGTTCTTTCAGAACCCTTTCTTCTGTAAATGGGCTGGTATCAACTTCTGTATCCAGAGTGTTTCTACTGTTTGTTTTATGTACCTCCTCCTCTTCATTTTGTAAATACTGAGCAAAAATATTTGTTTAGTATCTCTGCCTTTCACAGTCTCCCTCTGCCCCACCTCCTCCCTTTATTAAACCCTCACTCCCTCCCTTGGTCTTCCTTCGCTCCCTGATGTACCTATAAAGGTTTTATCCCCTTCTTAACTGAGTTGGCTATCTTTTCCTCGGTTTGGGCCTTTGCTGTTCTGACTGCCTTCCCAGCCTCCTTTTGCTTTAACTGATACAGTTCTCTGTCCTGCTCCTTCTACGATTCCTTGTACTTCCTGAATGCTTTCTTTTCTCTTGAACCTTCACTGCCACTTCCTTTGAGAACCATAGTGGTTTCTTACATTGTTTTGTTTTGTTTATTTGCTTTACACAAGGCTCGTTACCTCTGTGATGGCAGTTTTATTATTCCCCATTGTTCTTCCACCCTCCTTCCTGCCCATTTGCTAGTGCATTCCTTAGGCACTCACCCATTTGGCAAAGTCAGCCTCCTAAGTCCAGTACTTTTGCCTTTGTATGGCTTGACTCTATTGCTGTGTTTATTGTGAACCATACTGTTCGATGGTCGCTAGTTCCCAGATGGCTACCCACTTCTACATCTGTGATCCTCTCCATCTCCATTTGAGAGAATCAGGTCTAAGATGCTCCTCTCGAGTGGGCTCCAATACTAGTTGTCTAAGGCATGCCCCTGTAGGGCATCTAGAATAACTCCACTCTTTGAAGTGGCTGCTGCAACTGCACTCCAGTTAACATCTGGCATATTCAGATCACCCATCAGCAATATCTCCCCTTTTCTGCCATTCTAAGTATACTTTCTATCATTTCCTTGTCCATTTCCTCCCCTGAAGGGGTCATGTCCAACCCCTGTGGATTGTGGTGCCATTGCCTGTCTCAAATTTACCCACAGTGCTTCTTCTCCTCCCTGTTTACCCTTTTGTTCTGTTGCTTTTATTCCTTCCCTTATGTAAGAGCTACTCCTCCTCCTTTTTACCCTCCCTGTCCCTCCTGTAGATAGTGTATCCTGGTATGTTTACGTCCCAGTCATGGTTTTGTGTGTACCATGTTTCTGTGACTGCCACGATATCCAGATGTTCCTCCTCCATCAAGGCCACTAATTCAAGAAGCTTGTTACCCAGACTATGGGCATTGGTACTCATTGCTCTCCATTTTTTGAATGCTTTACCTTCTGTTGCAGCATCCCCCACTGACCTTTCTACCTTGGTCTTTTTCTCATTTAGTACCCTGTTTTGTAGGGAGAGGCTGGGATTTTCCTGCTGCTTCTTCTTGTTTAGTACTTTTAAATCCATGAAGGCTGATTAGATCTGGTTTACTGTGCCCAGCATTTTCTGTATTGCAATCTCCAGGGAGCTGAGTTCTTCTCTTCATTGCATTCACGCTCTAGTGACAATGTTGTGGACGCTGGTGAGCGCCGTCATGCAGTGTAGGCCTGAGTTAGAGAGGAGCTCCATTTGGTCTCCTTGACTAATGTCTAGTTTTGCTACCATTTTGGGATTGTTTTGCCCGCAGACATTGATCTTTCACTCGGTGAACTTGAGATTTCAATTTGGCTGCTTTTAAAAGGTGCAGCTATGTATGATTATGCCAGCGGAAATCTGTGCTGAACTCAGAGCCACACTACCAGTCCCATGACATCACGGGTAGTCCCCAAATATGGGACTTTTAATTCCAGTGAGCCCATCAAGCCACCAAAAAAACAATAAATATTTGTAAATACTGCACTTCTATAGGATAGCAAGTGCAATAGGGGAGCTACTATTTGGTGCACATTGCCAGATATACCTGACTGGATTAGATGCACTACATAGATGTGTTTTTGTTTCATGCTTAATTAAGTCACGTTTATTCATGAGTTCTTTACTAGTTTTGTGCTTTCTCCACCAGGACAGGGTCTTCTTATATATGTCCAGGGGACTGAGCACCTACAATCTACTGCAGCGAGTCAGTTCATTTTTCTGTTCTTTAACTATAAGGCAAGATTAGATATTTAAGCAATATACCATGAGAGGGTGTGGTGATACCAGGATTTACCCATGGGTGGTGTGTTGTTCGGTCCCAAGGTACAGCCAAGGGACCAGCAACACACCACCCATGAGTGAATCTTGGCATCACCCACACCCTGTCGTGGGATATTGCTATTATACAATTAGGAATTTTTATAATTAAATATTTGTATTACAGGTTTTATTGATTGTTAGGACAACAGTTGATATAGTGATGTATAGGTGCTGGTTCTGAAGGAGTTGCAGAGGTTGGCTGCTCGAACACTTGAGCTGAGGTGTCACGTAAGTCCTGAGGAGAATTTTCAGACATTCTTGTTCATGGAAAACCGTTCGGAAAGTTAGAAAATATTTAATCAAGTTCCATCTCGTCTATGACTTGGAAGGAGTGTTCCATTTTTGTTTTTTTAAATTTACCGCGGTCGGTAGTGACAGTATGGAAGACAGCGGCACATGGGTTTGATGTTGGGCGTTGGACGGATTTTGAGAGGGTAAAGGGCACAGAGGTGCAGCTAGCACTTTTTTCTGTTGGGTACTAACAGGATTTACGCATTGTAAATCCTGCTAGATAGCCAATCAGGAGCCAGCTTTTTTGTGTGCTATTGTATAATCTCAAATTCTCCCTTTCCTTATGCTGGCCACAGGGCTTCAATGCCACCAGGATCTACTCTCATAGGCTTCTGCAGAGGCAGAATGAAGACCTTAGAACACAGCAGGACAGTCCTGCCCACCTGTGGATTGAGCCCATCTTCTCTTCTGGCCATCCGTGCGCCGGTCCGAGTGTGCCCATCAACAGGGCGCCAAAATCCCAAATTTGCCATCCCTTCCCTAAGGCCCCCCGGCCCCGGAGCTAGATTATTTAGTAAGTAATCTTGGCGCCCTAATGACAGGCGCACTCCGATGGGCACCTTCTGATGGTGGAACTGTTTTGTTTTTTGGTCCAGATTTGTTTTTTCCTGTCAGCCGACTGTGGCCAGCTACCATTTCTGGGCTGCTGCTGCAGCAGGGTTTGACAGCAGTGTGAAGGATCTCCTTTCTTATCAACCACCATGCACTCTGCCAGCAGCTATGCTTAGCTGTTTAAGCTGATGAGTGGAAGCAAAACTAGAAAGCATGCTCTAAAACTTTATTTTAGGTGGGGTATAAGGAGAAACTTCAGAAAGTATTATTTTTTTTTTTTTTTTAATTCATACCTTTTCTATTCTGAACCCTGCTTACATTTGAAGAGGCAGTCATTTCCAGCTCGGTTGCCTCCCCACTTTCCAACTCCACCCCCAGCTTCCCCCCTGTCCTGCCCACTGAAGTACCTAAGAGTAGTGAAGGTATGGAGGGTAGCACAGAACCCTGAATGTACTAGGTGTCACAATGCGGGTCACTGTATTTGTTCCTCCCCTGTGGATCCTTACACACTAGGGTTTTAAAGGGGACAAGAAATTTGTGCTAATTGGCATCTGTTTATAAAGTTCTTATTTTCAGAAATGAGATGCATTCTCCTAAAGTATCCATGTTTAACTGTAGCTGAATAAAAAGCGATAGGTAAAACTGTAGTTTGCATTGTCGTGTTTTTATGGGCAGCATTCTGTTACAGTTCACTTCAGGGAGTCACTTATATGGAGTTTCTATTAAATACAGCTTTTTATATCACTTTTTATTCAATTAAAGTTAAACATGGATAAATTTAGGTAATGCATATCATTTCTGAGAATAAGAACTTTATTAACAGCTGCCATTTAGAAATGATTGCCTGTCCTCTTTAATGTGTGCACACGCAACTTGCAAGTCGTCATGCGGAGACATTGGGCATCTGCCCTCCTCTCCTGCTCTGTCTGCATTTCCTCCTGTGGTCACCCAGATGGCAGTGCTATAGTGAACCTAGGTTCCAGCTGTTCCCCAGAGAAGGAGAGGATCGACTGGGACCTTCAATCCCGCTCCTCAGCCGGCCTTCCGATCCAGCCATGGGTGCAAACCCAGGTCACCGGCATCATAAATGTCAGCCCTGTCACTGCGCCAGTGGGCTGGCATCTGATAGAATTCTAGTACTTTACACGCAGAGTGATCAGCATGTGGAAAAGCCCACCCAGTGGTTCAGACTTTCAGAACAGAACTAGTCAGATTCCTGAGGGTAGGATTGCATTGAGGGTTAATACCCCAAAATAGGACAGTGCTCCTTTGGATACTGTGCATCTGTAAAATGGAACTAATTACTATTATTGTCACGTAGAACCAGCACTGTTTTCAACTCCTTTAGACTGGAACTTAAGAAGCAGTTCATGTACTTCTCCAACTGTACTTGTTTCTGAAGTGTACCAATCACTGCAAGCTCTTTGTATGTAACTTCCTCTACAACATGCATGTTACTGATTGTACAGTATTTGTAAATAATTTTTGCCCATATCACTTGTGAAAAAATAACTTGTTTTCAGTTAGCTAAATTGGTTAACAAACTAAACCAAACACAGCATTAGTAGGGAAGCTTTTATGAACCAACTGAGAGTGACACCTGAGTGGGGTTTGACTGCTACCTTTTTCCAGTCAGTTACTGTGGGGCATGCTGTCACTGCTCCAGTTGGAGCTGGTGGTGAGTGGACTAGTGGGCCCCCCTCCTGCAGGTCCTTGGGTGGAGCCCTAGTATGGAATGGCCTTCCCTTGGGGTAGGGCAGGATCTGGCGCATCAAGACCTTGACTTGGCAGTTCACCATCATACGCAGCAATGTTACAGTCCCATGTTTGTGACAGCACAGAGAGTTGTGATGGAATTTATTTGGGTCCTGCAAATGCTTGACCAGGATGTCATTCCATGGAAGGGCACCCAGAGAGAAAAACTATGAAGCAGAAAACTCTTAACACAAATATTGCCAGAAATGTCAGTGTGGCTTTGATGGTTCTGGGCTGCAAGGTCAGCATTTCTTCTCTCTAGGAACTGGCTCTAACTCCGCTCTCTGTGCTTGGTGTGAGCACTGTGTGCACTTCAATTGCTGCTGCCAAGCACACATGGATTTCCTGCACTAATAGTATCTCATTCACTGGTATGAAAAGCCCCCTTTAGATACCTAACATGAGTGAAAGGTGCTAAATAAAACTGAATTATGTTCTATTCTAGAAAAGAAAGGAAACTAAAATCTAGAAAGTATATCTATAGTAAATGTTTCTAACCCCCCTTAGGAAGAGACTGGGGTCCTCAGGGCCTGGGTGATTGAGTGGCTGTTGTGAACTTTATTTTCCACCTATTAGTCAACTGTTTATTTATGGACACAATAAAAACTGCGATTTTTGCAGCTTATTGTGTTTTGGTTTGTGTTTAGGTTTCATATGTGACCCCCCCCCAAGTGCATTCAGTTTATTTTATTCATAGCAAGTGGTAGTTTATCAAACTGTTATGTTTTAGACTTTGTGTGGTGAAAAGACACTTTAAAACATTGCACCACATTGTTTGGTAAAGAATGTATTTAAGGAGGCCCTTTCCCGTCACATTTACATCTTTTTGTTTTTGTTTTTTAGAGTAAGCAATTGGTTTAGCAGAGAAGTACCAGACTGAGGGGGACCAGAGAAAACTTTGAAATGGCATTTGCACCCCCCAAGAACGGGAACGGCCCCAAAATGCAAACCAAGATGAGCACATGGACACCCCTGAATCATCAGCTTACAAATGACAAGGCAAGGCAACATAGAAACAGTTAACAGAATCATACCCATTGTCATGCATAGCTTGATCCGAGGAACTGAGTCTTGTTATTCACCTGTTCCTGCTTTGGACTGAGTGACTCATCATTGTTTCCTGTGGGTATACACAGGATGGTTAGGGTCTGCAGCTGAACAATACAGTAATGTATCTGGATATGCACTAACTGATAAAGGTGGATAATATTTCAGTCAGCACAGTCTGCTGTAAACAACTTGTTTCTTTATAGGTTTGTTACATGATAACTGAACCTCTGCTGCCATCAACAGGATGCCCCTGTAAACAAGATATTTTATTTCAGTAAGCCTGTTGTGTATAAATAATAACCATGAATTAATGAAAAAAAACAAACAAAAAAAAAAAAACCAGTAGCCTAGGTAATGATGTTGGCTAGGTTTGCATGTATTCACCGTTCAACACTAGAGTTATCACAATAATCATGTTTCTCAAAACCACAATAATTTTCTCCAATATGTAGAATAATATATGGGGTTGTGTGTATAACGAGAATTTTATCCACATCTGATGTGTTGAATGCTACATAACCCAGCGAAGCTCGAGTGGTTTATACAAGCATCCAACACTGAGGGTGTGTGCGATGTACGGGCTGATGGGGGAGCTGTCCTGGTCAACCCCGTGCAGTAAGTTTAAAAAAAATAATAATAATAATTTGAGATTTACAGATTACCCCCTGTATTGTTTTATATAATTGCTGGGGCTGCAGTTTTTCGCTTCTCATCAGTTATGTAAATATAAGCTTGTAAGTCCCAGAACACTTTAATTTGTGGCGAATGTGCGAGGAGAGAAAGTATTTGAAACAAGAAATATTTGTGAACTCTCATTAACATATGCCAAACTGCAAAATAAAAGTCTTAACTTTGTAAAATAGGAACTGCTTCTGTTAGTTTGAGCTGAGTTCTTTTGAAAGTAGAATCACTGTAGTTATGTTGATCTGGTTTCCTAAGCGATGAGCATGTGACAAAAAAAAAAAAAACACGAAACCTGGCTCAGTCTATGAAAAACAGTTCTTATTTTACAAAGCTGAGAGTTTTCTTTTGCTGTTTGTCATATTTTACTGTGAGTTCCTCAGGTATGTGGGGGAAAAGAGGAAGACGAGGAGGGATGGTGAGAATCAGGAGGGCAGGGGAGGACTGCGCAGAGGAAGATTAAGAGAAAGTGGAAATACTGAACAATTACTTCTGCTCGGTCCTCACAGTAGAGGATTAGGGGATGGACCAGCATGCTGCAGTAAGCAGCAGGGAGTGGGTGGAGTGGACACCAGTCCATTCTTGGTGGAGGGGGTCTGGAAGGGATTGGAAGCCTTACATGAAAATAAGGCGATGGGGCCAGATGGGATTCATCCAAGGGTCCTAAGGGAACTGGGCACAGTGCTGGCAACCTCACTGGCAGCACTTTTTAGCAGCTCACTTGAGATGGGGGAAGTTTTAGAGGAATGGAGGAGGGCCAATATGGTCCCTCTGCACAAGAGTGGCAGTAGGAAGGATGCTAGTAACTACAGGCCACTCAGCCTCACATCAGTGGTGTGGAAGTTAATGGAGACACTACTGAAGGAGAGGCTTGCGGAGCACCTGGAGGCAAAAGAGCTGCAGGACCATGGGCAGCATAGTTTATAGGAGGGAGGTCATGTCAAACTATCTCATAGATTTCTTTCCCTGGATTACCAGGAAGATGGATAAAGGGAGAGCAGTGGACATGGCCTGTCTGGATTTCAGTAAGGCTTTTGACACTGTGCCTCACAGGAGGCTAATTAAGAAACTAAACAGCCTGGGGGTGGGGTGGGTATCAAACTGGTTAAGGGATAGGAGGCAAAGGATGGTAGTAAACGGTAGCCACTAAGTTGATAGGAGAGTGACTAGTGGGGTGCCACAGGGTTCGATGCTGGGACCACTCCTCTTCAATGCCTTCTTAAGCGACATTGCAGAGAAGCTTGAGGGTAAGGTGTGACTCTTTACAAATGATACAAAAATCTGCAACAGGAATGACACTCTGGAAGCAGTGGAGAGAATGCAGAAGGATCTGAGGAAACTAGAGGGATGGTCTAGCAGGTGGGTTTCAGTGCCAACATGTGCAAGATTATGCACTTTGAGCTGCGGAACCCAGAGGCTGTGTATAAGATGGAGGGAGTAGAGCTTACAGTCACCAAACAAGAAAGAGACCTAGGGGTCATCATATCCGATGACCTCTGGGTAGTTGGACAGTATGACAAAGCAGTGGGAAAGGCTAGTAGGATACTGGGGTGCATTGGGAGAAGGATTTCTAGCAGGAGGAGGGAGGTGGTGCTGCCGTTGTATCGGTCACTGGCGAGGCCCCACCTGGAGTACTGTGTCCAGTTCTGGAGACTGCATCTCTGCAAGGACATTGAAAGAATGGAAGTGGTACAGAGGAGTGCAACCAAAATGGTGAGGGGGTTGCACGAGAAGCCAGGAAAGGCTGCAGGAACTCAACATGTACTCTCTGGAAGAGAGGAGAACGAGAGGGGACATGATTGAACCCTACAAGTACCTCAGAAGAATGAACAAGGTGCAAGTGGAGGGTCTATTTCAGAGAAAGGCAGGTACTAGAACAAGGGGGAATGCAATGAAGCTAAGAGGGGTAAGTTTAAGAGAGATGTGCCGAAGTACTTCTTCACAGAAGGAGTGGTGGATAACTGGAACAGCCTGCCAGAGGAGGTAGTGGGGGAGGGGAGATGAAGGAAAAGTCAGCTGGTTCGGATCCAGATCCCCACCATCCAACTGCTGAGGAAATTGCCAGGGCGATTAGTATTGTGGAATCGCTCCGTTCGGTTCCGACCGATCCGGCACCTCTTGGTAGGCGCTCGGTTTGGTCGGTTCCCCCAGTTTCCGATTATTCTCTGGAAGAATATTATGAGCCAGAATGGGAGAGGGAGGAAGAGTTTGACGATGATGAGGATGAGGATGGTGGGGAAGGTCTGGATGAGCCCATTGAACTGGACATCTCCCCAGACAGACCTTCAGGAGTTTCCCCTCCCAGGCTTTCTGAGTCCCCTTCCCACTTTATGTTTTACAGGAAAGTGGCTGATACCCTCCAGCTCCCTGTGGATGAAGCTGTTGAGGATCAGGAGGAGCCTGATTTTGCAGAAATGATGGACATCCCAGAGTCCAAGAGACTGTCTATTCCCTTGCACAAATCTTTTGGGAAACAAGACTCACAAGCTTCTAAGAACTCCAAATTCATTGCCTCAAGTGGACAAACGAATGGACAGGGGGTACATGTTGTTGTCAGGCTCAGCTACAGAATTCCTGTGCCAGCATTGCAGCCATGTTGTGGTACTGCAGGCTGCAGCCTGTGACAAGGCTAGCATACCCTTGGCTTCACACCCCCCCGGATAAGGTCTCCAGGAAGATAGATGTCATGGCTAAGAAGCAGTACCTGGCATCTTCTCTGGGACTCAGACAGGCTAACTACATGGCCTATGCAGCTAGATACCAAAAGTCCAGGTGGGAGTCTGTTTTGGATCTGGCTAAGCAGATGTCCCTCCAGCTAGCCAAGGAGCTGGAGGAAGTAGCTGCTGATGGGATAGAGTAATCTAAGGTTCAGTTTCATGCTGCTGTGGACTCCAGTGATGTTTCTTCATGAGTCATGGCTACATCTGTGGCTCTTCGGAGGATGGCTTGACTCAGATGTGCCAGCCTCTGGCAGGATACCCAGGCTAAGGCCATGGATTTCCCTGTTGCAGGTAATTCTCTGTTTGGGGAGCAGACAGAGAACCACATGAAAAAGATGGTCGAATACAGGACCACCTCTAGGAGTGCTCAAGCCAAGGAAAGGCAGTCAACTCCTCAGAGGCAGTAGGCTAGGGGCAGGGGCAGGCCTTTTCACAGGCCTTTCTACCAGGCAAAGGCCTCCTCTCCTTTTTCCCAGAGTGGGTTCTTTAGAGGGAGAGGTAGGAGGGGGATGAGCAGGGCGGCATTCACCTCTCAGCCTAAGGCTCCTACCAAGCAGGTACCCCTGAGATGTCAGCCCTTGTGGACTCCCCAATCCCTGTAGGAGGCAGGCTGGCTTACTACTTCCAGGCCTGGAAGTCTGTTACCTCAGACAAGTGGGTCCTGGAGGTAGTAAGCCAGGGACTGGCCCTCAGTTTCAAAAAATTCCCAAAGCTGAGGGTCAGGTTTTTTCCTCCTGCAAACATCTCCAAAACCATTGCCACAGAGGCAGAGGTTTCCTCTCTGTTGGCTCTCAGAGCCATAGAGAGAGTTCCTATATCCCTCAAGGGCAAGGGTCTGTACTCCAGATACTTCCTTACCCCAAAAAAGACAGGGGAGTGGCGGCCCATCCTAGACCTAAGATACTTAAACAAGCATCTCCTAAAGCCAAAGTTCAAACTGGTGACTCTGGGAATAATTCTTCCCTCTTTAAGGCCAGGGCATTGGTTAGCTTCCCTGGACCTCAAGGATGCCTACTTTCACATTCCCATCAGGTGCTCCCATAGAAAGCATCTCAGATTTGAGCAGCACTCAGGCCATTATCAATTCAAGGCAATGCCTTTCGGGCTAACATCAGCACCAAGGGTCTTTACAAAATGCCTAGCAGTAGTAGTAGCCTTTTTAAGAAGGCAGAACATCTCTATTTTCCCATATCTCGATGACTGGCTCATTGTGGGGCAGTCTCTGGACCAAGTCAAGTCAAATCTACAAGTGATCCAGCAAGTGCTCACTTCCCTGGGATTTCCCCTCAGTCTTCCAAAGTCAATTCTCGAACCAGTGCAGCTTCTCACCTTCATAGGGGTGGAGTTGGACACTGTCCAGACAAAGGCCTTTCTTCCCTTGTCAAGGGTAAGGGCCCCTCGCAGACCTAGCTTCCTCATTTCGTCTCCTGGTTTCTCACCCAGCAGGACATTTTCTCCAACTACTGGGCCACATGGCAGCTGCCACTGCAGTGGTTCCAGGGGACAGGTTTCAGATGAGGGACATCCAGTTTCACTTGAGGGCTTTTTGGTCCCAGAAAAAAGACCCTCTCACCAAACTGATTCCAGTGACTCAGATCATGATCCATGCTCTCCAGTGGTGGTTGGATCAGGACAACCTCAAACAAGGAGTCCCATTCATCTCTGACTCATTCTGATGCTTTTCTCCTGGGATGGGGGGTTCATTTGGGAGCCCTCACAGCACAAGGAGTGTGGTCCCCTCAGGAGTCTCTCCTCCATATCAACCTTCTAGAACTCAGGGCAGTATAGTTAGTCTTACAGGCTTTCGTGAATTCAGTACAAAACAAGGTGGTTTAGGGTGAGGACAGACACCACCACCACCACCACCATGTGGTACATCAGCAAGCAGGGAGGCATTCAGTCAACGGCCTTTTGCACGGAAGCTATGAAAGTCTGGTCTCTGGCCTATTCTCTACAGACATCCTTGGTACCAGTCCACCTTCCAGGGAAGGACAATGTGTTAGCAGATGCTTTGAGCAGGATTTCTCAGGGCCATCACAAATGGTCCCTGGATCCTCTAGTGCTAAAAGTGATATTTCTAAGATGGGACGCTCCTCAGATAGGCCTCTTTGCAGCCCCAGACAGTCACCAACTTTCTCTCTTTTGTTGCAGACCCCCAGTATTGGGCTCAGTCCCCCTGGATGCTCTACTGTTGGACTGGTCGGGAAATTTCTATATGCCTTTATTTCCTCTATTGTTCAGAGTTCTGGTCAAGATAACTAGAACACCAAATATGGGATATGGGAAAATAGAGATGTTCTGCCTCCTTAAAAAGGCTACTACTACTGCTAGGCATTTTGTAAAGACCCTTGGTGCTGATGTTGGCCCGAAAGGCATTGCCCTGAATTGATAATGGAAAAGGTTTGGTATTTGGTGTTCTGATAATGGCCTGAGGGCAGTTCAAATCTGAGATACCCCTCATAGAGATCTGTAAAGCAGCCACCTGGAAAACAGTTCATACTTTTACCAAGCATTACTCTCTGGACATCCAGGCTAGGAGTGATGCTAGGTTTGGTACAGCAGTGCTGCAGTGCCTATTTCCTAAGTAGGTTATGTACCCTCCTCCTGGGAGGTACTGCTTGGTAGTCTGCATATTGTCAGAATACAGCAACACTTCATGTTGTTTGAAAGATAAGGTCACAGTCTTGCAAAGTGATCCTGATTGTGCCAGACTGGGCCAAGCAGCCTTGGTATCCTCTCTTGCTGTCTCTGGCAGTCCATCTTCCATTGGCTCTCCCCAAAAAACACAATCTGTTAACTTCCTCTCGGGGTAGAATTTGGTTTCCCAATCTTCAGTCTCTCAATCTCAAAGCTTGGCTCTTGAAGAGCTAGAATATGCAGATAGGATTCTGTCTCAGGGGGTTCTGGACCTACTTGAGGCTTCTCGTAAACCTGCCACTAGAAAAACCTACAACTCCAAATGGAAAAGGTTTGGCATTTGGTGTTCTAGTAAACAGATATTACCAGACTCTGCTGATTTGTCTGCAGTTCTGGATTATATGGTTCATCTCAATAGCTTAGGCCTCAGACTAGCTACACTCAAGGTGAACCTATCTGCTGTTTCTGCATTTTTATCAGTGGGGAAGCCTTCTTCTCTGGCTTCTCACCCTGTTTTCTGTAAATTTTTTAAGGGACTACTTCATACTAATCCTCCTTTTACGGATCCTACTCCTGTCTGGGATCTTAATGTTTACATTGCTCAGCTTATGCAACCACCCTTTGAGCCCTTGGCCTCACCAGAACTTAAGTACTTGACTTGGAAAACTGTGTTCCTGGTAGCTATTACATCTGCCAGGCGTATCAGTGAATTACAAGCTGTCAGTGGAGCTTAATTTTATTTATTTCCATAGAGATAAGGTGGTCCTTAGAACCAACAGGAGGTTCTTGCCCAAAGTGGTTTCAGATTTTCATCTGAACCAGTCCATGTCCCTTCCTGTGTTCTTTACTGATAATTCTTCTTCAGGAGACAGAAGATTACACAGTTTGGATGGGGCACTTAGCTACTACATTGAGCGCACTAAGGCACTTAGGTTTGACTGTCCCCAATTGTTTCTCACTTATGGCGAAATGGGAAAGGGTAAACCTGCTACTAAGAGGATTATTGCCAGGTGGATTGTCTCTTGTATACAATTCTGCTATGAAAAGCTAGGCAAAGTACCCCCCCCCCTTAGGCCTGAGGGCTCATTCGACTAGAGGTACAGCTGCTTCTCTGGCTGCGGCCAGAGATATACCCCTCATAGAGATCTGTAAAGCAGCCACCTGGAAAACCGTTCATACTTTTATCAAACATTACTCTCTGGTCATCCAGGCTAGGAGTGATGCTAGGTTTGGTACAGCAGTGCTGCAGTGCCTATTTCCTAAGTAGGTTATGTACCCTCCTCCTGGGAAGTACTGCTTGGTAGTCTGCATATTGTCAGAATACAGCAAGACTTCATGTTGTTTGAAAGAAAAAATTACTCACCTTAGTAATTATGTTTCTTCTAATGGAGTCTTGCTGTATTCTGACCAACCCCTGCCTCCCCTCTCAGAACCTGGCTTTTGGGAAGTGGGCTGGCAGGTACAGTGCTGCACCCCAGAGGTGCATTGGCTCCCTCTCCTTTGGGAGGAGCTGTGCATAGTGTTTTTTTTGTTGTTATTTATAAAGTTATGTTAAGTTCACTACCTGAGTGTTTTTTGTTTGGGGTTCTCGACTTGACTCTTTGGGATTCCAAAACTTTTGGTTGCCCTTATGGCTAGTGTTTTTTACAATTTCCACATTATAGATGTACTAAGGCCCTGTCCACACTATGCCTCTGTAACTTTACAGAGGGCTCAAACCGTTACCACAACGGTTTGCGTTTACATCTGTAACGTTACAGAAGGCGTTTTCGTAACCGTTGTTGAAACCACTTATGAGGTGGTTTGAACAACGATTCTGCGATTAATGCCCCTGTAACGTTACCAGCCATAGTGTGGACCCGTGAGCATGTAGCTCCAGTATTCCCCCAGTGCAGCACAAACTGCATTGTGGGATAGGGTGCAGCTGTAACGTTACAGGGCACCCACAAATGTGGACGGGCTGTAACAATTCCAAACCGTTTTCGAGACTGTTTGCCGGCAGTGTGGACATACTGTAACGGTTCCGGTCTGTAACGGTTTGGAACCGTTATAGACTGGAAATGGTGTAGTGTGGACAGGGCCTTAGTCTTGGCTCGTAAGAATCTGATGGTTACACTTGAAAGTGCAGCAGACAGAGGTTTGACCCGAGCATGAGCTCAACGTTTTATACTCTTAGCATAGAGTTAACTCTTTTATCTCCGGAGCAGTTCAAGTGCTGGGGCTAACTGCATATTGTCAGAATACAGCAAGACTCCATTAGAAGAAACACAATTACTAAGGTGAGTAATCTTTTCTTATCCCACACATGCTTGAAGCTTCCCACTGTCTTTGTCCCACCACCTCCTCGGACAGGCTGTTCCTGGTGTCCACAACCCTTTCTGTGAAGAAGTGTTTCCTTACATCCCTCTTAAACTTCCCCCCATCAAACTTCTTGGCATGCCCCTGTGTTTTGATGCTCCTCCTCCTATTTAAGAGATTACCTTCCTGCACCTTGTTCAGCCCCATGAGGTACTTATAGGTCTCAATCATGTCCCCTCTCGGTCTCCTCTTCACTACGGAGTGAATGTTGAGCTCCTGCAGTCTCTCCTCGTATGGTTTCTCGTGCAACCCCTGCACCAGTTTAGTAGCCCTTCTCTGGGCCACTTCCACCCTGTCGATATCATTGCAGAGGTGTGGCCTCCAGAACTGGACACAGTACTTCAGGTTGGGGTCACGTAAGCGAGTGATACAGGGGCAACACCACCTCCCATCTCTCTCTAGAGAGCCCCCTCCCTGTGAACTCCAGCATCCAACTTGTCTTGCCTGATGCCCTGTCCTGCCACCTTGAGATAATCCGATATGATCACCCCAAGGTCCCTTTCTTGCTTGGTAACTGTAAGTACCTTCCCCCATCTTATACACAGCTCCTGGGCTTCCTCACCCTGAGTGCATGACTTTGCACTTTTTGGCATTGAAACCTATCTGCCACTTCCTAGACCACTCCTAGTTTCCTCATATAGCTTTGCATTCTCTCAACCCCCTCCTGGGTGTCCACTCTGTTGCAGATTTTTGTGTCATCTGCAAAGAGACGCACCTTCTCATCCACTTCCTTCGCAATATCACTAATTAAGACGTTGAAGAAGACAGGGCCCAGTACCAGTCCCTGTGGTATACCACTGGTCACACTCCTGTCCTCTGAGTGACTGCTGTTTACCACCACTTTCTGCCTCCTGTCTTTCAACCAGCTTGATACCCAGCACACCACCTTCTCCTCCACTCCCAGGTTACTATGTTTCTTAATCGACCTCCTGTGTGGAACAGTGCCAAAGGCCTTACTGAAGTCCAGAAAGGCCACATCCACTGCCCTTCCCTCATCCATCTCCCTTGTTGCCCAGTCAAAGAAATCTAATTTGGTTTACATGACCTGTGAAGCCATGCTATTGGTCCTACAGCACATTTCTCCAGGTACTCCTTCAGTCTCTTTTTCAATAGGGACCCCATTTAAGGAGTGGTACAGTCAAAATTTGCAAAAAAACATTTGTACAGAGTGTTTTGATTTGTGTGTGTAGTTCTGGTGTGTCCTTCCCTTCATTTGCTATTAAATGTATTTTCTAAATTATTCTGCTAGTTATATGGTAGTTGTACGGCCCCTGGGATCTCGATCTTAGCAAGGATTATTGCTCTTCTTTTTCCTACAATGCCTCCTGTCCCATGTGACAATGATGTGTCTGGGACCACTGATTCAGCAAGTACTAGAGATAGGAGCCTAATGTTCTGGTTTCCATTAAATAGCTCTAATTCAGTATTTTTGTTTTCTATGTGTGTGTCAGGTCTAGCCAGCAGGAGTAAATGTTTTGCTTTTAAAACTTTTCATTTCATCAAACTACACACAGCCATAAAAAGCACACAAATCACCGCAGACAATCAATGCTATAATTAAAGACTCTAGCTGTTTTCTTACAGAATAATGCACTCAATTAGCCTTCAGATATTTGCTAAACTGTAAATGTACTCATTAGTGCTCAGTGGATAAGGAGAGTTACTTGATGTCCCATCTCTGCTGTTGTACATTGGCTCTAAACCAGTGTTTGATGAATCCATGGTTATGGATGTATCACTGTCACATGGGACAGGAGGCATTGTAGGAACAAGAAGAGCCATAAACTATGCTAAGATGGAGATCCCCAGGGGCCATAAAACTAGCAGGCTAATTTAGAAAAAACTTATAGCAGACAAAGGGAAGGACAAACTAGGATTTCACACACAAATCAAAATACTGTGCATAATATACTGTATTGATCTTACCTGTGTCAGTCTTCACCATTCATCACTGGTGGGTGTCTGCCGGAGATAGGCACCCCACGGGAGACTTTTTTTTTTTTTTTTAAGGAGGGGCCGACACCATCTCCCACAAGGCTGACGTATCATGTGGCGCTCGCGGATTGGCCAGTAATGGCCATTTGGTCCTCCTCCACCTCAGTTCTGCTTCTCCCGCCATCAAGACAGCACCCCAGCTGACTCAAGAATCCTGCGGCCTAGTAGATCCTGGGACGCCAGAGTTCAACGCCATTCGATGCCATTATGCCTTCGACTCCACCTCAGTTCTGCTACTCGACAACTGCTCCAGACTGGTAACATCTTTCCTTTTATTTTGTGTGCGGCATTGAGTCTTTACTGAATTTAAGTTTTGTTACCATTCTGTCATGTCTGGTCATCGGGACAAGAAGCCATCCAAGAAAACGGGCCAGCCCCCTATGCGTCGGTATCCCTGTGTCTGACAGATTTCCGTGAATGACTGACATGACGTGTGCCTCTCCTCTCTTTGTCCCCAGCACAATATGGATGCTTGCGATGCCTGCTTCTTGATGGACCATCGAGTTTTAGAACACTGCGTGTTAAAGGTTGGCAGGGCCCCGCCAACTTTTGGGGGGGCGGCATCGCTTGTGCCAGTCCAAGCACAGGACTCTCTGCCCTATCTCCAGGTCCCTTACCAGGTCTATATGGTCCGGCGAAGAGGGGACCTCCTCTTACAGCCTTGCCATGGAGGAGGTCCCTACCGTGGTGCCAGACGGCTGGTCTGGCTCCATTCAGGGCCGGGCCTGGAGCACCGCCTTGGCAGTCACCTCCTCAGAGGTGCAGGCTCCCCATTGTTGGGGCCCATGGCTATGGGTCCCAGCACGGCGTTCCTCAGTGCTGTCTCTCGGATCTTGGAGCACGCAGCATGAGGGTGCATGCCGGTGCATGGCGCCCGTTGGCGGTGCCATGACTGGGGGATCCCTCGGGGCCGCTGAGGCAGATCCAGATTGACTGCCTGATTCTTTGGAATCGGAGAGATCCACATGACCCAGCACCCTTGCGTCTCCCCAGGTGTCGCCTCCAACGGCTCAGGCAATGGAGACTTATGCGGATTTCCGAGCCACCCAGGCTCAGGAGGCTAGCTGCAACCTTCTGGTCCCTCTGCTGCTGGTGTGGCAGTCGGATTCTTGAGTGAGGGGGTGGCTTCCATCTCCGGTGCCATTCCCCCTCTCAGAATCAAGATTGAGCCCCTCCTCCTGATGCCCTCCCCTGGGGGCCTGTATAGTCGAGGGAGCCCTTGGCACAGGGGTCAAGGAAGAGGGCTTCCTCTGAGTCCTCAGGGTTGAGGATGCGGGGCAAGGAACTGTGGCACACTTTCATGACCCTCTGCGGTCGGGGGAGGAGACATAGTGCTGAGCCCTTTGTTCTCCCCTCATGTTCTCCCACGGAGGTCCCTCTGGGTGGGGCTGGGGTCCCCCTTCTGGATCCATGCAACCCCAGTCCCCTCATAGGGTAGCTCATCCTGCAGGGTTAAGTCCTCACCATTTCGATTTCCAGGATAGGATGGCAAATCTACAGACCTGCTGTTTTCCTGTGATGCCAGGCTCTCATGTGGATTCTGCTAGCTCTGGTGGAGGAACATCAGGTGACAAGCTCGCCCATGCCTCTGCGCCCAGCTCCCCTTTTCTCAGGCCACGTTGGGCCTTTAGGACCTTTGACCTAGGATCAGTTCAGGTCTAGGGCAGTGGCGTTTCCTCAGTATGTTAGGGCCATGGACGAGCAGGTCTTCCGACCAGTTTCCCCGCTGCAGCCAGAGTCTGATTCATCAAGCTCCTCAACCTCCTCGTCTTCCTCCACTGAGGAAGAGGAACCTTCAGTCCAGCTGTCCTCAGACACTGATCAAGCCCAGTATTAGTGCTTCCAGTTGAGGTTGGTTAGGAACTTGCACATGTCCCGCTACACTAGGGACAATACCGAGCATGCAATGCAGGCCTTCCTAGGTGAGTATGAAGTGTACCATTTGGTAGTCCCATCCTGGCCGCTTCCCTTCCGGCAAGCGTTGTACAGTGCCTGGCAGTGTCCATACTCCCAAGAACCAGCCCCTATGGACTGCCGCAGGAGGTATTGTGCAACCCGCGGGTCTCCAGGTGCCTTGCCTCATCCAACTTCTGGACTGACGTGGCTGGACACCCCTTTCGGGCTTCGATGCCTGGTCCGCGATAGGCCCCCTGAGACAGACTCTTGAGAGCTGGATCGGATGAGGCAAAGAGTTTTCTCCTCAGTGTGGAAGCTGTTGGCAATCATCTCGCATCAGGCACACCACGCTGCCTACAACAGGCATCTGTGGGCGATGCTGGAACAAGCTCTAGCATTGTTGCATGATTTGGAGGCTACCCAGCAAGCCATAGTCCTCTCCACTGTAGGCCTGGAGTTGGCGAGGCAGCAATCAAGGGCATCGTACGATGCCGGCGAGGTCACTTCATGGCTTGCAGGGACAGTGATCTGCATTAGGTGGACGGCATGGCTTCGCCTTTTGAGGTTGTCACCTTTGGTCTGGCACAGGTTATTGGCCTCCCCCTTCCAGGGAACCCATCTGTTTTCCCGCAGGGCGAGACTGGAGCTTCAGGGGCACCTTCCTTCCCCTAAGGTTCAGGGGACCCCGTCTCACTCTAAGTCCCAGCCAAAAACTGGCTGGTGGAGGGTCCCCCTTCCCCCATTCTCCCTGGGGGGACTGAGGGATGTTTTCCATCAGGGTTATTGGGCCCCCTTTGGGGGTGCTCAGTACTCGCCCACCAGTGATGAATGGTGAAGAGTGACACAGGTAAGATATGAAAATTATGTACCTACCGTAATTCTTGACCTTCCTGTGTATCTACACCGTTCATCACTGAATTCCTCCCACCTTCCCCTCTTGAGGCCTCAGTCCCTGAAATGTGCTGCCTCCCTTCTACCCTGAACCCCTGCCCCCGGAGTTCTCCACTTCCAACAGTTGTTGGGGGAGGGTCTGTGGGGCAGGGTCAGGGTTCGAGCGAGTCTTGAACTCTTCGGGGTTCTACTTCTTGGGTCTCTGGGGGGGCCCCTTCTCTACTGGACCCCTTGCTTGACCCACTCTCTGGGTCTGTTGATCTGGGGGAAGTGTCTCGGTCCTCCCTGGATGCCCTTACCCATCATCCATAGTGTCTGTTTTCTCCTCCCCCCCTCCTTAAACCCTTTGGTGTTTTCAGGGGGTGGGGGGGTCGAGAACTGTGACAGTTCTCGATCTGTTGGGATTGAGACTGGGGGTGGCCTCTCCCTGAACTCTGTGGCGCAACCTCCTGTTTTCCTTGTGCTCCCTCTTCAACCTCTGAGCAGTGCTGACTCTGCCTAAGTCTGGGGGCACAGCGGTAAAAACTTGCAGCTCTGCTGAGTTCTTGCTAATCAGAGCACTTAGGCCTCCAGGTTGCAGCTCTTCTCACCAGGGTTCTTACCCTGGTGTTCCTCCAAAGCCGCCTCTGTTGTTTGGGGACCAAGGCCACCCCCCCATCCCATGCCTACTTCTTCTTTCTTTCTCTCTCTCTCTCTCTCTCTCTGTCTCCTTTCTCCCTTCTCCTCCCTTGGTCGCTCGGGGACTGGGGCCTCCCGGTCCACAACCCTCAGGCCCCTCCTTCACTTTCCTGTCCTCTTGTCGGCATACTCTTTTTCAGTTCATTCCTTTCCTTTTACTGTCTCTTGGGCTTCCTTGCCCCGCCCTCCTTTCTCTTTACTTATTTCTCCTGTCTCTCCATAGTGCAGAAATGAGGTGGAGGAGGACCCAACGGCCGTTACTGGCCAACCCTCAAGTGCTATGTAATACATCAGCCTCATGTGCTGCGCCGACAGCATCGCTCCCTCCTCCAAAAAAAATTAAATAAAATTCCCACAGGGTGCCTGTCTCTGGCAGACACCCACCAGTGATGAATGCTGAAGATACACAGAAGGACAAGAAGATCAAGAATTACGGTAGGTACATAAGTTTCATTTTTTGCTAATTCTTACTATACTGTTTCTTTAACTTCCCCACCACTTATGTGAGACTGACTGGTCTGTAATTACTGGCCTCCTCCCTGCTGTCACCGTTGCGCAGAGGGACCACATGTGCTTTCTTCCATTCCTCTGGAGCCGCAAACCCCACCCCCGTCTCCAGTGAGGTGGTAAATAGTGTTGCTAGAGGGGTGGTTAACATTGTGTGAGGTTCCTTAAATACCCTTGGGTGAATCCCAACTGGTCCCATCACCTTAATTTCCTTAAGGGCTTTCAACCCTGGTAGACTCTCACTTCCATAAATGGACTTGTGTCCACTCCCCACTTCCTCCTCTCCGGGTGTCTATTAATACATGATGGCCTGCCTCTCTCTCTCTCTCTCTCTTCTCTCCCCCCCCCCCCAACACCTACACCGTGAAGAAATATTTGTTTAAAACTTCAGCTTTTTCTTGGTCTTTCTCTGCACGTTTCCCCCTTCCTGGTCTTCTGATCTTCTCTATACCACCCCTTTCCTTCCTCTTTTCGCTCATGTACCTGAAGAAAGTCTTATTCCCATTTTTGACCTCCTGGGCAATCCTTTCCTCAGTTTGAGTCTTTGCTGCCATTGCGCTCCTTCCTGCCTCTCTTTGTTTCACTAGATATACCTCCCTGTTTGCCTCCATTTTGGTCTCTCTGTATTTCCTGAAGGCTGTTTTTTTCCCTCTCCTTTACCACCTTAGCCACCTCCGAGAACCCCAGAGACTTTTTTCTCCTCTTACTCTTGATTATTACCTTTAAAGAACTTTCCATTGCCCTAGTTATTCCATTGTGCCTCCCCCCTACCCCCGCTATCCCCCACTTCAAGGTATTTCTTGAGCCAGTCTCCCATTTCTCGAAATGTACTCTTCAAACAACATGAAGTCTTGCTGTATTGTGACATATTGCAGTGATTCCCAAACTTTGAACTGCCTCGGAGAGCAAAGAGTTAACTTTCTATGCAGGGCATAGAATGCTGAGCTCAAGCTCGGTTGAAGTCTCTGTCTGGAGTGTTTCAAACTCAAACCGTCAGATTCTTTACTCCACCTCACTGAACGGTCGCTCCGGAGATTTCTCCTTCAGCTCGGTTCGAAAGTCGGTTGAAGTTTCAGTTTTCGTCGTTTTTTTAAACTGAAAAAGTTTTCCGCATAATTGGTTCAGTCTCTGTCTGTGGTGCCGTGAGTACTAGATAGGAATTGTGCTGTTTTTTTCTGTGTGGAACTTGTAAAAGTGTGGCTCGGTTCGGCTGAACCGGCTATTTGATAGTGAAATCTTGTGTTTTGTGATTTTACTTAGTGTGTGGTTACCGGTTCTTATCGGTTCTAAAAAAAAAAAGTGTTTTAATATGTTTTTTTCCAATACCCGTGACAGGGTTAGGAACCGATAAAGGGAGTCTTGCCAATGATTTGCCATAAAAATGGTAAATTAGTTGGAGTTGGCCATGTCTGAGAAACCAAGAAAAACCAGGCCCACTGGGTTTTAACACTGCAGTGAGTGTGGGGAGGTCTTTGCTAAGGCCGATCCCCACACCACCTGTGTTTATTGTCTGGGGTTTGACTACCTCGATTCAGGCTGCCAAATATGTAAAAACTTTCCCAAATCTACCCTTGAGAAGAGATTAGGTAGACTGAGGGAAAAGGAGGCCGAGAAGTCTGCTGACCCGGATGGCCAGCCCGGTTCGGTTCCGACCGAACCAGAAGTAGTGCCCTCTGACCAGGGCGATACTTCTTCAGGCAAAAGGAGAGCCAATTCTGAGGGATCGGTTCCGACAAAAAGAAAATGCAAAGAAAAATCGACCGGTTCGGATCCAGAGGTTCATGTTCCGACCGCCGAAGAGACAGCCAGAGCGATTCAGATTGTGGAGTCGCTCCGCCCGGTTTCTACCCATCAGGTACCTTCTGGCAGGGGTTCGGTTCGGTTGGTTCCCCTGGTTCAAGATTATACCCTCGAAGATTTTTATGGACCGGAATTTGAAGAGGAAGGGGAATTTGAGGATGATGATGGTGAAAGTGAGGGTCTGGATGTGCCTGTGGAACCGGACATCTCCCCAGACAGACCTTCAGGTGTTTCCCCTTCTAGGCTTTCTGAGTCCCCTTCCCATTTTATGTTTTACAGGAAAGTGGCTGAAACCCTCCAGCTTCCTATGTAGGAGGCTGTGGAAGATCAAGAGGAGCCTGATTTTGTAGAAATGATAGACATCCCAGAGTCCAGGAGACTGTCAATTCCCCTCCACAAATCCTTTGGGAAACAGACACAAAAAATCCTAAAGTCTCCTAACACTATACCTCCTGTGGATAGAAGAATGGACAAGAGGTATACACTTTCAGGCTCAGACACGGAGTTCTTATACCAGCAATGCAGCCATGTTGGGGTAGTGCAGGCTGCTGCCTGTGACAAGGCAAATATTCCCTTGGCTTCACATTCCCCAGACAAGGACTCCAGGAAGATTGATGCCATGACAAAGAAACAGTACATGGCATCTTCTTTGAGACTCAGGCAGGTGAATTACATGGCCTATACAGCCAGGTACCAGAAGTCCAGGTGGGACACTGTACTGGCACTGGCTAAACAGGCCTCCCCCCCAGCTAGCCAAGGAGCCGGAGGCGGTGGCTGCAGATGGGATTGAGGCATCTTAGGTTCAGTTTCATGGTGCTGTGGACTCTAATGATGTGTCATCAAGAGTCATGGCTACATCTGTGGCTCTTCAGAGGATGGCTTGGCTCGGATGTACTAGCCTCTCACAGGACACCCAGGCTAAGGCCATGGATTTTCCTGTAGTGGGTAATTCTCTGTTTGGGGAGCAGACTGAGAATTACATGAAGAAAATGGATGAGTACAGGACCACTTACAGGAGTGCTTAGGCCAAGGGGAGGCAGGAAACTCTTCAAAGGCAGCATTCTAGGGGCAGGGGCAGGCCTTTTCAAAGGCCTTTTTACCAAGCACATGCCTCTTCTTCCTTTTCTCAGAGTGGGTTCTTCAGAGGGAGAGGCAGAAGGAGGATGAGCAGGGCTACATCCACTCCTCAGCCTAAGGCCCCTGCCAAGCAGACACCCTGATGGGCCTGCCCGGGTCGACTCTCCTATTCCAGTAGGGGGCAGGCTGGCTTACTTTGTCCAGAACTGGATGTCTATTACATCAGACAAGTGGGTCCTGGAAGTAGTAAGCCAGGGACTGGTTCTCAGCTTCAAAAAATTTCCAAAGATGAGGTTCAAATCTTTTCCACCTGCAAATCTCTCGGAAACCCTTGCCCTAGAGGCAGAGGTTTCTTCTCTTCTAGCTTTAAGAGCCATAGAGAGAGTACCTACCCTACACTGGGGCAAAGGACTGTACGCCAGGTACTTCCTGACCCCAAAAAAGACAGGGGAGTGGTGACCCATCCTAGACCTAAGATATCTAAACAAACATCTTTTAAAACCAAAGTTCAAGATGGTAACTCTGGGAATAATCCTTCCCTCTCTAAGGCCAGGGGACTGGCTAGCCTCCCTGGACCTCAAAGTTGCCTACTTTCACATTCCCATCAGGTGCTTCCACAGAATGTACTTCAGGTTCGAGTTGCCCTCAGGCCACTATCAGTTCAGAGCAATGCCCTTTGGCCTAACCTCAGCCCCAAGGGTTTTCACAAAGTGTCTGGCAGTAGTAGTTGCCTTTCTAAGAAGGCAAATGATTTCCATTTTTCCATATCTGGACGATTGGCTAATAGTAGGTCAGTCTCCAGACCAAGTCAAGTCTCACCTGCAAGTGACCCAGCAAGTGCTCACTTCTCTAGGATTTCTTCTCAGCCTTCCCAAGTCAGTTCTCGAACCAGTCCAGCTTCTTACCTTTATAAGGGCAGAACTGGACACACTCGGAGCAAGAGCCTTTTTTCCTTTAGAAAGGGCAAGGGTTCTTATGGAACTAGCCTCTTCCTTCAGCCTTCGGGTATCTCGGCCAGCAAGGCATTTCCTCCAGCTCTTGGGTCACATGGCAGCTTCAACAGCAGTGGCCCAAGGGCCAAGATTCCAGATGAGGGATATTCAGTTCCATCTGAGAGCTTTTTGGTCTCAGAGGAAGGATTCCCTTACCAAACTGATCCCAGTGACTCTGACCTTGATCTAAGCCCTCCAGTGGTGGCAGGATCAGGACAACTTAAGACAAGGTGTTCCTTTTGTTACTCAGACTTGTTCAATGGTCCTTACAATGGACGCTTCTCTTCTGGGCTGGGGAGCCCATCTGGGGTCCCTCACTGCCCAGGGGCTGTGGTCCCCCCAAGAATCCCTTCTCCATATCAGTCTCCTAGAGCTCAGGGCAGTTTTTCTGACCCTAAAAGCTTTCTCTCGGTCAGTACAGAACAAGGTGGTTCAGGTCAGAATGGACACCACCACCACCATGTGGTACATCAACAAGCAGGAGGCACTGGTCCACGGCCTTCTGCACAGAAGCCATGAAGTTGTGGTCCCTGGCATATTCCTGCAAACCTCTCTGGTAGCAGTTCACCTTCCAAGGAAGGACAATGTGCTAGCAGATGCACTAAGCAGGATCTCTCAGGGCCATCACGAATGGTCCCTGGACCCTTGGGTGTTGAAAGTGATTTTTTTCAAGGTGGGGCACTCCAGAGATAGACCTCTTTGCAGCCCCAGACAATCACCAGCTCCCTCTCTTTTGTTGCAGACCTCCAGTCTTGGGCTCAGTCCCCCTGGACGCCCTGATTCTGAATTGGGAAGGGAAGTTTCTGTATGCCTTCCCTCTCCTGTTCAAAGTCTTAGTCAAAATAAGGTATCAGCCTTGCAAAGTGATTCTGATTGCTCCAGATTGGGCCAGACAGCCCTGGTACCCCCAGTTGCTGTCCCTAGCAGTCCATCTTCCTCTGTCTCTTCCCAGGAATTACAACCTGTTAACATCCTCTCAGGGGAGGATTTGGTACCCCAGTCTTCAGTCTCTCAATCTCAAGGCATGGCTCTTGAAGAGTTAGAGTTTGCAGATCTGCATCTTTCCCAAGGGGTTCTGGATATCCTCAAGGTTTCTCGAAAGCCCTCCACCAGAAAGACTTATAACTCCAAATGGAAGAGATTCAGCATTTGGGTGTTCTAAGAAGCATATTTCTCCAGACACTGCTGAATTGCCTACGGTTCTGAATTATATGGTCCATCTTAATGGCCTAAGCCTCAGACCAGCTACTCTCAAGGTACACTTGTCAGCTGTTTCTGCATTTTTGTCTGTGGGGAAGTCTTCCTCACTATCTTCTCATCCTGTATTCTGTAAATTTTTTAAAGGATTGCTTCACCAATCCTCCTTTTAGAGACCCTGCCCCTGCCTGGGATTTGAATGTTTGCATTGCTCAGCTTATGCAACCCCCTTTTGAGCCTTTGTCTTCAGCAGAGTTTAAGTACTTGACTTGGAAAACTGTGTTTTTGGTAGCCATCACCTCTGCCAGGCATATCAGTGAATTGCAAGCCCTGTAAGTGGAACCTGATTTTATCTAATTTCACAGGGATAAAGTGGTCCTTAGAACCAATAGAAGGTTCTTGCCCAAAGTGGTTTCAGACTTCCATTTAAACCAGTCTGTCTCTTCCTGTTTTCTTCACTGATCATTCTTCCTCAGGAGAGAGGAGGCTACACAGTGCAGATGTTAAAAAGAGCCCTTAGTTACTGTACTACATGGAGTGTACAAGGGTCACAGGTTTGACTCCCTCCAGTTGTTCCTCACTTATGGAGAAGTGAATGAGGGCAAACCTGCCACCAAGAGATCTATTGCCAGGTGGATTGTGTCTTGTATACAATTCTGCTATGAAAAACTGGGAAAAAACTCCACCCTCAGGCCTGAGGGCTCATTCCACAAGAGGTACAGCTGCTTCCCTGGCTGCTGCCAAGGATATCCCTCTCTTAGAATTTTGTCAAGCAGCCACCTGGAAAACAGTCCATACCTTTACCAAGCATTACTCTCTGGATATCTGGGCTAGGAATGATGCTCGGTTTGGCACAGCAGTACTTCAGAGCCTATTCCCAAAGTAGGTTCTGTCCCTCTTCCATGGAGGTACTGCTTGGTAGTCTGCAGTATGTCAGAATACAGCAAGACTTCATGTTATTTGAAGAAAAAATTACTCACCTTAGTAATTCAAACAACATGAAGTCTTGCTATATTATAGACATTAGCAGTTTGATCCAGCTCTAGAACTGCCCCGGAGTGAAATGGTTAAAACCATTCCAAAATAGAATTTTGGCACGAGAGCAGCTCTATCTGTGTCATTTCAAACTTGAACTGTCAGATTCTTTACTCCGCCTCAGTGAACAGTCGCTCCGGAGATTTCTCCTTCTGCTCGGTTCATTTCTCGGTTTAAAAAGTGTTTTCTCAGTTGGATTTAACCGAGAATAGTTTTATTTTAACCGCAAAACCGTTCAGTTCAAGCTCTATCTGTGGTAACCGTAAGTAAATGAAGGTTTTGTCTGTGTGGAACTTGTAAGTTATCGGTTCGGTTTTGAACCGATCAGTGGATTTAAAACTCATTTAAAACTAAAAGTTACTATTTTAGAGTGCGGTTCCGGTTCTTATCGGTTCTAAAAAAGCAGTTTATTACGTTTTTCCAATACCAGTATTACGGTTAGGAACCGATAAGGGTGTCTTGCCTGGCACTCGCCGTTAAAGGGCAAAGTTTTTGGTTAGGCTGGCATTATGTCTGAGAAACCCAAAGAAAACCGGGCCCACTGGGTTTCAACACTGTGATGTTTGTGGGGAAGTCTTTGCCAAGGCTGACCCACACACCACATGTGTTTATTGTCTGGGGTTTGACCACCTCCAGTCAGACTGCCAGGTATGTAAGAATGTCCCTGCAGCCACCCTGGAAAAAAGATTGGGCAGGCTCAGGGAACGAGAGGCCAAAAAGTCCGCTGACCCGGATGGCCAGCCTGGTTCGGTGCCAACCGAACCAGAGGGAGTGCCCTCTGACCAGGGCCAGACTTCCTCGGGCCAAAGAAAAGCTGGTTCTGAGGAACCAATTCCAATAAAGAAAACAAGAAAATCAGCAGGTCTGGAGTCCAAAATTCCTTTTCCAACTGCTGCAGAGATAGCAAAAGCCATACAAATTGTCCAGTCACTGTCTCCGGGTCCGTCCGAACCACCACTATCTGGTAAAAGGTCGGTTCGTCCGGTCCCAGTGGTTCAGGATTATGATATTGAGGAATTTTATGAACCAGAGGAGGGGGAGGAGGATTATGAACAGTATGAATGTGGCTGGGAAGGTCTGGGTGTGCCCATTGAACCGGACATCTCCCCAGACAGACTTTTAGAATCTCCCCCTATGCTGTCTGAGTCCCCATCTCATTTTATGTTTTATAAAAAAGCTGCTGAAACCCTCCAGCTTCCTTTAGAAGAGGCTGTGGATGAGCAAGAGGAGCCTGATTTTGTAGAAATGATGGATATTCCAGAGTCTAGGAGATTGTCTGTTCCTTTACATAAGTCTTTTAGGAAACAAACAATTAAAATTTTAAAGCTCCTAATTCTGTGCCTCCTGTAGATAAAAGATGGACAGAAGGTATACATTGTCAGGCCCTGATACAGAATTCCTTTCTCAGCAATGCAGTCATGTAGGGGGTAGTTCAGGCTGCTGCCTGTGATAAAAGCTAATATTCCTTGGCTTCACATCCTCCTGACAAGGATTCCAGGAAGATTGATGCCATGGCAAAAACAGTATATGGCAGCCTCTCTGGGACTCAGGCAAGCAAATTTATATGGCTTATGTAGCTAGGTATCAGAAATCTAGATGGGATACTGTTATGCAATTGGCCAAGCAGGCCCATGGCCAGCTGGTTAGTGAACTAGAACAGGTGGCTGCTGATGGCATTGAAGCCTCTAAGGTTCAGTTTCATGCTGCTGTGGATGTTAGTGATGTTTCCTCTAGGGTCATGGCCACATCTGTAGCTTTTAAGTAGGCTGGCCTGGCTCAGGTGTACTAGTTTGTCACAGGATACCCAGACTAAGGCTATGGATTTTTCTGTGGTGGGCAATTCTCTGTTTGGAGAGCAGACAGAGAATTACATGAAAAGATGGATGAATATGGGACTACTTACAAAAGTGCCCAGGCTAAGGAGGCAAGCCACTCCTCAAAGGCATGCCCCAGGGGTAGGGAGCTTTTCACAGGCCTTTCTACCAGACTCAGGCCTCCTCTGCCTATGCTCAGAGGGGCTTCTTCAGAGGCAGGGGCAGACGAGGGGTGGGCAGACCTGCTCCACCTCCCAGCCTAAAGCTCCTGCTGAAACAGGCACCCTGATGGGGTGCCCAGGGCCATTCTCCTGTACCAGTGGGGGCAGGCTGGCTTACTTCAGTCAAATTGGGCTTCTTTAACCTCAGACAAGTGGGTTCTGGAAGTAGTAAGCCAGGGTCTGGTTCTCAGCTTAAAAAGTTTCCCAAGTTGAGAAGCAGACTTTTCTACCTGCAAGTGCTTCAGAGATCCTCGCTCTGGAAACAGAGGTCTCATCCCTGTTAGCTCTCAGAGCAGTAGAAGGGTTTCTCCCCTGCATCAGGGCAGGGTCTGTATTCCAGATACTTCCTTACCCCAAAAGACAGGAGAATGGCGGCCATTTTAGATCTCAGATATCTGAACAAGCATCTTCTGAAACCAAAGTTCAAAATGGTAACTCTGGCAATGATTTTACCTTCCCTAAGGCCAGGGGACTGGCTAGCCTCCCTGGACCTCAGGATGCCTATTTCCATGTCCTAATCAGAAGATCCCATCGAAAGTACCTCAGATTCGAACTGCCCTCAGGTCATTACCAGTTCAGAGCAATGCCCTTCGCCTTACCTCTGCTCCAAGGGTATTCACAAAGTGTCTAGCAGTGGCAGTGGCCCACTTAAGGAGGCAGAGGATTGCTGTTTTCCCTATCTAGACGACTGGCTCATTGTAGGCCAGTCCTCAGAACAGGTAAAATCTCACCTGCAGGTCACCCAGCAGCTTCTCACCTCCCTGGGTTTTCTGCTAAACCTACCAAAGTCGGTTCTGGAACCAGTCCAGGTACTCACCTTTATAGGGGCAGAATTGGACACAAAGCTAGCCAGAGCCTTTCTTCCCCAGAAGGGTAAGGAATTTAGTGGCTCTGGCCTCTTCCTTCACTCTGCAGGTCTCTCGACCAGCAAGACACTTTCTGCAGCTCCTGGGGCACATGGCTGCATCCACAGCTGTTGTGCAGGGAGCCAGATTTCAGATGAGAGACATTCAGTTTCACTTGAGAACCTTTTGGTCTCAGAGAAGAGACCCCCTTTCCAAGTTGGTCCCAGTGACTCGAACCTTGATCCTAGCTCTCCAGTGGCGGCAGGATCAGAGCAATTTAAGAGCGGGGGTCCCCTTCATTTCCCCTTCTCACGACTTGACTCTCACTACAGATGCTTCCCTTCTGGGTTGGGGAGCCCACATGGGCGACCTTTCCACTCAGGGAGTTTGGTCCCCCCAGGAATCTCTGCTCCACATCAATTTGCTGGAACTCAGAGCTGTCTTTTTAGCTCTTCAAGCTTTTTCTGCATCTGTCCACGACAAGGTGATACAAGTCAGAACAGACAACACCACAACAATGTGGTACATCAACAAACAGGGGCACTCGGTCTTGACCTTGTGCACCGAGGCAATGAAGTTGTGGTCTCTGGCCTATTCCCTGAACACTTCCCTCATAGCAGTTCATCTTCCAGGGAAGGACAATGTCCTAGAAGATGCCCTCATCAGGATTTCCCAGGGCCATCACGAATGGTCCCTGGATCCTCAAGTGCTGGGGATAGTTTTTGCCAGGTGGGGCATCCCTCAGATAGATCTTTTTGCAGCCCCAGACAATCACAAACTTCCTCTGTTCTGTTGCAGGCCTCCAGTGCTGGGCTCAGTTCCCCTGGATGCCCTTCTTCTGGATTGGGAGGGGAAGTTCCTCTATGCTTCCCCCTTTCCTCTCCTATTCAAAGTACTAGTCAAAATCAGATCTCAGCCTTGCAGGGTGATTCTGATTGCCCGGATGAGCCAGGCAGCCCTGGTACCCACTCCTTCTGTCTCTGACAGTCCATCTTCCCCTGTGTCTCCCCAGGAATCACAATCTGTTGACTTGTGCCCAGGAAGGGTTTGGTATCCGGACCTCAAATCCCTCAACCTCAAGGCCTGGCTCTTGAGGGAGTTAGAGTTGCTGATTTACACTTCTCTCAGGGTGTTCTTGAGATCCTAAGGGCTTCAGAAAGCCTTCCACTAGGGCTACTTATAGTTCTAAATGGAAAAGGTTTTCCATTTGGTGTGCTGGGAAAAATATTTCCCCAGAATCTGCTGAATTGCCCATTTTGTTAGATTACATGGTACATCTTAATTCCTTGGATCTTAGACCAGCTACCCTGAGAGTTCATTTGGCAGCTGTGTCTGCTTTTGTGTCAGCAGGAAACTCATCCCCTCTTTCCTCTCATCCTGTGTTTTCCAAGTTTTTTAAGGGATTACTCCATACTAATCCTCCCATTCGGGAACCGGCCCCTGCTTGGGACCTTAATGTTTGCATTGCCCAGTTAATGCAACCCCCTTTTGAACCTCTGTCTTCTGCAGAGCTTAAGTACCTAACTTGGATAACTGTTTTTCTAGTGGCTATCACTTCTGCCAGGCATAAGTGAATTACAAAGCCTTCAGTGGAGACTGACTTTATTTCTTTCCACAGGGATAAGGTAGTCCTTAGGACTAATAGGAAGTTTTTCCTAAGGTGGTTTCAGATTTCCATCTTAATCAATCTATCTCCTTCCAGTATTTTCACTGATCACTCCTCTTCGGTGAGAGGAGGTTGCACAGCCTGGATGTTAAGAGAGCTCTTAGTTATTATATAGAGCGTACAAAGGTCACAGGTTGAATCCTCCAACTTTTCCTTACCTATGGTGAAGTTGGGAAAGGCAAACCTGCCACTAAGAGATCAATAGCCAGGTGGATTGTCTCTTGTATCCAATTTTGTTATCAAAAAAAGTAAACCCCGGTTTGAGGCTCTCATTCTACCAAGGGGTACAGCTACGTCTCTAGCTGCTGCCAGAGATATCCCTTTATTAGAGATTTGCCAGGCTGCTGCTTGGAAGCGGTACACTTTTACCAAGCATTACTCCCTGGATGTCCAGGCCAGGAGATGCTTTCGGTTTGGCACAGCTGTTCTTCAGAGCCTATTCCCTAAGTGGGTTCTGCCCTCCTCCATGGAGAGTACTGCTGTATTCTGCTAATGTCTATAATATAGCAAGACTTCATGTTGTTTGAAGAAAAAATTACTCACCTTAGTAATGTTTCTTCTAATGGAGTCTTGCTATATTATAGACCTCCCCCCCAACCTGCCCCTCTCAGAACTTCTACTTGGTGGGGTGCGGGCAACTTAGTGTGGGCACTACTTATGTCCTGTTAGCATTTTGTCCCCTTTGGGACTTTGGGGGTGTGTATGTGTACGCGTGTGTGTGTTTTATTATACTTATGTTCCATTTTCATATTATTAGAATGGTGTTAGTATTTCTGGTCCCCTGACTTGAGTCTTGGGTGGTGGGACCATCAATGGTTGTTATTATTTAGGTAGCCATTTGGCTAGTGTAGGTTACAGCTTCCACACAGACCTTAGTGAGTTTGGCTCATAAAGATCTGACAGTTCAAGTTTGAAATGACACAGATAGAGCTGCTCTCGTGCCAAAATTCTATTTTGGAATGGTTTTAACCATTTCACTCCGGGGCAGTTCTAGAGCTGGATCAAACTGCTAAGGTCTATAATATAGCAAGACTCCATTAGAAGAAACAACATTACTAAGGTGAGTAATTTTTTCTTATGTTTCTTCTAATGGAGTCTTGCTGTATTCTGACGTCCCTCCCTGCCTCCCCTCTCAGAACCTGTTGTTGGGAAGTGGGTGGTTAGGTGCCGTGTTGCACCCCAGGGGTGTTTTTTGTTTACACCCTCCTCCTTTTTGTTTGGATGCTGATTTATTACTGTTATTTGTATGAGATTGGTTTTTGGTTTTTGGGTTTCCTGTCTGGAGTCTTCCTTGGGAATCCAAAACTTTTTTCTGCCAGTTAGCTAGTAGGAATGTTTACAATTTCCACATAGAATTTTTAGTTAGTTGGGCTCGTAAGAATCTGATGGTTTGAGTTTGAAACACTCCAGACAGAGACTTCAACCGAGCTCAAGCTCAGCATTCTATGCCCTGCATAGAAAGTTAACTCTTTGTTCTCCGGGGCAGTTCAAAGGTTGGGAATTGGTGCAATATGTCAGAATACAGCAAGACTCCATTAGAAGAAACATAATTACTAAGGTGAGTAATTTTTTCATACCTCCTCTGTGGCTGGGGGGTGTTACCTATGGTTCCCCCAAGTCCAGCTTGACCTCACAGCCCCCTGCTCAGCTCCAAGCTCTACCCCTTCGTCTGGTCCTGCACAGCGGTTCCCTCATGGTGGGTACACAACCACCACCGCGGAAGCTGGGGGGTCCAGATCCAGGGGGAGCATCCAGTGTTGGAGCTGGGCAGCACTGCCAGATTGGCCATCAAGTAGTGCACGGAGGTGTTTTTTTCCTGTAGTACCCCCCCCCGACATGGGCGTGCAATGGTGCCAATTGATGCTGTAGTGCATGTTCCAATGCATTGCAAGTCAGACACCGCCCATGTCGTCCCCACGTTGAGCAGCCCCATTGCAATGACCTCCAGCCACTGCTAGGAGCCGGCAGAGCCATGGATCCCGTCCCACCCTCCCGGAGAAGGGAGGCAGTCACTAGGGACGCTCAATCCTTCCTGCCGGCCGACCCCCAGCAACTTGGGCTTGTTCCCGAGCCTGGGTCACCGGTGTGGTGTGAGGTGTGGTGTCCAGTGCCTCAATCCTCCGTGTCACTGGGCCGACAATTATTTATTTATTTATTTATTTATTTATTTTTTTAAAGAACATGCCCCCATCATCAGGGCCCTCCCAGGCTTCCTCCAAGGGGGACACAAACTTTTTCAGAGCAGCTGCGTCCGAGCTGTACCCACCTGGTCTCCCACCCTCTATCCGAGGGGGACACAAATTTTTTTTGTTTGTTTTTTTTTTAAGAATATGCCCCCCTCATCAGGGCCCTCCCCAGCTCCCTCCCTCTGAGACCGGCATAACGTTTTTAGAACAGTTGCCCCCTAGCTGGATCCTCCTGGTCTCCCACCCTCCCTCCTCAAGGGGACACAATGTTTTTTGTTTTTTTTTTAAGAACACGCCCCTCCCTCATCAGGGCCCTCCCTGGCTCCCTTCCTCTGAGGAGGGCACACATTTTTTTTAGAACAGTTGCCCCCTAGTTGAACCCTCCTGGTCTACAACCATCCCTCCGAGGGGGACACAAATTTTTAATTTTTTTTTAAGAACATCTCTTGTCAGGGCCCTCCCGGGCTCCCTGCCTCCCTCACAGGGGGACACAAATTTTTTTAGAGCAGCTGCCCCTAGCTGGACCTCCTGATCTCCACCCTCCTCTGAGGGAGGACAACATTTTTAAGAAATGTCCCCCTTGTCAGGGCCCTCCTGGGCTCCCTTCCTTTGAGGAGACACATGTTCTCAGCCCATATGCAGAAAAATACATCCTATAAAAAACATACCTGGTAGTGTAGTTTGACAGGTTCAGCTCCTAACAGCAACAGCAGCAGTCTCCACGAATGGTCACCAAAATTAATGATTCTGACAGGCTGGCAGCACAGAAAGCAAATAGGCAAGGGGTTGCCCACTACTGGCAGCCAAGGATTCAGCTCTTTTAAGGTATTTAAAGGCTAGCCAACAGTCAGCAGCAGAAGTGAGTTTTCCAGAAGAATAGGTGATTGCACTCTCTGCTGTGTTCTCTCCCCCTCTGCTCCACATCCTCTCCCTCTGTGCTCAGCTAAAGCTCTCTTCTGGGCTGAGTACTCCTTGCAGCTCCCGACTTCAAGTTCTTACAGATCCTCTCGTTCTTTCTCTCTCTCTCGCCTACTTGCTCTTTCTTTCGCTCGCCTCTCTCAGGTAGCCCCCCCTCACCTGTCCACATACTTTTAACTTGGTTTGGTGGACCTGAGGGGGAGCACAGCACATAAAAAGAGCGCCAATTTTGAATAAATTCTGACTGGCGCGATTGGCCCCAGTTGGTGTGACACGCTTCCCGATGATGTCACTAAGTGTGTCACATGCCAGAAAACCAAGGGGTCTTCTTTTCTTGTCCGGGAGGCAGTGGAGCATACACGGATATGGGGACACATCGGGAGGGATGCTGCAGTGGACACACACATCGGGACTCGGGAGGCAAGCCTTGGAAGCCACAGCAGAAGACAGAAATAGGCGGGCTATGCATCCCATTCTTTCAAAGGTACAGTCTGGCTGAGGACTTTGCTGGGAGTGCGGTCAGGTGCGCTTTGTAACTGTGGACTTTGCGGGGAGCGTGAGAAAGCTTTTTTACACTGGGGAGCCCCAAAACACTGCAAAACAGTTCAATAGTGTGTATTTTTGTGGGAAGCACAATTTTTTATGGGTGTGCCCGAAAATCGTGCTTTCCACCATATCATCACGCCCGTGATTTTTCAGCAGCCCTGGTCATCAGCCCATCTCAAATATGTAACTTGGAAAGCTGTGTTTCTAGTGGCAATCACCTCTGCCAGAAGGATTAGCGAGCTACAGGCTTTGTCCATGGAGACTGACTATATTGCATTCCAGGGGACTTCCGGTGCAGGTTCCAGTTATATGGCAGCTTAGCCCACGAGCTCCTGGCCCGCTTCCCTGTTTTAAATCTTTAAATCGGCTGCAAACTACACAAAATCACTTACTTTACCAAACGGATTACATGGCTTCTGGTAAACTTCAAGGGGGAAGCAACAGATTTGTGGAAATTCGCCCAGAGACCGAGATCTCTGATAGGGACGTGACCGATTCAGGGCCTCCAAGCTTTCCATCCAAGCAACCCGATCTAAACCATGCAGAAAGAATAGATCCAAGGCGGCACAATCTACCAAGATGGACAGAAAGCTTAACAAAATTTTACTGGAACTCCAGGAATTCAAGTCAGATTTCCACTTATTTAAACAAAACCAAGAATCCTTTCAAAAAGATCTCACAGAGCTGCACTCTAAAGTGTCCACATTTGACCAATGTACGCAAGAGCAGGCCTCAACCACCTCCCAGCTGCAAAATGCCCTTAATCAAATGGCCCACCTTAGCCAACTCACTGTAGAATGCCAGGAAAATGCAGAGAACCACAGCCGCAACAACAACCTCCGACTCTATGGGGTCCCTGAAAACAGCAAGAATGCAAATGTACAAACTTTTGCGGAAACTCTCCTATGAGAAGCCCTCGAGCTGGATACACATTTTACTTTTGAGATAGAAAGAATCCATAGGGCGCTGGGCCCAAAGCCTACACAGCCATCAGCACGCCCTAGATCTCTAATTATCAGATTCTTCTGGTTTCAGACAAAAGAGTATATACTGAAACAGGCCTGGGCTAAATCTAAAATTTTTCATGGGGGCATGTGCATATTTGTGGACAACGATTATGCCCCAGCCACGATGCAGAGGAGGCAGGAGTACATCCCTCTATTTCCAATCTTGAGGCAACAAAAACTTAAATTTCTAACCCCTTACCCCATAAAGTTGGTAATTCAGTTTCCCTCTGGGCAGCAGATCTATGACAATGCTGAGGAAGTCTGTGCAGATCTGAAGAAACGTGGCTTCATGCTGCCAACTTCAGCACGCCTACCCCAGAGATCCTCTGATGACCGTGGCCCTGCTTGAGTGGCTCCCTCCCGAATACAGCCAGATCAGTGAGCTACAATAGACTCGATCAAACGGATGCTGGCACAATTTTCCAGACAGCCCAGCTGAGGCCTTTCTGAATCACGATCTTGGGTTCGCAGTGAGTACTAAGGTGGGAGGTTCTTGAAGGACCAGAGGGTGGCCCAGCTAACATTCTTGTTTTGGGGGGGATTGAATGGGATGTCTGGGGGACAGGCTGGTGGGTGGGGTGGGAATCCCAGTCCAGACATTGATACCTGAATGGATCGGGGGGGGACTGGGGAGGGGGACTGTCGTGGGGGCCTCCTCCTCCTGCGGTGGCTAGAGACCACGGACAGAGGAATGTATGTGCCAGCTTCCACAGAATGAAGCCAGAAATTGGTCTTGTGACTGAACAATTTGCAGTCAGGCTGCCTGGGGCAGGAGATATGGGCCTTATATTGAACTAGCCTTGCAACTTTTTTAAGCTCCTCACTTTGCTCATACCTCGTTAAATAGGGGCTTTCAAGTGTACCTCTGCTTGGGATGGGACTGGTAGATCTCAGTCGGACGTTTTTCTCTCCCGTCCAGGCCTGGATGCCCTCCCTGAGCTCGGGGTTATACCCCCTCAGATCGAGTTGAGGAAGGCTTCACTGCATTAGCCCACTAAATAGGGTGCAGTTAGGAGGTTTCCTCGGCCTCGGACAGCCTGGTGGTATTCATGCGCACTTGAGAGTAAGAGACCCATAGATGAACTAGGAGTAACTGGCAGTGTTGTCTGGGACTTGCTCCCAGTGTTCTTAGATGGCACGAAGATTTGCACTGTCTGTACTTGCCGTGCAGTGGGAGGGGGATTACATATTGGGCCTTGTGGATGGTTCCCTCTGGTGCCTTCTCCCTTCTGTGAGGGCCCTGTACTGGGTAGCCCAGACCTCATCAAGATCATTCCCGGTGTCGGGATGTGACCAGAAATGCTGGTGGGTCTGGATGGATGTGGACCCTGCCCATCCCTCAGCCCCCCCCCCCGGGGACATTCTCTCTCCTGTCCTTCTCTGGCATGAGTGGGCTTGGTGATCCTGGAGCCTTCTCATTCTCCTGCTGGTCCTAAGCTGCCTACCAGAAACACCCTTCCCTTATAAACTCTGTGGCATGTGGACAGATTTTTTTCTTGGGCCTTCACTGCCAACAAATTGAGGACTTGACTTTACTCTTGATTTAACTAATACTCCCATTTAGCATGCAGTAGGATCTCCTGTCCCAGGAAATGTCCATGCAGTTTGATGCACTTGACTCTGCATTTCCCCCCCGAACACTCAGTAATGCTGGGACGAAGTCAGAGTACTCCTGTGAGACCTGGCGCTCCCCCTATATCAGATACCTCAGCTAGCCATTATGAATATCCCTGGGATGATTCACTGTACATTATCTGTCCCCCCCCACCCATACGTTGGGGGGGTGGGCCATAGGCTCATATGCCATCTGTAAGCCAGGCCCTAATGGAACAGCACATTCAAACAACATGAAGTCTTGTTGTATTCTGACAATTGCAGTTAGCTCCAGACTTTGAACTGCCCCGGAGAGTATAGGGCTAAATTTCTATGCAGGGCATAGAACGTTGAGCTCGAGCTCGGTTGAAGACTCTATCTGCAGTACTTTGAATCCAAACTGTCAGATTCTTTACTCTTCTTTACTGAACAGTCGCTCCAGAGATTTCTCCTGTTGCTCGGTTTAAAGACTCGGTTAAAATGTTGATTAAAGTCTCGGTTTTCTGAATTATTTTACCGCAATTCGGCTCACTCTGTCTGCGGTACTGTAAGTACTTAGATAGTGTTTTTGGATTGTGGAAATTGTTAAAGTCCCGATCAGTTCGGCTGAACCGATCCTTTAGGTCTTTTGATTTAGTCATTTTAGTGTGTGGTTACCGGTCCTTATCGGTTTAAAAAAAAAAAAAGTGTTTTAGTTTTTTCAAACACCGTATCATACGGTTAGAAACCCGATAAGAGAGTCTTGCCTGGCGGTTGCCAAAAAGGAGTAAGTTTGGTTAGGTTGGCCATGTCTGAGAAACCCAAGAAAAACCGGGCCCACTGGGTTTCAACACTGCAGTGAGTGTGGGGAGGTCTTTGCTAAGGCCGATCCCCACACCTCCTGTGTTTACTGTCTGGGGTTTGACCATCTCGATTCAGACTGCCAAATATGTAAGAATTTTCCCAAGTCTACCCTGGATCAGAGATTAGGTAGACTTAGGGAGAAGGAAGCTGAGAAATCTGCTAACCCGGAAGGCCAGCCCGGTTCGGTTACCACCGAACCAGAAGGAGTGCCCTCTGACCAGGGCGATACTATTTCGGGCAAGAGGAGAGCTGATCCTGAGGGGTCAGTTCCTACAGAAAGGAAAAGAAAGGAAAAATCTGCCAGTTCGGATCCAGAACTCCATGTTCCGACCGCGGAAGAAATTGCCCGAGCTATTTGGATTGTGGAATCGCTTCGTCTGGTTCCGACCGATCCAGTCCCAGTTGGTAGGGGTTCGGTTTGGTTGGTTCCTCCGGTTCAGGATTATGCCCCTGAAGATTTTTATGAACTGGATTTTGAGGAGTGGGACTGTGAACAATGTGAGGATTATGATGATGAGTGCTTAGAAAGTCTGGATGTGCCTATAGAACCAGACAGCTCCCCAGACAGACCTTCTGGTGTTTCCCCTCCTAGGCTCTTGGGAGTCCTCTCCCCACTTTCTGTTTTACAGGAAAGTGGCAGAAACCCCCCAGCTTCCTATAGAGGAGGCTGTGCAGGACCAAGAAGAGCCTGAATTCGTTGAAATGATGGATATCCTAGAGTCTAAGAGACTGTCTATTCCCCTGCATAAGTCTTTTGGGACGAGGACTCAAAACATTCTAAAGTCTCCTAACTCTATACCTCCTGTGGACAGAAGGATGGACAAGAGGTATACTCTGTCAGGCTCGGATACGGAGTTTCTTTACCAGCAATGCAGCCATGTTGGGGTAGTGCAGGCTACAACCTGTGATAGGGCAGGCATTCCCCTGGCTTCACACCCCCCAGATAAAGACTCCAGGAAGTTGGATGCCATGGCAAAGAAACAGTACATGGCATCCTCTTTGGGACTCAGCAGGCTAATTATATGGCCTATACAGCCAGGTACCAGCAGTCCAGATGGGACACTGTACTGCCACTGGCTAAGCAGGCTTCCCAGCTGGCCAAGGAGCTGGAGGGGGTGGCTGTTGATGGGATCGAGGCATCCAAGGTTCAGTTTCATGCTGTTGTGGATTCCAGTGATGTGTCATCAAGAGTCATGGCTACATCGGAGAATGGCTTGGCTCAGATGTACTAGCCTTTCACAGGACACCCAGGCTAAGGCCATGGATTTCCCTGTGGTGGGTAATTCTTTGTTTGGGGAGCAGACAGAGAATTACGTGAAGAAAATGGACGAATACAGGACCACTTACAGGAGTGCACAGGCCAAGGAAAGGCAGGCAACTCCTTAAAGGCAGCAAGCCGGGGGCAGGCCTTTTCACAGGCCTTTCTACCAAGCGCAGGCCTCTTCTCCCTTTTCCCAGAAGGGGTTCTTCAGAGGGAGAGGCAGAAGGGGGATGAGCAGGGCTGCATCCACCCCTCAGCCTAAGGCTCCTGCCAAGCAGACACCCTGAGGTGTCAGCCCGGGTCATCTCCCCATACCAGTAGGAGGCAGGCTGGCTTACTTCGTCCAGGATTGGAAGTCTATTACTTCAGACAAATGGGTCCTGGAAGTGGTAAGCCAGGGACTGGTCCTCTGCTTCAAAAGATTTCCAAAGCTGAGGCCCAGATCTTTTCCACCTGCAAGCACCTCCGAATCCCTTGCCTTGCCAGCAGAGGTTTCATCTCTGTTGGCTCTAAGGGCCATAGAGAGGGTGCCTTACCTACACAGGGGCAAAGGTCTGTACTCCAGGTACTTCCTTACCCCCAAAAAAGACAGGGGAGTAGTAAACCATCCTGGATTTAAGATATCTGAACAAGCATCTGTTAAAACCAAAGTTCAAAATGGTGACTCTGGGAATAATTCTTCCCTCTCTAAGGCCAGGGGACTGGCTAGCCTCCCAGGATCTCAAGGATGCCTATTTTCACATTCCCATCAGGTGCTCCCACAGAAAGTACCTCAGGTTCAAATTGCCTTCAGGCCATTATCAGTTCGGAGCAATGCCCTTTGGCCTAACATCTGCTCCAACGGTGTTCACAAAGTGCCTGGCAGCAGTGGTGGCCTTTCTAAGAAGAAAGAAGATTGCAGTGTTTCCATATCTGGACAACTGGCTCATTGTGGGATAGTTTCCCAGACCAAGTCAAATCAGACCTGTAAGTGACCCAGCAGATGCTCACTTCCTTGGGGTTTCTTCTCAACCTTTCCAAGTCAGTTCTCGAACCTGTACAGCTTCTCACTTTTATAGGAGCAGAGCTGGATACAGTCAAGGCAAGAGCTTTTCTTCCCATGCAGAGGGTTACAGCCATTTCAGAGCTGGCCTCCTCTTTCCACCTTCTGGTCTCTTGACCAGCAAGGCATTTCCTTCAGCTTCTGGGTCACATGGCAGCTTCTACAGCAGTGGTCCGAGGAGCCAGGTTTCAAATGAGGGACATTCAGTTCCATCTAAGGTCCTTCTAGTCCCAAAAGAAGGATCCTTTTACCAAACTAGTTCCAGTGACTCAGACTCTGATCCAGGCACTTCACTGGTGGCAGGATCAGGACAATCTCAGGCAAGGGGTTCCTTTCATCAGTCTTCCCCACTCTGTGGTCCTTACCACATGCTTCTCTGTTGGGGTGGGGAGCCCATCTCAGGGCTCTCACAGCCCAGGGACTGTGGTCCCATCAAGAGTCCTTCCTGCATATCAATCTTTTGGAGCTCAGGGCAGTGCTTCTGGCTCTGCAAGCTTTCTCTCAGTCAGTGCAGAACAAGGTGGTACAGGTCAGGACAGACAACACCACCATCATGTGGTACAGCAACAAGCAGGGAGGCACTCGGTCCACGGCCTTGTGCACGGAAGCCATGAAACTATGGTCTCTGGCTTACTCTCTGCAGACATCCTTAGTTGCAGTCCACCTTCTGGGAAAGGACAATGTGATAGCAGATGCACTGAGCAGAATCTCCCAGGGCCATCACGAATGGTCTCTGGATCCCCTGGTGCTAGAAATGTTTTTTTCCAGGTGGGGCACTTCAGAGATAGATCTCTTTGCAGCCCCGGACAATCACCAACTTCCTCTGTTTTGTTGCAGACCCACAGTACTGGGCTCAGTCCCTCTGGATGCTCTGGTTCTGAACTGGGAAGGGAAACTCCTCTATGCCTTCCCTCCCTTTTCCTTTGTTGTTCAAAGTTCTGGTCAAAATGAGGTCACAATCCTGCAAACTAATTCTGATTGCTCCAGACTGGGCCAGGCAGCCATGGTATCTCCTGCTGCTGTCCCTAGCAGTCCATCTTCCCCTGTCTCTCCCCAGGAAGTGCAATCTGTTAACCTCATCTCAGGGGAGGATTTGGTACCCCAATCTTCGGTCCCTCAATCTCAAGGCATGGCTCTTGAAGAGTTAGAATATGCAGATTTGCATCTGTCCCAAGGGGTTCTGGACATTCTCAAAGCCTCTCAAAAGCCTGCCACCAGAAAAACTTAGAACTCCAAATGGAAAAGATTCAGCATTTGGTGTTCCAAGAAGCATATATCCCCAGACACTGCTGAGTTATCTACAGTTCTGGATTATATGGTTCATCTTAATGGTCTAGGCCTCAGACCAGCTACTCTCAAGGTACATTTGTCAGCTGTTTCTGCTTTTCTGTCAGTGGGGAAAGCCTTCCTCTCTGTCGTCTCATCCTGTGTTCTGTAAAATTTTCAATGGATTGGTTCATACCAATACTCCTTTTAGGGATCCTGCTCCTGCCTGGGATTTGAATGTCTGCATTGCTCAGTTTATGCAACCCCCTTTTGAGCCTATGTCCTCAGCAGAGCTCAAGTACTTGACTTGGGAAAACTGTGTTTTTGGTTGCTGTTACCTCTGCCAGATGTATCAGTGAATTGCAAGCTCTGTCAGTTGAACCAGACTTCATCTCATTCAATAGGGACAAGGTGGTCCCTAGAACCAATAGGAGGTTCCTACCCAAAGTGGTTTCTGATTTCCACTTGAACCAATCCATGTCTCTTCCTGTGTTCTTCACTGATCATGCTTCCTCAGGAGAGCAAAGGTTACACAGTTTAGATGTTAAAAAGGCCCTTGGTTACTACATAGAACGTACAGAGGGTCACAGGTTTGACTCCCTCCAGTTGTTCCTCAGTTATGGGGAAGTAGGTAAGGGCAAACCTGCCACCAAGAGAACTATTGCCAGGTGGATTGTGTCCCGTATCCAATTCTGTTATGAGAAACTGGGAAAAATTTCTCCCTCAGGCCTGAGGGCTCATTCCACTAGAGGTACAGCTGCATCTCTGGCTTCGGCCAGGGATATTCCCTTGTTAGAAATTTGCCAAGCAGTCACCTGGAAAACAGTTCATACCTTCACCAAGCATTAGTCCCTGGATATCCAGGCTCGGAGTAATGCTAGATTTGGCACAGCAGTGCTTCAGAGCCTATTCCCAAAATAGGTTCTGTCCCTCCTCCTTGGAGGTACTGCTTGGTAGTCTGCAATTGTCAGAATACAGCAAGACTTCATGTTGTTTGAAGAAAAAATTACTTACCTTAGTAATTGTGTTTCTTCTAATGGATTCTTGCTGTATTCTGACCTCCCTCCCTGCCTTCCCTCTCAGAACCTGTTTTTGGGAAGTGGGTGGGCAGGTGCAGAGTTGCACCCCAAGGGTGTCTTCAGCACACTTCCTGTTGGGTGCTTTAGTTTGGTTATTAAGAATTTGTTATGCTTTATTGCCTGTTTTTTGTTTGGTTTTTGGGTTTCCCGACTTGAGTCTTCCTTTGGGAACCTAGACTGTTAGTTGCCAGTTGGCTAGTAGAAATTTTACAATTTCCACATTCTGCTAGGTCAATGAGTTTTTAGCTTGTAAGAATTTGATGGTTTGGATTCAAAGTACTGCAGACAGAGTCTTCAACTGAGCTCGAGCTCAATGTTCTATGCCCTGCATAGAAATTTAACCCTATACTCTCGTGGGGCAGTTCAAAGGCTGGAGCTTACTGCAACTGTCAGAATACAGCAAGACTCCATTAAAAGAAACACAATTACTAAGGTGAGTACTTTTTTCTTTTGCTCTACTTTATATCCTTCCCCTATCACTCCCTTTTTCTTTTCAGCTTCCCCTTGTCTTAGTCCTCCCCCTCCTGAATTTAGGGGCAAGAGTTTCCCCAGGACTCCATATCACTTAGCTGATTGGGCGCCCACCTTCGGACAGTCCATATACTTATCCCCAATCCGCATTCCACCTGAAGGTGTATTGATGGAAGTCACAGATAACCCTCTTTACCGGGGCTTGTACATAGTTCATACCTCCTTATACCTCCATTTTACCACATTAGACGCAGAGCATCAGGCTACTGTAAATTTTTCAGGTGGAAAATATTTCTTATTGCAAGAAATTAAAGCTGGTGATGTTTTTTGTTTTCTGGGGGCTCGGTGGGGAGGGGGCTGTGAAATGGTTCCTGATAAGTTTGGATATGCAGTGTCCCTTTAAAATTATCTCCCACAATGTAAATGGGCTGGCTGGCCCCATCAAGAGGTACCGTACAATTTGAGCACTCAAAAACTTGAATCCTGATGCCCTCTTATTACAGGAGACTCGCCTCTCCTCAGTTGAGCACCAGAAATTACTTACATTTGTTTTTTTCTGAGGAAGTGGAGTCCTCTTGCCAGCGGGGCAGGAGGAGAGGGACGGAGATCCTGATCCCGAGACGCTCCCAGCTACAAATGCTTGATCAGTATTCTGATAGAGATGGCAGGCTGGCACTGGCCATGGTCAAACTAAATCAGCAGATTCTGACATTATGCAGTATTTATATTCCCCCAGGCTCTGACGCCTCCAACATCCAACATCTAATAGATGTTATCCTGACGAGACAACAAGGGATCCTGATATTAGGAGGGGATCTTAACTGCCAACTTAACCCCTTGCTTGACTCTTCCGCTGCGTGCCCTTCCCCACAGTCCTTGGGACAGAGACATCTCTGACTCTTGCTCTGAGATGTGGGTCTGGTGGACACATGGGGACAGCTACACCCCTCACAACGTAATTCACTTACTACCCCAGTGCCTTTAAACATTACTCCAGACTTGACTATTTCTGTATAGGCAAAGAGTATATTGATCTGGTTCGGTTGGCGGATATCCTTAATATCTGCCTGTCTGACCATGCTCCCATCATCCTAGAACTCAATATTCAAAAGGAAAGGAAAAATGTACAATGGAGATTTAATCCATCCCTGCTGAGGGACAGGGAATTCAGAGACCCCCTGGAGGCATGAATCCCAGAAATTATTCGAAATAATGCATCTCCTCAAGTTTCTCCCCAGACTCTCTGGGATTCGATTAAAGTCATGCTCAGAGGTCATATCATAGCTTATGCTACCTATAAGAAAAAACAGGCCGAGTCAAATCTGCAGACCTTACAGGAGAAACTTAGGTTTCTTCAGGAGGCTCACATGCAAGGGGACTCAGACCTCCTTTCTTTAATCTCTCAGACATAGACTGAGATCCAACGTCTGCTGACAGGCAAAACTGAGCAAGCCTTGTTCTGGTTAAGGCAGCGGTATTATGAAGGAGGGGATCGGGCCTCCAAACTCCTGGCCTACCATCTTAGAAATAAATGTGACAATGCACTGTCTCTAAAATAAAGGACCCCATATCTGGACAGACACGGTACTCCACTCAGCATATCCTTGATGCATTTAAGAAATACTATCAGTCCCTCTACTCCTCTCCGACAGAGCCTGATCCACACAAAATATTGGTCTTTCTCTTTCAGCTCCACCTTCCTACCCTTTCTGCCTCACAGCAGGCACAGATAGCAGCCCTGATTTCTGAATTGGAGCTTCAAACTACCATTAGAGGACTCAAAAATGGGAAATCTCCTGGCCCAGATGGCTTTGTAGCCAAGTTCTACAAAGGCACATGGAATTTGGTACAGACCCCCCTCCTGCAAGCTCTACAAACCTGCCATCTCACCTGTCACCTCCTCCTTCCCTATCTCATGGAGACAAGCAACAATCTCAGTGATCTTGAAACCCCAGAAACCCTCACACTTTCATGATTCTTATCGCCCCATATCAGTACTCAACCAAGATTATAAGATTTACACGAGAATTCTGGCTCATAGACTTGATCACATCCTACTACTTTAGGGAAAAACTTATTATTAGTCCTAAGGACCACCTTGTCCCTGTGGAATGCAATATATTTTTTTTTAAACTGTTTTTTTATTTCAGGTTTTAACTTAAGTGGTACCACAGAGCATCATTACAGGAAATCAGCAGAATAGGCAATGACTTGCACACGTCTTATGTTTCGGCAATTACACAAATATGTAAGAAAGCTAGTAATCTAGTACATAAAAAGGAAGGGAAGGGTATATAATAAAATGAAAATTATCTGTCTAGGTTACAAGCACAAGGTTATATGAGTCATTCATATATCTACCATGTATATATGATTAAACTAAGTTTGCAATTACTTCCTAGGGGGAAAAGAGGAGATCTGGGGAGCCCGGGAGGCCGCATTCTCTGTCCATTATGTCAGTTAAATAAAGTCATGTCACACCCAACCGGCAGGGCACCCTTGGGGGGGGGGCATAGAGATGGCTAGTACACTGCAGAGTAATTAAGAAGGTCTGCCCCGACAGATGAGACTCCTAAGGTGGCTGATCTGATCTAGTTTGAGAAATGCTAGGAAACCAGATGTTCCAGCGGTTCATTAATTCTGGTACTTTATTTTGTGGCCTGGCGGTCATATGTTCCAGTTTGTATACATCATATACTGTGTCTTGCCAGGCTGAGATAGTAGGGGGCTCTGGCTGGAGCCATAACCCAGTAGTACATTTTTTGGCCGTGCCCAGTAGAATGTTAAGTAGGTATAGTTGGTGTGGGTCATTAAAGTAATGTGGGTAATAGAGGAGGATCCCGGTAGCTGAGGAGAGATTACCCAGGCTGGGGAAGAAGTCTAATACTCTATTCTCTATCAAAGACCAGTAAGATGGCTGGTTTGTAGAGCTTGCAGGAGGGGGAGGGGGTCTGTTCCATATTAATCAGTCTGTTACAATGCCAGTCTTTTTCACTGATCATTCCACTTCAGGGGAACGTAGACTGCTTAGTCTAGATGTAAAAAGAGCCATCAGCTACTACTTGGAGCATACAAGAGGCCACAGAGGAGACAGGTCCCAGCTCTTTTTGACCTATGGGGAAGTAGGAAAAGGTAAACCAGGCACAAAAAGATCCATTGCAAGATGGATTGTGACCTGTATCCAGTTCTGTTACAGCAAATTGAGCAAGCAAGCCCCACAGTGTATCAGGGTCCACTCCACTAGAGGTACAGCTGCCTCTGTAGCAGCTTCAAGAGACATTCCTCTGCTGGAAATCTGCAGAGTAGCTACTTGGAAAACAGTTTACACGTTTACCAAGCATTACTGCCAGGATATCCAGGCTAGGAGTGATGCCAGGTTTGGTACAGCAGTCCTGCAAAGCCTGTTTCCTAAATTGATCCTCTGCCCACCTCCAAAGGCACTGCTTGGGTAGTCTGCATTTGTCGGAATGCAATAAGATTTCCTGGAGTTTGAAGAAAACATTACTTACCATAGTAATCTTGTTTCTTCCAAGGGAATTTTACTGTAATCTGAGCTCCCACCCTTCCTCCCCTACTAGGACCTACAGGGCACTACATACCAGCTGTACATGGTAGTGAGAAACCTGTGAGCATATCTGTTTATTTTTTAGGCATCTGTTTACTTGAGTCTTGAAAGATGCCCATATTGTTTGAGAAGGGTTTATCCCAAATAAGGGATTATTATTATGTTTTTATAAAATTAGCTACATAGTTTAGCTTCTGCATGCTTCAAAAGAATCTGACGGGTGCAGGAAGTGCAGCCAGGGACAGTGGTTTGAAAACTGTGCTTGATCCTTATATTCCACTGTTAGCATAGGTTCTATTAACCATTTTGGCTCCAGGGCATTCCTATGCTGAGACCATACTGCATTTGTTATAATACAGTGAGATTCCCTTGGAAGAAACATGATTACTATGATAAGTAATGTTTCCTTATTGCCATTTTGCACACCTCCCTTTTTCTCTACCATTATCTTTCCTCTTCCCCCTTCCGTTCCCTGTGGGCCTTCCCACCCTCGGGATTCCCATTGCTGACCCTGTAATCATGTGGGGGAAACAAATTATGTCTTTTTGCCTTATTCCGCCTCCCCCCCTTGGCTAGTTTAAATGCTTACTAATGTAGCATTTAAACTGTTCATTAAAGAGCAACTTTTGACCCAGCTCCCCCAAGAAGCACAAAGAACCCTTACCTGCCCCAAATCAAATCCTTCTGTAATTTTCTTTAAGTTCCCCAATTTAGAAAGGGAAGGAATCGTATTTTTGCTCTGTGGAGCTCTGCCACGCTGATCCCTTCCACTTCCTTGTACCTCTGCACAGTGTACTCCACCCTGATCTGCCATGCACTACTACAGTTTGTGACATCAGTATATGAGGAGCGTGGGGGCGAGTGTCCATTGCAGTGACTAGGGCTTTGTTTAAAAGTTTAATTTTTGTAGTGTAGATAGCAAGTCAGAATAACTCATGGCTACCGCTTAACTAACTGAAAGTCCACTACCAGTCTATTTCTGGTCTCTGTTTAGAACCGAGACATGTATGCTCCAAACCGGAGCTATTAGCAGCTACAGACTACGTAAATCTAAAGGACAGACCTGTGACTGATCCCCGCATGACAAGTCAATCTCGGGACAGCCACGGGTGGTTATGGGCATGCTGCTCTCAGTGCTAAAGTGTAAAATGTTGGGCAGACAGGGAGGCAGGATTAACCAGATAAATTATGAAAATGGATAAAATTGCCTACGGTAAAAAATACTACTTTTTATGAAAGTCTTAATCGGGCCCTGTGTCACACTGAGGTGGGGCTCTTTTTAAGCGGACCTTTCCCTTTAAGCTTGTCCAGGAGAATAGGATGGGCTACAGTGTTGAAACCCTTGGTTAAGGCGACAAAAATAGCAGAGGTAACAAGGCTCTGATCCATGCCAGATATTATAGCATCAGTGAGCCTGAGGAGAGAGATGAAAGTGGAATGAAACTTTCTAAAATCAGACTGGAAAGGAGTGAAGAAGGAGGTTGAGTCCAGAAAAGGGGAGAGTTGGGAAGGAGAGAAATAGGTTGGAAGTTACTAGGGGAAGAGAGGTCACCCCCTTTGGGAAGAGGAATGATAGTAGCTAACTTCCAAGAATTAGGGACACAGGATTGGGAGAAAGAGAAATTAAGGAGATAGGTAGTAACGTGGGCAGTGGCATGAATGGAGAGAAATAGGAGTCCAGGGTCAAGACCATCTAGCCTTGTGAGCATTTAGAGAGAAAAAGATCTTAAGAGCAACAGCAGGGGTAATGGGTGAGAAAAGAAAAAAAAGGAGGAAGAGGATGGGGAGAAGTTGAGGGATACAGGGAGAGGAGGCGGAAGATGAAGAGGAGGAGAGCAGTGATTGGGCACTGAAGGTGATAAAGGAATTAAAATAAGAGGCAATTGCAGCAGGATCAGATATAGGAGTGTCACCCATCTTGAGAGTAGGTAGAAGGGACTGGGTCAGAGGGGAGAAAAGACAATGAGTAACCTTCCAGAACTTAAAGGGTTGATTAAGGTTGTTTTGGAGCTATCTACTAGTCAAGTCAATTTTATATATATGGCACTCATTCCAAGTGGCTCTGAGCGCCTTACGTCATCATCAAATGGATAAAATAATTAAGAATAACAGTTTAAAATTAGCATAAAAGAGTTTACGAGGCCAGTCAGAAACATACACCAAATGAATAATGTTTTCAATCGTGATTTAAAAATGGTCAGTGATGGAGCCACCCTCACTTCACGGGGAAGGGCGTTCCACAAAATTGGTGCTGCCACACCAAACGCCCAATCCCCAGAGGATTTCAGTTGCAAGCGAGGTACAGAGAGGAGGTCTGCCTCAGCCGACCTGAAAGTATGAGCAGGAGCTTATGGAAGCAGGAGGTGTTTCATATAACTCTGACCCAGACCGTGCAGGGATGTGTAAGTTAACAAACAAAACTTGAAACTTACACGCCACCTGACCGGAAGCTAGTGGATAACCAGAGTGATGTCTTCAGAACAAAATGTTCCAGCCACCAACCAGGCTGCTGCATTCTGAACCAGCTGCAGGTGGCATATCAGCCTCGTAGAAAGTCACAGGTAAACAGCGTTGCAATAGTCCAGTCTTGATGAGATAAAGGCATGCACTAGTGTCGCCAGGTCGGATGGTTCAAGATAGGTTCGGATCCTGGCGATGTTACAAAGATGGCAGTAGCCACTGTGAACACAGGCAACACCTGGTATTCCAGAATACTAACATCACAAGGAGTTTGCAGTGGGATGTGGTGCACCAAAACCAAACTGGAACAAATGTAATTTTTCAAAGATTGGGCACACACCACCTCAAAAATAAAGTGCTCAGTCTCTGTTAAAAGGCTCAATCCATTTATTTAAAATAAAAATCAAAGGCCATATCTGCCTGATGCATTGTGGATTGTTTGCAATGAGGGGGAGCTGAGGGGGGGAAGTCGGATGAAGGGAGCACGGGGCAAGGAGAATGTGGGAGCTGGGTGTAGGGTTGTCTCCCTGAATGTGAGGAGCCTGGGAAACAAAGTAGCTGAGTGTCAGGCTCTCTTAAACATAGGAAAGGTGGACATTGCAGACATCATGGAGACGTGGGCCAGCCAACACCAGGATTGGAATCTAATGATTCCCGGGTACTGGAAGGACAGAGGAGTGGGAAAAGGGGGAGGGGTGGCGATTTACGTAAAGGACGGGAACAGGTGCACGAGGGATGAGAGGGAGGAGGGGAGGATGGAGGCACTGTGGATGCAGTTCCAGGACCCAAGGGGTAGGAAACCGAGGCTAGGTGTAGTGTATAGACCACCAGCACAGTGCGAAGAGCTGGACAGGGAGCTGGAAGATCATATTCGATGAGTGTGTAGCAGGGGGAGCATGGTGGTTGTCGGGGACCTTAGTCTACCTGGGGTGGACTGGGAAACCCTTGCCACCTCTAGCGCCAGGGAACAGGCTCTTCTGGATGCGTTCCAGGATACCCACCTAGTGCAGTTGGTTGGGGAACTAACCAGATTGGACAACATATTGGTCCTGGTACTATCTAACGGAGAGATGGTGAGGGTGCTATGGGTGGAGGAGCCACTAGCTGGGAGTGACCACCTTTCAGTGTGGTTCAGGCTCTGCATGACCAAGGAGGTGGGGGGTCAGCAACTAAGGTAATGGACTTCAGACGGGCAGACTTTGGGAGGATGAAAGAAATACTGAGGGGGCACCCTGGGGGAATTAGGTCGAAGACAGATGCAAATCAAATGTGAAACATCTTAAAATCTATCCCAAGGGAAGCTACTGTAGCATGCACCAGGACCCTGGGCCAAACGTCCAGGGCCAAGATGCCATGCTGGATGACCAGGAGGGTGTTGGAGGGGGTGAGGGCCAAGAGATCTGCATTAAGGAGAAGGAAAAGAACTGGGGGGGACAGGGAGTCATACATAAAGAGGACCAAGGAAATAACTAAATTAGTAAGGGAGGCCAAGGCCACCAAAGAGCTGAGGCTGGCTCAGGGCATAAGGGAGGGGGAGAAGGAATTCTACAGATGCGTGAGCGAAAAAAGGAACTGTATGGACCAAATAGTTAGGATTAGGAAGGGTGTGGGGTAGGTGGAGAAGGAGGGGGATCAGGCAGAGGTATTGAACAAGTACTTTTGCTCTGTGTTCATGAGGGAGGCAGGAGGTCCGCTACCGCCATGGACGGGAAGGGTGGAGACGAGGGGGGAAGAGGTGACTGACGCAATGATTCAAGAAAGCAGGGTATTGGAAGATCTACAGGCACTCAGGGTGGATAAGGCACCAGGTCCTGATGGCATCCACCCTAGGGTGTTGAGAAAAATGACGGAGGTGTTGGCTGGGCCGCTGACAGACCTGTTCAAGACCTCCCTGGACATGGGGTGCATGCCGCAAGACTGGAGGTTGGCTCATGTGGTACCTATCCACAAGAGTGGCCCAGAGGACGAGCTGGGCAACTACAGACCTGTCAGTCTCACTTCCATAGTGGGGAAACTCATGGAAACAATCTTGAAAGAGAGACTGGTAACCTTCCTGGAGGTCAGTGATCTCCAGGATGGGCAGAAGCACTGGTTCGTCTCAGGAAGATCTTGCCAGACCAACCTAATTGAATACTGTGATTGGTTGATGAGGGAACTGGACAAGGACCATGCAGCGGATGTCCTATTCTTGGACTTCAGGAAGGCCTTTGATTCGGTCCCTCATGGGCGACTGGGGACAATGCTGTAGAATGTAGGTTTCGGGGCGAAGATGGTTGGCTGCATCAGGAATTGGCTCAGAGATAGACTGCAATGGGTGGTGGTGGGGGAACTCTCATCTCCCAAGCCAGTGACCAATGGTGTATCACAGGGCTCTGTGCTGGGGCCGATGTTGTTTGGTCTGTTCATATGAGACATTGCACACAGGGTTGGGAGCAGGATCAGTCTGCTCACGGATGACACCAAGATGGGAGCTGTAGTGGACAACACAGAGGGATGGCAGAGGCTACAGGGTGACCTAACCAGACTTGGAAAAGTGGTCAGCAAGGTGGCAATTGGGTTTTAATGCAAAGAAGTGCAAAGTTATGCACTTAGAAGCGAGGAACCCGAGAAGAGAATATTGGTTGGGTGGGGTGCAATTGGGGTCACTGAGGAGGAGAAGGACCTGGGGGTCATAGTAATGGGGAGCATGAACAGCTCTGCCCAATGCAGGAGGGCTGTGGCTAGGGTCAATAGGATGCTTGGATGCATTGCGCAGGGATTCTCGTCCAGGCACAAGGATGTGATCCTGCCCCAGTACAGGTCCTTGGTCAGGCCACAGTTGGAGTACTGCGTGTAACATTGGTGTCCATACCTAAGGAAGGACATCAAGCTGCTCGAAGCGGCGCAGGGCGACAAAAATAATAGAGGATGGAAGGTAGATCCTGTCTCCTTTAACAAATAGCAGCCAGTTCTGAGAGAGTGACTGAGTTTATAAGTCAGGATTTCGACAGTCGGGCATTTGATGTGTTGGGCAATTGAGCAATCAGCATTCCAGTGATGGGATTTTCTGTGTCAGGATTTTGAATGTCATGATTTAGTATGGATCTCATTTCAGATGGGCATGGGACAGAGCAAGGAAGGGGTGGCTGGATAAGGGACACTGAGCAGTTCCAGGAAGTATATGGAGGTTGGGGGGAGGGACAGCTGCAATATAGGGTGATAGCTGTGCACATGAGCAGACTTGATAGATCGTGAGGCCTGTTTCTACTGGCAAATTTCGTATGTTCATATGTTCAAAATCCTTTACCTTTGATAAAGGATTTTAAACAATCCGAAATGCATCGGCAGGTATGGCCTATGTTTTTTTTATTTTAAAGAAATGGACTGAGCCTTATAACAGAGACTTGTGCACTTTATTTATTTATTTATTTTTTTAAACTCTCATTCTTTATTTTATCAATGAAGGACATAAAGAGGACAGCACAGACATATAATATTTACAGAAACTTAAATAAAACTTAAATTATACATACAATAGTACATTGAGTGCATTCAAATCGTACAATCCATGATGATTTACCCGTTGCTCTGGTAAAACATTAACATGAAAAAGGAAAAGTGCCTAGGGTCCTTACAACAACCCTAGGAAGAGAGACACATTGACTTACTGATAGGTCATGGGATAAGCTCATTACATAATGGTGTTATATATATTATCCACTTTTTCCAAACATTCTCAAACTTGTGCTGAGATTTGTTTAATGTAGCTGTCATTTTCTCCATCTTATAGACCTCTATCATTATTTGGTGCCACTGGTCTAACGTTGGGGACAGTGGGGACATCCATTTTCTAGTGACGTTTTTTTTTGGCAGTCAAAAGTGCAATATTAACAAACTTCCTGGTTGGGGTGTCCCAATTAAACTGGGTATTATCCCCAAACAAGAAAAAAAGAGGATCTAATTTAATATCTGGAGAGATTATTTGTTGGAGGGCTTCATGAAATCGGATCAGAAAAGGCTGCAGGATTGACATGACCAGAAGATATGTCCTAGAGTGGGGAGTCACACTGCCTCCAGCAGCCAGCATCACTTAGTTTACTATATTTCTGTGTCACCACCGGGGCTCTAAAGTACCTCACCCTACCTTCCAAGCAAACCCTTCCAGCGGCCAACTGATGCCCATATACATTGATTTATAAAAATTTTCCCAAGTTGTGGAGGGGATTCTAATCCCTATATCTCTCTCCCACACTGCCCTGGTCTTGTTCAGAGGGCATGATGACAAGGATATCAGAGATTGCAGGCCCTTATGTAAAATTGAAATAATATGAGCTGGAATGGGTCTTCCATCTATCCCATGAATTAAAGTGGTCAAGCGCTCAGGGAGGGGACCCTCCCTCCAACTCATCTTTCCGAGCGAATGAATATAGTCCCTGGATTGAAAGTATCTGAATCTATCGGAGTACTGAATGCCATACTTTTGCACCAACTCCGAAAGTGACAATATTACCCCTTGTGGCATAAAGTGATATATCAAGTGTAGGCCTTTCTTTTGCCATTTAGAATAGCCCTTGTCCAGCCTAGCCGGGGCAAAAGAGGCCAGGTGGGGAAAGGAAAATAGAGCATACCTCCAGGCCCCAAACTCGGGAAGTGACATCAATCTAAACCAGGACCTCAAGGTGGAACGTGTGAGTGGGTTTGCAACTTGTTCAATCTTTTGACTTTGGGGAACAGGTGCACTTTATTTTTGAGGTGGTGTGTGCCCAACCTTTGAAAAATTACATTTATTCCAGATTACTATTATTTACAACAAAATAAAAATGGTACTAAATACAGCATTCCCTTTTGTATTCAGTGACTGGACAGATATCCTTTTTATTGGCAATCCATTTTCAGATCCCAGTTGCTTTCAACTAGTTTGTCACATACTGGTTTGTTTAATTATTTATTAATTTATTTGAAAATTGGTGACTAGGAAAGGCACAATGATCCAAGGCTCATTTTCAACCCGGGGAAGAGGTTAAAATGGGTGCAGTAAAATAACATGGTACATAATAAAGTGCATACACAGTACAATAAATAACTTTTCACAGGCACAGACTTGAAACAGACTAAATATGTTTATCCAGCAGTATGACACTCCCATACAAATGCAAAGTAGTGCCACTGATGGGTCCAGAGGCAAGCATTTTGGTGCACTAGGGAGCATTTAGATGGGAGTTCCTACTCCCTGCACCACCAGTGTCCCCATGGAGGGCCATCTACGGGAAGCAAATGCACATGGAAGGTAGGAGCAGTTTCAGCTGGTGCCTGAGAGATCTAGGGGAGGAGGTATGGCAGAGGGTAGAGGGGAGCAGATTCCAGAGGGTTGGAAACCAATTAGAAAAGGTGAATTGTCCTGCATAAGAATGGGGATGAGGAGTGGAGAAGATTTGGTGGTCCCTGGAGTGGAGGTGCATGGAGCAGGGAAGACTGGAGCAAGGAATGAGGATAGGTAGGAAGAAAGGGAACCAAACCAGTATTTGTAAATTAAGAAAGTACATTTTGACTGACAACGTGAAGGTAGGAGGAGGATGGGTAGGGAGAAGTAGAGGGATTGGTGGCACACATGAGGAGGGGATTTTGTAGTGAAGCGATGAAAGGGATTGCAGAGGTTGTTCAATCTGGCTAGAACAGTGGAATGGGCAGTACTGTAGACCACACCTGCATAGTTGAAAACCAGGAGCACAGTTTTGGTGGCCAGCTCCTGGCAGAAGAACAGGAGTAGGCATTCTTTATTCCAGTACAGGGCACCCAGCTTAGTGCAGAATTTTGCATGGATGGCATCGATGTTGACTGAGAAGTCAAGCTTGCTGTCCAATGACAAGGTACTTGAAGGATTGCATGTCTTCGAGGGGGAGCCATCCAACATGGAGAAAACCCGAGGTCTCAAGCCTGGCCAGTTTCTGGCTGATACCAAAGCTCATGGACACTGTTTGTTTGGTGTTGACCCTCAGATGGTTAGAATGGAACCAGAGCAGGACATTGTGGAAGTCCTGCTGGAACAGTTCTTCCATAGCTGTGGTAGAAGGAACAGCGGTGAAGATGACTGTGCCATTTGCATACATGTGAATATGAGAGTTGGCACAGGTGGAGGGGAGGTCATTCAGGAAAACAGAAAATGATGGGATCCAGGATGGAGCCCTGTGGGACCCTGGTCTGGAAGGGAAGGGGTGGTGATAAGATGCCTTTAGTCAATACTGACTGACAGCTCATTAGGTAGGAATGGAACCAATCAGCAGTAGGAGCTGAGAGGCCAGCAGAAACTCTGCTTGTCCAGGAGGAGCAGATGGGAAACAAAGTCAAAGGCTTTCGACAGGTTGATGAAAATGGCAGCAGTGATGTGCCCCTGTTCCATTCCAAAGAATATGGAGTCCGTGACATGCAGCAGGGAGGGGACTGGGAAGTGGTGCTTCTGGAAGTCAGACTGGAAGGGGGAGAGGAAACTAATAGATGTGAGGTAGTCAAGAAGTCTAGAGTAGACTAGCTTCTCTTGCATCTTAGCAATAGAGGAGTGGAGAGAGAGAGAGAGAGAGAGAGAGAGAGAGAGATGGGACTAAAGTTGTCAGGGGAGGAGGGGTCACCCCATTTGTGAAATGGGAGAACGTTGGCATTGTTTCAGGACTGGGGAACAGAGCAGAGTGAGAATGAAAGGTTAAGCAAGTGAGTAAGGGGCTGGCCTGGTGGCGCTAAGGGTTGAGGTGCTGGATGCCACACCATGCACCACACTGGTGACCTGGGTTCGGTGACTGACTCAGGTGGCCAGGGGTCGGCAGGGAAGGGAGAAGATGGAGTGTCCGGAGGACAGCTTTCCTGTCCCTGTGGAGGGATCCGGGGTTGCTTGATGTCCTGTCAGCCCCCGATGGAGATCAGGGGCATTGCAGATGCACCAGGCAACGTGGGGGGCGGAGTACGGCAGATGCCAGCAGGGCGGCCATGTGTAGGCATCATTGCATGCCACACTCCGGAGGACCAATCATACTAAGAAAAATCCCTGTCCTCGGGATAGGTGATGGCACCTCTGCCCCGTTGAGCCACACTCGAGCATCAGGCTTCTCTCCTCACAAGGGCCACCCCAGTTTGGGGGATAGGGGGCCAGAGCTGGGGGATCTGCCAGGCTGGTGCAGGGTGGGGAGTGAGCTTCAGGTGGGAGGTAGAGCTCGCGGTGCATGGAATATGCCGGAGAGAGTTCCCCGGTGGTAGGGTGCAGAAAAAGAATGTACAAAAAAAAAAAAGCAGGTGAGTAAGTGGAGTTGCAATGGCAGGAGCTGAGAGGTGGAAGAGTTTAGGATCGAGCCTATCAGGGATAGACTTTGACAAGTTGAGGGAGGAAAAGGCAAGCAGGGTTTCCTAATTAATGATTGAGGGAAATAGAAACCTGTGGAGGAGTGGTGGGAAGAGGAAGGAAGAGAAGGAGGGGAGCCTGGAGTGAAAGGAGAGGAGATGGCATATGTGGTGAAGAACTCTTTGAAGTGAGCAGCAGCAGAAGAAGAGTCAGACACAGGACAGCCATTAAGAAAAAATTACTCACCTTAGTAATTATGTTTCTTTTAATGGAGTCTTGCTGTATTCTGACCATTGCAGTTACCCACAGCACTCAAACTGCCCGGGAAAGTAGATGGTTAATTTTCTATGCAGAGCATAGAACGTTGAGCTTGAGCTCGGTTCAAACCTCTGTCTGCTGCACTTTGAAGCACAACTGTCAGATTCTTACGAGCTAATACTAACTAACTACTATGTGGAAATTGTAAAATTTTTACTAGCCAAATGGCAACCAAAATTTTTGGATCCCCAAAAGACTCAAGTCAAGAAATCCAAAATCAAAAACCAGGTAGTGAACAACTTAAGACTGTTAAATTAATAATATAACCCACTCCCCCTCTTCAAAAGGAGGGAGTACCCAATTGCACCCCTGGGGTGCAACACTGCATTTTCCAGCCCACTTCCCAAAAACAGGTTCTGAGAGGGGAGGTAGGAAGGGAGGGAGGTCAGAATATAGCAAGACTCCATTAGAAGAAACACAATTACTAAGGTGAGTAATGTTTTCTTCAAACAACATGAAATCTTGCTGTATTCTGACTATTGCAGACTACCAAGCAGTACCTCCATGGAGGAGGGAATTGAACCTACCTTAGGAATAGGCTCTGCAGTACTGCTGTACCAAACCGAGCATCACTCCTAGCCTGGATGTCCAAGGAGTAATGCTTGGAAAATGTATGGACTGTTTTCCAGGTGGCTGCTTTACATATCTCTAGCAAAGGAATATCCCTGGCCACAGCCAGGGAAGCAGCTGTACCTCTAGTCGAATGAGCCCTCAGGCCTGATGGAGGTATTTTGCCTAGCTTCTCATAGCAGAATTGAATACAAGAGACAATCCACCTGGCAATAGTTCTCTTAGTGGCAGGTTTGCCCTTACCCACTTCCCCATAAGTGAGAAACAACTGAAGGGAGTCAAACCTGTGAGCCTTAGTACGCTCAATGTAGTAACTAAGGGCTCTTTTGGCATCCAAACTGTGTAAACGTCTTTCTCCTGAAGAAGAATGATCAGTGAAGAACAAAGGGAGAGACTTAGATTGGTTCAGATGAAACTCTGAAACCACTTTAGGTAAAAACCTCCTATTAGTTCTAAGGACCACTTTATCCCTGTGGAATGAGATAAAATCAGGCTCAACTGACAGAGCTTGCAATTCACTGAGACACCTGGCAGAGGTATTAGCTACCAGGAACACAGTTTTCCAAGTCAAGTACTTAAGCTCTGCTGAAGACAAAGGCTCAAAACGGGGTTGCATAAGCTGAGCAATGCAAACATTAAGATCCCAAGCAGGGGTAGGGTCCCTAAAGGGGGGCTTGGAATGAAGCAATCCCTTGAAAAATTTACAGAATACAGGGAGAGAGGACAGTGAGGAAGGCTTTTCCACTGACAGAAAAGTAGAAACAGCTGACAAATGTACTTTGAGAGTAGTTGGTCTGAGGCCTAGGCCATTAAGATGAACCATATAATCCAGAACTGTAGATAATTCATCAGTGTCTGAGGATATATGCTTCTTGGAACACCAAATGCTGAATCTTTTCCATTTGGAGTTCTAAGTTATTCTGGTGGCAGGCTTTGAGAGGCTTTGAGAATATCCAGAACCCCTTGGGACAGATGCAAATCTGCATACTCTAACTCTTCAAGAGCCATGCCTTGAGATTGAGCTACCGAAGATTGGGGTAGCAAATCCTCCCCTGAGAGGAGGTTAACAGGTTGTAATTCCTGGGAAGAGACAGGGGAAGATGGACTGCTAGGGACAGCAACAGGGGGTACCAATGTTGCCTGGCCCAGTCTGGAGCAATCAGAATCACTTTGCAAGGTTGTGATCTTACCTTGACCAGAACCTTGAACAGTTGAGGAAAGGGAGGGAAGGCATATAGAAATTTCCTTTCCCAGTTCAAAATCAGAGCATCCAGAGGGACTGAGCCCAATACTGGGGTCTGCAACAAAACAGAGGAAGTTGGTGATTGTCTGGGGCTGCAAAGAGATCTATCTCTGGAGTGCCCCACCTTGAAAAAATCTCTTTCAACACCAGAGGGTCCAGGGACCATTCGTGACGGCTCTGGGAGATCCTGCTCAATGTATCTGCTAGCACATTGTCCTTCCCTGGAAGGTGGACTGCTATCAGAGAGGTCTGCAGAGAATAAGCTAGGGACCACAATTTCATGGCTTCTGTGCACAAGGCTATGGACCGAGTGCCTCCCCTGCTTGTTGATGTACCACATGGTGGTGGTGGTGTTGTCTGTCCTGACCTGAACCACCTTGTTCTGCACTGACTGAGAGAAAGCTTGCAGGGCCAGAAAGACCACCCTGAGTTCCAAGAGATTGATATGAAGAAGGGATTCCTGAGGGGACCACAGCCCCTGGGATGTGAGAGCCCCCAGATGGGCTTCCCACCCCAATAGAGAAGCATCCGTGGTTAGGACCACAGAGTGAGCTGAGTGACGAATGGGACTCCTTGCCTGAGGTTGCCCTGATCCTGCCACCTTTGGAGAGCCTGGACCAGAGTCTGGGTCACTGGAACTAGTTTGGTTAGGGAATCTTTCTTCTGAGACCAAAAGGCCCTCAAGTGAAACTGAATGTCCCTCATCTGAAATCTGGCCCCTTGGACCACTGCTGTAGAAGCTGCCATGTGGCCCAGAAGTTGAAGGAAGTGCCTTGCTGGCCAAGAGACCAGAAGGTGGAACGAAGAAGCCAGTTCTGCAATAGCCCTTGCTCTTTCCAGGGGAAGCAAAGCTCTTTTGCTTTGACTGTATCCAACTCTGCCCCTATGAAGTTGAGGAGCTGTACAGGCTCAAGAACTGACTTGGGAAGATTGAGAAGGAATCCTAGGGAAGTGAGCACTTGCTGAGTCACTTGAAGGTCTGACTTGACTTGGTCTATGGACTGACCCACAATGAGCCAGTCGTCCAGGTATGGAAGTATGGAAATATTTTTCCTTCTTAAAAAGACCACTACTACTACTAGGTATTTTGTGAATACCCTTGGAGCTGATTTCAGGCCGAAGGGCATAGCTTTGAACTGATAATGGCCTGAAGGCAATTCGAATCTGAGGTACTTTCTGTGGGAGCACCTGATAGGAATGTGAAAGTAGGCATCTTTTAAGTCCAGGGAGGCTAGCCAGTCCCCTGGCCTTAGAGAGGGAAGGATTACTCCCAGAGTCACCATTTTGAATTTTGGTTTTAAAAGATGTTTGTTCAGGTATCTCAAGTCTAGGATGGGTCGCCACTCCCCTGTCTTTTTTGGGGGTAAGGAAGTACCTGGAGTACAGACCTTTGCCCCTGTGCAATGTAAGAACTCTCTCTACAGCCTTTAGAGCCAGTAGAGATGAAACCTCTGCCTCTAGGCAATGCTTTTGGAGATGCTTGCAGGTAGAAAAGATCTGGCCCTCAGCTTTGGAAATTTCTTGAAGCTGAGAACCAGCCCCTGGCTTACCACCTCCAGGACCCACTTGTCTGAGGTAACAGACATCCAGTCCTGGACGAAGTAAGCCAGCCTGCCTCCTACAGGAATGGGGGAGTCGACCTCGGCTGACACATCAGGGTGTCTGCTTGGCAGGAGCCTTAGGTTGAGGGATGGATGCAGCCCTGCTCATCCCCCTTCTGCCTCTCCCTCTAAAGAACCCCCATTGGGAAAAGGGAGAAGAGGCCTGTGCTTGGTAGAAAGGCCTATGAAAAGGCCTGCCCCTGCCCCTAGCTTGCTGTCTTTGAGGAGTTGCCTGCCTTTTCTTGGGCAGTGCACTCCTATAGGTGGTCCTATACTCATCCATCTTTTTCATGTAATTCTCTGTCTGCTCCCCAAACAGAGAATTACCCACCACAGGAAATCCATGGCCTTAGCCTGGGTGTCCTGTGAGAGACTAGTACATCTGAGCCAAGCCATTCTCCGAAGAGCCACAGATGTAGCCATGACTCTAGAGAACACATCATTGGAGTCCACAGCAGCATGGAACTGTACCTTAGCTGCCTCAATCCCATCAGCAGCCATCCCCTCCAGCTCCGAGGCTAGCTGGGGGGAAGCCTGCTTAGCCAGTGCCAGTACAGTGCCCCACTTGGACTTCTGGTACCTGGCTGCATAGGCCATATAATTAGCCTGTCTGAGTTCCAAGGTGGATGCCATGTACTGTTTCTTTGCTATGGCATCCAGCTTCCTAGAATCTTTATCTAGGGGGTGTGAAGCCAAGGGTATATTAGCCTTATCACAGGCTGCAGCCTGTACAACCCCAACGTGGCTGCATTGTTGATACAAGTACTGTGTACCAGAGCCTGATAAGGTGTACCTTTTGTCCATCCTTCTGTCGGCAGGAGGTACAGAATTTGGAGTTTTTAAAATCTTTTGTGTCTGTTTCCCAAAAGACTTATGAAGGGGAATAGACAGTCTCGTGGACTCTGGGATGTCCATCATCTCCACATAATCAGGTTCCTCTTGTTCCTCTACAGCTTCTTCCACAGGGAGCTGGAGGGTTTCTGCCACTTTCCTGTAAAACATGTAGTGGGAAGGGGACTCAGAAAACCTAGGAGGGGAAACACCAGGAGGCATGTCTGGGGAGATGTCGGGTTCAGTGGGCTCAACCAGACCTCTCACACCATCATCATCGTCATCATCATAATCTTCAACCTCCTCCAAATCCGGTTCGTAGAAATCTTCAGGGGCAAAATCTTGAACCGGAGGAACCGACCGAACCAAGTGCCTGCCAGAAGGCGCCAGATCAGACAGAACTGGACGAAGCAATTCTACAATCCTTATCGCATTGGCATGCTCTTTGGCGGTCAGAAAATGGGTCTCTGGAACCGAACCGGATGATTTTTCTTTTCTTTTTCTTTTTGTAGGAACCGATCCCTCAGGATCGTCTCTCCTCTTGCCCGAAGAAGTATCGCCCTGGTCAGAGGGCACTCCCTCAGGTTCGGTCAGAATCTAACCGGGCTGGCCATCCGGGTCAGTGGACTTCACGGCCTCCTTATCCCTGAGCCTACCTAATCTTTTTTCCAGGGTAGACTTAGGGAAATTTTTACAGATTTGGCAGTCTGAATCGAGGTGGTCAAACCCCAGACAATAAACACAGGTGGTGTGGGTATCAGCCTTAGCAAAGGCCTCCCCACACACACTGCAGTGTTGAAACCCAGTGAGCCCGGTTTTTCTTTTGGGTTTCTCAGACATAGCCATCCTAACCACAGACTTACCCTTTTTATGGCAAACAACCAGGCAATACACCCTTATTTTCTAACTGTGTTACGGGTATTGGAAAACACCACAAGAAAATGCAGTTTTTTTAAAAACCGATAAGGACCGGTAACCACACTCTAAGTTTAAAAACAAAGACAGAATATATAAATCACTAAACGGCCGGTTCAGTCGAACCGGTCAAAAAATCAATTTTACAATTTCCACAAGTTTACTATGTCTAGTTCACTACCTAGTACTTACTGTACCACAGAGATCTGAACTGAAACTTGCGAAAAATAATCGATAAAACCGAGGACTTTAACCGACTTATGAACCGTGAGCAAAGGAGAAATCTCCGGAGCGGCTGTTCATTTAGGCGGAGTAAAGAATCTGATAGTTGCGCTTCAAAGTGCAGCAGGCAGAGGTCTGAACCAAGCTCGAGCTCAACGTTCTATGCTCTGCATAGAAAATTAACCATCTACTCTCCGGGCCAGTTTGAGTGCTGGGGCTAACTGCAGTGGTCAGAATACAGCATGACTTCATGTTGTTTGAACCACGAGTTCTCTTCCAGAGCCAAGCCTGCAACTGTTACCATTTTTCCCAACCCTTCAGATGCCTGAAAGGGTTACCTTGGTATACTGCAACTGCAACCTCACTTGGTACCTCTAGATCCGAATCCCACCAGAGCCAGTGCTTATGCAGTACAGTGCTCCTTAACAATGGGCAAACGATCCACCCTTTCACTTACAGGTGAGAACACTTTGTCTTAGTTATAGTAACTGTAACCTACTTCTTCAGAAATGGATTAGACTTGCCAGTTTACCACAGGTGATCTGTATCTGAAATGACTCGGTTACAGAAAGCATGAAGTATATAAAAATAACATTTAATCCGCCATGATATTTCCATATTACAGGATAATACACACTGAGGACTATGGGGAGCACTTTATTTCTACCAAAATAAACAGATTTAAAAAGGTAGAAAATACAACCTAACTCAAAACTATCTAGATCCTAAGTAGAGCAGAAGAAGCTTACCCCCACCAGAAACTTGGTGAGTGTCTGCAGTCATGGCTTTAACTTTCATGTACTGAATTAAGCATGTTAGACCGCGTTGGTCTGGTGGCGCTGAGGGTTGAGGCGACCCAGGTTCGAGAACGAGCCCAGGTGCTGGGGGTCGGCAGGGGAGAAGGATCGAGCATCCGTAGGACAGCTCTCCTCTTCCTGGGGAGGGATCCAGGGTCTTCCAGATGCAGTAGAGATGCCCGTTGGAGACCGGAGGTACTACTAGCATGGGAACAGCATCGGGGATGAGCGTGGCAGATGTCTATGGAGGCAGCCCCGTGCTCACATCATTGCATGGCTGCACTCGGGGCAAGCAAATAGAGAAAATCCCCGTCCTGGAGATAGGCAATGGCACCTCTGTCCCACGCAGGCCACACTCCCAACACCGGACTCTCCTCCCCTCCATGGCCGATCGCCGAGCTCGGCTCACTAGATTAGATCGAGCGCTCTGGGAGGATAGGGCGGCCCCACCTCGGGGGGCTCAGAGCTGAGGAGTTCTTGGCTTGAGCGAGGAGGAGGAGGAGGAGGAGGTCACAGTGGTAGGTAGAGCCTGTGGAATGGCAGTAGGATGCCTGAGAGAGTTCTCCGGTGACTGTGCAGAAAGAGAGTTGGGAAAAAAAAAACAACCAAAAAAAAACATGTTAGGCCAGTCTTGGCAGTGGATTAACTTTCATGTGCTCAGGAGCCTGACCCTTTTTAGAAAAATTATATTAGGTGACATGTTAAAAAAACCAAAATTCATCTGTGTACAAGTTTGCATGCGCTTTGTGGCCATCTTGCAGTGCACGCAAGGGAGCAGGCAGCCCAGAATAAAAGTCGGGATGGTAAATATTACAAAAATGCTAAAAACCTCCCTTAACTGCTCATTTTCTGATAAATGAATACCTTTTACATCATGCTTACTAACAGAGATATGTTTAGGTAGTGTTTTAAAGGGGGCTAAAAAATCAGCTAAAAGCTGACATTGTCTCTTTAACTCTTCACTCTTCACTCCCTGAAGTCCCTTAATCCTCAGCCCTTTTGCAGGCATTGTTTTTTTTTTTGGTTTGTTTTGTTTTGTTTTGCAGAAGCTCCTCCAGTGTCAGGGGTTCTAGTCTGTCTTCCTCAGGGCTGAACACCTCCAAGCCACAATCCTCAAGTACCATTCTTACCGGTAGTGCCATATGGCGTTGGAACCATCCATTGCGTAACCTGACCTAAAATGGCTGCACAAGATAGAATGAGTTAACCCAAATGTCCAGGTTCTGGCAGTGCTTTCACCACCCCCTCCACCTTCTCTCTCTCTTCTGTACCCCACCCTTCTGTCAGGGGTTTATGTAGGGTGCTAGATCTCCCTGTTTCTGAAAAATCACAAGGCATCACATCAGACAGCTGAGTCCTAGATATTATCTAGGATGGTCACACGCTAGAATTAATTGCACTTCCTCTTGTGCATCCTTCCAGCCCCTCACTGTACCCCTCAGACCACTTATCAGTACTACAAACCAAAATGCATGAACTGTTAGACAAAAAGGCTATTAAGGCCATCCCCCTGGCCAAATGAAACCGGGGTTTTTATTATTGGTATTTACTTTTCACAAGAAGACAGGCAATTTATGCCCTGCCTTGGATCTGGACCTGAACAAATATACTACATACAACATGTCCTGACCCCATTCCAGCACCTTCAGTTCATATGTGCTGTCCTGGGCATGACTCGGGTGCAGGCATTCTGTCCTGAATCCCCTACGAATACTTTAATCATTCAAGAGACATGAACTCCGCCAGTGCCCAGGCCCCTGTGGGGTCCATGCTTTGGATCCTGGGCCTCATAGTTGCAGCCATCATAACTGTTCTTGTGGCCTGCTGCTTCACGTACATTCCCTTGTAGGGTGCTTCATGCCCAAGGAGCCCAGGCTTTTTTTCCAGTCCCTCCCTCTGATTCAGGAGGTATTGGACTGCCTTAGAGAGAAAGGGCCCAGTTGTAGCCTCCTTCTGGCCCAGACAAATTTGGTTCACTTTGCTTTGACAGATTGTGGTGGAACCTCCTGTCCTACTCCCTCTATGAACTGGGCTCTTTATGCAGGACCAGGGCAATCTGTAGCACCTGCAGCTTCCATCACAGTAACTTTATGCCTGACTTCTGAGGAAATAGCACTGTCTCACTTCGGGGTTTCCCCAGTAGTTTCAGACAATCTCCTGGTAGTTCGTAAGCCTCCTATGCTGCACACATATTCCCTGAAGTTGAAACCTTTCAACATTTGGTGTGCAACGTGCTTCTCACTAGCTAGACCCTTTTTAAGGCCTTGTGCAGAACATTTTGGATGATCTCCTGTCCCCATCTGACTGTCCTCCACTACTCTTCTCTGAATGTTCATCTTTCAGCCATTTCTGTCTCATGCCTTCTCAGGGTGCAAGACAGAGATTCTGCATCTGCATCTCCCAGTCCGTAGGCCAGTGCTGGTGTGGGACCTTAATTTGTTTCTTGAGTCTCATAACACAGGCTTCCACTGAGTCCGTCTGTCTCTGGTGGAAAACTGAGTAGGTATAGGGCCACCCACATTGTATGTTGCTGACATATGTCAACCTGGGAGGCCTGAGCTAGACCAAAGTTTTAGATTGGTCTTTTGTTTTTTAAATTCATGTTTATTGCCTTTGACAAGTATGACATGTAGCACATAAATCAAAGTCTGGTTACAGAGCGTAGTGAACAATACTACCAGATAATTACAGCAGGAGAGCGTCACTCTGCCCCCTGTGTTACAACATATGGGGGATCCAATTATATTTATTAACAATGCTAAAGAATTTTCAGTTTTAGCAATATGTAGCAAAGACATGGACTAAAAAACATTGATGTCTGTAAAGTCCTTGAAAGGCATACCTGTGCCATTAAGATCATATTAACAATGATAGCAAAGTCCAAGTTGAAAATAAAATTCAGTTTTACCAGGTTTCAGAAACTTCATAGAAAAGATCAGTGTACTCAATCAAATGTATAACAGTCAGTTGACACTAAAATTAAATTGCTGAATATCACTTACTATGCCAGGTGACATGTAAAGTAAAAGATTCATATAGAACAACTTGGTAAAGTCTATTGGCAGTCATTACCTAATGCTAGATAGAAGACTTGGCAAGGGAATTTACCATAATCCATTGTGGGGGACATTTTAAGCTGCGGTATGGTTTCATGTTCATGGCACTGTGAAGAGCAGGTTAGCATGTGCGCATATAGTGCACTCTGGCCATGAAGACTTGTCCCATGAGGCAGTGACAATGTCCCCCCCAGTATCCCTACCAGAGTGAAAGATTGCCTACCCCCAGGACAGAAGGAACTATAAAAATACAATTGTGCTAATCCCCACTCATGTTTCACCTGTTAGGATTTAGTCACACCATACTCCCTGCCCTCTGTGTACCACCCTGTTAATAACAGATTCATTCCGTCAGAGAGTTAGATTTAATTTAACTAAGGCAAAACTAAGTAAACAGCAGTTAATACATGTTTATACTGAAACAAGTCTGTGAGCAAATATTTGTCCCAAAAGTCCTCACTCATCATCTTCGGGTTCTATTCGTGGTTGCTGGGCACTAAGATCTCTGCGTAGTCTTCAGTTTTTTGACCACTTCTGATGGGTCAGAGAAAATGAACGTTTTGCCTGCATGCTGCAAACACAGTTTGGGATACTGTTGGTTGTGAACAATGTCTAATGCCGGAAGTTCCAGTTGGATGCTTTGACAACTTTGTTGTCGACATCCCCTACAGCGATAGTTGAAATACCGACAGTCGGTATTTCGAATGTCAGGACAACACTGTGTTTTTTTTATTTATTTTTTCAGCCCCCCTCCCCCTGATCTTTAGATAATTAACTCAGAGTTGGAGTTGATTTGGAAGGGGAGGATCACTGGCGAAAATGGCGCTAGTGTACAGCGGGACCTTTACAGCGACAATCTTAAATCTGTTTGAAATTGTCGCTGTAGTGGTCTTATGCTGTAAAGGTTTTGCCGCAATAACATGATACTGTTGGATTACATTGAGTGCCTTCCTTCTTTTCCGGGTCTCAAAACTCAGATTAGGAAAGTAGTAAATTTGCATCCCTGCCTCAGTGATTAAGGGACCTTTATTTTCAGCTGCCATCAAGATATTGTATCTTACATGTGAGCCATAGTGACCACCAGCAGCATGCAGGGTTGCCCTGGATCAGTCTGTCACCATCTGGGGTAATGCGGTATGATTTCAATGTTAGGTCATTTAAGTCCATGTTTAGTAAACCACTCTACAAGTTAGTGGTATAGGAAACTGCGTCTTGCCCTTCTGACTCCTCTGGGAGACCCAAGAGGCACACATTCATCATGTGAGTGCCATTTTCCAAATGTTCCAGTCTGAGGTGCAGAAGTTTACTTTCTTTGAGAACAATGGTCACTGCAAGCAATGTTTTACTGGATGTGTCCATAGCTTGTTTCACCTGAAGAAAGGCCTTTCATGCAAGCTTTTAAGGCAGTGAACTGGTAGTGCCCTCCACTTTTTTTTTGCGCTCCTGGATGGCCTGTAGAAGCGTGGCATTTAAGGGCTTCACCACGCGTGTCATGCTTCCAGCCTGCTAGCTCTGAGGTTGCTGCTCTCCTGGGCCGTCTGCTTGTGAGGGTTCCCCTGGTCAGTTTGCTATAGACTTGATCGTGAGACTCTTGACTGTGAGTTTTACCAAACCATCAGTTTAAAATAACCATTGAGCAGAAATAAAAGTATTCGAGATTGTGTTACAGTTACTGAGGAGCTTACTCTAGACCTTTATATCCCTGTTGGCTGCTAGCCATGCCTCCCTCCCCAAGTTTTAGAGTGGTCTTAATGCCGATTACTTACTGTTCTAGAACTGTGGCTCTATGTAGGTGAGTTTCTCAAAGATAGAAATAGAGAAACAGACAATGGCGGCAAAAAAAGACCATTGGCACATGCAGTCTGCCTATAAAACTCCAACAAATCAGGACCTATTGTCCATACAGGATTCTAATCCACACAGTGCACTCCCAGGCTCCCCGCTGTACTGCTACAACCCTGAGCAACCACTAAACCTTTCACTTTGACGCAGCCATGATTGAAACCATTGATGGTTTTGGTGCCCACCACATCAGCTGGTAGATTGTTTCACGGCTCCATCACCCTTTCTGTAAAATAAAACTTTCTCACATCCCTATTTAACCTCCCCGTCAGCTGCCAGTTGTGCCCTGTGTTCTTGTTTGCTACTCATATTAAGTAGTTCCTCTCAGTTTATCTTGTTCATTCCTTTCAGGAACTTGAAGGTCTCCATGATATCTCCCCTCACTTATCATGTTCAGTGCCTTGAACGGGCCCTCATAAGATCTGCCCTGCTGGCCATGAATCATTTTCGTTATCCTATGTTGCACTGTCTCTAGCCTGTCCTTATCTTTCCTAAGGTGAGGACTCCAGTTGAGGCCGCACTGGTGATCTATAGAGAGGTAGAAATACTGTACCTCCTTCCTTCTTCTGTCAGTGTTCCGTTCTATACACCCCTGCACCCAGCATCCTGTTAGCCTGATTGTAGGTCTTGATACACTGACTTGGTTGCATTATGGAGTCGGTGATGATGACTCCATAGGTCTTCTTCCTCAGAGGTCACGCAGGGCTTTACCCCAATCCATTACTCTGTCTGGGGTTCTTGTTCTCTATGTGCATCACCTTGCACTTTTTGTCATTGAATTTCAACTGCCAAACCTTTGACTACCTCTCAAACCTTTGCAGATCACTCTCTGTATCTCCCTGATCCCCTCCTCACAGTCTACCCTGCCACAGAGCTTAGTTTCCTCTGTGAAGAAACACATCTTGCCCTGGATTCCTTCTCCCATGTCACTAATGAACATATTTTATTTTTGCTTATTTCTCCCCCATCCTGGCCCTGGTCGGCTCTCGTCCGGCCGCTGTCCTTCGCCTCCGTTCCTTCAGGCCCTTACCCCTGTAATCCCCACAGCTTACCCCCTGTGATGGAGCAGCGGGGAACCCCCACCCACTGACAGGATCCAGTCTCGGGGTGTTACCTCCAGAACGGAGCACGACAGGAATGGCCATCAAGCCGCAATGACCAGCCACCAGGGTCGTTTCTCTCTCTTTTTTTTTTTTTCCCGCTGTGGGAACCAGACATGCAGTAATGCCTACAGCAGGATTGTGCATGCACCCATGGCCCCGCCAAGCATCTGCCATGCTCCCTCCCCTTATGTCTTATGGCAGCACAGCGCCGAGCCCCAGCCTCCACCTCCTCCTCCTCCCTGGAGATAGGAGAGCTGTCCGTTGGACGCTTGATCCATCTCCTCCCTGGTGGCCTGCGCTCGTTCCCGAACATAGGTGATTGGCGTGGTGCGAGGTGTGGCATCCAGGGCCTCAACCTCAGCGCCACCAGGCTTGCATTAATGAACACATTGAAAAGGACTGGACCCAGGACCAGTCCTTGTGGCATCCCACTGTTGAGCTCCCTCTCTTCTGATTTGACTCCCTTTAACCACAACTCTGCTGTCTCTCTTCCAGTGTTTCTAACCCATCTGTCTCCTTCGCTGCATACAGATCCTCTAGCTTCTTCAGCAGCCTTCTGTGAGGCACCGAGTTGAAAGTCTTGCTCACATCAAAGTACAGTAAATCCACAATGTGGCCCTTATCCACTACCCTTATTACCTAGTCAGTGAATACTATCAGACTGATCTGACAAGACCTCCCTGCCATGAAACAGTGCTGTTTAATGTCCTAGAGTCCATTACTCTCCAGGTAGTTTACGAGGTCCTCTTTGACTAGTGCCTCCATCAGTTTACCCACAGTCTTGGTAAGGCTGACAAGTCTGTAGTTACATGGTTGGTCCTTGTCTCTCCCACCCCACCGCACCGCCGTGTACAGCGGGACTATGTCCACCACCCTCTAGTCTTTTAGAACTACCCCTGTCTGAATTGAGCTATTGAATAGCCCTACCAGGTGTTCAGTTTGTTCCATTGCCAGTTCATTGAACACCTTTGGATGCATACTATCTGCCCCTAGCTCTAGCCCTTTCTGAACCCTATCACTGGTACATACTTGCTATCTCATCTTCAGGATCCCTCTTACCATGCCTTAATGCCACCCTCTGGCAGAGGCTCTCTGTCTCCCCTTGTGAATAGAGAGCAAAAGTAGTCATTTAAAAATTACTGCTTTTTGCCCATCCTTCTCAATTACCCTGCCTCCCTCTTCTAGCCTAACAATTCCTCCTCCCTTATTTCTTTTTTTCCTAATATATCTAAAGAACTGTTTCCCCTTCCTTGACCCCCTCTGCAGTACTGAGCTCTGTGCCTGCCTTTGCTTCTCTGACCGACCTCTTGGTTTCCCTTGTTCTCATTAGGTACTGTACACTTCCCATTTTTGCTCCCCTTGTTTTTCTTTGTATGTGGTGAAGGCCTGTTTTTTGTCTCTCTCACTGCTTCCCTGACAGTGTCTTGTACCTGTTTCCTTTGATTACCATTCTCATACAAGACTTTGTTGCCTCAAATGGCCCCCTTGGTTGTCCTCTTATCTTTCCACCACACACATCTCTGAGGCAGTCCACTCCGACTAACTTGCCCCGGACCAGCTCCCTCATCTGGTTGAAGTCTGCCCTTCCAAAACCTAGGACTTCAACCTTTGAGGACTTACTGCTCCCAAGAGCTAGGTCAAACCAGATAAGATCTACTGTTGCTGGTTGTAATTAAACTTTTCTAGGGTTTAAATGATTGCTTGAAGAATAGTTGGCATTACCATTACTTTGGAACTGTCCTTAAGGCAGTGAAATTTACTCACACATCATTGCTTTGAGATAGGGTGCCAAAGTTAGGGTAATGCCAATGCTGCTTTGAGTAATTGTTCAAACTCTAGGAACACCACACTACACATTGAGCAAGATTTAGAGCATTTCACGTGAGTGTTGCATTTTGTGACTTTAGCAGCTTTGCGCTTCAGCCCTAATTGGTTCCTAAGTGCAATTCCTTGCAGTTTCTGTCCTTTTTTTTTATCTTCCCTTGCTACTGGCACCCCACTTCTTCAGGTCCCACAGCATCCTGACTGCCCATCAGACTCTCCCCTTGCTGCCACCAGAGATATCATCCTGACCTGCAGGCGCTCCCCACACCACTGTGTGGCAGCCTTGTCCCTGTCGGAGGGGCAGATCGATGCTCTCCTGTGCTCCTCCATAGTTGGCTTGTCCCAGCCAGAGACTTCCCTGGCCTAGATGGAGGAACTGTTTAGCTAACCTTGGCAATGTTGCCTGGCAGGGTTTTCCAGTGGTGCTCAGTGAGGGTCCGTTTATGTGCGGTGACCAAGCAGGCCATCATCCAGTATACTGATTTGGCATTTCAATCAGTTTTTCTCCCTTCCCTTTATTTGTGCACATGCAAGGCTGGCCTGGAAGGGGGGGGATGCCAGACAGTGTGGTCACCCATGCCGCCAAGACACCTCCACCATACCACTAGTAGGAGCCACTAAGCTAGCAATGCAATGATTGTCCTCCCCAAGAAGGAGACCATACAATGAATACACTGAACCCTTCCTGCTGGCCTTCACTCTTGACATCTTGGCTATAAGCACAAACCCAGGTTGCCAGCATGCCAGAGCGATTCCCTCATTGCTTGTTGCCACAGAGCTGGCTTTTACATTCTGTTTTAAAAGGATATTTAATATCAGATGCACACTAATATATATTTTTTTATTTTATTTATTCATTTTAGTCTAGGATTACAATTACCTTTGAGCCAAGGCTCTTTTACGAAGGTTCCACGTCACATGTTACAGAAGACTACAAAAAGTTGCAAGAGACAGCACTGAGGTTGAATTAGAGACATAACATAAATCAATGCTAAAAACTGGGGAGGGGAGTAAGAAATTATAGGAAGAGGAGGGTTGGAGGAAAAAGAGAAGGGGGGTGGTAGCAGTAGGTAACAGAAGGAGCAGGGAGGGATTAGGGTGGGGAGGAGGGGGGATAGAAGGTGGGGACAGGGGGGGAGCAGCCAAGCGGTGTTGTCCGAGGCATAAGTGCAAGGGAGAAATGGGCCCAGGAAGGGCAAGTTTGGGAGGCCAAAGGCCCTGCAACAGCAAGCACAGGACGAGTGGGGACTGAAATTGTTAGCCAAGGCAATCACAGGTGCTGGAGGCAAGGGATCCGGTTAAAATAGCGCAACCAAAATCGCACATTCAATATTAGCGCGGTCAAAATAGCATAGTATTAAATCACTGTGTCACTAAATAGCACTTACATTTATAGCGCCAGTCATTACCAGCAGCTTGTCCTCCAAACAGCTCGTGTAGCCATGACATGGGAGAGGTTGCAGTGTGTTTGTTTCATAACACAGGTACAATTGATTGTACAGGAGCCAAGGAAAGTAGGTGCAATCAATTTTCTCAGTTTATATTTCCTTGCCGCAGTTTTTACTTTGGAACCCCTATCAGACTATTCCCCAAAGATCAGTTTGTGCTCAAACATCCAGTTCCAGTTCATGGTTAGCTCTTGCCCACACAGGAGTCTTTCTTGCACTTTGTATTTATTTGCACAGTGCTGCACTTTAATGTCTGTGCAATAGAAGAACTGCATGTGGAACAAGCCACAGTGCCTGGGGTTCTGGCTTTTCCTCTTGTAACTGGTTTCTTTCTGTGCTAAGGAGAGCACTTGGAAGCAGCGAGTGTTGCAGACGTGTATTTATGGAAACACGTTTGGCTTTTGGGGTTTTAAGGTTTCGTAGTGCAAAAAAAAAAGGAACATTCAAATTGGAGCTGCAATTTAGTAAGTTCATAAATTCTACTATTTTAAACAGTTAGCACCTACTGCCTGCCCGTCCCCCTAGCCTTATCACTCTCACCCTCACATCGAAGTCCTCAAACAAACAGCCTATAACAAAATAAATAACTAAACCAAAACAGCTATTTCTGAATGCAGTGACACACACCAGTTGAGCACACTTTCAAATCTTCAGTGCCAACTGGGTGATCTGTAAGGCAGAGAAATAAAATTAACTTAAAAAATTAAGTAACTTAGAAATACTGCTACTGACCGAAGGATAAAGGCTGTTCTGTTCTGTACGCTATTGTGCTACGCAGCTAATTTTATCGCGCTATAAAGGGCTTGCGATATTTTGTGCACACTAATTGTGCTTGCGCTATTGACGACATGTGATTTTGACATTAAACCTGGAGGCAATGAGGGTGTTTCAGAGCCTGGTTTTGAAAGCACCAAGCAAGGGGGTAGAAGCAGTGTCAGTAGCAAGACCATTTAACCAGGTGGGGTCCCTGCAGGCAAAAGATCTTTGGCCTTGGGTTGTGCGGTGGCGGGGAATTTGAAACAGTAGTGGCTTTGATCCCCTGGTGATTCGACTGTTGGTTTTTGGTTCAAGGGGGGGAACAGATTCCTGGGGGGGCAAGCCCCATCTTTATTTTCTTTGCAACAACACAGGTTTGGTACTTTGTTTTCAAGCTGCAGCCAATTTGTTTGAGTGTAGAGGTCACAAGTGTGAGTGAGACGTTTTGCCCCAGTGATCAGTCAACAGGCCTTGTTTAGTGTGGTGGTTACCCGTTTGAGTGCTGTAGTAGTGGCAGAGCCGTAGATGACAAGGCTGTAGTCAATCTGGGAGATGATGGAGCTCTGGACAGCAGCTGCTAGGGCCTCTTTGGTTGGGTTTTGCCGGAGGCGGTAGAGCAGGCCCAGTCTGGAGTTCACAGATTTGGCAATGTTATTTATGTGGGCAGTGTAGGATAGGTGGGTGTCTAAGGTGATACCAAGATATTTGAAGGATTGGACCTGATCCAGTGGGCCACCTTGGCTGGTGTTTATGGAGAGATGGAGATGGAGATGCTTGTGCTTGTTATGGGCGCTGGTGAAAATCATGGTCTTGGTTTTTTTTCTGGTTAAGGATCAACTTATGTTTTTTGAACCAGTTCTCGACCGAGATGAATCCATGCTGAAGGGTCAGTTGTAGGTAGTTTGGGTCCTGATGGGAGGCAAGGATGACAGCGTCATCCACGTACAGTATAATTTGTTGATCGCAGGAGTCGGGGAGTGAGTTGAGGAACAGGCTGAAAAGTAGTGGGCCCAAGATGGAGCCCTGGGGAACACCAGAGCAGACCTCTTTAGTATCGGAGAGCACATCCACAATTTTCACACATTGGGTCCGATTTCCAAGATAGCTTTCGAACCATGCAACAGATGCAGTGGAGAGACCAGCGTTGTGTAGTTGACCAAGCAGGAGGCAATGGTGGACGGTATCAAAATCCTTGGTCAGGTCTATAAATATTGCTCCAGTTAGGAGATCGTTGTCCAGAGAGCTGTGGATGGCACCAGTGAACTCAAGAAGGGCAGTAACAGTGCTATGGGCTTTTCTAAAGCCATGTTGCTGCTGGCAGAGGATGTTATATTTGCCCAGATAGTTGGTGAGCTGGTCAGCTACTATTCGTTCCAGGGCCTTGGAGAGAGGTGGAAGGATAGAGATAGGGCAGTAATTCCCATGTGTGGTCTTATCACCACTTTTATGGATTGGAGTGGCTGTAGCCGACTTCCATTTATCTGGGAACTGGCTGAGAGAGAGGGAGAGATTAAAAGTCCAGGTGAAAGGCCCCAGGACCTCCTCCAGTGTGAGAGACAGAAGCTTGAGATCCAGTGTATCAGTGCTTGTTCTGGTGTTGCCGATGGCTTTGGAGATGTACTTCCTGACTTCATTCCTATTCACTGCTTTGAAGTGGAGGGGTGTTGGGGGAGTCTGATAGGCGGGTATAGGAGTGTCACTAACGTTGAAAAAGTCAGGGGGGAGAACACTGCTAAGGTCTGTGAAAGCATTGTTGAAGGTGTCAGGAATGATTTTAAGGTCCAGTTTAGTACTCCCATTAACCTGGAGCACGGTCGGGGGTGATTTGGGCTGCTTCCCAGTGACATTTTTTACGTTATTCCAGAAATCTCTCCTATTTCCCCATGAGTCAGTGAGTGCTTTCTTGAAGTAGTCTGATTTTTGTAAGCGTATAGATTTGGTGCACTCATTCCTTGCGCTTTTATATTTTTGGATGTCAGCTTGTTTCCCGGTAGATCTGGCCAGTTCCCAGAGATGGTCCCTGTGTTTTAACTTCTTTATGAGGAAGCCCGATAGCCATGAGTTGCAGAGAGATTTATCTTTGCACTTTTTTAGCAGGGCGTAGGTGTCACAGGCTTCATTAAAGATGAGGATGAATTGCTCCAGGGCGGTATTTGTGTCAGTGGCCCAGTAGATGGGAGACCAGTCCTGATGGAGAAGGTGTGTTTTTAGGCAGGTTAGCTGACCACAAGGTAAGACTCTGCTGAGGATGATTTTTGGTGGGGGTTTACAAAATTTATTTGACCAGGTACAGCTGACGGGGGAGTGATCGCTGAGTGAGTCGGGCAGGACGGCGGTGCTTGTGATCCGAGTGGGGTGGCTAGTCACGATCCAGTCCGGTAGGGTGCTGGTTCCAGTTTTATAATTCCTTCTGGTTGGGGAGTCCAACATCTGGGTAAGGTTTGCCGATATGACCGAATCCTTGGCAGCCCCAGCCTCAGCTCCCAGCCAGTTTATTTTGAAATCACCGAGTAGGATGCTTTTGGAGTCTGGTGGAAGTGCTTTGATGTAGTCCAGTATTGTGTGGAGGCCAGGTCCCTGTTCTTTTGGTGGGATATAAATGGTAATGACCATGAGGGCTTTATTCTGGGCACCAAGTAGGATTTTGATGTGCAGTAGTTGGGCAGAGGATGTCGGTAGGTCTATGTGGACAGGGTGCCCCATCAGATTGTCTTTTAGGTACAGTGCACATCCTCCTCCTCTTTTAGACTTATGATCAAGCCTAAAGATATTATAGCCTGGGAGGGAGATTGCGTGATCAGGCACCAAGGGGGTGAGCCAGGTTTCCACCACCGCCAGAATATCGGGATGGTGGTTGCTTGCGAAGGCTTGCAGTTGGTCACGTTTCAGTAATAGACTGCAGATGTTCAGGCATATAATTGAGAGAGTGCCTGTGCACTTGGTTTGGGTGGGGACCCTTGCTGACTATGGGCCTGGGTTGGGACGAACATTTCCTGATAGTAGCAGGAGGAGGAGTAAGAGTTTCAGGGTGGCCAGTCGTAATTCCCTGTGGGACAGCTTGCAATTCTTTTTTGAGAAGTAGCATGTTGAGGTATTGTTGCGTGGGTACAGCATATTTACAAGTCCAGCTGAAGCCAAGCACTCTCCATTATCCAGTGGTACCAGTTCCCTCATCCTGGCTTATGTCAAACACTCCCTGGTGTCCACTGACACACCCTCCTTCTCACGGTCCCATTCCAAGCAGTCCCTAGTGTACAGTAGTACTCCCTTCCATTACCTTGTCAGTTGCCATGTTCTCCCTGGTATCAAGTTGCATTCCCATCCTATGCCCCTTCCTGTGACAGGCAGTTAATGGGGTCAAGTGACACTCCTCCCCCTGTTTCATTTCAAGCTGTGTCTTGGTATACAGTAGCACTTCCTTACCTTACCCTGTCCACATGCCAAGTGCTTCCTGGTGTCCAGTAGCAACCTCTTCTCTCTTCATTTCATGTCATACACTCCCTGATGTCCTGTGACTCTACCCTACCTTACCCTGTCCATACAGAGTACTCCCTGGTATCAGGAAGATCTCTTCCTCTCCCTCTCTTCCCATCCCATGATTAAAAAAAATTCCCGGGTGTCTAGTGGCCAGACTCCTAACCCCATTCCCATGTTGAGCAGACCCCGACATCTAGTGGCAACCCCCTTCCTTACCCCAAATGTGTGCCAAACAGTCCCTGGCATCTTGTGGCACTTCCCCTCACCATCTTTCCATGCCAAACAGTCCCTTACATCTAGTGTCAACTCACCCCAACCACATGGCAAGCTGACTCTGGTGTATAGTCACATGCCTCCATACCCCAACCACATGCCAAGCAGTCCATTGTGTCTAGTGACACCATCTCATCCCCAATGAGCCCTCCCCTCGATTGCAGTAGTGTAACGGAAGTTAAAGGGTCCACTTACACAACTGACCCATTCATTTCTTTTTTTCTGTACATGGAAACGTAGAAACTGTCTGCAGATAAGGGCCTTGGGCCCACCTAGTCTCCCCTATTACAACTAACAATTGCGCTCTATCATGCATTGCTCTGCGACCATCTCCCCTGGGTTTACTGGGCCCTGAAGGTTCCCCCTGTGGTGGGGCCAGGCGAGGCAAGACCATGCCCCCCTCCGGAGATTGAATCCAGAAGCTGGGCTCTTGGGTGACAGTGCAGGTGAGGGGGGCAAGCAGGTAGGCATAACTTCAAGATTGGCTCCCGAGCTGCCTTTTCCATTTTCTCTCCAGTTCCCCAGTTGCAGCCCAGGCATGATTGCATGCCATGTGAAGGCACACATGCAGTACATCATATTGCAGCCCCCTTCCTTTGCCCAGCTTCCACTTGCATTGCTACCAGGCCTCCTCCTGGTGGCAGTCAACAGTGGAGCTACGGACTACCCCTCTCTGGGAGATGAGAGCAGTCCTCCATATGCTCGATCTTGTCCCTGACGCCAACCCCAGCAACCTGAGTCTGTTCCCGAACCCAGGTAGCCAGTGTTGTGGGTGGAACTGCTACTGCCGAGCTACTGTGACCCATTCATTTTTATACACCTCAAAAATGCACAGTTACCCATTAGCGAGCAGCCAGTGAGGTGAGTGGGGAGTGTTTAAACTGTGTAATCGGCAGCACTGGGGATGGGCTCCCAGATTACCAAAAAGTTGAGTTTGGGGGGTGAAAATTGGTGACAGTGTTTACACGCACTGAGGATGGGCCCCCAGTACCAGTGTTTTAGCTTTGGTGAGAGCCAGGGGGTGGGGCTGTTTACCAGCACTGGAGCTGGGCCCCCAGTATTGGCCTTTCAGTTTGGGAAGGAGGGTGTTTTCCTTCACCTTGGACGGGCTCCCAGTGCTGGCCTTATAATTCAGGGAAGGGAGGATGGAGGTGTTTATACACAACAGAGATTGGCTTTCGGTGCTGGCCTTTCCAGTGTGGGGGGGGGGTCCAGCATCAAGGATAAGCTCCTGGTGTCTGCCTTTGTCTGTGGGAGTGATGGGGGTGTTTAGGGAATAGGCTTCAGATACTGGTCATTAAGCTGGGGGAAGACATTTGCTGCCGCTGGATAGAGACTCCTGATGTCATATTTTATTTATTTTTTATTTATTTCAATAGTTTCACCAGGAAAGACATACTGAGCTGAGGAACAGCTCATTTCCAGATATGTCCTGCTGGGAAGGGGCAAGGGAGAATACAAATATAACAAATTATACATTTACAGTACAATATTAACAATATAAATTACAATATTTACAAACCATTGAGTAGGACCATATATGCAATAACAGTCATATATTATGCATATATTAACCGATTGAGTAGGACCATATATGCAATAACAGGCACTCGGCAAAAGGCAACTTAACAATTATGAGATAATGGTGGAATCGAGCAGAGGATACTATTTAAATGATCCAGAAATTCTACAGGAGGAGGCAGTGGAAGTTAGACAAGGGTTTAAGTGTAGATAGCAGGGGGGCTATGGTGTTAGAGAAGACAAGGGGGAAGAACTGTGAGGGGAAGAGGTTGAGTGGAGGAGTGGGGTGGAGAATCAGGAGCATTTGTATGAGAGAGAGAGATGAAGTCTCAGAGAAGAGAGGAGAGGGAATGAAGGGACGTGGCAGAGCGTGGTGGATATGGGCAGTGAATGCCACAGTTTAGGGAGGCGGAAGGAGAAAGCAGCCTGGCCAGCTGAAGATGACCTAAGCAAGAGTGCTAGGGAGCGAAAACCAGAACTGCAAAGGGAGTAGGAGGAGAGAGGAGAGGAGAGGAGAGGTAAGTGGGGGGGAGAGCTAAGCCAGTGCTTGGCAATAAAGGAGGAGCAATGTGCAAGGCATCTGGCATCAAGGGAGGGGAGGGAGAGGGCAGTGTATAGTGAGCAATGGTGACTGTGGGGCGGCAGTCGAGGCAGACTGACAGAAGTAGTGATAGAGAGGATCCATTCTGGCTAGAGTACGGTTTCTGTATAAATCGCCTAATTTTGGGTTCAGCTTTTTGTGGATGGCATCCATGTGCCCAGAAAAGTCAAGGTGGCGGTCAAGCCACACCCCAAGGTACTTGAAGGAGGAGTCATCCTCGAGGGGGGACCCATCTAGGGAGTGAAAGGAGGGGAGGACTTTAAGTCTGCAGAACTTTTGCCTGTTCCAAAGGTCATGGAGACTGTTATCTTTGTAGCGATGGATGTTGTCAAAGTCCAGCTGGAGACTGGTCATCAGATCAGTGTGGGAAGAGCCAGTGACAAATATAACTGTATTATCTGCGTACACATGGATGGACACAGAAGTACAGGCAGTAGGGAGATTGTTTAGGAAAATCGAGAAAAGAGTAGGGCCAAGCACAGATCCTTGGGGACGCCAGTGCTGATAGGGAGAGGGTGGGACTGGGCATCTCCAATTTTAACTGATTGAGTCCTGCCCACTAGTTAGGAATGGAATCCATTAGTAGCTTCAGTGGAAAGTCCTGCAGCAGTAAACTTAGCAAGGAGAAAGGGAGTGGGCTACCGTGGTGAAAGGCTTTGGCCAGGTTGACAGATATAGCGAGGTGAATCAGCCCTGATCCATGCCCGAGAGCATGGAGTCAGTCAGCCTGGCGGGGTGAGAGAAGGTGGTGTGAAATTTGCAAAAACCAAACCGGAAAGGGGTGAAGAATGAGGATGAGTCAAGGAAGAAGGAGAGTTGAGAAAGCACTAAGTGTTCTTGAAGTTTAGCAACTGCTCATATGATGGTTGCACTTCTCTGTTCCTTCATGATTGCATGCAATTGTACTTTATTACAGCACTTCAAAGTACATGGCCAAATTTTCCTTATTCACTAAAAATACCACCAACAGTTTCATCTGGTTCAAGGTCAGTTGGCATTCATCTGTATCCCCCTCCCCCTGGTCGTGCCTGAAAATAGGCAGGATTTGTCTAGTGCATTTACCCGGTCAACAAAAACTAAATAAATAAAAAAAATAAATTAAAAAACATCCTCTATCATATTTTTGTACTGTTTGATCTGTCATGCATTACTGTAGAATTGTACCAGTTGTTTTAATGTTGTTCGATGTATGTATTGTAAGTTTGTATGTTTAGTCTCCCTATGATCTTCCCCCCAGGATACACTGGGAGACGAGCAACTTGTTGTTCAGTGTGCCTTTCCAGGTGAAACATTTCAATAAATAAAATAAATAAGTGTAGGAAGTAGGGAGACTGGACAGTAGTTACCAGGAATGGAGGAGTCACCACCTTTAGGGAGGTGTATGAATGTGGCATGCTTCCAAGCATCAAGGACAGAGGTGAGAGAGAGAAGGAGAGATTTAGAAGGGAGGAGATTGGAAGACTGATGGCAGGGGCAGAGAAATGAAGGAGTTTAGGGTCCAGCCCATCCGGACTCTTGCCCTTGAGGTAGTTAAGGGCTAGGAAGGCCTTGAGGACATCTGTGGTGTGGTTGCGGAGAAGGGGAGAGACTGGGAGGGAAGATGGGGGTCAGGAGGAGGTGGGGGGTAAGGAAGAGTGAAGGGAAGAGGCTCAGGAGGTGAAGAAATCATTGAATTTAGAGGCAGCAGAAGAGGGGTCAGAAATGGAGGTGCCCCTCACCTTGAGGACAGGGATGGAGGACTGGGCTGGGGTGGAGAAGAGAGCATGGATGAGCTTCCAAAACTTGGAAGGGTGGTTAATTTTATTTTGGAAGGTGGTGGAAAAGTACTCAGCCTTAGCAAGTTTGGTTGCTCTGGTGCAGGCATTTCGTAAGGCTCAGTATTTGTGTAAGTCAGCAGGGGAGCCTGAGGACTTGTGAGCCTTTCATGCAAGATCCCATGCATACAGGCAGGCTAGCAGTTTGGCAGAGACCCAGGGGAGGTGAGAACCTTCTACCTGGTTTTCCTGAGGGGAGTATGATAAATCCAGATAGACAGTAAATTTAACTTGAAGTAATTTAGTACAGAGTCGATAGAACTGGCAGTGGAGAGGGGTGACCAGTCAGTTGCTGCTAAGCCCTTATGGAGGTAGGACAGGTCCAATGACCAGAAGGATCAGTTCAGGAGAAGTTTGGGCAGGGCTTTGGGTCTGTGAATTTTGTGTATGCAGTGGACCACATGGTGGTCATGGAGGGCATCCGGGAGAGTGCCAGATGCAATAATAGGGTGTGGGTGGGCAGCAAGGGCCCACTCCAGTAAGGTATGATTTTGGGATTTGTGGTTGAGGCGGGTGGAATCAGAGACTAGTTGGGTTGTGTTAAGGGACTTGATGTTATTGCAGAATTTGGATAATGAGGGAGAGAGCCAGTTTTTATTAAAATCCCCAAGGATGAGCAGTTCACTGGTTGAGGCATGAGAGGAGGACTGTGATAGTGGAGGAAGGCAGGCCAGGGCAGGAATAAATGCCAGCCAAAAAGATGGGGAGCGAGAAAGGGATAGAGAGTTTGATGAGAAGGAATTCATAGGCAGAAAGGGAGGAGATCAAGAGAATTGGAACAAACTGGATGGCAGAGGCAAGGTAAGTGGCAACACAGCCAGCCCTATAGCTCGATCCTGCTGGGTAAGTGTGTACCTGGGCATGGTGACTGCAGTGTCTGAAATTTTGTGGAAAAACCAGGATTCTGACAGAACCAACATGTCTGGTTGAAGGTTGATCACGAGGGGTTGTAGCAGGTCAATTCTGGGGAGGAGGCTATGGACATTAATATGTACCACACTTAGCCCTTTGGGGAGGCAGGTGGTGGGGAAGGAGGGCAGGGCCAGGATTGGGCTCTATATCACTTTTCAGATATCTGGGGGTCTGGCTAGATCAAAACCTCAAATTTTCTAGACATGTGGATGCTAGTCTGAAAAAACTGCGCCCCAAGCTTGGCGCGCTTTTCAGGAACCGGAACTGCCTACCTCTACTGGCTAGGCGCTAATTAGTCCAGAAAATGATTCTCCCCGTCGTTGGTTACTGTGATGTAGTTTATAGTGCTGCCTCAAAGCCCACCTTAACCAGATTGGACTCCCTCTTTAACTCCTTCTGTCACTTCACACTTGATACACAACCTCGCACATACCACTAGTATCTTTATCACTCCCTCGTGTTCCCTTCACTTACTGACCATCGCCTCGCCCACATTGCTAAGTTCTCCAAATTCTGGTTCAACTCTCTCCCCTCTTGCCTCTCTTCTGCTCTGTCCATCCCTTCTCCCCCCCATACACTCACTCAGATCCACTGACACCAGGATCCTGGCTATCCCCCGCAGACTCACCTCTGCCAGCCAGTCCGCTTTCTCCCACTACTTCCCCAAACTCTGAAACTCACTGCCACCACAAATCTGACACTCATCATCTCCCCTCTCTATCTCAGCTGCCCTCTGTAATTTCTACTCCTCAAATTGCTCATGCACCTGATGTGTGCTATCAATTTCCCTGCTCTGCTCTACTGCCCGACCTTGGCTGCAACTGTGGTACATGTTTAGTGCTGTCTTTAGCACTTGAATTCCTACCTGGCACTTAACTACCATTCTAATTCTTATTGCATTGCTCCTTTTACTGCCAACTTTGACTGTATTCTTGCATACTGTTATCTTAACTTGTATGTAAAACATACTGTATGTTTTAATTGTTCAGTCTCTAAATGTAATTGTAAGATAATCATTTTAGACTCATTGTGTAACTCCCCCCCCCGAAAATGGGGGTTCCCAAAAGTCTTCCAGGAGCTTGTCTGAATGCTCCAAGTCTGGGCGGTGTTTGGTGTCTGAGCTGTTTAAATGTGGTTCCAAGTGAGTGCTATTTGAGTCTCCACGTACTGTCTCTTTAAAAGCTGTCTAGGCAGACTTAATTAGTTTGTATGGGGGGACTGTGTATTTAATGCTCGAATCCCGCCCGAGCTGCTGTCAATTCACTCAGTCTCTGCTGTCGCTACATGTGCAGAGGGAGCCTTGTTGAAAGATGTAACTATTTGCCAGAACTCATTTAGAGTGACTGAGAAAATGTAGTTTATCTAACCTGTCTTCATTTCAGCACGAACTGTTTCAGTGTAGCTCTTTCATTTTGGTCCTGAATTGCTGACTTGGACCAATCAGGATGATAGGGAGACCTTAAGATGGAGCCTGTGGACGAATCGGAAACTTGGACTCTCAATTTTGAGCCAGCCACAAGGGGATTGTAAGGGCAGTGACGCTGGGAAATGTAGTTTTGACCTTGGTGCCTTTTTTCACCAACAGAGGGAGTCTTACTGTGAGTGACATCCGAACCAGCCAACAGAATGGTGTGGAGCTAAAGGAAATGCCCTGCTCTGTTACTGGAAAGCTCAGATCAGTTGTGACAGTGAAGAGAGAAGGAGCTCTGTGCTTCTGCAGTGTATAGTTTCGTGAGGGAAGCACGTGTGAGGTCCTGAGGTTCGGCCTGCAGCCATTGTAAGTGCCAGTTCAGACTGAATCCGATTTGTGAGGAGAAAGAAGGAAGTCTGAAGAGTGGAAACCAGGCTCACCCTGTAGAAGACTGGAGAAATTGCTGAATCGCGCTCGGTCTGTCAGGAACTGAAGCTGCTGTGTGTGCTCCCGGGTATTTTGCAGTAATTGCGATCGGGATCGAGGAGCAGCCTGCCTGGTATAGTACTTTCCTTTTACATATGAATGTGCGTAGTGCTTGTGGGGAATCGCTATTTCCAATCCCCTCTACTGTGTGCTGTGTGTTGAAGCTGGAAGCAAACCCCAGCTTGTCTCGGACTAAATCTGTTTGCTATCAACTGCAGTGGGGTCCAGTTACAAGGACTTTGCCTCCATGCCCTGTTGTTTCTGGCAATCCAGAAGAACATCCACCATCCAGTTCTCAGCTTGGGTATTGTGAGTACAAATCAGGGTATTCCTCTGCAGCCTGCTATCAATTACAAGTGTTGTCATCTAATTGTTGTTGTTTCACTTCTTCATGGACTGAGCCATCCGGCTCTGGATTACAATTGGGTGTTGTGCATATATTTTCTTCCTACAGGGCCCCATCCATCTGCACCTGCCGGCCAGCCCCGGGCAATGGACCTGGCTAGCCCCCCCATTCCTGGATACCCAGAGAGTGACATTTTGGACCCTATATATGTGCACAGTACTGTGATTTGAACTTGGCCAAAACTAATCAACCTGATTGCCCCCTCCCGTGTTACTGTTCCCTAAATAAATCCGATTTGTTGTTATTATACTATATGCTGTCTGTGGTGTTGGTACTTATGGAAACAGTATTGCCTTTTGCTGTGTATGTTGATTAACCTTGTTTTACAGGGGGTCCTCAGAGACATGCTGCAGAATCAGTCTCACGGGTATGTGGTACCTTATGAGTGAACAGTGTGTATATATGGGGTATTGGGACTGTAACTCATGTGTATTATGTGAGCCACTAGAGGGAATAAAAGGGGGTCTCAGTGTCCCAGAGGGCTGTGACCAAGCTGATCTAACCCCTACAAACCCTGACCTCTGGGTGGAGGCACCCATCATAGAACCTAGGCCCCTCAACCTGTCAGTAGTCAAGCAGGCAGGGGTAGTAGCCCTTTGGATAGCGCCACCTGGGGGTTACATCTTGGAGGCACCGCTGGGATTAGCGTCCTCTAGTGGCCACATTTATAAATCACTGTTAAAAATAAATGGATACCCCGATAGAAGTGGCTGTACACCACTTAGTGGAGTGGTGTACTGGGCAGGAGATCGACCCCCAAAATGCTATACTTATCTTAGATATCCCGCTTGGTACCAGTAAGGACACTGTAGAGGGAGTACTTTCTAAGGTGGAAGGTTTACAAAACCCTGTGGTGGTGGGTCAACATGCTAATCTACTCACCCACACTTTCATGGTCCTAGTATGGTATAAGGATCCCACAGATAGCTCAAAAGTGCCACAGACTATTACCCCAGAGGGAGCCCTCACTGCCTGGAGAGTGATAACTAAGGACAGTAAAGACCCAGGGGGGAATGATCCCCCCCCCCACTATCTGAAACTTTTGAGGAGAAATTTGCTAAGTTGTTGCTGGAGGAAAGGAAAACTGTGGAGGACTTGAAGTTATTTCTGCCACCTGGGGGTGTTCCTCCCCCAACACCCCCTCCCGCTCCAGCACCCATTATTGCTCCTCTTTCTATGGCTGAACCACTGCAGGCTCCTAATTCTGCACCTGCCATTAGTCACGACTCTTACCGAAGGTTGAGGATCTTCTCTGGCACCCTTCCCACCCCCCAAGGGGAGGATGATTGGGACACCTGGATAGATTGTGTTGCCCCCCTGATACCTGAATGGCAGTGTGCGGAGGCTGAGAGACCAAAAAGAATCCTAGAAAGTCTATGGGGTCCTGCCTTAGAAGCCATTACATTTTTGAGGTCCACAAATCCTGATACATCTGCCCAGAAGTACCTATCTGCACTTGAAGGCAATTTTAGGAGCATTGAGTTGGGGGAGAGCTTGATGTGGAAATTTCAAGGTACAAAACAGTGGCCAGGGGAAAGTTTTTCTGCATATGTTACTCATCTGGAAAGAGCTCTGCAGAAGGCTTACTGAAAAGGTGGGGTAGCCGCCAATGACTTAAACCGTGTAAAGTTGGAGCACCTACTACAGCATGCAAAGCATTCTAAATTGCAGCTCCTTCAATTAAGGCTCCCAGATGGAAGGGGTAACCCACCGGACTATTGTGACTTAATAAAAGAACTTCAGGAGGTTGAAGATGAGGAGGGGGATTTTAATTCTGGGGTGAGCGCAGCCCAAGTGATCACAGCATCGGAAGATCCTTGTGAAGTGGGGACCAATGAGGGTGTGTCACCATGGGGTGAACTGCTGAGAGAGATCAGGGAATTCAAAAACAGTCCCTTTATGAAGGCCACATCTGCAAGTACAGGCCCCGACCTATATCCGACTGCATCTGCTATGGGGGTTGGGGTATCCACCCAGGCATCTCCTGCTGACAACAGCTCAAAACTTGATGTCTTGACCATGGAAGTGGGGAAATTGATGAGGTGCCTCCAAATGCTTATCACGCCACAAACAGAGATGGCACCAAGGTGTCCAGTTAGTAGTACCCCCCGTCCTGGCTCCCAGTGTGACGCCTCGGCCAGCTCAAACTCCAGAAAGTATGTTTTGCTACAATTGTGAGAAGGCTGGGCACATGAAGAGAGAATGCCGGTCCCCAAAAGACACAGACAAAGCTGTATATAGGCTACAAGGAGAGCTTCGGAGAACAAATTAGTGGTTAAGAGGTGCACGAAATGATCCCAGTGAGGGTCTCAAAAATGCTAACTCACGTCCCTTTGTGGCAAGATCAGTTGCCCAGGCCCTCGCTACTGCCTCTTCAGACTGGTCCAGAATAGTGGTCCCTCCATGGAGACCACTGTAAAGGTGAATGGAGTGTCTACAAGGGCTGTATTAGACAGTGGTTCCCAAGTGACAATTATGTTCCAAGATTGGTATCAGAAGCATTTGTCTGATGTACCCTTACAACCGTTGGAGGGTTTGCATGTCTGGAGGTTAAGTGAGAAGGCCTACCCCTACTTTGGATATATCCGATTCAAACACCATGAAGTCTTGCTATATTATAACAATAGCAGTCAGCCACTGCAGCTGAACTGCCCCGGAGAGGAAGGAGTTAACTCCAGAAGATCTGGAGTTCTACAGCGCGAGGGCGCTGTGCCCAAAGCTCTATCTGGCAGTTTCAAATGAAACTGTCAGATTCTTTACTCCGCTTCACTGAACAGTCGCTCCGGAGATCAGCTCCTTCAGCTCGGTTCATTCTCGGTTTAAAAGAGTAGTTTTCGGTTCATTTGAACCGGCAAAAGTCATTATTTTTACCGCATTTCGGTTCTAAAGCTCTATCTGGTAACCGTAAGTACAAAATTCAAGTCTGTGTGGAAATTAATTATCGGTTCGGTTTTGAACCGATCGCTGGTTTTTCTGTCTTTTAAAACTGTACTGTGGGTTTTAGAGTGCGGTTCGGTTCTTATCGGTTCTAAAAACCGAAATTATTACGCTTTTTTCAAATACCCGTGACACGGTTAGGAACCGATAAGGGTGTCTTGCCTGGCACCGCCATCAAAAGGGCAAGTTTTTGGTTAGGCTGGCATTATGTCTGAAACCCAAAAGAAAAACCGGGCCACTGGGTTTCAACACTGTGATGTCTGTGGGGCCGCCTTTGCCAGGCTGACCCACACACCACTTGTGTCTATTGTCTGGTGCTGACCACCTCCTGTCAGACTGCCAGGTGTAAAATTTCCTGCAGCCACCCTGAGAAGAGATTGGGCCGGCTCAGGGAACGAGAGGCCAAAAAGTCCGCTGACCCGATGGCCAGCCCGGTTCAGTACCCACTGACCAGAGGGAGTGCCCTCTGACCAGGGCGAGACTCGGCAAAGGAAGACTGGTTCAGAGGAACCAGTCCCAAGTAAAAGACAAAGAAATCAGGAGGTTTGGAGTCCAGAATTGTGTCTCCAACTGCTGCAGAGATAGCTAAAGCCATTCAGATTGTCCAGTCACTGTCTCAGGGATCTGTAGAACCACCAACAGTTGGTAAAAGGTTGGTTCGTTCAGTCCCAGTGGTTCAGGATTTTGAAGTTGAGGATTTTATGAACCACAGGAGGGGAGGAGGAATTTGATCAATATATGTGTGGCTGGGAGGTCTGGACGTGCCCATCGAACCGGCATTTCTCCAGACAGACCTTTAGAATCTCCCTATTCTGTCTGAGTCCCTTCTTTCTTTTTATTTTTACAAAAGGTTGCAGAAACCTCCAGCTTCTTTAGAGGAGGCTGTGGATGAGCAAGAGGAGCCTGATTATGTGGAAATGATGGATATTCCAGAGTCTAGGAGGTTGTCTATTCCTTTGCATAAGTCATTTAGAAGCAAACAACAAAGATTTTAAAAATCCTCATTCTGTCCCTCCTGTAGATAAAAAATGGACAGAAGGTATACTTTGTCAGGCTCGGATACAGACTTCCTTATTGAGCAGTGTAGTCATGTAGGTGTGGTACAAGCTGCAGCCTGTGACAAGGTTATTCCTCTGGCCTCACATCCTCCTGATAAGGATTCTAGGAAGATTGATGCCATGGCGAAGAAACAGTATATGGCAGCTTCTTTGGGACTCAGGCAGGCAAATTATATGGCTTATGTGGCTAGATATCAGAAATCTAGGTGGGACACAGTATTGCAGTTAGCCAAGCAGGCCCATGGCCAGCTGGCTAGTGAGTTGGAACAGGTGGCTGCTGATGGTATTGAAGCTTCTAAAGTTCAATTTCATACTGCTGTTGATGTTAATGATGTTTCCTCTAGGGTCATGGCCACTTCTGTAGCTTCCCGTAGGTTGGCATGGCTCAGATGCACTAATCTGTCCCAAGATACTCAGTCAAAGGCTATGGATTTTCCTGTAGTGGAAATTCTCTGTTTGGGAGCAAACAGAAAATTATATGAAAAGATGGATGAATACAGAACTACCTACAAAAGTGCCCAGGCTAAGGAGAAGCATGCCATGCCACAAAGGCATGCTCCAGAGGTAGGGGCAGACCCTTTTCCAGGCCTTTTTACCAATTTCAAGCCTCCTCTGCTGTCTCGCAGAGGGGTTTCTTCAGAGGCAGGGGTAGACGTGGCGCTAGTAGACCGTCTCCCTCCCCTCAGCCTAAGGCTGCTGCTAAGCAGGCACCCTGATGGGGTGCCCAGGGCCGATTCTCCTGTACCAGTGGGGGGCAGGTTGGCCTATTTCAGCCAGAGCTGGCTGTCCCTAACTTCGGACAGATGGGTTCTGGAGGTAATAGGCCAGGGTCTGGTTCTCAGCTTCAAATATTTTCCAAAGATGAGAGCCAGGCATTTCCACCTGCAAGTCCTTCAGAAGCCCTTGCTTTGGAAGCAGAGGTTTCTTCTCTTCTGGTCTGCAAAGCAGTGGAAAGGGTTCCTCCTTGCCATCAGGGCAAGGGGCTTTATTCAAGATACTTTCTTACCCCAAAAAAGACAGGAGAATGGTGGCCCATTCTGGATTTAAGATACTTGAACAAGCATCTGTTGAAACCAAAGTTCAAAATGTTAACCCTGGCAATGATATTGCCTTCCCTAAGGCCAGGGGACTGGCTAGCTTCCCTGGACCTCAAGGATGCCTATTTTCATGTTCTGATCAGGCCTTCCCACCGAAAGTACCTCAGGTTCGAACTGCCCTCAGGCCACTACCAGTTCAGGGCAATGCCCTTCGGCCTTACCTCTGCGTCAAGGGTATTCACAAAATGTCTCGCTGTAGTAGTGGCTCATTTAAGAAGGCAAGGGGTTGCTGTGTTTCCCTACCTGGACGACTGGCTCATTGTGGGTCAGTCTCCAGGTCAGGTGAAATCCCACTTACAAGTCACCCAGCAGCTTCTCACTTCTCTGGGATTTCTGCTAAACTTACCAAAGTCAGTTCTGGAACCAGTTCAGGCCCTAACTTTCATAGGCGCAGAATTGAACACAAGGTTAGCCAGGGCCTTTCTTCCCTCGGAAAGGGTGGACAGACTCATCGCCTGGCATCCTCCTTACCTCTGGGCGGGTCTCGACCAGCAAGGCATTTCCTGCAACTCCTCGGACACATGGCTGCTTCCACAGCTGTTGTGCAGGGAGCAAGATTCCAGATGAGGGACATTCAGTTCCATTTGAGGGCCTATTGGTCTCAGAGGAAGGACCCCTTACCAAATTGGTCCCAGTTACTCAATCCCTGATCCTGGCCCACACTGGTGGCAGGATCAAAGCAATCTGAAACAAGGGTTCCTTCATTCCCATTTCTCCTCCCTCACCCTCACCACGGATGCCTCCCTGTTAGGGTGGGGGGCTCACCTGGGCGACCTTACCACTCAGGGAGTGTGGTCTCCTCAGGAATCTCTGTTCCACATCAATCTTCTGGAACTCAGAGCTGTCTTTTTAGCTCTTCGGATCTTTTCAGATTCTGTCCAGAACAAAGTGGTTCAAGTCAGGACAGACAATACCACCACAATGTGGTACATCATCAACAAGGGCACTCGGTCTTCAGCCTTGTGCACCAAGCAATGAAGTTGTGGTCTCTGGCTTATTCCCTGAACACCTCCCTGATAGCGGTTCATCTCCCAGGGAAGGACAATGTGCTGGCGGACGCCCTCAGCAGAATTTCTCAGGGCCATCACGAATGGGCTCTGAATCCACAAGTACTGGGGTCCGTCTTTGCCAGTTGGGGCACTCCTCAGATAGATCTTTTCGCGGCCCCAGACAACCACCAACTTCCTCTTTTTTGCTGCAGGCCTCCAGTACTGGGCTCAGTCCCTCTGGATGCCTTTCTGTTGGATTGGAAAGGGAAGTTCCTGTATGCTTTCCCCCCCTTTCCTCTCCTTTTCAGGGTACTAGTGAAAATCAGATCTCAACCTTGCAGAGTGATTCTGATTGCCTCAGATTGGGCCAGACAGCCTGGTACCCTCTGCTCCTGTCCCTGGCAGTCCACCCTGCCCTGAGCCTGCCCAGAGTTCACGACTTACTGGCCTGTGCACAGGGAGTGTGGTATCCGGACCTCAAGTCCCTCCACCTCAAGGCTTGGCTCTTGAGGAGCTAGAATTGCTGATTTACACCTTCTCAAGGTGTTATGGATATTTTAAAGGCTTCAAGGAAGCCTTCCACTAGGGCCACTTATAATTCTAAGTGGAAGAGGTTTTCCATCTGGTGCTTGAGAGGCAGATTACCCCAGAATCTGCTGATCTTCCCATTCTTTTGGACTATTTGGTCCATCTGAATTCCTTAGGCCTTAGACCAGCTACCCTGAAGGTTCATCTGGCAGCTGTCTCTGCTTTTGTGTCAGCAGGGAAGCCTGCCTCCCTTTCTTCTCACCCTGTGTTCTCCAAGTTTTTTAAAGGGTTACTTCACACTAACCCTCCCTTTCGGGAACCAGCTCCCGCCTGGGACCTGAATATTTGCATTGCTCAGTTAATGCAACCTCCTTTTGAGCCTCTGTCTTCAGCAGAACTCAAGTATTTAACTTGGAAAACCGTTTTCTAGTAGCTATCACCTCTGCCAGACGATAAGTGAGTTACAGGCCCTGTCAGTGGAAGAAGATTTATCTCTTTCCACAGAGATAAGGTAGTCCTTAGGACTAATAGAAAGTTTTGCCTAAGGTGGTTTCTGATTTCCACCTGAATCAATCTATCTCCTCCCAGTATTTTTCACTGAGCATTCTTCCTCAGGTGAGAGGAGACTGCACAGCTTGGATGTCAAAGGGCATTAAGTTACTATCTAGAGCGCACCAGAGGTCATAGGTTCGAATCCTCCAACTGTTTCTTACCTATGGCGAGGTTGGCAAAGGAAACCTGCCACTAAGAGAACAATTGCAAGGTGGATTGTCTCTTGTATCCAATTTGTTATCAGAAACTGGTAGGTACCTTCAGGATTGAGGCCCACTCCACTCAGGGGTATAGCTGCGCTCTAGCGCTCTAGAGACATTCCTATTCTGAGATTTGTCAGCTGCTACCTGGAAGACAGTTCACACCTTTACTAAGCATTATTCCCTGGATATCCAGTCCAGGAGAGATGTTCGCTTTGGCACAGCTGTGCTTCAGAGCCTATTTCCTAAGTAGGTTCTGACCTCCTCCATGGAGGTACTGCTGTGTAATCTGGTATTGTTATAATATAGCAAGACTTCATGGTGTTTGAAGAAAAATTACTCACCTTAGTAATTGCTTTTCTTCTCATGGAGTCTTGCATATTATAACCACCCTCCCTCCTGCCCCCTCAGAACTCCTACTTGGTAGAGGTGGCAAATTGGCAAGCACTGTGTCATGCCATTTTAGTTTTCCCCAACCCTGTTTTCCTTGGGTTAGGGATCTAGATGTTCTTTTAGGTTATTTTTTATTGCCTTCTTGGACTTGAGTCTTGGGGAAGGGTTCATATGTGCTTGTCAAGGGTGAAAACGAACCATAATACCATCAATCTTTGTTATTATGGTTCTGGGTGTTCTTTGTTGTTTATATTGTTGTTATTACTACTAGTAGGTAGCATAGGCTAGTGTAGTTTTCCACACAAGACTTTTTCCGTCCTTTGATGTTGGCCTTCAGAAAGATCTGACAGTTTCATTTGAAACTGCCAGATAGAGCTTTGGGCACAGCGCCCTCGCGCTGTAGAACTCCAGATCTTCTGGAGTTAACTCCTTCCTCTCCGGGGCAGTTCAGCTGCAGTGGCTGACTGCTATTGTTATAATATAGCAAGACTCCATGAGAAGAAAAGCAATTACTAAGGTGAGTAATTTTTTCATTTGGCTGTCTTTTTCCACCTCCGTTGTTGGAGTGGGTGAGCAAGTAGAGGCCCTGGCCTTAGTGTGTCCCCCTACCGGACTGTATGATGGGGTTCCGCTACTAATTGGGATGAATGCGAATATGTTTGGATGGTTGGCGCGGTTGTGTTATGAGAGACAGGGGTCACAGACTGGTAGAGCTTTAAGAATTCCGGCATTGATCAAGAAGGCCTATGATGCCCAGAGAGATGCTGACAAAGTGGAACCAGAGGAACTGGTTGGAATTGTCTGGAAAAAGGATCCTGAGTCTCTGATCCTGGTGCCAAATGCCCAGTGTACCTTACAGGGAGAGGTCCGTATCAGAAAGGATGTCAGGAATAAAATCCTCATGCTGGATGCTCCAGTCAATGGGAAATTGCCAGAAGGACTGGTCAAGCTAAGTATTTTGCCTGCCAGAGCCCATGCTTATGCCAGATGGGTAATGGTCCAAGTTCATAATGTGTCGGATAGAGAGATTCGAGTAAATAGAGGTTGCACCCTGGCTAATGTGCATTGTGCGGATACTGCAGTATTGCCTAGTAACAAGTGTTTGGGGGAGAATGACAGAGGGACGCCTGACTTGTTTGATTTTGGTGACTCCCTGTTACCAGCTAAATGGAAGATGAGAATCAGTAGAAAGCTTGCCCACAGAGACCAGGTGTCTTCTTTCAAAGAATGGGATGCAGGATGTGTGCAAGGAGCTGAGTTCCACATCCGGCTGCATGATGAAAGGCCATTTCGTGAGAGGTCTTGATGCCTGGCACCTGCTGACGTAGATGATGTGAGATGGCATCTGCAAGAGATGCTTGCTGCTGGTGTAATACAAGAATCCAGAAGCCCATATGCTTCACCTATTGTGGTAGTGAGAAAAAAGAATGAGACAGTAAGGATGTGCGTGGATTATCGCACCTTGAACCGGCGGACTATCCCTGATCAGTATACAATGCCCCGCATCAGGATGCTTTAGACTGCCTGAATGGTAGCAAGTAGTTCTCCGTGCTGGATCTTCGCAGTGGGTACTACCAGATCCCAATGGCCCAGGAAGACCATGAGAAGACAGCCTTTATCTGCTCACTTGGTGTCTATGAGTTCATGAGGATGCTTCAAGGGATTTCAGGTGCCCCAGCCACCTTTCAACGACTGATGGAGCGTGCAGTGGGGGACATGAACTTATTAGAGTGCCTGGTATACCTAGATGTTGCTGTTGTGTTTGGCAGCTCACTGGAGGAACATGAGAACAGATTATTCAAGGTGTTGGACCGACTGGAGGACTTTGTCCTGAAACTGTCCATCGATAAATGTCAGTTCTTCCAAACCTCTGTAAAGTATGCGGGGCATATAGTCTTCACCGAGGGAATAGAAACTGACCCAAGTAAAGTTGAGGCCTTGACCACCTGGCCACAGCCCCACAATCTAAAAGAACTGCAAAGATTCCTGGGATTCTGTGGCTACTATCGCTGTTTCATCAAGGACTATTCAAGAGTGATCCGTCCTTTACTTAATCTTACTCAAGGTTACCCTCCTACCCACAAAAAATACAAGAGGTCAACTCCCCCTGAGACTGTGAGAGTGTATTTCCGTCCTAATGAAGTTTTTGGGGCACAATGGACACCTGATTGTGAAGCTGCTTTTCATGAGATTATATATCAACTTACCCACGCTTCTGTCCTGGCCTATGCAGATCCAGCAAAACCCTATGTCCTACACACTGATGCTAGTTTGCAAGGTTTGGGGGCTGTGTTGTACCAGGAGCACGAGAATGGCCTGAGACCAGTGGCTTTTTGCCAGTAGAAGCCTGACTCCATCCGAAAAGAACTATCCTGTACATAAATTAGAGTTCCTAGCTTTGAAGTGGGCCATTGTTGACCAATTCCATGAGTACTTGTATGGGGCTAAGATACTAGTAAAAACTGACAATAATCCTTTGACCTATGTGCAGACTTCAGCTAAAAGTTGGATGCTACTGGCCATAGGTGGCTTTCTGCATTATCTACATATGACTGTGCTGTTGAATACAGAGCAGGCCTGAACCACATAGATGCTGATGCTCTCTCACGGAGGCCTGTTCCCCAGAATGACTGGGTCAGACTGTCAAAACCTGATATTTGAGCAGTCTGCCAGAAGTTTGACAGGGAGGAACAAATGTCCACGGACGCAGTGGACTGTATGGTGGATTGTTTGGGACCCACTGAGAATTGCATACCTGCTGCTTATTGCCACTTTTCTGCAATAGACATTGGTGCACTGCCTCAGCTGGGCAATGACAGTATTCAGCGGGCTCAGTCCTAAGATCCCATGATCAAATCAGCTCTAGAAGCCCTCTACGCAGGGAAAGATGTATCCAAGTTACGCTCCACTGATCTGAAAACTGCACTGTTATACAAGGAAGGTCCTAAGTTGAAACTGATTAATAGATTGCTATACAGAGAAACAGTAGATAGAGGGGGACAAATAGATAAACAACAGCTAGTTTTGCCCACTGCCTTTCGAGACTTGGTGCTGAGGTCCCTACACAACCACATGGGGCACCTTGGCATAGACAGAACACTTGACTTGGTTAGATCCAGATTCTGTTGGCCTAAGATGGGGGCTGATGTTGAACAACACATTAGAACTTGTAGTCACTGCTTACAGAGAAAAGCTTTGCCCCAGAGGGCTGCCCCCCTTGTTAACATCACCACCAGCGCCCCCATGGAGCTGGTCTGTATTGACTTTCTGAGTTTGGAGCCAGATCAAAGAAATATTAGTAATGTGCTGGTGGCTACCGACCATTTTATGAGATATGCCCAAGCTTTCAAACAACATGAAGTCTTGCTGTATTCTGACTATTGCAGTTAGCTCCAGCCTTTAAACTGCCCCGGAGAACAAAGGGTTAACTTTCTATGCAGCGCATAGAATGCTGAGCTCGAGCTCGGTTGAGGTCTCTGTCTGGAGCCCTTTGAAATCCAACCGTCAGATTCTTTACTCCGCCTCACTGAACAGTCACTCTGGAGATTTCTCCTTCAGCTCGGTTTGAAAGTCAGTTAAAGTCTCGGTTAAGTTGTCGTTTTTTACCAAATTTATTTCCACATAGTCGGTTCAGTCTCTGTCTGTGGTACCATGAGTACTAGATAGATTTTGTTCTGTTTTTCTGTGTGGAAATTGTAAAGTGTTAGATCAGTTCAGCTGAACTGATCATTTGTATTGAATCCTTGTGTTTTACTTTAGAGTGTGGTTACCAGTTCTTATCGGTTCTAAAAAAAACGTGTTTTGAACATTTTTTCCAACACCCGTGACACGGTTAGGAACTGATATGAGTGTGGCTCATGTGTTGCCGTAAAAGGGTAGGTTTGTTAGATTGGCCATGTCTGAGAAACCCAAGAAAAAAACCGGGCCCACTGGGTTTCAACACTGCAGTGAGTGTGGGGAGGTCTTTGCTAAGGCCGACCCCTACACCACCTGTGTTTATTGTCTGGGGTTTGAACACCTCGAATCAGACTGCCAAATTTGTAAATATTTTCCTAAATCTACCCTTGAAAAGGGACGAGGTAGACTGAGGGGAAAAGGAGGCCGAGAAGCCCGCTGACCCGGATGGCCAGCCTGGTTCGGTTCTGACCGAACCAGAAGGAGTGCCCACTGACCAGGGCGATACTTCTTTGGGCAAGAGGAGAGTCGCTCCTGAGGGGTCGGTTCCTACAAAAGGAACGCAAAGAAAAATCGACCGGTTTGGATCCAAAGGTTCATGTTCGACCGCTGGCGTGAAATAGCCAGAGCAATTCAAATTGTGGAATCGCCGCTGGTTCCGACCGATCCGCACCTTTTCACAGGTTCAGTTGGTCGGTTCCCGGTTCAAGATTATACCCTGAAGATTTTTATGAACCGAGTTTGTGGAGGAGGGGAGTTTGAAGATGATGGTGATGATGGTGAAAGTCTGGATGTGCCTGTGGAACCGACATCTCCCAGACAGACCTCTGGTGTATCCCTCCTAGGCTTTCTAAGTCCCCTTCTCATTTTTGTTTTACAGAAAAGTGGCTGACACCTCCAGCTTCCTATGGAGGAGGCAATGGAGGATCAGGAGGAGCCTGATTATGTGGAAATGATGGACATCCCAGAGTTCAGGAGATCGTCTATTCCTCTTCACAAACTTTTGGGAAAAGACACAAAAATCCTGAAGTCTCCAATTCTGTACCCCTGTTGACAGAAGGATGGACAAGAGGTACACACATCAGGCTCAGATACAGAGTTTTTTATACCAGCAATGCAGCCATGTTGGGGTAGTGCAGGCTGCTGTTGTGACAGGGCAAACATTCCCTTGGCTTCACCCCCCCAGACAAAGACTCCAGGAAGATTGATGCCATGGCAAAAAAACAGTACATGGCATCTTCCTTGGGACTCAGGCAGGCGATGTATATGGCCTATACAGCCAGGTACCAGAAGTCCAGGTGGGCCACTGTACTGGCATTGGCTAAACAGGCCTCCCCCCAGCTAGCCAAGGAGCTGGAGGAGGTGGCTGCAGATGGGACTGAGGCATCAAAAGTTCAGTTTCATGCTGCTGTGGACTCCAATGATGTGTCATCGAGAGTCATGGCTACATCTGTGGCTCTTCGGAGAATGGCTTGGCTCAGATGTACTAGCCTTTCGCAGGATACCCAGGCTAAGGCCATGGATTTTCCTGTAGTGGATAATTCTGTGTTTGGGGAGCAGACAGAGAATTACATGAAGAAAATGGATGAGTACAGGACCACTTACAGAAGTGCTCAGTCCAAAGAGAGGCAGGCAACTCCTCAAAGGCAGCAGTCTAGGGGCAGGGGCAGGCCTTTTCCTAGGCCTTGCTTCCAGCCTCAGGCCTCTTCTTTCTTTTCACAGAGGGGGTTCTTCAGAGGGAGAGGCAGAAGGGGGATGAGCAGGGCTGCATCCACTCCTCAGCCTAAGGCCCCTGCCAAGCAGACACCCTGATGGGCCTGCCCGGGTTGACTCTCCTATTCAAGTAGGGGGCTGGCTGACTTACTTCGTCCAGGACTGGATGTCTGTTACATCAGACAAGTGGGTCCTGGAAGTAGTAGGCCAGGGACTGGTTCTCAGCTTCACAAAATTTCCGAAGATGAGAGCCAGATCTTTTCCACCTGCAGGTCTCTCAGAAACCCTTGCCCGAGAGGCAGAGGTTTCATCTCTGCTGGCTTTAAGAGCCATAGAGAGAGTACCTACCCTACACTGGGGCAAAGGTCTTTACTCCAGGTACTTCCTTACCTCAAAAAAGGCAGGGGAGTGGCAACCCATCCTAGATCTAAGATACCTAAACAAACATCTTTTAAAACCAAAGTTCAAGATGTTAACTCTGGGAATAATCCTTCCCTCTCTAAGGCCAGGGGACTGGCTAGCCTCCCTGGACCTCCAAGATGCCTATTTTCACATTTCTGTCAGGTGCTCTCACAGAAAGTACCTCAGTTTCGAGTTGCCCTCAGGCCACTATCAGTTCAGAGCAATGCCCTTTGGCCTAACTTCAGCCCCAAGGGTTTTCACAAAGTGCCTGGCAGTAGTAGTTGCCTTTCTAAGGAGGCAAAAGATTTCCATTTTTCCATATCTGGACGACTGGCTCATAGTGGGCCAGTCCCCAGACCAAGTCAAGTCAGACCTGCAAGTGACCCAGCAAGTCCTTACTTCTCTAGGATTTCTTCTCAACTTTCCCAAGTCAGTTCACGAGCCAGTACAGCTCCTTACCTTTATAGAGGCAGAGCTGGATACTGTCAAAGAAAGACCCTTTCTTCCCCTGGAAAGGGCAAGAGTTCTTATAGAACTGGCTTCTTCCTTCAGTCTTCAGGTGTCTCGACCAGCAAGGCATTTCCTCCAGCTCTTGGGTCACATGGCAGCCTCTATAGCAGTGGTCCAAGGGGCAAGATTCCAGATGAGGGACATTCAGTTCCATCTGAGGGCCTTTTGGTCCCAAAGGAAGGATTCCCTTACCAAACTGATCCCAGTGGCTCGGACCCTGATTCAAGCCCTTCAATGGTGGCAGGATCAGGACAATTTAAGGCAAGTGGTCCCATTTTCCACTCAGTCTCATTCAGTGGTCCTTACCACGGATGCTTCCCTCCTGGATTGGGGGAGCCCATCTGGGGCCCCTCACTGCCCAGGGACTGTGGTCCCCTCAGGAATCTCTTCTCCATATCAGTCTCCTGGAACTCAGGGCAGTTTTTCTGGCCCTGCAAGCTTTCTTTCAGTCAATGCAGAACAAGGTGGTTCAAGTCAGAACAGACAACACCACCTCCATGTGGTACATCAACAAGCAGGGAGGCACGCAGTCTACGGCCTTGTGCACAGAAGCCATGAAGTTGTGGTCCCTGGCTTATTCCCTGCAAACCTCTCTGATAGCAGTCCACCTTCTGGGGAAGGACAATGTGCTAGCAGATGCACTGAGCAGGATTTCACAGGGCCATCATGAATGGTCCCTGGACCCTGGTCTTGAAGGTGATTTTTTCAAGGTGGGGCACTCCAGAGATAGATCTCTTTGCAGCCCCAGATAATCACCAACTTCCTCTGTTTTGTTGCAGACCCCCAGTCTTGGGCTCAGTCCCTCTGGATGCTCTGATTCTGAACTGGGAAGGGAACTTTCTGTATGCTTTCACTCCCTTTCCTCTACTGTTCAAAGTTTTAGTCAGTAAAGTCACAACCTTGCAAAGTGATTCTGATTGCTCCAGATTGGGCCAGACAGCCTTTGTACCCCCTGTTACTGTCCCTAGCAGTCCATCTTCCCCGTCTCTTCCCAGGAATTACAACCTAGTAACCTCCTCTCGGGGGAGGATTTGGTACCCCCAATCTTCAGTCTCTCAATCTCAAGGCATGGCTCTTGAAGAGTTAGAGTCTGCAGATTTGCATCTGTCTCAGGGGGTTCTGGACATCCTCAAAGCCCATCGAAAGCCCACCACTAGAAAGACCTATAGCTCCAAATGGAAGAGACTCAGCATTTGGTGTTCTAAGCAGCATATTTCCCCAGACACTGCTGAATTGCCTACAGTTCTGGATTATATGGTCCATCTTAATGGCCTAGGCGTAGGCTTCAGACCAGCTACTCTCAAAGTACACTTATCAGCTGTCTCTACTTTTCTGTCAGAGGGGAAGTCTTCCTCACTATCATCTCATCCTGTGGTCTTTAAATTTTTCAAAGGATTGCTTCATACCAATCCTCCATTCAGAGACCCTGCCCCTGCCTGGGATTTAAATGTTTGTATTGCTCAATTGATGCAACCTCCCTTTGAGCCTATGTCCTCAGTAGAGCTTAAGTACTTGACTTGGAAAACTGTGATCTTGCTTCGAGAGAGCTCTTGCAGTAGGTAATTACATATAGGACTGACGTCGGCAGGACCCCATGGAAACATTTCTAGCTAGCAGTCTCTGGCGAGGGCCACCCCCATGTCAGGTGACTGGTGTCAAGAGACATCGGTATAAAGGGGCGGTCCCTCACGCCCGCCTTCCAGTGCTTTCCTGTCATATCGACGCTGTGCCCTCGCGGAAAAGTTCCTGCTCGTCAGGCTGTTTCGCCGGGTATTTTAACTGAGTATTTTCAATTTTTCTTATCATCCGTCAGGTATTTGGTCAGTGTATGTCATCCCTACACCCTCCGAGCGCACAAAAAGCAAGTCGCGACTTGTCGCGGCATCAACTCCCTTGCAGTTGACGCATTCCTGTGCCTTTTTGCCTAGGGCCCCACCATCTGGTAGAAGTGTCAGCACTGCCTTAGCTTTAACGCGGCCACCTGGAGAAGGCGCAGCAGTCCCTGGAGGCCCATTTTTTGAAAAAGAAAATGAGCTCCATGGAGAAAGAATTGAAAAAGCTTCCGCAGGCGTCAACTTCCCCTGAAGGCCATCGCAAGAAAAAGGACAAAGAAAAGCACCGGGACAAGGGCTCCTCTCCCACTGTGACTTCCTCGGGAGTCGCCGTGAAAAAAGTAACGTCCCTCCCAGGGGACTGCTCCCCGATGGCCTCCTTAGAGGCTTTTAAGGCAATGTTGGCCCGCCTATCTGGCTCGCGCTCGAGCCTTCAGGTACCTCCGGGCTTGTGGAGGCCCCCGCTCCCAGTAAAGGTGTGGTCTCGCGGCCTACTGGTGCGAGCGGCTCCAGTAAGCCGGACGTCGGCTCCTCCGACGTCCGCACGAAGAAGGTCAGTAAGTCGCCTGACCCTTCAGGGTGGCGCGCGGCCCACATTCCGCCTGACCAGGCTGCCCCTCCATCGCGGCCTTTCTCCAGTGATGGGTCCATTAAGTCGGACGCTGGTCCCTCCGGCGCCCGCCCAGATCCTGCTGCTAAGCTGCACGTCGGTTTGCCCGACGTCCGCACAGTGGATGAGCCGACGCCGGACCCACCCACATCCATCATTCCTGGCTCCCCGCAGCCTTCGCTGCCCTCCGGGTACCCTGAGTCTCCTCAGCCCAACCCAAAGGATTCCCCCCCCCAATCCCTGGGCGACGCTGAGGTTCCTGTTCCACCTCTGTCAGACCGTCCACCTTCTGGTCCGACTGAACTGACATCGGCTCCCCGGATGCCAGCTCCGACGCCGGCTTCTCGGCCGCTGGCTCCAACGCCGGTGTTGCCAACTCCGGGCGACATCCTGCTCCCCGATGCCAGGCCCTCCGTCCCCGGGCCTTCTGCTCCAGAACTGCCTGTAGGGCCTCCGGCGACCGTCTGCTCAGCCGGCTCCCCGGTTCCGGCCTGCGACCCCGTCCAGATCAGACGCCGTCATACCCGGACCGCAGTATCCGGTGTGCCTCAGTACCCAGAGCGACATATCCGATGCCGCGATACTCGACTCCTCTATACCCGATGCCAGGCTTCCCGCCGTCGGGTTATGGATATGCCCTTATGGGTATAGTCCATACCCGTATCCCCCGCAGGAGACTCTGGCCTCCTGGTGGGCTGAGGCCAAGGCTCAGCTCACCAGAGAGGTGGAGAGTCATCTTCCGGTGCCGGTTCCCGTACGTCCATGATGACACACTCCTTCCCCACCTCCAGACACCAGGGCTAAATCCTCTGGGTCCAGAGAGGGGCAGGACACACTTCCCTGAGGGATTCCCAAGGGGTCTGTTCCTCCCCCTCGTTGGGAGAGTGAGTCTACCTCTTCCTCATCTTCTTCCTCCTCGGACGCTTCCGACGGTTGTTCCGAGCAAGACGACGAGCCACGCTCTCCATCCAAGCCCCAGCCAAGGACTCCTCCAAAGTCTCCTCCGGAGGATCCTTCCTTCACAGAGTTGCTACGGAAGATCCAGGAAGTACATAAGTGGCAATCCTTGGAGCCAGACCCCCAGCGTAAAAAAACTCGCTGAGCATCTGTATCTGCCCATGACAGCTCCCACTTTGGTGCCGCCCTGGATCGAGTCTCATGCCGACCTTGTTACCACTATATGGAAACGGCCGTCGGCCTTAGCCCCGCTTCCCAGGAAGCCGAACAGGCTATACCAGGCTCCCGAGGGTGTTGACTTCTTAGACTTCCACCCTCGAGCTGACTCAGTTGTGATTAGCACCGCTCATGGCCGGTCAGCTCAACCTAAACACCTTAGCTCATCTCCACCTGACAAGGAATCCCGTCTTCTGGACCAATATGGCAAGAAGATTTTTGCTTCTTCCACTCTGGGTATTAGGGCTCTGAACGATGTCGGCCACATGGGGGATTACCAGAAGGCGATTCTCAGTGAGGTGGAATCTAAATTGGACTCCCTTCCGGACTCTCAGGTCAAGCAGGAAGTGGCTGACCTTGTCTGCTCTGCACGTTTGGCCAGTCGGCACATTCTTCGTGTGACCTACGATGCAGTGGACACTGCTGGTAGGGGCTCAGCTTTCGCCGTAGGCGCGCGTCACACTGGCTCTGAGTGTCAGTTGGTCCGGAAGTGCAGTCCGCCATCCAGAAGCGCACTGGGTTCGGTGTTGTTCTGGGTGATGTCAAGGACAACATCACCGACCTGCAGGAGAAGGGGACGGCACTAAAGTCTGTGGACTCTATGTATCATCCCCATCAATCGCAGCGCCGTCCCTTTCGCAGACAGAATCGGCCCAAAGCGAGACCACAGGGAAAGAGGGCCACTAAATGTCGGGCACCCCCAGCTGCCAAGCCCCCCCACCCAAAAAAGCAGCAGGAGCTTCAGCTGCGGCACTGCCCCACACCACCTGACTCCTTCCCTCTCCCCCACAGCCTCCGGGCTTCCTGGAGGAACTGGTAGGAGGGAGGTTTTCCCTCCACCTTCCGGGCTGGGAGAAGATAACATCAGATTCATGGGTGCTCTAGCTGATCGCAGAAGGACACTCAATAGAGTTTCTGCAGAAACCACCTCGTTACCCTCCCCCAAGGTCGTCGTACTCTCGGGAACATCTTCTGGTCCAGGAAGAAATTTCAGCACTTTTACTGAAAGAGGCGATAGAACCTGTCTCCCTTCCCCTGCAAGGAACAGGTTACTATTCCCACTTCTTCCTGGTCCCGAAGAAGACAGGAGATGTAAGACCTATTCTAGATCTCAGTTCCCTGAACATTTTCGTGGAGTACAAGAGGTTCAGGATGCTCTCACTGCAGAGCCTTCTGCCCCTCCTCCACTCGGGCCAGTGGCTGTGTGCTCTGGATATGCAGGACGCTTACCTGCACATATCTATCCGCCCATCTCACCGCAAATATCTTCGTTTTGCTTTCCACGGGGACCACTACCAGTTCAAGGCACTTCCATTTGGCCTCTCTTCGGCTCTTCAAGTATTTACCAAATGCCTTTCGGTGGTGGCGGCCTACCTGCATACCCGAGGGGTACAGGTTTTCCTGTACCTGGATGATTTGTTCCTGGCGGCCTCATCCAGGGAGGAACTCCTACACTGCCTCCCCCTCACCCAGCAGGTCTTTGCCTGTCTGGGTATTACCATCAACCATTCCAAGTCTCACTCGATCCCATCCCAGAGGCTCCAGTTTATTGGGGCAATACTGGACACGACCCTAGGCAGGGCCTTCCTGCCAGCGAACAGGGCGGCCACACTCCAGACTCAGGTAAGCCTGTTGTCCGGCCGCAGGCGGGTCAGTGCAAGGTCAGTTCTTCACCTCCTCGGGCTTATGGCGGCTGCTATCCCAACAGTCCCTCGTGCTCGGCTCCACATGAGGGTCTCTCAGTGAACGCTTCGCTCTCAATCTGATCAGTTGGTAGATGACTTGGACCAGTTGGTCCTAGTCTCCTCTCCCATGATTCGAGACTTGCAGTGGTGGATGGTTTGAGAGAACCTTCTTCGGGGAGTTCCATTCCTCCTTCCTCCTCCCTCCCAGACTCTGACCACAGACGCCTCGGGCAAAGGTTAGGGAGCCCATCAAGTTCTTCACTTGAGACCCCCATCTGAGTTCCCGGCCCTCCTTGGGATTTGAACTTCGTTCTTGAGAAACTTACTTTGCCTCTTTTGAACCGGCAGCCTCGGCAGACATGAAGTTCCTTTCATGGAAGACTCTCTTCCTAGTGGCCATTACCTCTGCTCGGAGGATTTCGAGCTTCAGGCCCTGTTGTGTAAAATCCCATACTTGATTTTTCACAAGGAACATGTGGCTCTGCGCACCAATCCTAAGTTTCTCCCCAAGGTGGTAGCGGAATCTACATTGAACCAGTCCATAGAGTTACCCGCTTTCTTTATGCAGTACTACAATCAGGGGGAGTATCTACTTCACACCATGGACGTTCACCGGATTCTGAGATACTACACTAATAGAACAAAGGATCTCAGAAGGACTGATCAACTGTTTGTCTCTTTTACTCCCAAAAGAGAGGGCAATGCTGTTTCCAAGCAATGCCTGTCTAAATGGTTGGCTCATTGCATCACCTTCTGTTATGACAAGTACAAAAAGACCCTTCTGGGTCAAGTAAGAGGACACTCTGCCAGAGGGGTTGCTGCCTCAGCGGCATGTTTCAAGAATGTGTCAGTGGCAGACATTTGTGTTGCCGCCACTTGGACTTCTGTCCATACATTTACAAAACATTACAGTTTGGATATTGCCTCTTGCCGTAGAGCAGGCTTCGGGATCTCTGTTCTGCAAGGCCTCCTTTCATAAGGCCTTCACAGCTGAGAGGATCTGCTTTGAGTAGCTTTCCTCCTCCCATGTGCTTCTTCTTGTTCCAGACTGCTTGGGACTCAGTCCTATATGTAATTACCTACTGCAAGAGCCCTCTCGAAGTAAGATAGTACAGTTACGTAAGAACTTACCGTAATAGTAGATCTTTGAGAGAGGCTCTTGCAGTAGATAATACCTTCCCACCCTCCATCCCCCTAAGCTTTTTCAGCTCCTTTTCCAGTGAGGGGAAATATCCGTTTCTCTCTCGTCCTGCCTCTTGTGGACTGTGGCGGGAAAGAACTGGAAGGAGGGCGTGAGGGACCGCCCCTTTATACCGACGTCTCCTGACGCCTGTCACCTGATGTGGGGGCGGTCTCTTGCCAGAAACTTCTAGCTAGAAATTTTTCCGTGGGGTCCTGCCGCCTGCCGACGTCAGTCCTATATGTAATTACCTACTGCAAGAGCCTCTCTCGAAGATCTACTGTTACAGTAAGTTCTTACGTAACTGTACTTTTTTAGTAGCCATTACCTCTGCCAGATGTATCTGTGAACTGCAAGCCCTGTCAGTGGAACCTGATTTTATCTCCTTTCATAGGGATAAAGTGGTCCTTAGAACCAATAGAAGGTTCTTGCCCAAAGTGGTTTCAGATTTTCACCTGGACCAGTCCATGTCTCTTCCTGTTTTCTTCACTGATCATTCCTCTTCAGGAGAGAGGAGACGACACAGTTTAGATGTTACAAGGGCCCTTAGCTACTATATAGAGCATACCAAGGGTCACAGGTTTGATTCCATCCAGCTGTTCCTCACTTATGGAGAAGTGGGGAAGGGCAAACCTGCCACCAAGAGAACTATTGCCATGTGGATTGTGTCTTGTATACAATTCTGCTATGAGAAAGTAGGAAAAATTCCACCCTCAGGCCTGAGGGCTCACTCCACCAGAGGTACAGCTGCTTCCCTGGCTGCTGCCAGGAATATTCCTCTCTTAGAAATTTGTCAAGCAGCCACCTGGAAAACAGTCCATACCTTTACCAAGCATTACTCTCTGGATATCCAGGCTAGGAGTGATGCTGGGTTCGGCACAGCAGTACTTCAGAGCATATTCCCAAAGTAGGTTCTGTCCCTCCTCCATGGAGGTACTGCTTGGTAGTTTGCAATAGTCAGAATACAGCAAGACTTCATGTTGTTTGAAGAAAAAATTACTCACCTTAGTAATTATGTTTCTTCTAATGGAGTCCTGCTGTATTCTGACCTCCCTTCCTGCCTTCCCTCTCAGAACCTGTTTTTGGGAAGTGGGTGGGCAGGTGCAGTGTTGCATCTCGGGGCGCTCCTTTTACACCCTCCTCTTTTTGTTTGGGTATTTGTTTTATCTTTATTCTTAATTGGATTGGTTTTTGGTTTTGGGTTTCCTGACTTGAGTCTTCCTTTGGGGATCCAAAACTTTTTGTTGCCAGTTGGCTAGTAAAAATTTTACAATTTCCACATAGAATAGTTAGTGAGTTTTTGCTCGTAAGAATCTGATGGTTGGATTTCAAAGGGTTCCAGACAGAGACCTCAACCGAGCTCGAGCTCAGCATTCTATGCTCTGCATATAAAGTTAACCCTTTGTTCTCTGGGGCAGTTTAAAGGCTGGGGCTAACTGCAATAGTCAGAATACAGCAAGACTCCATTAGAAGAAACATAATTACTAAGGTGAGTAATTTTTTCTTCCCCACCAAGGACCAGAAGGCATCCACTGTTGCCAAAGTGCTTGTAGAAAACTTTTTTGTTCACTATGGGGCTCCACAAAGAATCCATTCTGATCAAGGGAGGGAGTTTGAGAGTTGTTTGATCAAAGAGATACTTTTTCTGTGGGGGGTACGAAAGTCCAGAACCATCCCTTACCACCCTCAGGGGGACCCACAGCCTGAACGTTTCAACCACACTCTGTAAGATATGCTGGGCACCCTCCACCCCAAGGACAAGCCTAGATGGAGCCAACAAATCAGCACCTTGGTACATGCCTACAACTGCACCAAAAGTGATGCCACTGGGTTCTCCCTCTGCCGCATGATGTTTGGAAGAGAGGCCCGACTACCAGTAGATGTGTGTTTCAGAATTTCTCTTGATGGGGTTCGAGCTGATAACCATCTCCACTATGTGCAAAAGTTAAAGGCCCAGCTAAATCATGCGTACCAACTGGCTCAAACCATGGCTGCCAAAAGAAATCTGGCCAACAAAGAAAGGTATGATAAAAAGGTGAAAGCACAGGAACTCCAGGAGGGAGATTGTGTATTGCTAAGAAATCTGGGACTGCATGGCAAACACAAGATTGCTGATAGGTGGCACCATCTCCCCCACATTGTGGTAGGCAAACTAGATGATCCGCCTGTGTACAAAGTAAGGCCTGAGAATAATTCAAAAAACGTTAAAACAATGCATAGAAATCACTTATTGCCCATTGGACAAATCTTGATTGAGTCTGAGCCCCCAGAAAGTGCTCCCTCTGGACCAGTGATCTGAGCTGCTGCTAAGCAAAAGCAAAGAAAGTCTGCACCTACAAATTCTGTGTTAAAGTGTTCCCCACAACAAGTCCCTGTTGAACATGACTGTCAGTCCATGTCAGAGAAAAGTGAGTGTGACTTTGAATACTACCCTTCTTACGAACTGAGTCAATTGTTTTGGGGCAATCCCCTAACCAGTCCTGGAGATGAAGCTGGGCCTTCTGGACTGCCTAAGCCCCCAGCTTTGTCTTTGGAGCTAATGCTCCCGGAAAGTGAAGTGCAAAGTATCAAGTCGGATGACATGGAATCACTGTGCATGGTGGAACTGTATGAGCTCTCTGAGAAGGAAAATGATGAACTGGAACAGACTGGTGATATACCAGAACAAGAAGAGTATTTTGAGTGCCCTGACGGTCCACTGCCAGTGTCTGAAAGCTCTCCATGTGAGCCAAGTGTTGTGGACTCAGAGATTGTAACTCCTGGAGCTGAAAGTGCCCCAAGTTCTAGCCTCTCTACCCCAATGGAGACTCCCCTGATATGTGAGGACAATGCTGAAAATGAGGCTCAGAGTGCAAAGACTGTAACAGTTCCCCCTAGAAAGACTGGTCGAGCTGTAAAGCCTGTGGTGCACCTCAGCTATGATTCTCCTGGTAGGCCTGTGGACTTGCCTCTCAGTGTTGTCCATAAAGGAGTGTATGTGTCCCCGAGCTCATTGCCCAAACTAAGCATAAGTGCTAACTCCAAGTTAATTCTGTTGCCCTCTAGGTATGGTGCCCCTGCCCCAAGATAGCTGATAGGGAAGGGCCCCCTCTCTTCAGGTTTCATGTACAGGAGGTAATAACCTGAGTTACGGTACAATGTGTATATAATACTGTGTAAAAAGTGATGTACTGAAGCATTTCAGAAATGTATTTCTGGTAAGGTGATATGTTGACTGATGATTACATATATAAGCCTAATGTGATATTGATGTAAATATGTATGGTTGTATTGAAATTTATGGGGGTACTTACTTGATGCAGATGCCAAGTTTTTCCAGGCCAGGAAAGGTGTAACCCTCCTGCAAATGCGGGTTCCCAAAAGTCTTCCAGGAGCTTGCTTGAATGCTCCAAGTCTGGGCGGTGTTCGGTGTCAGAGCTGTTTAAATGTGGTTCCAAGTGAGTGCTATTTGAGCCTCCACGTACTGTCTCTTTAAGAGCCGTCTGCTTGCAGACTTAATAAGTTTGTATGGGGGGACTGTGCATTTAATGCTCGAATCCTGCCCAAGCTGCTGTCAGTTCTCTCTGTCTCTGCCGTCGCTACATGTGCAGAGGGAGCCTTGTTGAAACATATAACTGTTTGCCAGAAATCATTTAGAGTGACTGAGAAAATTTAGTTTGTCTAACCTGTCTTCATTTCAGCACAAACTGTGTCAGTGTAGCTCTTTCATTTTGGTCATGAATTGCTGACTTGGACCAATCAGGATGATAGGGAGACCTTAACATGGATCCTGTGGACGAATCGGAAATTGGACTCTCAATTTTGAGCCAGCCACAAGGGGATTGTAAGGGCAGTGACTCTGGGAATGTAGTTTTGACTGTGGCGCCTTTTTTCGCCAACAGAGGGAGTCTTATTGTGAGTGACATCCGAACCAGCCAACAGAATGTTGTGGAGCTAAAGTAAATGCCCTGCTCTGTTACTGGAAAGCTCAGATCAGTTGTAACAGTGAAGAGAGAAGGAGCTCTGTGCTTCTGTGGTGTATAGTTTCACACGGGAAGCGCGTGTAAGGCCCTGAGGTTCGACCTGCAGCCATTGTAAGTGACAGTTCTGGCTGAATCCGATTTGTGAGGAGAAAGAAGGAAGTCTGAAGAGTGGAAACCAGGCTCACCCTGTAGAAGACTGGAGAAATTGCTGAATCACGCTCGGTCTGTCAGGAACTGAAGCTGCTGTGTGTGCTTCCGGGTATTTTGCAGTAATTGCGATCAGGATCGAGGAGCAGCCTGCCTGGTATAGTACTTTCCTTTTACATATGAATGTGCGTAGTGCTTGTGGGGAATCGCTACTTCCAATTCCCTGTACTGTGTTGAAGCTGGAAGCAAAGCCCAGCTTGTCTCGGACTAAATCCATTTGCTATCAACTGCAGTGGGGTCCAGTTACAAGGACTTTGCCTCCACGTCCTGTTGTTTTTGGCAATCCAGAAGAACATCCACCATCCGGTTCTCAGCTTGGGTATTGTGAGTACAAATCAGGGTATTCCCCTGCAGCCTGCTATCAATTACAAGTGTGTCATCTAATTGTTGTTGTTTCACTTCTTCATGGACTGAGCCATCTGGCTCCGGATTACAATTGGGTGTTGTGCATATATTTTCTTCCTACAGGGCCCCATCCATCTGCACCTGCCGGCCAACCCCGGGCAACGGACCTGGCAAAACCCCCCCATCCTGGGTACCCAGAGAGTGACATTTTGGACCCTATATATATGTGCACAGTACTGTGATTTGAATTTGGCCAAAACTAATCAACCTGATTGCCCCCTTCCGTGTTACTGTTCCCTAAATAAATCAGATTTGTTGTTATTATACTATATACTGTCTGTGGTGTTGGTACTTATGGAAACAGTATTGCCTTTTGCTGTGTATGTTGATTAACCTTGTTTTACAGGGGGTCCTCAGAGACATGCTGCAGAATCAGTCTTGAGGGTAAGTGGTACCTTATGAGTGAACAGTGTGTATATGTGTGGTATTGGGACTGTAACTCTTGTGTACTGTATGAGCCACTAGAGGGAATAAAAGGGGGTCTCAGTGTCCCAGAGGGCTGTGACCAAGCTGGTCTAACCCCTACAAACCCTGACCTCTGGGTGGAGGCACCCGTCATAGAACCAAAGCCCCTCAGCCTGTCAGTAGTCAAGCAAGCAGGGGTAGTAGCCCTTGGGATAGTGCCACCTTGGGGTTACAATTGTATTATCTATATGTAAATTGTACTCTGCATATACATCTCCCCTTACCCTTTACCCCAGGATGCACCAGGAGACGAGCAACTTGTTGTTCAGTGTGCCTTCCTGTTGAAACTTTTCAATAAATAAAAATAATAAATAACTCACCTGCAAGCAGTAACAGTAGATAGATAAGGAGCTTAGTGGGAATAGTGGAGCATCTGCGTGGCAGTTGAGGGGGATAGTAAGGGCGGGTGGAGGACGGGGAGGAGGAGAGGAAAGAGAGCAAGGAGCTAAGAATAGCAAGATGGAGGTTGGGTGATGGTGGGAGAGAGCAGTTAGAAAGTAAGGGGAAACGGGAGAGAGAGTGAAAGATGGAGGTAGGAAGGTTGGGGGAAGTGGAGGTGATAAAGAGGGAGAAGAGAGGAAGGAGGGAGAGTCACTGGGAGGGAGGGAGGAGGAAGCAAGGGTAAACAGGAGGGAAGGAGAGGTGGGGAGATTTGGAGCATGTTGTAGTGGCAGGAGGCTAGGAGGGAAGGGGTGAAGGAGGAGAGCTATAAACAGAGGGTTTGAAGTTGGTGGGGTTGCTGGCACCTGCTGGTGTGGAACTGAACTTCAGGGGTAGGGCGAACAACAGACGAACAGGGGAATGCACCAAACGATGAGAAGTACGGCTGATCACGTGGTGTTGGTGGAGGACTGTGAACCAGTATTAACAGCGTAGCGTGGTATGCTATTCTATTTTTGGTAGTTAAGGTTAGCTGGTATAGCTGCAGTGTTGTGTGTGTTTATTTAGTTATTTATTTAAATTGAGAAGCTCAATCACAGCCCTGTTTTTTGTTTTTCATTTTTCATTTTAAACAAGGGGACGGAGTTCTCAACTGAAACAAATTTTGGAGGCAGTATAGCGCAGTGGTTTAAGGCTCTGAGCTGCAAATCTGGAGACGTGGGTTTCAATCCCACAGCCCCCACTTCCATACTGTGTGACCCTGAGCAAGTCACTTAACTTCCTTGTGCTCCCAGGTCGCACCTGTAAACAAGCTTCAGCTTAATGTCTCTCTTCTGGTTAAAAAAAAAAAAAAAAAAAAAAGGAAATAGCACAGAGTACCATCACGCTAGTAACACTGATCCGGAGTCCTCCACAAACACTGATCCTGCTGCCATTTTACTGTGAATAGTTATGACGGACGGGAAACTTACTAGAGAATATATGGGAAATAGCAACCGAAATGCATCAAACATAATGATTCACAGTTTCCCAAGAGACATCAGTGGCTGTTGAAGCCTGTTTACTGGGTATGGTATCACTGCATCATTGTTGTGTGCAGAGAACTGGCAGACAGCAGGCTTAAATGAGATATGAAATTATTTTTACATAGTTAACTGTCCTTCCATATTCCTTTCCATGCCAGTTATGTATTCTGTTATGCCTTGATGAATTTGTGATAAATAAATAATCTTGCTTTGGAGTGCCCTCAGATCTACATAGAGTACCACTCTCCTCACCAGCTACTGCTCTTGATTTTCATATTTCTAAGACATTCTGCGACATCAATAACTCCCATTCCATGTTATTCATCTAAATGGCCTAGCATGGTGTTATTGATGTTATAGAATGATCAGGCAGAATGGAAAGCGATAGTAATGACTGAGGGATTCAGGGTAATTAAAAAGACTACAAAATCAGTTGATTGATTTACACAAAAAAAGGTCAAAAAGAAACCAGAACACTGGGCAGACAATAAAGGAACTGGTGGGCATCTAGAGGTGTACAAACTGTCTCCAATCACCTTTAACCAATCTTTTATGCTTGTGCTAGAAATGCAACAAACCACTACTGAAGATTGGATTGACAGGAAGGTGACAGCTGTGTCTGACTATGATAAACCCTGTGGTGGCCTGGCAAGAACTGGATGTGACAGCTGCCTTTCAAACATGAAAGGCAATCTATACAAATGCACCAGCCTATTAGGCCTCTCAGTGGCCCAGCTGCTATGCCAGTGACCCGGGTTTGGAAGAGAACTCAGTAGCTGTCTTGGGTACCTGAGCAGGTTGGTCCCAGCCCAGATGGTTGGCTCTGATGTCTGCCACCACAGCAAATCCTCCACTATGCCAAGGAGTTAGTGTCTCTGCATAGGGATTTGTGTGTGTGTGTGTGTGTGTGTGTGTGTGTGTGTGTGTGTGTGTGTGTGTGTGTGTGTGTGTGTGTTTTATATATATATATATATATATATATACACACATATGCATGCAAGGGCCTTCTGGGGCATGGTAAAGTTCCACATATGGAGGTGTGACTCCAGATTACAAGGTAGAAAAAGGAAAAAAAAAAAAAGCAGAGCTGTCAAGTATAATGGTCAATAGTGCTCCCAGGCCATGCTCTATAATGGCCTCCATCAGCAGGAGACTGGGGGTAGTGGCTGACGGGGCTGGAAGGTTGCCGGGTTCAGCCCGATCCGAGGATTGGGCAGATACCTCCAGCAGATCGAAAGCGGTATGAAGAACAAATATACCAGGCTGTTCAGACAGAGACCAGTATATTAACTGACCAAAGAAGAGGCTGAGTCAGGAGCAGAAAAATCTAGTGATATGCCTCTCCAGTTGGTTCTAGGTTTCCTGCAGGACAACTGTTTCACTGACTATAGGGGTAATGAGAAGGAAATAATGTGATCTGAGTGCAGATTGAACCCAGGCCCCAGAAACATAGAAACATGGAAACATAAACGTTGCCAGCAGATAAAAATAAAGGGTCCCTCTAGTCTGGCATAGGTATTCCTACCTCATTCCTGACCTAATCTCTTAGTGGGTTATCACCCCACCCCCCCTTTTTGAATCCCTTTCATCCTGGTGTCTCCAAGTTGAACTATAAGTCCCCTTGCTCTATCCCAGTTGTGTTTTAACTTGTTTATAGGACCCTCCCCATCACTGCTGCTCACAATCTCTTCCATGGCTCCACCACCCTCTCAGTGAAGAACTTCCTCATATCTCTCCTTACTTTACCCCTCCATCACTCACCCACCTCCATCATCCCCTCATGACTGCATTACTATACCTAATAAATTGGTCTTTGCTGTTCACTTGATTTATTTCTCTCAGAAGCTTATAGGTCTCTATCATGTCTCCCCTCTTTCTTCAGGCCTCTAGCCGCTCCTCATAGGATCTGCCCTGCTGGCCCTGGATTATTTTGGTGACCCTCTGCTGCAGCCAATTTATGTCCTTTCTTAGGTGTGGACTCCAGAACTGGGCACAGTACTCCAGGTTACCTGCACAGGGCAGCATTACTTCTCTTCTCTTCTCCTACTGTGAAAACCCCTCCCAACACACCGCAGCACTCTTGTTGCATTATTGTAGGCCTTATTGCTGTCATGGGGTTCTGCCAGCTGAACTGCTGGGCCAGCTGGTTAACCTGAGCTTCAGTCCCTCTCATTCTCAAACTGCAAATCCTGCAGCTCAGAACATGTACAGGTATGGGATGATGTCACATGCCCAGTGGTCTAATTCCTCACATTTTCTTCTTGCTTTCACAGGTCTTTGAAGAAAGAAGAGAACTGCTAGGAAAATGGGTAAAGAATATTTTATTCATATTGTGTTGAATGTTTTGCTTTACTTAGAGTCAGTTTAAGATCAAAGTGAAAGTACAGTATCTGTCTTTTGCACCCCCAGGACCCTGGTACATTATCCCTTTAGTCTCACCCATGTCCCACTGCCCACCTGGGGCACTCTGTAGACCCCTGAAAACCTCCTCTAGACACCCCAGGACACCCACAGTCAGAGGCCTTGAATTTATTTAAGTATGGGGGCATCCTGCTGCCACCAGAGAGAAGTCTGGTGTTTGGGTTGGTGCTGGCTTGGGGAAATCCCAGGGTGTCGGAGACCCTTTGACATGTGTATGTTGGGTGGTTGGGGTCAGGCTGAAGGCCATCATTCAATCCACCATTGCTCCCAAATGCCCCAACCATCTCTCCTGTTTCAAAGATTCACTTCCAGTGCCTAGACTGCCTCCCTGGTAGGTAAGGCCCTGGTCGACATGCTGTCACCCATGTTGTTAATGCTATTAGGCCAGCTGCCACTGGAGAGTGAGAGCAAACACCTCTGTTTCTGAGTAAACATCTCTGATCTTACTTCGAGTTGGAGCTCTTGCAGCAGGCAGTAACCATTAGGACTAAGCCACCAGGCGCCAGGACCCCACGGAAACCTTCTAGCTAGCAGTCTTCAGCTGGACCACCCCCGATGTCAACTCTGCCTGATGTCAGCCAATGGTACAAAAGGGGTGGTCCCCAGCCCCATCTCAGTTCTTTTCCCGCCATCGACCCGTTTGCATTGGCTCCTCTGATGCCTTCTTGCAACAGTTTCGACTGCTTTCGTGCCTTCAGTGTTTCCTTTGCTTTTTTTCGGCAAAATTTCTGAATTTGTTTCCCTTCTGCATGTCTTCTTCTCCGGTGGTGTCTGCTTCATCCACAGATTGAAAAAAATCTAAGTGCGCCTGTGGCAAGCAACTACCGTCAAAGGACGGCCATTTGGCCTGCCTCTTCTGCCTAGGCATGAACCATAACACCGTGGCCTGTGAGCAATGCCGAGCATTCAACTCCCGAACAAGGATCCAACGACAGAAGGCCCTCAAAGCGCACCCCCTAGAAAAGCTGCTTTCTGAGATGCAGAGACAGCCAGCAGGGAAGAGTCATTTGTCATTGTTGTTTTCAACCTCTTCCACTTCTAAGTCACACAAGGAGAAGAAAACGGATTCAGGGAAGCTCAGACACCAAGACAAGGACCAGGAAAAGTCCCAGTGTCGCTCCACTACAGGTTTCCACTGCACAAAAGTCTTCATCCAGCTCCTCATCCCACAGCAGCTCAGACCACCCTTCCTGGCCTGCCCATGGCTCATCCGGGCATTCGGTAACCAAATCCCCTGGCGTCAGGTGGAGGTAAATCAGGGTCAGGGTCTTCAGCCCTATCTAATTCCTCTTGAGGTGAAGGCCACACCAGCAGGGTCACCCTCCACCTTAGGGGCTGGGATCAGCCAAAAGAAGGGCAGCAACGCTCCGGTGCCTGCCAAAACAGTCCTGACAATGGTCTTATCCAAGGCCTTGGATAAGACACCCTGTCATGAGGGGCAGGCGTCCGACTCTGCACCTCCTCCCCAGGCTCCATCCAAACCATTGGCTACTTCCCTACTGGACACTGCTGAGCAGCCGTGCGCTGCGTGCATGCCTTCTAGGATATCGGATTGTGCTTCGCCCTCCTCCTCACCTGGCCACTCTTCACCAGTTGAAGATCTTGACTGGGACAATACACCTAATCAACCCATCGGGTCCCCGTCTCTGCCAGCGCGTTGACTAGGTGTATTGACTGGGACAATACACCTAATCAACCCATCGGGTCCTCGTTTCTGCCGGCGCCTCTGATGCTGGACACCCTGATGGCGGGTGCTCTGATGCCGGATAAACTGATGCCAGCTCCACAGTCACCAGCCGGTCCGTCGACCCTGTAGTTCTCCAAAGACCAGGTCCAGGAACCTTTCTCCTTTTAGTTGAATCAGGTCAAAGGGGACCTACTTCTCCCTAAGGAACTGGTCACTGTTGAACCGGAGCTGGAGCTGAATCATGGCAGGGGTCAGGAGCCTAAGCAACTGCCTCCTCCCCCTAAGAGCCACTCTCCAAGCTCTGAAGATCACCGTGGTAAACCCAGGCTCAAAGATCAGTGTCAATGCAGAAGCTCCCATTCCTCTAGTCGCCACCGCCACTGGTCCTCCCACAGCAGACTCCAGTCCCGTTGCCGAGGACGCTCTAGCAATTTGTCCTTCTCTTTGGTGGACTCCAGCAGTAGTTCTGTGTACTTGGGCTCAAACTATTCGGATCCTAGGAGTTACCCTTCTTCACTGGATAACAAGGACACCCCCAGGTCACCTCCTGATGATCCAACATTCATGGACGTCATGAGGCACATCCAGGCTTCCAACAGATGGGAAACGGAAGACCTGGACCCGGAGAGGCGGAGTTTGACTAAATACCTGAGGCAGAAGAAGACCAAGCCTCTAGTGGTGCCTTCTTTAGTGGACACCTTCCAGGACCTGACAAGGTTAACCTGGAAGCATCCTTCCACTTCTCCGCCATATCCAAGAAGTCAGATAGGCTGTACAGAGCCCCTAGGGAAGAGTCTTCCTAGGCAGAACACCCTACGGCAGATTCAATGGTGAACACGGCTGCTCATGATAGATCAAAGAAGCCTAAGCACTCAGTTGCCCAACCAGGAGTCCAGATACATTGACCAGATGGGCAAAAAGGTCTATTCTTTCTCCACTTGCTCCATCAGGTCCCTCAACTTTCTCATACACATAGTGCAGTATCAGAATGCCCTGTGGGAGAAAGGTATCAAAATAGCATAGGCCCTCCCAGTCTCTGCACAAACAAAATGAGCTCCTGACCTCCTCAAATCGGGGTCAGATGTAGGCAGTCATATCTTGCGTGCCTCATAAGACACTGCAGATATGGCAGCCAGAGCAGCAGCCTCTGGCATTTGTCTCAGGTGCCATGCCTGGTTTAGGATCTCAGGATTCTCTCAGGATCTGCAGTCAGGCTTCCTGGACCTCCCCTTTAAGGGCTTGGTCCTTTTTGGAGACAAGACAGAAAAGCTGATTAATCACCTCCAAGAGTCTGGGAAGTCCATTTGGTCCATCCAGAAAATGTACAGTGGACCAAAAACTCCCTTCAGAAAATGGCCATTTTGGAAGCCCTCAGGACAACAGCCCCAAAGCCAGCCTCAGCAGAAGGGGAACTTCAAAAGAAAAGTCACCTTCCAGACTCCTGGAAGCTCTGCCTCTCAAGCCACAAAGTCTTCCCATGCCCCTCTGCCCACTCACCGGAGCATCTCAATGACTCCTTGCCAGACCCCCCTTTCCAGCAGAGTCAGTGGGGGAAGTGGTAGGAGGTCGCTTCTCCCTCCATCTCAAGGGCTGAAGCAAAATAACATCAGACCTCTTGGTTTTACAGCTCATAGAGAGAGGTCATACTCTGGAGTTCAAGCACATACCTCCAGATACTCCTACAGTGTCCTCCCATTATCCTCCTTCTCATGTCCCCCTGATCGAAGGGGAAATTCAGGCCCTCCTGCAAAAGTGGGCTATAGAGCCAGTCTTCCCGGTTCAATGAGGAAAAAGGTATTATTCACGCTTTTTCCTAGTTCCCAAACAGACCGGGACCTTCGGACCATCCTGGATCTCAGCTCCCTGAACAAGCTCATCGAATACAAGAGGTTCAGGATGGTCACGCTACCAGGTCGAATTCCCCTCCTGCACCAAGGGGACTGACTCTGCTCTCTAGACATGCATAGATATGCATACCTGCACATTCTAATTTTTCTGCCCCACAAGAGGTTCCTGCAGTTCCTCTTCCAGTGCCGGCATTACCAGTTGCGATCCTTTCCTTTCGTCCTCTCCTCCACTCCCAGAGTCTTCACCAAGTGCCTAGCGGGTGATGGCTGCAGCTCTGCGGCACGAGGGCCATTATGTCTTTCCCTACCTAGATGACTGGCTTCTGGCCACTCTCACGAGGGAACAGCTAGTCCACCCTCTTGGAGAAATCTTTACGCTCTTCTGAGAGCTGGGAATCACCCTGAATATTCCCAAGTCATCCCCATGGCCCAGTCAGAGACTCCAGTTCATCAGGGCGGTCATGGACGTGGTTCAGAGCAAGGCCTTTCTCCCTGCAGACAGGGAGATCACCTTCGGGATCAGGCCCGGATGGTATAATCAAACACTGAAACATAGAAACATAGACCTTGACGGCAGATAAGGACCACTCGGTCCATCTAGTCTGCCCATTTCCCTACCTACAGGATAAGCTGCTGATCCTAGTTAACCAACAGCCTATTTCTTCCTACCCCCCACAAGAATTGCCTTATGTCTGTCCCATGTATTCTTGAATTCTCCCACAGTTTTAGACCCCACAACCTCCTCAGGAAGGCTGTTCCATGCATCCACTACCCTCTCTGTGAAAAAATACTTCCTCACATTGCCCCTGAACCCCCACCCCCATCTTTAAATTGAGTCCCCTTGTTCTTGCATGTCTCTTTTTCTGAAAGATGCTACCCTCTTGGACTTTGTTGATTCCACTAAGGTACTTAAACATTTCTATCATGTCCCCCTCTCCCTCCTTTCCTCAAGGGTATACATATGAAGCTCTTTTAGTCTCTCCTCGTATGGCTTCTCTTGCAGATCCTGCACCATTCTAGTTGCCCTCCTTTGGACTGCCTCTATCCTGTCCCATGTCCTTGCGGAGATGGGGTCTCCAGAACTGGATGCAGTACTCCAGATGGGGTCTCAATAACTGTCTGTATAGAGGGATAACAACTTCCTGTTTTCTGCTGGTGATGCCTCTCCCTATGCATCCTAGTATACCCCCAGCTCTTTCTACTGCCTTCTCACATTGCTTGCTAACCTTAAGGTCATCTGATATGATTATCCCCAGGTCCCTTTCCTTTTTTGTTTTTGTTACTATCTCCCCCATTATGTAATCTTCTCCTGGGTTTTTGTTTCCCAGGTGCATTATCTTGCAGTTCTTTGCATTAAATCCTAGCTGCCATATTTCCGACCATTCCTCCAACCTTGCCAAGTCCCTTCTCATCCTTTCCATGCCTCCTTGTGTATCAACCCTGTTGCAGATCTTTGTGTGGGGTGATTAATCAGCTCCTTATGTCCCGGCCAGAACCTATTTAACGCTCCTGGACCACATGGCTGCAGCCATCCTAACAGTTCCCATGGCTCGCTTCCATATGATGGTCCCTCAGTGGACACTCAGGGTTCAATGGGACCAGAGGTTGGATGACCTGGAGCAGGTGATCCTGGTCTCTGACCCAGTTCGCAGGACACTCGCCTGGTGGATGGCCCCGCTTAACCTCTCAGCAGGGGTCCTGTTCTAGCAGGAGCCCCTAAGATGAGTTCTGACTATGGACACCTCGAGTCTTGGTTGGGGTGCTCATCTGGAGACCAGGCAGACCCAGGGATCCTGGTCACCAGACAAGCAGTCGCTCCACATCAATATTCTGGAGATGCGAGCAGTCCTGAACACCTTACAGGCCTTTGAAGTGAAGTTATCTCCATACCCTCTTCTCACTCAGACCGACAACATATCTGTAGTTTTTTACATCAACAAGCAAGGGTGCACTCATTCCTACCCCCTCTGCAGGGAGGCAGTGAGGGTCTGGTATTGGGCACTGGATCATTGCTTCAAACTCACCGCTGTTCTAGTTCCAGGCATCCAAAACATCTTGGCCAACAGCCTAAGCAGATCTCTGTCCAAGGCTCATGAGTGGGAGCTCCTTCAGTCAGTAGCAGACCAGTTATTCGACAGATGGGGATGACCAGAGTTGAACCTTTTTGTGTCCCCACTCAGTGCCAAACTGCCTGGTTTCTGCTCGCTAGATCCAGGGCCTGGAGTTTTCTGGTGAGACCCATTGTTCCTCTCCTGGACAGAGAGGTTCCTCTACACTTTTCCTCCCTTTCCCATTCTATAGAGGGTACTTCTGAAGCTTCAGGCGGGGGGAGCAGAGATGATTCTCATAGCACCCTTGTGGCCTCAGCAGATTTGGTTCCCACTACTTCAACAGCTGGCAGTGGAACTTGCTTTCCTAGGACCAGGGCAATCTGATTCATCCGGATGTCAAGTCCCGGCATCATCATGCGTGGCTCCTGCTGACCTAGCAAGGGCAAGATATGGTGTTTCCCATAAGGTAGTGGATGTCATGGTGGTGGTCAGGAAACCCTCCACTAGATCACATATGCTATGAAGTGGAAAAGATTTTGCCTGTGGGCTACCACACACACCAGCTTAATCCCTTTTCTTGCCCCCCAAACTCTAACCTCGAGTATCTCCTCTCTCTGTTTGAGCAGGGCCTGAGCTACTCCTCCATTAAGGTGCATCTGTCCATCGTTGCAGCATATCATGCACCAGTGGAAGGAAAAACCCTTACTCAGCTGGATGTGTCCCGTACTTTTTTGTGAGGCATCTTGCACTTAAAGCCTCCCATCAGAGATCTCATTCCTCCATGGGATCTCCTTTTTATGTTGGAAAAACTCATGCTTCCGCTGTTTGAACTAGCCACGGATTGTGAGCTATGCCTTCTGTTGTGGAAAGCGTTATTTTTGGTTGCAGTTACTTCCGCCCAAAGAATTTTGGAGCGTCATACTCTGATGTGTAAAGAGCCCTATTTGGTTTTTCCTAAGGGCAGTCTGTCCTTATGTAAAAATCCTAAGTTTTTGCCCAAAGTTTACTCTAAATCAAGACATCCACCTGCCAGTCTGCTATCCAGAGCACTCTAATGGGTGGGGGGGCATTGTTGCATACTTTCGACATCCACAGAGCGCTTTGTTACTATCTGAACCGTACTACTTCCTTTTGGAAAACGGATCAGTTATTTGTTTTGTTCGCTCCCATATCTCAGGGGGCACCCGATTCCAAATAGACCCTATCCAAATGGTTGGCTAACTGCATCATTTTTTTGTTATAACAAATACAATAAGCCTTTACCAGGTCCAGTAAGAGGCCATTCCAGCGGCGGTGGGGGTGAGGGGGGTGGTTGCCTCCTTTGCCTTGCTCTGAAACGTCTCCGCAGCAGACATCTGTGCAACGGCTACCTGGAGTTCTGTTCACACCTTTGTTAAGCATTACAGCTTGGATGTGGCTTTCAGATGTAGGACTTGGTTTGGCCTGGTGGTCCTCCAGGACCTTCTCTCCTGAGTCCTTTGTTGGCAGTTTTTTCAGCCTGCTCCCAGACTTTCCTAGTCCTTACCCTTTTATTGCTTGGGACTCAGTCCTAACTGTGACTGTCTACTGCAAGAGCACCAACTCGAAGTAAGATTGTACAGTTACGTAAGAACTTACCATAACAGTAGATCTTCGAGAAGAGCTCTTGCAGCAGGTGTTGCTTTTCCTTCCCCACTCCACCGCTTTCTGTCTGCTGTTAATTTTTGGCAAAGAACCTGCCTGATTCTCCTTCTATCCTACACAGAACTAAGGCTGGGCTGGGACTGCCCTTGTACCATTGGCTGACATCGGGTGGAGCCGACATCGGGGGCGGTCCCTAACTGAAGACTGCTGAGAAGGTTTCCGTGGGGTCCTGGTGCCTGGCCCCTTAGTCCTAATGGTTATTGCCTGCTGCAAGAAGATCTACTGTTACGGTAAGTTCTTATGTAACTGTACTTTTCTGACATCAGTGTTTTCGTCAGCTTATCCCTTGAAACAGCCTGCACATGCTCTCTGCCTGGACCTTGTAGTAGTTTGAAACAGTCAAAGCACCAGTGGTGTCAACCCCTGAACCTTAACTGCCAGATTATTTTCTACCACTATAAAGACTCGATGCCCCAAACTTTATTCTGCATGAATCCTTGGCTTTGTCAGTAAAAGTTTAAAAGTGTCCCGTCTTGGAGATGTTCTTTTGTTCCAGTTTAGGCACTGATCATTTATTGGGCAAATTTGTTATTTTTTTTGTTCTGGGAAACCTATCGCTGTCACGATTAATTGTGATTTTTGGTTCCCTTTTTAAACAAGAAACAAAACTTCCTGTATGTGCTTGGGTTTTTGGTTTCAAACCACGAAAAAGGGAAAAGTACTTAATTTAAACGTTTGTTTTCTGTAACACCCTAAGTGAATAAAACCTGAAAAGTACACAGGCCTAGGCTGGCACAGTGGCGTGGGGGACTGAGGCATCTGTGCCTTACCCCCTGCCACGCCGGTGACCCATGTTTGGTGGTGAATACGGGTAACTGAGGATCGGCCGAGGCGGGAGAGAATCAAGCATCTGGAGGACTGCTCTTCTGTCCCAGGGAGGAAGGCTTTGTGTTCCTGTCGAATGACTGCCCCCAGGTGGAGGACCAAGGGTAGTGTGGGACTCAGGGGGCTAATGAAGGGAGGGTGCTGCAGGACTTCTGCAGCATGCATGCCCCTCCACATGCATATGCTGACATGTGCACCTCAGAGATGGGGAAAAGGGAGGAAAAATGGGAAATGGGGGGACACTGGCAGGGCACATGATGCTCTGATTAGGGTGATTTGGAGCCCTCAAAGAGAGAGACAAAGCCATGTCTGCCAGCCACCCAAGGGAGAAAAAGCTGTATAGAAAAAAATAGAAAAGTACACGAGCCTGCCAGGTTTTAAAAAGTGCGTGGGCAGTGGGGGGAAGGTCCCTAAGGTCAAAAGACATAATCAGTGTTTTAAATGTTTGGGAATTGACCTGGGCTGGTGTTAGACTTGATGTCACCCAAAGCAAACAAACCTGTGGCGTCCCCTTCACCCTCGCACTCTCCTGTCCCCCCCCCCATATTCACCCTTGCCCTACTCATGTCCACTCATGCCACAAAAGTCCAAACCCTTCCTCCTCCCAGCTGGCCAGCTCCAGTGCTGTTAAGCTCTCCCATTGGCTGGCTTACAATCCGTACTGTCCCCAACTATTGGAGATTGTGGAGAAGGACTGTTGGTGGCAAGGTGGGTTGTGTATTGCAGGACAGATGGAAAGTAGGGCAGCACATCTCCTGTGCTGCTTGGGGGGGGGGTTGTGTTAACTCGCACAGTGGCCAGGGGGTGTAGCTAGCTGTTTATAGATTGTACACCAATGAGCAATATTTATCCCCCCCCCCCACGTTGGGATCCTTAGCAAGTATTATGTAGCAGTACATGAGTAATTTTTTTGTGTGTCAAATGTTGCCATTGCTGTATTCAAACAACATGAAGTCTTGCTGTATTCTGACTTATTGCAGTTAGCCCCAGCACCTGAACTGCTCCGGAGAGGAAAGAGTTAAATTCTATGCAGGGCATAGAACGTTGAGCTTGAGCTCGGTTCAGACCTCTATCTGCTGCACTATGAAGTGTAACCGTCAGATTCTTTACTCCACCTAACTGACCAGTCGCTCCGGAGATTTCTCCTTCGCTCTCGGTTCAGTCAGTTTAAAAATCGTTGGTTTACCGATATTTTTGCATTTGTTTTTCGGTTCAGATCCCTGTCTGTGGTACAGTAAGTGCATAGGTAGTGGACTTGGTTAGAAAAAGTGTGTGGAAATTGTAAAGTGAATTGTGTGACCGGTTCGGCTGAACTGGTTCTGGTCTAGTGATTGTTTTTCTTTTACAGGAAATTTAGTGTGAGTTACTGGTCCTTATTGGTTTAAAAACTAAACAAACAAACAAAAAAAAAACGTGTTTTTATTTTTTTTCAAATACCCGTAACATGGTTAGAAACCGAGAAGGGTGTCTTGCCTGGCGGTTGCCATAAAAAGGGTAAGGGTTTAGTTATGGCTTTGTCTGAGAAACCCAAGAAAAAAAACAGGCCCACTGGGTTTCAGCACTGCAGTGAGTGTGGGGAGGCCTTTGCTAAGGCCGGCCCCCACACCACTTGTGTTTACTGTCTGGGTTTTAGTCACCTAGAGTCAGACTGTCAAATTTGTAAGAATTTCCCTAAAGCCACCCTGGACAAAAGGTTGGGCAGGCTTAGGGAAAAGGAGGCTGAGAAGTCCGCTGACCCAGATGGTCAGCCTGGTTCGGTTCCGACCAAACCAGAAGGAGTGCCCTCTGACCAGGATGAGACTCCTTCGGGCAAAAGGAGAGCCGATTCTGAGGGATCGGGTCCATCAAAAAGAAAAAGAAAAGACAAATCAGCCGGTTCGGATCCAGAACCATATCATCCGACCGCCAAGGAAATTGCCCGAGCGATTCCCATAGTGGAATCGCTCAGTTCAGTTCTGACTGATCCGGCACCTTCTGGCAGGTGTTCGGTCCGGTTTGTTCCTCCGGTTCAAGATTATACCCCTGAAGATTTTTATGAACCTGACTTGGAGGGGGATGATGATTATGATGATGATAAAGGTGATGATGATGATGGAAATGAAGGTCTGGATGAGCCTATCGAACCGGACATCTCCCCAGACAGGCCTTCTGGTGTTTCCCGTCCCAGGCTTTCTGAGTCCCCTTCCCACTTTATGTTTTACAGGAAAGTGGCAGAAACCGTCCAGCTCCCTATGGGGGAAGCTGTTGAGGAACAAGAGGAGCCTGACTTTGTGGAGATGATGGACACCCCAGAGTCCAAAAGGTTGTCTATTCCCCTTCACAAGTCTTTTGGGAAACAAACACAAAAGCTGTTAAAAACTCCAAATTCATTACCTCCCGTGGACAGACGGATGGACAAGAGGTACATGCTGTCAATACTCAGGTACGGAGTACTTGTACCAGCAGTGCAGCCATGTTGAGGTCATGCAGGCTGCAGCCTGTGATAAGGCTAACATTCCCTTGGCTTCACACCCCCCAGATAAAGACTCCAGGAAATTGGATGCCATGGCAAAAAAGCAGTACATGGCATCCTCTTTGGGACTCAGGCAGGCTAATTACATGACCTATACAGCCAGGTACCAGAAGTCCAGGTGGGACACTGTACTGGCACTGGCTAAGCAGGCCCCGCCCCAGCTCGCCAAGGAGCTGGAGAAGGTGGCTGCTGATGGGATTGAGGCATCAAAAATTCAATTTCATGCTGCTGTGGACTCCAATGATGTTTCATCTAGAGTCATGGCTACATCTGTGTCTCTTCGGAGACTGGCTTGGCTCAGGTGTACTAGCCTTTCTCAGGATACCCAGACTAAGGCTATGGATTTTCCTGTGGTTAATAATTCTCTGTTTGGGGAGCAGACAAAGAATTATATGGAAAAAAAAATGGACGAATACAGGACCACCTATAGAAGTGCACAGGCCAAGGAAAGGCAGGCAACTCCTCAAAGATAGCAAGCTAGGGGCAGTGGCAGGCCTTTTCATAGGCCTTTCTACCAAGCACAGGCCTCCTCTCCTTTTTATCAGAGGGGGTTCTTCAGAGGGAGAGGCAGAAGGGGGATGAGCAGGGTTGCATCCACCTCTCAGCCTAAGGCTCCTGACAAGCAGACACCCTGAGGTGTCAGCCCGGGTCGACTCCCTCATTCCTGTAGGAGGCAGGCTGGCCTACTATTTCCAGGACTGGAAGTCTGTTACCTCTGACAAGTGGGTCCTGGAGGTAGTATTCCAGGGACTGGCTCTCAGCTTCAAAAAATTCCCAAAGCTGAGAGTCAGATCTTTTCCACCTGCAAACATCTCTGAAACCATTGCCCTAGAGGCAGAGGTTTCATCTCTTCTGGCCTTAAGGGCCATATAGAGAGTTCCTACAATACATGGGGGGAAAAGGTCTGTACTCCAAGTACTTCCTTACCCCCGGAAAAAACAGGGGAGTGGTGGTCCATCCTAGACTTAAGATACCTAAACAAACATTTGTTAAAGCCAAAGTTCAAAATGGTGACTCTGGGAATAATTCTTCCCTCTCTAAGGCAAGGGGATTGGCTAGCCTCCCTGGACCTAAAGGATGCCTACTTTCATATTCCCATCAGGTGCTCCCACAGAAAGTACCTCAGGTTCGAACTTCCTTCAGGCCATTACCAGTTCAAAGCAATGCCTTTCCGCCTAACATCAGCTCCAAGGGTGTTCACAAAATGCTTAGCAGTAGTAGTGGCTTTCCTAAGGAGAAAAAATATCTCCATATTCCCGTACCTGGACGACTGGCTTATTATGGGTCAGCCGCCAGACCAAGTCAGGTCAGATCTGAAAGTGGCCCAGCAAGTGCTCACTTCTCTAGGTTTCCTTCTTAGTCTTCCCAAGTCAGTTCTCGAGCCAGTATAACTGTTGACTTTCATTGGGGTAGAACTAGACACTGTTAAAGCAAGAGCATTTCTCCCCTTGGTAAGGGTGAAGACCATCGTGAAGCTGGCTTCTTCCTTCCATCTTCTGGTTTCTTGACCAGCAAGTCACTTTCCTTAGCTTCTGGGCCACGTGGCAGCTTCCACTGTAGTGGTCCAGGGGGCCAGATTTCAGATGAGGGACATTCAGTTTCATCTGAGGGCTTTTTGGTCTCAGAAAAAGATCCTCTAACCAAACTGGTTCCAGTGACTCACACTCTGATCCAGGCTCTTCAGTGGTGACAGGATCAGGACAGTCTCAGGCTAGGGATCCCATTCATTACTCAGTCCCATTCTGTGGTTCTAACCACAGACGCCTCCCTCCTGGGCTGGGGAGCTCACTTGGGGACTCTCACAGCACAGGAAGTGTGGTCCACTCAGGAGTCTCTTTTCCCCATCAACTTTCTGGAGCTCAGGGCAGTTTATCTGGCCCTGCAAGCCTTCTCACAATCAGTACAGAACAAGGTGGTTCAGGTCGGGACAGACAACACCACCAACATGTGGTATATCAACAAGCAGAGAGGCACTCGGTCTACGGCCTTGTGCATGGAAGCCATGAAAATATGGTCTCTGGCTTATTCCCTACAGACCTCTCTGGTAGCAGTCCTCCTCCCAGGAAAGGACAATATGCTAGCAGATGCACTGAGCAGGATTTCCCAGGACCATCACGAATGGTCCCTGGATCCCCTAGTGTTAAAAGTGATTTTTTCAAGATGGGGCACTCCAAAGATAGATCCCTTTGCAGCCCCAGACAATCACCAACTTCCTCTCTTCTGTTGGCTCAGTCCCTCTGGATGCCTTGATTCTGAATTGGGAAAGGACATTTCTGTATGCCTTCCCTCCTTTTCCTCTACTGTTCAAGGTCCTGGTCAAGATAAGGTCACGATCTTGCAAAATGATCCTGATTGCTCCAGATTGGGCCAGGCAGCCTTGGTGTCCCCTGTTGCTGTCCCTAGCAGTCCATCTTCCCCTATCTCTTCCCAGGAATCACAATCTGTTAACCTTCTCTTGGGGGAGGATCTGGTATCCCAACCTTCGATCTCTCAATCTCAAGGCATTGCTCTTGAAGAGTTAGAGTATGCAAATTTACATCTGTCTCAAGGGGTTCTGGACATTCTCAAAGCCTCTAGAAAACCTGCCACCAGAATAACTTATAACTCCAAATGGAAAAGATTCAGCATTTGGTGTTCTAAGAAACATCTATCTCCAGATACTGCTGACTTGTCTACAGTTCTGGATTACATGATTCATCTTAATGGCCTAGGCCTCAAACCAGCTACCCTGAAAGTGCATTTGTTAGCTGTTTCTGCTTTTCTGTCAGTAGGAAAGCCTTCCTCCCTTGCATCTCATCCTGTTTTCTGTAAATTTTTCAAGGGATTGCTTCATACCAATCCTTCCTTTAGGGATCCTACCCCTGCTTGGGACCTTAATGTTTGCATTGCCCAGCTTATGCAACCCCCTTTTGAGCCTTTGTCTTTGTCTTCTTCTAATGGAGTCTTGCTGTATTCTGACCTCCCTCCCAGCCTCCCCTCTCAGAACCTGTTTTTGGGAAGTGGACTGGCAGGTGCAGTGTTGCACCCCAGGGGTGCATTTGGGCACTCCCTCTTTTTAGAGAGGTGGAGTGGGTTATGTTTCTTTATTTTAATAATCATAAGTTGTTCACTACCTGGTTTTGATTTTGGATTTCTCAACTTGAGTCTTTTTGGAGATCCAAAATATTTGGTTGCCATTTGGCTAGTAAAATTTTACAATTTCCACATAGTAGGGTTAGTTAGTTAGTATTAGCTTGTAAGAATCTGATGGTTACACTTCAAAGTGCAGCAGACAGAGCTTTGAACCGAGCTCAAGCTCAACATTCTATGCCCTGCAAAGAATTTAACTCTTTCCTCTCCGGAACAGTTCAAGTCCTGGGTCTTACTGCAATAAGTCAGAATACAGGAAGACTCCATTAGATGAAACACAATTACTATGGTGAGTAATTTTTTCTTTTATCATAAACTGACAGTCAAAACTGTTTCTTCTGACTTATTTAAATATATTACAGATATACACGCACACAGACTAGATAATGCCACTGTACAAATATATCAAGTGTAACATGTTTCAAAACACATCAGCAACCTCCAGTCATGACACCAGTAGTCACATTTCAAATACCACCCCGCAAGCCCCACCCCATGCGTACAAACATCATGGCACAATTCTGTGTAATTTTGAGTAACTCAGTTCTGCTGATGCCATGGATTGTTTGCTGGGAATCAGAAGAGGGCTTTTAGTAAACATGCTTAGCAATAGTAGCAAAACCTTTATAGTGACAAAGTGAGTATCTGACTTATGTGGACTGTCCCTGTTCCATAAGGATTTTAATCTTTAAGATTACAGAATGCTGTTTAACAGTGTATAATACTGTTTGTGCCCATTAATTTATAATCTAATCTAAGCCCTATCTCTTTAGCCATCTCAGGGGTACAAATCAGGAAAAACAGTAGGCTGGCTGGCATGAAGGACAGTCCAGGAAAACAATGATACCATCCAGTCTATTAGTAGCTTCCATTTCTCCATTGCTATACAGTAAGAAGGCATTTCCGTTATATAGTGTATAGTGGAGTGTTGTTATGTATAGAATTCCATCCCTTTCAAAATGCTGTTATACCACAGTTCAAAGGTCATAGAATGTGATTCTACCCTACTATGGTAGAACAGCATTCTACAGTAGAACCTCTACAGACAGCATGAGTCAGTTTCATTTTGAAAGCAAAAGAACTCACAAACATACATTCACACAGTACTGTACACTATAAAAAATACAGGATGAGCAACTCTATGCTTTGCTCTCGAGGTCAAAGGGAATCAGAAGCCCCCTGTGGCAGAACACACTGGTTATGCATAGTTGCCCATCCAGTATTCTCTATATCCTATCCCAGATGCTGATAAGCCATTTGCAGGTGTCACTTTCCTGATTTTTATGTTTGCTTGCATGCATGTGCAAAAAACATAGTGCCATCGTCCGAGTTTTCGGAGGTGTGGCAGCCCTCTTCCAATTCAGTCATTGTGTTTGGAGGCACGGCCGCAGTTCTCCAATGGCTGCTGGAGCTGTCTATGACAGCAGTCGAAAATGCAGTGGAGTACAGTTGAAAGGGGGAGATACGCTTCGGTGAGCAGCGATAAGATATCGCCTGCTCATGCGCGTGCCCCCCACACACACACACACACACACACATGCATGCATACTGCGTGCTCTCCCCCCCACGCACACACTGTGCCCAATCCCCCATCGGCTGTGCTGCGCCCCCCCAAGCAGAGTTCCACATGCCACACTGGGTGCCCACCCCAGCGTGGCTACACATCGTATAGTCGACAGGGGTGCCCAATCCATCAGCTCCACTATTCCCCCCCCAGAGAATACAGGGCTCCCAGCGTGGCAACAGATGCTATCGCTGACGGGGGTGCCCAACCCCCCGTCGGCTCCACACCCCCCCAAACAGCTGTCCTTGTGCCATTCTGGGAGCCCACCCCAGTGTGGCAAACGTCCAGCGTCGTTGTCCTTTTAAAAAACAAAAACCCTGAAACACAAAAGCGGTCCCTCGCTGTCTCTGCCCACCACCCGCCCACCACCACCCTGCCTCCCACCCCTCACCCCATACTTACCTCCGGACTCGACTCGGCGATCTTGAGTGGACCGGGAACCGTCTGCACTCTTAAAGATGACCCATGAACTGAGGAAATGGCGATAAGCTGTATAATGGGATAGACAGGGTTTTTCAACTTTGCTGCATATCTCAGGCATTTTTTGAATTTTGCACCAAATTTTCAACATGGGGTTTTGGGACCCCTTCTCATAATGCTGTCACTGTCATGGTGTTACTCGGGCCTGAAGGGTGATTTAGCAGTCCTCGTGAAATCACCTTCGGGATTCGAATAACACAACACTGCCACTGTTCATAAGGTGGGCTCTCAAAAGCCTATGGTGAAAATTTGGTGGAAAAATTCCTAAAATGACTGTTTTATTTGAGCTGCAGTACTGGCGCGAGTTCCCACAGACGCTTGTAAGTTCGCTACTTCAATATTGCCATTTTATTACACTTCCTTATGAACAATGCAGCTGTCATTTTTCACATCTTGCCCAAAACGTGTTTCTGCCCATGTGAGCACAATGGTGCAGTCGGTGTCTGAAATCAATGTATGGGACATTATTAAGAAAATTACAGTGACACTGTTCATGAGTAGAGAGTCTTAAAATGGCTGTGATGAAATTTGGTGACAAGATCATAAAATGACTGTGTTACGGTGAGCATTCGCAGATTTCCACACCCTCATAAGTTCATGACTTTGTAATATTTTCAGTCCAGATTTTCACCAGTGGCATTTTTCACACTTCCTTATGAACAGTACAGCTGTCATTTTTCACAACATGGCCGAAATATGTTTTCACACTTTCAGCACAGAGATGCATGGTCGCTGTGGGAAATCATTGTTCGGGACAGATAAAGAAAATCACAGTGACACTGTTCATGATCGGAGGTCCCAAAATGCCTGTATTGACAATCTGCTGTAAAAAATCCCCAAACTAATTACATTACGGGTGTGCGTTGCACAGTTTCTATGCACGCTTGTGGCTTCACCAGTTTTTTTAATATTTTTACTGCAGATTTCCAACATTGCCATTTTTTACACCTCCCCATGAACAGTACAGCTGTCATTTTTCACATCCTGTTCGGAATGTGTTTTTGCACCTGTGGTGCTAAATGCCATAGTCGCTGTGCATAAGCAGCTTTCGGCTAACAAACTGATATTGCCACTGTTCATGAGGTAGGGGGTCACAAAAAAACATGTTGAAAATTTGGAGTGAAAATACCAACGAATGCCTGAGGTGTTAGGGTTTCCAACCATAACGCCCACCCTGTAGAGAATGACAGGCATCAGGGGTGTGACTTGGGATTCTTGCCTGTAATGCTCATACCATTCCACACCCTGCAGCCAGTGAGAGGCATCGAGGTATGCCTTGGACTCTTCGGCCCCAAAGTTCACCCCATTCTCCTATACCGCACCCATCTCACCATATTTTCTGATGGAATGGGGTGCGCATAAGGGCCAAAGACCCCAAGGCACACCGTGACACTTGTCAGTGTCTGCAGGGTAGGGTGTGGTGAAATGGCATGGCCGTTATGCCTGACGACCCAAAGGCACACCCCAATGCCTGTCACTCTCTGCAGGGTGGTGGTGGGGTTGGCTTCAGTTCAATACTTCACTGCTATTCCTATTATGCAGCTCTGTAACTTCTACACTACCATTGCCAATGCCAGCAAGCAAACATTCGGCAGTGACAAATGCTTGTTAGATACAAGGCTGGAGTTTTATAGGGTCCACAGTTTATTTAAACAGTGATGCAAATAATGACCATACAGTAGCTCAGAAAGGATTGATCTGGAAAAATAAATGAATTAATCTTTGAATTTTGCACTTTCCTGGTGCGGCAAACAAATTGAAACATCCCCTCGTGGGCTTCAGTTTGTCAGATAGTGTAATAAGCATATCTGTGCATGATCCCCCCCTCCACCGATCCATATTGAATAGACTTTGGACTTTGGTAGGAACTATATCTGTATGAGCCATACCTCTCAACCTCTCAGCAGTAACAAGCATTTGTCAATGCCGAATGTTTGCTTGCTGGCATTAGCAGTGGAAGTGCAGGAGTTGGACAGATGTAGTATAGGAATGGCAGTGATGTATTGAACTGACGCTAACTCCACCCCCACCCTGCAGAGATGGACAGGCATTGGGGTATGCCGTTGGGTCGTCACCCATAACAGTCATGACATTTCACCTCACCCTACCCTGCAGACACTGACAAGTGTCGAGGTGTGCCTTGGGGTGTTCAGGCTTTACACTCACCTCATTCCATAAGGAAATACGCTGAAATGGGTGCAGTATAAAAGAATGGTGTGAACTCTGGGTTAAAAGAGTCCAAGGCACACCTCTGTGCCTGTCACTGGCTGCAGGGTGGGGGTGTGGGGTGGAATGGCGTGAGCATTACTGTCGATAATCCCAAGTCACACCTCTGATGCTTGTTAGACCCTACAGGGTGGACCATTATGGTCGGAAACCCTAATGCCCTGGGCGTTTATTTGAACTTTTACTCCAAGTTTTCAACACAGGCTTTTTGTGACCCCACCGCATGAAATGTGACACTATCAGTTTGTTAGCCAAAAGGTAATTTAACACGTTTGGCGCCACAGGTGCGAAAACACATTTCGAACACAGTGTGAAAAATGACAGCTGCACTGTTCGTGAGGAGATGTAAAAAAATGGTAATGTTGAAAATCTGGAGTGAAAATATAAAAAAACTGGTGAAGTCATGAGTGTGTATAGAAACTGCACAACGCACACTCGTAACACAATTATTGTGGAGATTTTTTTCACCAGATTTTCAATATAGGCATTTTGGAACCTCGCTCATGAACAGTGTTACTGTGATTTTCTTAATCTGACCTGAACACTGATTTCCCACAGCGACTGTGCTATTCTGCACCGGAAAAGCGAAAACACATTTTGGCCAGGATATGAAAAATGACAGCTGTACTGTTCATAAGGATGTGTGGAAAAATGCCAGTGTTGAAAATCTGGGTGAAAATGTACAAATAAGCGAACTTGCAGGAGTGTGGCGGAAACTGTCTGTGTCGGCTAGTGAAACAGTCATTTTTGGAATTTTTTACAAATTTGCAACATAGGCCTTTTGAGAGCCCACCATGACCATTGACACTGTCATTTTAGCATCAAGTCCTGAAAGGTGATTCCATGCAGTGACCACGAAATCACCTTTCAGGACCAAATAACCAGATGACAGTGACTGAATTCATGAGATGGAGTCCCAAGAACCCCATGTTGAAAATTTGGTGCAAAAATTCGAAAAAATGACCGAGATATGAACCAAAGTTGGAAAACCCCTATTTATGCCATTATACAGCTTATCAGCATTTCTTCAGTTTGCGTTAGGCTTTGAAGAGTGTAGACGTGTTCCCGGTCCACTGAAGATCGTTGCGCTGGCCTCCAGTAAGTATGATGGGGTGGGTAGTGTGGGGGAGGTGGGTCGTGGAGGTTGGGCGTGGGTTGGGGAGTGCAGGGCAAGCAAGGGACCTTTTTTGTTCGTTTTTTTTTAAATAGTGCTTGGGACTTTTGCCATGCTGGGCTGGACTCCCAGCGTGGCACCTGGAAAGTTGTTTGGGGTAGCAGTGGAGCCCAGCGGGGTTAGGCACCCCCGTTGGCTACATGTACAAGTGCGGGGAAGGCACATGATGGCGTGGGACTTTTGCCACGCTGGGTAGACTCCCAGCATGGCACCTTGAAGTTTGTTTTGAGGGCAGAGGAGAGTAGTATTGGTGCATACTAAGTGACAAAATGATTAATGGGCTTTTAATGACCCCCAGGATATGCGTGGCCCCACCCCGTCCACGTCCGCTTCTGGCGGCGTAGGATATGACATAGCCCACCCCTACACCACATCCACTTCCAGCAGCACAGGAAATGGCGTAGCACCACCCATGTGCCAGTATGGCGCAGTTCTGGCTACGCCGGATATTAAATGATGTTCCACCCCTGATATAATGCACCCCCTTTTCTGGCACGGGGCTATGACGCACTTATGGGTTGGGCAGATTTGGGCTTGTTCAGGCTTGTCAGGGCTTGTCAGAGGGTCCAAGCCAGACTTGATGTTGGTAAAGCCCCACACCATTGGGTATCCATAGTCTGCCTGCACCATGTTTTGCTCATGTATGTGTAGAGTTCCTGAGGAGAGCAGCAATGAGGATAACAATGATTCAGCCACTGGATATGCTATGATGGATGAACATAGCCGATGTTATCCTACACCTTCTGCTAGTGTCACACCAGAGGAGCTCAATTTGGTGGACTCTGGTATGCCCGATTTGATAGAACAATTCATGAACCTCCATTTGCAAGATACTCATGAGCTCGTTAATACAGATGAGCAGCGGGGAGAGCCAGATGTGCTGGACACTGAGAAATGCTCTGACGAAAAGTCTGCTGAGACTGGGGCTGCGAGTTATGGATCACCGGAAAAGTCTATCATGCTGGGCCTGGTTAAGGGCATTTTAATACAACTACTGCAAGACTTGATGGCACAGGACTTGAAGATAAAGTGTGAGGGCTGTGCAATTGACCACCCATCACAGCTAAGACATAGCTGTATATACGGACCTGAGGAGGGTACTGGGAGCTTGTTTTTCCTGAACTCTGTGAGAGATTGCGCCCTCGATGGATCAAGCTACTAGTGGAATCTACAGCATGGAAGCTTGGGTGCACAGCATCCTATTTTGATACAATACAAGCTGTTAATGATGCACTGACAGAATTTAAAGCATTGCCTAGTATTGCTAAAGGCCTTGACGGACTGTATGACCAGTTGAGTATAACACTACAGAACGCTGTTGAAGAAGCTGTTTCTTCAGGAAGTCATAAAAAATATTTTAAAAGCCCTCTGCAAAAAGGAAGCCCTGTGCCCTATTACATGTACTTGTATGATATTGGAAGTTCTGATGAGGAACACATGGCTACGTGGTGAGAGCCATTAAGATGGGTAACGTGTGGGGAAACCACTAAAGAAACTTTGAAAAGCAGAAAATGAAAAATATTTTACAGACATTGATAAACATACAAATTCCAGACTATGCTACTCGCCACCAATGCAGTCCCATAAATGGTGATAAACTTCGGTTTATCCAGATTTTGATGAATGACATTAAAAAACACTCACATTGGTGTGAAATAATGAAAATGACTGTGCGTATAAACAATAATGTGTTAGAAGCTGTTCAAAATGTGCTACCACTAATATTTGAAAAACAGGAGTCTGTTTCTCAGGTTCGTGTTTTGGTAGCTATGGCCTACTGCGTTGAGATCTGCTGTTCTATTTTAAAATGCCAAAGGCAGCAAGATGTTAGAGATGTGATTGAATTTACATCAGATTTTCTTGTAACGCAGCAAAACAAGGCCTGCCTTTTCCTGTTGTGATGTTTTATACTATCATATAGTGTAATTTTAGCACAGCTGCTATCGCGTGTTTTGTGTTGTTGTTATATAATGTATGTGTACAATGTGCGTGCTTTCATAATAAAAATATTAAGACTGGAAAAAAAGCCTGTGTCTTATTTGTGCTGTTTAAGAAAAAGCATGGCTAAGAAAGCCTTGAAAAAAATTTACTATGATCCTATTTTGCCTGGTAGCTTAGGAGGCGTGCAAAGACTACATGACGCTGCAAATCAAGAGAAAAGGCTTACCCGCACTCAAGTAACACAATGGTTGTCATTACAAGATGCCTACACTATGTACAAGCCTGCAAGGAAACGATTTCTTAGAAACAGGGTAGTTGTTAACAACATTGATGCACAATGACAAGCCGATTTGGTGGAGATGAGTAGCCTTTCCAAAGAAAATGACGGATTCCGGTTTATTCTGACAGTTATTGATGTTCTGTCAAAATATGCATGGACGAAAGTGTTAAAAAAAATAAATCAGGAACAGAGGTGACAGAGGCTTTCAAAATGATACTACGAGAGGGCCGCAAGCCTGAAAAATTACAAACAGATGAAGGGACTGAATTTCTTAATGCTAAATTTCAATTATTTTTAAAATCACAAAGCATACACCATTTTACAACATCAAATGATGTTAAGGCATGCATTATAGAAAGATTTAACCGCACATTGAAAACAAAAATGTGGAGATATTTTACAGCATTTAATACGTATAGGTACATAGATGTCCTACAATCTTTAACAGGGTCCTACAATTATAGTTATCACCCGGTCCATCAAAATGAGGCCTGTCGATGTAACAAATGACAATTCTTTAATTACCTGGAAAAATCTATATAAAGATCTTGCACCAAAAGTGAAAAGACCTTTCAAATTTCATGTGGGTGATCACGTGCGTGTTTCTAGAGTTAAGAAAACATTTGAAAAAGGTTATGAACAAAACTTTACCAGCGAGATATTCATTATTTCTGAATGTATACCTAAGCCTATACCAGTGTACAAATTAAAAGATTATGATGGTGATGAAATAAGAGGTACATTTTATGATCAAGAATTGGTAAAAGTACATGAACACAACAAACCCGTGTATACAGGGTGGAAAATAGTCTCACAGAAAACACAAGGAATAAACAATTTGTTTTAGTGAAATGGCTCAAGCTGGCCATCAAAATTTAACAGTTGGATAGAATCCAAACAACTGAGAGATTTAAAATTATAAAGATGCATTCATGTTTTACATGATGGCAGTTACGTGAAGACGTTAGTGGTAAAACAATGTCTGAGAATGGTTTTATATTACATTGCCCAGCAATGCCTCTTTGAAATGTTTCCCAACAACACAATATCGGATTATACTGTGAAACTAGCAAAACCTATCAATTTAGTGGGTTTATGGGAAGTTGGTCTGTCGGAAATACAGTACCCAAGGACGTGGGACAATATTACATCACACGATGGGAAATTTCATGCTGGTGAAACTTCTAGGCCTATATTAACATTATCGATCCCCAGAGGTTATTATCAAAATGTTGAAGATGTCACAGCAGCCATCAATGAGACACTGGAAAGCGCAAAGCTAGAATTGTGGCTAGAATATGACAGTCAGGACCGGAAAATAAAATTCCACAACATTAGTGGTAGATCTTTCATAGCTCGTAATAATCTTGCTCGTATTTTGGGGATACCACCTGGCATCCCACAAGTGCAGTCAAGCATTGTACCATATTATGCAGACATCACTGGCGGCTTTTATACACTGTTTGTATATTCAGATATTGTTGAGCAGCAAAGAGTCGGAGACAGCCATGTCCCCCTACTTCGTTGTGTGGAAATATCTGGTAAGAATAATGACATCATAACCATACGCTATGATAAGCCAGATTATATACCAATCAGCAAACATCAGTTTGACACTACTGTATAACTATTGTAATAAAGAATGATCAAGACAAAAATGTGTTATTCTTGTTTGGCAAAGTGATCGTGAAGCTTCATTTTTGCCCTGTTAAAAGAGCCTTCTGAATGCCTACAATGTCACAGAGGTTGTACAGCGACCCTAGCCTTTATGTGGCCTATTACAAAGCACAGGCTGGTCATGGCTTGTCTGGTTTTCATGGAGCCCCTGTTATGTATGGTGCGGGCATAGGCGGTATATTTAGAGGCTTATTTAGAAAAGCTGTTCCACTATTACAAAAAGGTTTCCAGATAGTGAAACCCCCACCTTAAATCAGCAGCTAAAAATATTGTAAAAGATGTAGTGGGGAATGTTGTGAGTTTCTTTACAACACATGATCCAGAGAAGCCACAAGATGGGGCAGGAATGGTTGCTTACAAGAGAACCAATAAGAAAAGGAGAATAGCCCTCCCAGGGATCCGTGAAAGCACTATTAAAAAGGCTGCGTGTTCAAAAGAAAAGAACAGTTGTGAAACGTAAGCGCCAGGAGAGAAAACAGCGTAAAAGCAACAGACAAAGAGACTTATTTTAAATCATGTCTATGGTACACTGCATGTCTCAAGAATGTGGAAAATCAGAACTAGACCTCTTCATGTTACCACCGACCCAAACCAGTATAGAGAAAAACCTTTATGTCGAAATCCCACCCTTGTCAGCCTTAAGCGATAGCGCCCCTCTGGAGTTTTATGTGGCAGGTAATGGTGAAGACTATGTTGACCTAAACAACACGTTGTTATACCTTTTGTGCAAGATCACTAAGGCTGACGGTAGTGACATTGATGATCAGGCTAGAGTGAGCTTAATTAATTACCCTTTAGCAACAATCTTTAGCCAAGTGGATATAGTGGTGGGTGATCATCTAATTAGCCAAAGTAATAACAGTTACCCCTACAGAGCAATTATTGAATCACTGCTCAATTACAGCGAAGACACCCTGTCTACACAATTTTCATCTGGATTATTTTATAAAGATATACCAGGGCAGCATGAAAATACAGCTCTTAATGGGCCCAATGAGGGTTTTAAAAAGCGAGCAGCTTTTACAGCAGGCAGTCGCATGGTAGAACTGGCTGGACCGATTCACGCAGACCTTTTTTTCCAGGAAAAATTGCTCTTGAATGGAGTAGATGTTAAAATTAAATTTGTTCGTAACAAGAATGAATTTTGTTTAATAAGCAGTGATGCAAATGAAGAACATAAATTACAAATAAAGGCGGCATCTCTATATGTAAAAAGGGTAAAAATTTCACCAGCTGTACATATTGGCCATGCTTAGGCTTTACAGTCTGCTAATGCAAAGTACCCTATTGATCGTGTTAGCATGAAAGTGTTTAGTATAGCAGGTGGGAGTCGTGTATGTAACCAAGATAATCTGTTTCTGGGTCAGATACCTAAATTATTGGTGATGGGCTTTGTAGATAATGATGCTTTCAGTGGTGTGTATAATAAAAACCCATTCAATTTTAAGCATTTTAACATTAACTTTATAGCCCTCTATGTGGATGGTGAATAAGTCCCTGCTAAACCACTGCAACCTAACTTTACAAGTGGTAATGCTGTCAGAGAATATATCAGTCTGATCCACGCAAGTGGAAAACATATGAAAGACAGCCCTCTGCTGATAGACCGTGTAGGTTTTTGTCAGGGGTACACACTTTTTGCTTTTGATCTAAGTTCTGACCAAGACTGTAGTGACCATTATTCGCTAATCCGCTCAGGCAACCTGAGAGCTGAAATACGGTGTGCTGACCCACTACCAGCTACAGTGAATATGATGGTGTATGCTGTTTTTGATAATGTTGTGGAGATTAATCAAAGACGAAACGTGTTTGACTTTAATTAAACATGAGTACTCAACAACTGGACACATTTCTCCACAACAACTCTTCTACCAGAAATAGCTTTTTGGGGGTCTTTGCAAGTGATCAACTACCTTCAGAGAGACTTACATGCATGCCAGCCTCTTTAGTTGTGAATACACAGCCCCGGTCTATGCCTGGTGAACATTGGTTAGCTATTTATTTACCTGACCATACCACTGGGGAATTTTTGACTCTTATGGATTTCCTCCAGACTTTACATTTTTCCACCATCAATTATTACGTTTTCAGGAAAAATGTGAGAAACACTGTTTAACTCTAAACAGGTTCAAGATGTAACATCTATGACCTGTGGACACCATTGTATATTTTTCTTACATCATAGATGCAAAGGTGTATCCTTTAATGATGTGATTAGTCTGTATTCTGATAATTTAATAATGAATGATCGGAAAGTTTATAAATTTGTCAAGCAATGTAGAATTGTTGAAGGTGAAACCTTCTTTTCTTTAAGCCATGAACAGTAATTTCATGTTATGATTATAACCAGCGATATTACTGTTGACAGATCCAGAGCAATGCATGCTGTATTTTCTAGACAACATTGTAGTTTGCTTTTATAGTGTATAATTAATAAAGGTTCTGTTGTGAGGAGACAATAAACACAACCATTTGTGAATTGCATCAAGTGTTTATTTTACAATATGATAACAAAATAAAAGACAGCATGTAGTTTAATTAATAAAATGTACAAAACACACAATTAGGAGAACGGTGTAGGACATAGCACAGGTGTTAAAACATTAACCATTGTGGTTTCTTAAAAGGGGTTTTTCTTATCCTTGTCACCGGTGATGCTGTGCGGGATTCGGATGCTGTCATTGCAGAAGTATCTGTCAGAACCTCTGACAGCTGTTTTTTAGAACTCTGAATCAAATACAGTATCTGTTTTGTATGTTGGGTACCACTGATTCAGGAGCATTAATTTCTGCTAAAGCATTGATAAATTTATCCCACCCCCTAGGTTTTTTAGCATCAGTTGTATATCTTTGCGAAGTAACAGCTCTGACTAAATCATATATGTGAGATCCTTTAATGGGCACACCATGATATATAAATTCACCACGATCATTCCAATCTGTAACACCAGCAGACCTTTTTAGTTTGCTTGACAACATTTCAGTGTTTTTTCGGGCATGCACAGAAACACCTTGTAATATGTCACTGTATACGTCATCAGTGCCAGGTAGCAGTGTGTTGTCATCTTGTGACTGCATTAGCGCATGTGGTGTCAAAGATAATGACAAGTTTGCAACATCTTTTTCACCCTGGCGTACAACTGTGAGATAGCGTTGTAGCACATTCCCATATACTTTAGCCTTCTCATATTCAGAGAGGTCAGTCCTTTGAAGAACAGCCTGCATCTCAGCATCCAGCTGGCGTTCCACACTCTTTCTTGGTAGTTCTTAAGGGGATGGCTGACCTCTTAGCATGTCCAGCTGATGTTTAGGTACCAAATACATTTTTTGTGCATAAGCCATGCCTGTCTCATCTGCTTGATAGAAGGCTGGTTAAAAATGGTATAGCCACACTGAGCAAGGTGCCTATAAAACCCCAGACTGTGTTACAAGATGCTTCTTATGTTTAACAGATAGCTTTTATTACTTAATTTTTAACAATGTTGCGTCTCCTCTTAGCTTCCTAATCTGATGAGTTGTGAGAGGTATATTCCTTTAATAGCATTGACTGCCACCTCTGCAATTGCTGCTATTAAATCATCAGAGGCTGAACAGAAATAGCTTTTGCTGTCGTGGTGGCCTCTTCACCAGCAGCTAAGCACTGCAAGGTTTCTTTTCAGACGTGTGACATGTCCCAGGGCTATGACTATCTGGCTACAATGAACAAATGAGGCAGTTATTATTTTTGTGGTGCATTCTGTTTCATGATGTATGCAACAGGTAAAGCAGGAAACAAACCAGACCATAAGCGGTATGCTTCCGTGTAGTGGTTTAAATCCACCAGAAGATAACCATAGGCCTCATGGGTAGCATCTTCAAGAACCTCTTCAAAAATCTGGTCTTTCCAGGATACATCTGGCGGGCCAGTGTACTGACCTGTAGCTTATCTCTGGGATTTTTAAATAAAACTATATAATTAGCATTTAAATTTATGGTCCTGCTTTTTTTACCCTGGACAAACAAATTTTGTGTGACATACAGGATACTAACATTTCTGTGGTGGCAGTACTGTGTGAAACATTTCTGAATTTCACAGTTTTCAGATGCTGTTTCCATTAAGTCATCTACAATTAAAAGATTTACTTTTTGAGGTGGTAATAATTCATCATCTTGTAGAGTGCTAGGAATACCTTCTATAAATCTCAGCTGAGGAAATTTACTACGCAATTCTGTATACAAAGGTTGCCAACAGCTATAACACCAGATAATATTTTCTGGAAATCTTGTTAAAGCACCGAGACCAGCTTTCAACATGCTTTTAATAAAATAACTTTTCCCACAGTTTGATGGTCCAGCCAAAATACAGGAAAAGAGGGTGCTGCAAACGTATATCCATCCCATACTCATATCCAGAAGCCATAAGGCAATGTTTTAAACTCTCAGTCAAAACCCTTTTGTTGTAGACAACCCTAAGGTTTCTTTTCTGGCCTGTTTTCAATAGTGATGCTGTTTTTGTTTCTCACAATTTTTTCAGTCCAGTAGTAACTGATTGTACCCCAACACCTTCATCTGCACCACCGTCCTTGACAAAATGCTGTACTAGTGATTTGAGACAGCTGTAGTTAACCTTTTCACTATTAGCCATGTTCAGTGTTATGCCTTCCTGTCATGCAAATTTTACCATTGGTCAGTTTGTAGCCATAGGTTTTAGGACCACCAGACACAAACTCCACAATGTGTTCACCATGTGGTAATTCACTGGTCAGATCACCCAAATAGTCACCCAGTGGTGGATCCCAGTCACCCGGTCTGCTGACAAATATGACCGAGTCTGTATCATGGTATAAACAGCGGTCTTGCAGGCTTTCAAGTAAACTGTACAATTTAAGTCTAGCATAAGCTGTGGTAAAGGCAGCAATAACAACATTAATGTCGGTAGCGTTTGCTTAGTGATTTTCAGTGTATTTCCATTGTACTGAGGCTGTATCATCATCGTTAATGAAATACAGACTAGGTACATGGTAGCGATCCATGAAAAGGTACTGAAAGAGTTCTTCAGCATCCTTGACAAGCGCTGTGTTCATCAAGTTAGGTCGCTGGCCAAATTTTCCCCACAAAGAATTCAAAAACAGCTTTGAAATCTGTTTTTGTGCTGGGTTATTTGCTATATTTTCTGCTTCTAAAACAACACTTTCCTTAGCATAGTACTGCCTGATGTGGCTACGTTCTACATCAGATGTACACCAATTTGGATACCTAAGCTTCCTGTTTCCCTTTAGGTGTAATTTAATATAGTCTGTAAAAAGACTGTTCTGACCTGTCTTGGTAGTGCCAGACTTCATACACCTTAGCCACCTTATAACCTTTCTCTAAAGCCAGCTTTAGCTCTTCAATACACCATGTGCCCTCCAGAGATCGTTGTTCATCTGAATAGATACATGGTTGTGACTGCTGAACTGTCTCAGCACATGTGCGACACAGTGTGAACACTAACTTTCCACATATCCTGCTGGGCAGAACAGGCAAAAAGAGACCATGAGGCGGATACACTTTAGCTTTTATAATCCCAAAATATTGTCTGAGATCCTTGAAATTGTCATATATAACCACTGGGTGCCCTATGGGGTATGTCTTGGTCTTGTTCACATAGGGATACAAACTGGTAAAATCATAATAATAGATTTTCTCACCAGGCTGTAATATAAATGCAAAGCATTTGTACGCCCTCCATAAAGTGATTCACGGGGATCCATGGGCTCAGGAAAATCAGCTACTTTCAAAAAGGCCTGCAACTGAGGATTCTCACACACCAGCTGTTTCCATTCATGCTCCCACATAACCCTTACATTCATACCCTTTTCATGCCTGAGAAAGTTTAATTTCTTGATAGTCATGTAATATCGGTGTTTGTAGGTTGTGCCAAGCATTGGGTTAAACAAATCTTCATAGAAACATTCCCTGCAGCCATGATAAAAGCAACCTAAAAACTCAAATGCTGTAGGGACACCGTCTATTACAACATAACCATCAAGAAAGTAATTACCCACCTGCACTTCGCCACCATTCAAAGCATGCTGTATGGAAATATTTTCTTGTTTACTTATGTACATAAGCCACTGTATGGCAGGTGTGGAGTAACCCTTGCACTGGCGGTGATAGTTGTCAGCTGGTATAATCCCTATGGTGTCTGGCTCTAAAAATTTAAATGGATACATGGCCATGCATACTGATGCTATAGTAATGTACTGAAAAGGGTCAATTTGCCCCCCTCTCCTCTGCAATGTCTTGAAACATTTCCTCTACATCATCTTGAAACATTTCACATGCCTGTTTTAGAATCTCTATATCTGACTTGCAGTAGTGGTGTAATTCCTTTTTAAAATGAAATATATTTTTTTTATGCAATTCATGCCACTCCAAAAACTGTTTTTTTTTCATCTGCCATCATGTACTCTATACCAAAATCTTTGGGGTCAGGCATAGGCCCTACATAATTTTGATTTTCTGGTTTGTTAAAAAGTCGAAGAGCCCTTTACTCCTTCAAAGCCCATTGCATGTGGATAACAGCTAGTCTCATAGGTAGGAAATTTAAACTGTCAATAAAACGGATTTTAGCCGTGTTACAGTTATAGACATCAGTTTACTTCCCTGAGTCAGTAACTCCACCTCCATTTTCTCTTTTACAAGCTGGTTTAAGATGAAGTGACTGTCATGCCCTTTGCATTATGAGCTATAAAAGTGTGCCCTTAAACCCTTTTGAATAAACTTTTTACAAACTGTGCAATACAGTCAGTGCCTTCAAATTCCCACCCGACCTCTTTCAGTGGCGTAGATATAATTAGGAATATGTCTAGAGTCCCCAGCACTGACGTCTTGCATGCATTCAAAATCATAACATATATAGCTGCTTGAACATGGCGGTGTCTTTAATGGCTGAATATAGCATAAGTGGGGTAAAAGGGTGTACATCTGTAAGACAGTTATGACACTTTGGCTGAAAACAAATATGTACACCATCCTTAGGTTTTCCACTGTGATTTGCATACTTTAGTTAAATGACAATTGGGAATGTCAATTTATGCTGCCTGTAACAGTCTGTGGAGTTACAGTGTTTATTGCAATCAGGGCACTGTACCACCGCTTTGCACTTCACTGCAGCCAAAGACCTTTGCATGGCACATGTTGGGGTATGTGCGAACCTTTGTGTGCAAAAGGCATGACAATGCTCACACATACTTCTGGCACCAAAAAAGCCTTTAAGATTTTTAATACCATAATAATGGTTTTCGTGTAAAAGCATAAAAACAGTATTAGCCTGTTTATTAGGAGAACTCACAAACTTCTGCCATACACCAGCTTTGTTCATAAAGTAAACAAAGATGGTCACATTTAGCTCTGTCTCAAATAGGTGTATGTGGCTCAAATCTACAAGTGTGCGTTCTGACAAGCCTACCCTGTTGTGTAAATCTTTAGCTTTTGCTAATATCTGTACTTCAACTAATTGCTTGTGTAGCAAAGCAATTAAACTAGCAGCAAAGCATGATGTGTTACTTTGATTTACAATATTAACTAGGTGTCTTGCTTTTTGCTTTACAATGTGGCTAGATAAGATGCTTCTGACATCTCTGGAAACGCCCCCACGCACATTTCGCACAATTGTCACAACCAGCATTAATGTCTCATTAGCACACACCTCCATCTTGCTGTTTAATAAATTGGCAATATGTTCTAAAAATTCATCTGCATTTAATTCATTGGGGTTCCACCGTAATGAGTACACAGGATCATTTAAGCTATCACAACTCAGGTGTAGCTGCACAAAATCATTATTACCCAAAGTGGGCCTTATTCTGTCCAACAACTGTTGCACAGCTGTGTGGATTGCAGAATAGTATTGGTCTATGGACGTTATTTGGTCTAGGTTAGCAAAGCGAAACTGCTGGCAATACTCAGTACCATTAAAATTATTTCTGGGTACTTCATATTCATTTATTAATTCTAAATACACAGGTTCTGGTACATCATCTTCCCTCTCCTGTGGGACCCCCTGACTACACGTCTTCTTCATCTTCTTCATGGTCTGTGGTACCACCGCCCCCTATCTGCATGTGTTCAGGTGTGCTGTTTTGAGAAGGCCCCATACATTCCTCACAACCGGACAGTTCCATACAAATATCAGAATTATCACTCTGCACACATTCACAGTTTTCAGCCATACAACACGCTGTTTCACAACCACTATTTTCTTGGCCCTCAGGAGACTGCTGGCTTGATAAACACACGGGGCAAGCACACAAACAATCACAAACACAACTGTCAGAATTATCAACTGTGTTGTTTTGAGAAGGCGCCATACATACCTTGCTGTCTGTCAGTCCCCTACAAATATCAGAATTATCACTCTGTGCACATTCACAGTTTTCACTCATACAACACGCTGTTCCACGGTCACTGTTTTCTTGGCACTCAGGAGACTGCTGGCTTGATAAACACATGAGACAATCATTCAAACAAGCACAAACACAACATGATGTGTAAGACCCAGGTTCCCCATGATTATGTTGTCATGGCTTGTGTCTGTGCCAAGGACTCTGCTGTTTTTTCATTCTGCTACAGTCAACCAATATTTTTTTAGCCCTTCGAATTCTACTGCTAATATACTGGCTTACTATATTACGCCTAGTGTTTCTGATGACCCGCCCTTGTTGAATAATTCTATTAATAATTTTATTACACTCATTTTGAATAGTACACATTTTTACACCTCCTACAGCTAATTTTTGAATTAGTTTCCTAGTACCCACCATTTTTGGTATACCAGTCACAGCTAACAGAATTATTTAAAATTGACTTTATGACTATGATTCTGCAAAGCTAACCACCTTAATTGTGTTATTAGAAATTCCAAATATTAGATTGCAACCAGCGGGTATCTGCATATGTGAAGAGTCTGTCACAGGTATACCAAAAGGTTCTAAATTGTAACTATATGCATACACAAGTGTACCACTAGTTGGGCCTTTAACATGCGGTGACACTTTTTCAGGTATCAGTGTTCCAGGCGTAATTATAGGGTCAGCCTTACTCACACACACAGCTGATGATTTAATGCACGGCTGCTCTGCAGTTATACTTTCAGTGGCACAGTCTAATGTAACAGGTGTTTGTGTTCGTATATTATTATGTTTGCAGCACCTCTTACCCCAATCCCTGCACGACAACGGTGTTCACGTTTTGCACTTTTGTTGGTAGAAGGTGTATGGCCAGCTCTTAAAGACAAGCAAGAGGGGGCCTGAAGAAAGTTTCAAAATGTCGTCATTCTTTTGGGCTGCTGCCGTGGTTGCAGGCACTGTGTGTGGGGATGGTCCAGCCTTGTTAATAGGGTGCTTTTTCTGTCTGGATAGCCTTGAATATGCATGATGCCTTCTTGCAGACTTTTGAAATACAGCTTCTATATGATTAAATTCGGGTATCACCTAGTAACAAAAAATTAGAGAACATAAATATATCAGCACTATACATCGTATTGACTACATCCTGGATACAAACATGCAATATACCAACGTATTAAATAGTTTGCTACAATGAGCCACACATAATTAAAACTATAAAATCAGAAAAACGATGTGGTTTAAAAACATAGCCATGCCCAAAACTTCTTAACAAATATTGTACAAACACATGGCATTATATTACAATTTTTGTTACAAGAAAGCATGCTAAATTTACAAAAAAAAGAAAATATTTGCAAATACCACCACATCAGCCCCTTATCCATATGTAGCACTGTAAAAATAAGTAATTAGTTTTTAATTAATGCCCAACACTATTAAAAACTTTAACATATACCCGTTGTTTTGTCTTCATTAATTGATGTTTTATTTTCAGATGTGGTCTCCGGCTGACCAGTTTCTGTTTAAAAATCAAAGCAGTATATATGTCACCACTAACCAGATACTGTTTCCCAAGCATACTGTGTGTAGTCAAACAGCTATTACTTCTTTACACATGTAAAATCAGTATTTAGCTAGTTTTAGACTTTAGCAGATTTTTTCATCTGTCTACAAAGTGTAGGTGTCAATAAAACAGTTTGCTAGAGGGTTTAGAACCATGTGTAGACATTAATTGAAACAAATTAGCAAAATGTATATTAACAAACCTTTATATTATTGCTAACCTCGAGTTGTCAATGAATTAAACTAAGACTCACAGTGCTGGAAAGTGGCTACAACACTATCAGATAAATTAATTACTTACAACACACCATAATGTAAGCAACACAGGCAGAAGATCCCTTATGCGTATGTTCTCATGCAACACAGTTATAACAGGGCAGGGCAGAGGGGTATCATGATCTTGTCTGGACTTGTCCACATAATTAAGACATTGGTACATTTAATTGGACATACCGTATGATGTAATATGTGTGCCTGCAGAAGAGTTGCTTTTGTATACACAGGGCGGCAAATCTGAATTAGGAAAGCGTGGTTATAGTCTTATAAGCATGATTTTAGGCAGTCAAAATATTAAAACAATTAAAAGAGCACTCACCAACAGCTCTGCAGTGCTTCTGAGTCTAGAACAAGATCATGAAAGCCAATCTGAGAAAACTGTTTTGCAAAATAATTTGCCATTTTAATGTTAAGATAACAACAGTACTTCAAAAGCTTACTAAAGGTTGCTTCAGAGTGGCCGAGACTGGCGCAGTCTAAAGCATCGCCTTTTATACTGTCCAAGGGGCTGTGACACACCCCGAGCATTGTACAGAGTGACAGCCTGTGTAACAAAGACCCGTGATGACCAAAAAACTCACTGATTAATAATCAATACATTTAAATACACAGGGGTAGTGGGAGGGGGTGGTGGGTGTCCTAGCTAATATGATGCTTTCATGCTTAAATGTTATTTTCTATAGATTAGAAACTTTATTTTATATGTCACAATTTAATTTAATCCTTGCTATATAACAATACCCATTCTTAGCTTAGGTTGACTATGACAGCTGATTTTCTGGAGCAGCTTAACTAAGTTAGATATGTCTGACACTCATTTTATCAGAGTATTTTGATAATATTTAACATGGTATTTAACATGGTGTGTGTGTGTGCGTGTGTGTTTAACAACAAACTTTACTACAGCAAGGAACTCATTGTTTACCCCTTTTCATTTTGTTTTAAAGCAAGAAAAATATGGCTAGTTTTCAAACAACATGAAGTCTTGCTATATTATAGACATTAGCAGTTTGATCCAGCTCTAGAACTGCCCCGGAGTGAAATGGTTAAAACCATTCCAAAATAGAATTTTGGCACGAGAGCAGCTCTATCTGTGTCATTTCAAACTTGAACTGTCAGATTCTTTACTCCGCCTCAGTGAACAGTCGCTCCGGAGATTTCTCCTTCTGCTCGGTTCATTTCTCGGTTTAAAAAGTGTTTTCTCGGTTGCATTTAACCGAGAATAGTTTTATTTTAACCGCAAAACTGTTCGGTTCAAGCTCTATCTGTGGTAACCGTAAGTAAATGAAAGTTTGTCTGTGTGGAACTTGTAAGTTATCGGTTCGGTTTTGAACCGATCAGTGGGTTTAAAACTCATTTAAAACTAAAAGTTACTATTTTAGAGTGCGGTTCCCGGTTCTTATCGGTTCTAAAAAAACTGGATTTATTACGGTTTTTTCCAATACCTGTGACACGGTTAGGAACCGATAAGGGTGTCTTGCCTGGCACTGCCGTTAAAAGGGCAAGTTTTTGGTTAGGCTGGCATTATGTCTGAGAAACCCAAAAGAAAAAACGGGCCCACTGGGTTTCAACACTGTGATGTTTGTGGGGAAGTCTTTGCCAAGGCTGACCCACACACCACATGTGTTTATTGTCTGGGGTTTGACCACCTCCAGTCAGACTGCCAGGTATGTAAGAATTTCCCTGCAGCCACCCTGGAAAAAAGATTGGGCAGGCTTAGGGAACGAGAGGCCAAAAAGTCCGCTGACCCGGATGGCCAGCCCGGTTCGGTGCCAAACGAACCAGAGGGAGTGCCCTCTGACCAGGGCCAGACTTCTCGGCAAAGAAAAGCTGGTTCTGAGGAACCAATTCCAGTAAAGAAAACAAGAAAATCAGCAGGTCTGGAGTCCAAAATTCCTTCTCCAACTGCTGCAGAGATAGCAAAAGCCATACAAATTGTCCAGTCACTGTTCAGGGTCCGTCCAACCACCACTATCTGGTAAAAGGTCGGTTCGTCCGTCCCAGTGGTTCAGGATTATGATATTGAGGAATTTTATGAACCAGAGGAGGGGAGGAGGATTATGAACAGTATGAATGTGGCTGGGAAGGTCTGGGTGTGCCCATTGAACCGGACATCTCCCAGACAGACCTTTAGAATCTCCGCTATGCTGTCTGAGTCCCCATCTCATTTTATGTTTTATAAAAAGTTGCTGAAACCCTCCAGCTTCCTTTAGAAGAGGCTGTGGATGAGCAAGAGGAGCCTGATTTTGTAGAAATGATGGATATTCCAGAGTCTAGGAGATTGTCTATTCCTTTACATAAGTCTTTTAGAAACAAACAATTAAAATTTTAAAGCTCCTAATTCTGTGCCTCCTGTAGATAAAAGATGGACAGAAGGTATACATTGTCAGGCCCTGATACAGAATTCCTTTCTCAGCAATGCAGTCATGTTAGTAGTTCAGGCTGCTGCCTGTGATAAAGCTAATATTCCTTGGCTTCACATCCTCCTGACAAGGATTCCAGGAAGATTGATGCCATGGCAAAAAACAGTATATGGCAGCCTTCTGGGACTCAGGCAAGCAAATTATATGGCTTATGTAGCTAGGTATCAGAAATCTAGATGGGATACTGTTATGCAATTGGCCAAGCAGGCCCATGGCCAGCTGGCTAGTGAACTAGAACAGGTGGCTGCTGATGGCATTGAAGCCTCTAAGGTTCAGTTTCATGCTGCTGTGGATGTTAATGATGTTTCCTCTAGGGTCATGGCCACATCTGTAGCTTTTCGTAGGTTGGCCTGGCTCAGGTGTACTAGTTTGTCACAGGATACCCAGACTAAGGATATGGATTTTCCTGTGGTGGTAAATTCTCTGTTTGGAGAGCAGACAGAGAACTACATGAAGAAGATGGATGAATATAGGACTAGTTACAAGAGTGCCCAGGCTAAGGAGCAGCAAGCCACTCCTCAAAGGCATGCCCCCAGGGGTAGGGGTAGGCCTTTTTACAGGCCTTTCTACCAGACTCAGGCCTCCTCTGCCTATGCTCAGAGGGGCTTCTTCAGAGGCAGGGGCAGACCTGCTCCCACCCCCCAGCCTAAAGCTCCTGCGAAACAGGCACCCTGATGGGGTGCCCAGGCCAATTCTCCTATACTAGTGGGGGCAGGCTGGCTTACTTCAGTCAGAATTGGGCTTCTTTAACCTCAGACAAGTGGGTTCTGAAGTAGTAGTCAGGGTCTGGTTCTCAGCTTCAAAAAGTTTCCCAAGTTGAGAAGCAGACTTTTCTACCTGCAAGTGCTTCAGAGACCCTCGCTCTGGAAACAGAGGTCTCATCCCTGTTAGCTCTCAGAGCAGTAGAAAGGGTTCCTCCCCTGCATCAGGGCAGGGGTCTGTATTCCAGATACTTCCTTACCCCAAAAAAGACAGGAGAGTGGCGGCCCATTTTAGATCTCAGATATCTGAACAAGCATCTTTTGAAACCAAAGTTCAAAATGGTAACTCTGGCAATGATTTTACTTTTCCTAAGGCCAGGGACTGGCTAGCCTCCCTGGACCTCAGGATGCCTATTTCCATGTCCTAATCAGAAGATCCCATCGAAAGTACCTCAGATTCGAACTGCCCTAAGGTCATTACCAGTTCAGAGCAATGCCCTTGGCCTTCACTCCTGCTCAAGGGTATTCACAAAGTGTCTAGCAGTGGCCCACTTAAGGAGGCAGAGGATTGCTGTTTTCCCTATCTAGACGACTGGCTCATTGTAGGCCAGTCCCCAGAACAGGTAAAATCTCACCTGCAGGTCACCCAGCAGCTTCTCACCTCCCTGGGTTTTCTGCTAAACCTACCAAAGTCGGTTCTGGAACCAGTCCAGGTACTCACCTTATAGGGGCAGAATTGGACACAAAGCTAGCCAGAGCCTTTCTTCCCCAGAAAGGGTAAGGAATTTAGTGGCTCTGGCCTCTTCCTTCACTCTGCAGGTCTCTCGACCAGCAAGACACTTTCTGCAGCTCCTGGGCACATGGCTGCATCCACAGCTGTTGTGCAGGGAGCCAGATTTCAGATGAGAGACATTCAGTTTCACTTGAGAACCTTTTGGTCTCAGAGAAGAGACCCCTTTCCAAGTTGGTCCCAGTGACTCAACCTTGATCCTAGCTCTCCAGTGGTGGCAGGATCAGAGCAATTAAGAGCGGGGTCCCCTTCATTTCCCTTCTCATGACTTGACTCTCACTACAGATGCTTCCCTTCTGGGTTGGGGAGCCCACATGGGCGACCTTTCCCACTCAGGGAGTTTGGTCCCCCCAGGAATCTCTGCTCCACATCAATTTGCTGGAACTCAGAGCTGTCCTTTTAGCTCTTCAAGCTTTTTCTGCATCTGTCCACGACAAGGTGATACAAGTCAGAACAGACAACACCACAACAATGTGGTACATCAACAAACGGGGGCACTCGGTCTTCGGCCTTGTGCACCGAGGCAATGAAGTTGTGGTCTCTGGCCTATTCCCTGAACACTTCCCTCATAGCAGTTCATCTTCCAGGGAAGGACAATGTCCTAGTGGATGCCCTCAGCAGGATTTCCCAGGGCCATCACGAATGGTCCCTGGATCCTCAAGTGCTGGGGATAGTTTTTGCCAGGTGGGCATCCCTCAGATAGATCTTTTTGCAGCCCCAGACAATCACAAACTTCCTCTGTTCTGTTGCAGGCCTCCAGTGCTGGGCTCAGTTCCCCTGGATGCCCTTCTTCTGGATTGGGAGGGGAAGTTCCTCTATGCTTTCCCCTTTCCTCTCCTATTCAAAGTACTAGTCAAAATCAGATCTCAGCCTTGCAGGGTGATTCTGATTGCCCGGATTGGGCCAGGCAGCCCTGGTACTCACTCCTTCTGTCTCTGACAGTCCATCTTCCCTGTGCCTCCCAGGAATCACAATCTGTTGACTTGTGCCCAGGGAAGGGTTTGGTATCCGGACCTCAATCCTCAACCTCAAGGCCTGGCTCTTGAGGAGTTAGAGTTTGCTGATTTATACCTCTCTCAGGGTGTTCTTGAGATCCTAAAGGCTTCCAGAAAGCCTTCCACTAGGCTACTTATAGTTCTAAATGGAAAAGGTTTCCATTTGGTGTGCTGGGAAAAATATTTCCCAGAATCTGCTGAATTGCCCATTTTGTTAGATTACATGGTACATCTTAATTCCTTGGGTCTCAGACCAGCTACCCTGAGAGTTCATTTGGCAGCTGTGTCTGCTTTTGTGTCAACAGAAAAGTCATCCCTCTTTCCTCTCATCCTGTGTTTTCCAAGTTTTTAAGGGATTACTCCATACTAATTCTCCCTTTGGGAACCGGCCCTGCTTGGGACCTTAATGTTTGCATTGCCCAGTTAATGCAACCCCTTTTGAACCTCTGTCTTCTGCAGAGCTTAAGTACCTAACTTGGAAAACTGTTTTCTAGTGACTATCACTTCTGCCAGACGATAAGTGAATTGCAAGCCTTGTCAGTGGAGACTGACTTTATTTCTTTCCACAGGGATATGGTAGTCCTTAGGACTAATAGGAAGTTTTGCCTAAGGTGGTTTCAGATATCCATCTTAATCAATCTATCTCCCTTCCAGTATTTTTCACTGATCACCCTCTTCGTGAGAGGAGGTTGCACAGCCTGGATGTTAAGAGAGCTCTTAGTTATTATATAGAGCGTACTCAAAGGTCACAGGTTGAATCCTCCAACTTTTCCTTACCTATGGTGAAGTTGGGAAAGGCAAACCTGCCACTAAGAGATCAATAGCCAGGTGGATTGTCTCTTGTTTCCAATTTTGTTATCAGAAAGTGGGCAGAGCCTCCCCGTTTGAGGGCTCATTCTACCAGGGTACAGCTGCCTCTAGCTGCTACCAGAGATATCCCTTTATTAGAGATTTGCCAGGCTGCTACTTGGAAAACGGTACACACTTTTACCAAGCATTACTCCCTGGATGTCTAGGCCAGGAGAGATGCTCGGTTTGGCACAGCTGTTCTTCAGAGCCTATTCCCTAAGTAGGTTCTGCCCCTCCTCCATGGAGGTACTGCTGTGTATTCTGCTAATGTCTATAATATAGCAAGACTTCATGTTGTTTGAAGAAAAAATTACTCACCTTAGTAATGTTGTTTCTTCTAATGGAGTCTTGCTATATATAGACCTCCCAACCTGCCCCTCTCAGAACTCTACTTGGTGGGTGCGGCAACTTAGTGGGCACTACTTATGTCCTGTTAGCATTTTGTCCCCTTTGGGACTTTGGGGTGTGTATGTGTACGCGGTGTGTGTTTTATTATACTTATGTTCCATTTTCATATTATTAGAATGGTGTTAGTATTTCTGGTCCCCTGACTTGAGTCTTGGGTGTTGGGACCATCAATGGTTGTTATTATTTAGGTAGCCATTTGGCTAGTGTAGGTTACAGCTTCCACACAGACCTTAGTGAGTTTGGCTCGTAAAGATCTGACAGTTCAAGTTTGAAATGACACAGATAGAGCTGCTCTCGTGCCAAAATTCTATTTTGGAATGGTTTTAACCATTTCACTCCGGGGCAGTTCTAGAGCTGGATCAAACTGCTAATGTCTATAATATAGCAAGACTCCATTAGAAGAAACAACATTACTAAGGTGAGTAATTTTTTCTTAAGGGCTTATATTATAACCATACAAAGCCTTTTTATGTTATTGCTCTTTCTGTAGACTTAATAACTTTATAGTGTTTTTAGCCACCATAGCCCCTAGCTGCTATAGCAGATGTGTGTTATTTAGACTAGTATATCACTCTTCTTTTTTAAGGGTATGGAGTAAACACTGTGGGTCTCACACTAATGGGCCTAAATCATTAGCTAAAATTATGTATTACAGACTGCATCTCTGTTGAGCTGGAAAAATTGCATTTTCTTAAAACTTTCCCAGGCGTATCAATCAGCTAACATTTTAAGGTTAGAAATGGCCTTTTGTTTTTTTGGGGGGCCATCTGTGATTTTCCATTTTAAAAACAATGGTATCAAACAAAAGTTAAAAAATAGGTATCCAACTATTGAGCTGTAAATAAATAGCATTTTTCAGACACTTTCCCAGGCGTATCAATCGGCTATAGCATTTTAAGATTAAAAAGGCCTTTTGTTTTTGGGTGGTGCCTTCTGTGGCTGCCCATTTTAGAAGAATGGTAACAGACAAAAGTTAAAAAATTAAGTATCCAGCTATTGAGCCATAAGTAAATAGCATTTTTCCTAAACTTTCCCAAGCTTGTTGGCCATCATCTTTTAAGGTCAAACTCAGGCCACTGTGACCATTGCACAGAGACTGCGCATATACCATAATCATGAATTTTTGCTCGGAGCCTGAAACACACACATTTGCAAACCAGCTTCCAGCCCAGCAGCTCCTGTTCATTTCAGGTATCACAAAACAATATTTGATACAGGGATATGACTTTTGATAATCTGTAAGCATTTTGCAGCAGGCCAGAATTTTTGTAAACAAGTTTCAAGGGTATGATAACAGAAACAAAATATTTTTTTTTTTATGATGCAGGTGACAAAAGTTTTAAAAGTATTGCGTATGTGGGAGAGAATTCTTATTTGCAGAAAGAAGCACTGCTCCATTTACAAAATCAAACTAAAAGTATAGGGTACAATTGAAACACTAAACCCCACTTTAGACTGACAAAAAGAAAAAGAAATTATAAAACCAGTGAGGAAAAACCAGCTGTTTAATTTCACTGTTACTATACTCACTCCCAAAATGTGAAAAACAGTATTTTAAAAATACATGCATTTACTACACAGCCTTTTTAATCAAATGTGGTAGTTTCACACAACCAGTGTTTTTGCTTTTTTATTTATTTATCCATTCACAGAAAATATACAGCAAGTCTGGTTTGGACCCTCTGACATGCCCTGACAAGCCTGAACAAGCCCAGATTTGTCCAACCCATAAGTGCGTCATAGCCCCGTGCCAGAAAAGGGGGTGCATTATATCAGGAGTGGGAACACTATGTAACATCCGGCGAAGTCAGAACTGGCGCTAGGCACACGGGTGGCGCCATTGGCTTCCTGTGCCGCCGGGAAGTGATGCATGTGGGTGGGCTACGCCATATCCTGGAGTCCCGGAAGCGGACGTGACGGGGTTGGGGCTACGCCATATCCTGGGGGTCATTAAAAGCCCATCAATCATTTTATCACTTAGTATGCACCAATACTGAGGAGCCGACGGGATGGGCACCCTGCTGACATACAGTGTGCTTGGGAGGGAGTGTGCTGTGCTAAGGAGGATTGAGCACCCCCTCAGCACACAGCAAATCAGTGGGGCCGAGGGGGATTATGCAGTGCTGGGAGGTGCAGTGCATTACAGTTGAAAAAGACAAGCGACTGCTAAGGTGGTGATGTAGGCAATTTGCATACTGCTGATGGCCGGCAGTGTGCAAATTGCCTACACATTACCACCTCTGATTGTAGTGGTCGCTCTCTTTAACTGTACGCCATCAGATCTGAACTGCTGTCATAGACAGCCCGGACATTCATTGGAAAGGTGCATGCGCCTGCAAAATGCTTAGGTCATTGGGGGGTGCCACACCTATGAAAACTCATATGGTGGCACTATGTTTCTTGCACATGCGTGCAAGCAAACATAAAAATCATAGCACTGGCCTACAAAAATCATAACAAATGGCCAGAATGTGGAGCACTTTCCCATTTTAAGGAATAAAATGTCTACAGATAATGGGCCCCATATAGTTACTGATAATGAATGATTCTGTTTACTTCGTTTAATGATTTAATAGTTTGTGTGTCCAGAAATAGCTCTGACATTATTAAGAACATCAGTAAACCTATGAAGGCATGGGTAAATCTGAGTGTGAAAATCATAGCGCTATGTGAAATTCATAGCAGTTGAGAGGTATGGTATGAACATTATGAGAGGATTTTATTTGGCTGCATATCACTTGAACTCATGTATACTGAATCTGTCTATAGTGCATATTTTCAGATACATGCGAGTCTAGTCTGCTTAAGGGCAGGCCATTAAAAATGTCATGGCTTTCTGCCCTCCAATATTTCTCACTCACAAGCTACTTTTCTTCACTAATGTATGTCATTAAAATATAACTGTCCCCTCCTCCGGCTCCATATTTGAGGCTGGCTAGCTAACTTAAAAATAATAATAATATATATATATATATATATATATATACAAAGTATTGCCGAATGTTCTGTTTCAATATATGTACCTTTGTGTAATATGCAACCTGAATGTATTCTGTTCATACTCTTTGTACTCCCTTCCCCCAGGTCACACCGGGAGACGAGCAACTTGTTGTTCAGTGTGCTTTCTGGGTGAAATATTTCAATAAATAAATAAGATTAACTTGTTTCTGTCAATCAGCACGAAAGACACTGCCTCTGTTCATTTGCATCCTGGTGCTTTGCTTCCCCTGCTACCGTGAGTTGCTACTTTTCTAGTGTGGCGCTATAAGACACTGAGAGCCTGAGCAGGTCAACCACAGCCTGCACTCCCTGACTGCTTATTCACCACCTGCTTCTGCCTCCACCCACCTCCAGCTGCTATAGTTGGTACCTGGTTGAAGATTCATGCTGTAGTAAAGACCCCGGGGGGGGGTCCAGGGGATTAGGACTGGGACATGCCACAATCAGTCAGATGGGCTCTAATGCAGGTGGTTACGGTTAGGTCTGCCACTGGCTGCCACCTACTGCTTTCGCTTTGCTGTCATGTGCCTGTCACAGATGAGACCAGTGTCTGGAGTTCAAGTCCTTTCTCTGTCGTTAGCCAGCTGCTGCCACCAACTCTTCCCTCTTCTATATTCTGCACTTCTTGTTCCATGTCCACTAAATCCGTGAGAGCTATATGAGAAACATTTTTAAACCATGCCGTAGCTGAGATTTTAAAATCTGCTCTCCCACCAGCAGGGACTGTACTGAAAGGAATTTCAAGTATTTGCATTCTGCAAAACAAAATGCCCATCATCTACTGTCATTCACCCTGAAACAACACCTTATTTTCTTAGTTACAATTTCCAGTTGGGTGGTAGACCAGCAATCATGTGAATCTGCCCACAGCTGGCACTGTCAAGTCCACCTACTGCCTGTGAAACTCCACCTGTGAGAGCTCAGAACAGAACTCGGAGTACGAAAAGAAAGTAGTAGTCAGGGTGGGCCGTTCCATTAGTGTATCATTACAGACTGGTGCCCTGGCTGTGCTGGTGCCCTAAGCAGCCCTGTGTTTTTCATGTACCAAATGCCACTCCTGGGCTTAGCTCTTTTTTTTTTTTTTTTTTTTAAACTCAGAAATAGTTTATTGAAGTGGACATATTGCTGACAGTACATTTCATAGTATGCAACATTCATCCAACAGTTCCTACAGGTTGCTTATTCATTTCTTTTGACTGTTTAGCCAGACATTCTCAAACTGTGTGAGGTTAATTGAAGCACTGAATGCATGCAACAATATATACCCCTCAACTGGGACTTGACCATGTCAGGAAGGACTGGAATTTTACCTTAGATTCGCTCCAGAAACAGTTAAAAGGAGAGACTCTAAAGCCCTGTCCACACTTGCGGTTTTGTAAGGTTACCAGCAGTCTGTAACATTACAAGAATGGCAAACACGGATTGCGTCCATACTGTAGCACAGTAAACCCATGCTACAAACTGTGTTTAAAAACCATTCTAACACCCTGGTCAGAGCAGTGTTTTAGCACGATTTCAGACTGACACGTTTGCCATTTGGGAATTGAAGCGGGCAAGCATGTAATCGGAGCACAGTGTGGACACTCCGACAACCGTGCTCAAATAAGGAAAGCAAAACTTTTTGAAAATGCCTGTCATTGTGTACAGGGCCTAAAAGGCTGTCACTTTCAGTACCTATTTTCATACGGTGCTCCCCAGTAAAGGAACATTTCGTTAACATGGAGGGATGAAGTAGTTATATCTCCCCACGGGATTTGGCTAAACCCTCCACCCCACCAGTGGCAGCGCCACTAAGGCTAAGAGACCTGCAGAGGAGAGCAGTTCATCTGTTGGTGTCACTGGGGGTAAGAAATCACACAAGTAAAGGAAACAGTTGAAAGATGAGGAAACTAAATTCTTTATGGTGCAAAGTGACAGCAACACAGTGGGAGCAAACTAGTAAACAATCCATGTAGTAATCCCACTATGGAGGCTCTAGTTGGACCAGCTTGTTCCTCAGTTGTACAAAAGGCCTCCCTGGAAGAGTTCATGAATATGTGGCATACGTTTTAGGCCATGCAGCAAATGCAGGCCTGTGCTGTTCCTCCACTCCCTTTACCTGAAAAAGGTGAGGAAGGGGAGGAATTTGATAAATTTCACAAAGACAGTATTACGGTATCACTCCTGGAAACACAGAAAATAACAAACGTGGCTCTCCTCCTCATCCTGTGGAATTCTGTTCATGCAGTATGTTTAAGAATATGTGCAACCTGTTAACTTTGAAAAGTGAAATCTGGCTGGCCTGCTGGCACAGCGGTAGCACAACCGCTAGTGATGCCAGTGACCCAGGTTCGTAAACAAACCTGGGAAGCTGAAAGGCCGGCCAGGGAGGGGAAGCTGGAGCATCCTATGGACAGCTTCGCTTCCCTGGGGAAAGGGGGCTACAGGCTGGTTCTGGACTGACCTCTGCTGGAGACCAAAGGTACAGCAGCTCCGACACCTCACATAGGGGGGAGCATGGTAGGATGTCAGCGTACGCGCCAAGACATCACAGTGCAACCACGACTCTGGGGAGAAAAGGGGAAAAATGGAGCTGACTGAGCTCCTGCAGCAGAAGTGTCGCCCTTTACCACTCAATCTGCGAGGCCACAACGGGGGACTCGATGCAACAAGAAGGATTTGGGGGTCCCTTCACCCCAACCCCGCCTGGGGGGCTTGGCCAAGGCTACATGGGAGTGCGTGACCGATGGATCGCAATTGAGGTGGGTCGGGGGTAGCTGGTCGGATCCAGGGGTGAAAAATACAAGTTTAAATAAAAAAAAAAAAAAAAAAAGTGAAATCTTTGAGCAGCCACTTCCACAAGCCAAACTTTTGAAAAATCTGGGGTTGACCCCTTGTGTACAGGCATCTCTCCCTGTCAATGAAGACATTAAAGTTTTGTCTGCAAACATTTTTTAACAGCCTGCTTCAGCACAAGCAGTTAATTAAAAAAACTGGAGAAAAGATATGCTGTTCTGAGAGGGGTTGCTAAATTAATATTTGTACATCCTTCCTAGCCAAATTGAAAATGAGGAAAACTGTGTGGTATTGGAAACAAGAGTTTTGGTGTCTCAGAATTTCTCCCATTAGCTCCAGTACACAGAAATGGAGTTCCCTTTTTGCCTTAAAAAAATGTGATTCTTACTACAGATGTCTCTCTATTGGGATGGAGTGGTCATGGGGGGGAGGGACCACTCAGTAAATGGGTGTGGTCCCCTCAGGAGGGATTGGATGTTGGAACACACAAATCTTTGGAGCTGAGCAGCTGTACTGAGGCATTCTGTTATGTGTGTGTGTGTGTGTGTGTGTGTGTGTGTGTGTGTGTGAGTAAGGTGAACATTCAACCAGCAGAAATCTGTAGATGTATGAACTTCTGCATTTTATAATGAATTCTGTGGGTGAATATATAGTTCCCTAGCCAGACTCTGGCAGTTCCACTGGAACAAGCTTTCCATTGGACATCTTTAAGCTAAGCTCTTCCCACTACCCTTGCAGTATATCCCCCGATTCCACCCCGTGACGACAGATCTTTCTTTGCACTGGAAGAATAGGCCCCCTCCTTAGCAACTCCTGCTTAGGTTTATTGCACTTTGGCAATCCGAGTTTTTCAAAATATTTTAGGTCTAGTTTCTCGGTTCCCATGACTCCCCTTGATGAAGAATGGAGCTGCACAAACCAGGATTCAAATTCTGCATTTGGTATGGCTGGAAGATGTCAGTCACCAACCTGCATGACATGTGCCTCTACCACCTGGGCAGGCAGCAAGACATGGCTGGGTGCGCCTTATGTCTACGTGCTTCCAGAATCCCTCAAGGATTGGAAGCTCTAGCTCACCATCAGTTGGCCTTTAGAGAGGAATCTGAAGACCCAGGCCAGAGGTTGCAAGAAGGCCTCAGCAGGTGCTGGGTCAGTTGAACAGCTTGCGGCCTTTGAAGAGGAAGGGACAACCCCTGCAGTGGGCACCTCCTCAGCCTCCACACTTCTCCCAGCTGGTTTCGGTGTCAGAGGATCATTCACAGAAGGATTTTATAAAAATGTGCCTGACACTTCAGACCTCAGGTGAAAGCCTAGCCCACCATGGCAAGAAGCATAAGCGCCGCTGGTGCCAGTCATGGGACTGGGAGAGATCAGGATTCTCCTGGTCCCTTGACTCCCCTGACCACTCAGCTTTGGTCGAGGCACCCTTTGTCAGCAGTAGGGCTGAGAGCTCCTCTGGACTTATCAACCTCTACTCCAGTCAGGCAGATCATTGAGATCTTCCTCCAGCCTGTCAACCAGCTGTTGGACAGGATCGAGGACTTGATCTCTCAGAACCCGGTTCTCCTGGTCCTCACTTAGAAGGACATGGCCCAGTCGGCATCCAGTTAATCAGTTTATGTTACACTGGAGTGTATGTGAGCAAAAATACCTGTTTTCACAAATGTCCAGTTGTACAAATATTTTTACAAAACAATTGGACACAAAAGTACAGAAAGAATAAGTTAAAACCTCATACAGTGAGGTGAGGAATAATATAGTATATACACTTAATTAATACACTTGATTACAGTAGGCTTATATACAGGGAAAACATTTCATACAGAAGTAGATAGTCATAAGGAACAAGCTTGGGAAAAACACCCAGGCAGGGTGTATGTGAGGCAGGCGATGGGGACTGGGGAAGACACAGGGGCAGAAACAGAGGAGGGGAGTGGGAGGAGAGGAATGGGGAGTTAGAAAGGAGGGAAAATAACACAGAATATTTGATGAGAAGGACAATAACAAAATATTTTAGTATATTCAGAGGGGAGGATGTCCAGGGCACACACAGGCAGTAGATTTGAGGAGGTGGTCCTTGAGGGTGCAACTGAAGGAACTGATTGAGCTACAGGCAAGAATTTCAGGGGGCAAATTGTTGTAAGACTTGGGGCCGTTGTAGTCAACTGAATTCTGTGCATGAAAGGTATGATCAAATGGGATGTTGAAGATGTGATGGTGGGCCTCTCTTGTACAGTAGTGCACTTGGGGATTGATTTAGGGAAGAGGGAGGTGATGCTTGGTGGCAGTAGGTTAAGGTTCCTCCTCCTCTGCCAGGTAACCTCCCAGAGAGGCCTCCACTGGTGGCTGAGCCTCTGAAGCCTCTCTTACTCAGTGAAGCAAGGTATGTGGTATACCACAGCCCACCAGAGGCTTCACCTTGACATCAGCTGTTGGCTGAACAATCATGATCCGGGTCAAAGTCTCAGTTGAGGAATTCCCATTCTCAATCCTGCTCAACCAGGAGGTGTTGCCTTCGATGATCCTTGACATCCTCAGGCGAGGAGCGGCATCAACACAGGATGCACCAGCACTATGAGAAGCACCTCTGGCAACAGTGGTCCATCGCTGGGTGGGATAGTGCTTTATCCTAGGTTCTGCTGACCCCTGGGTAGGCACCAGTGATGCCTTCTTCAGTCCATGCTATGCAGGTGCTCCCCTGCAACAGCTTCACCCCTGAGAGTGGAGCTGGTGCCATTGCAGCCTAAGGTGGGTGCTTCAACCAAGGAACATACAGAACCACCCTGATTTCCAGCATGTGTAACAACGCCCTTCTGTCATGAAGGGGCACAGTGGTGGTTTCCCAGAGTGCCAGATACAGAGATAAATTAAAGCGTCGGTACAGTTCAGTACAGTGCAATGCCATGGTGGTAAAAAAAAAAAAAAAAAATTGTTACATATTTTGACTCTTCTCATTCATTTATATTCTGTTGTCATATTGATCCTTGTACAAAAAGATGAACAGTGGGTAAATTGATACCTTTTATTGGACCAACAAGAAATTTGCTGAACACCATCACATAGACTATTCCATTGAAATACAGCAATCATAAGCAATATAACATTCTCCTGTAATGATCTTGTTAAAAATATTTTTTTGAAAAAGCCATCCAAATAAAAAATCTCTACATGCTTGTCTACTAGTCATTATGTTATTCTGCGTATTCCCCTGTTTCCTATTTGGGGTCTTGTGGGAAAGAGGGAAAAAAAGGGAAGAACCAGTTTACATTTCATCCTGCTCTGTCCCAAAGTACCCAAGTTTGGTTATTCACTTCTGTCACCCTCCTCCAATGAGAGCACATAGTCAGACTACTCCTCCACCTGTACAAAAATGTTTCCCTAGTAAGACATAACTACTGTATTCTTCCCATTTGAAACAACAAATTCATTCTGTCCCTCCACTTTTACTATAGTGATACTGGAAGATAGCTAGTGTAAGGTTATTTTTTTAATAGCCAGGACACACCTGGAGTAAAAGAGACTCTTTGCTTTGCTGAGTGCAACCCTGCTATGGGAAGCCTCAACACCCAAAAAGGTTGCTTGGCCCCAGACCGTTTCCAGCTGTGAGCGTGAGGGTTCAATAACAGACACCAGTCCTTAAATCAAGTGCATAAAAAATGCTTGGGTAGCATTTATCATTTTATTTTCCAAAAAATGATAAAAATTAACTGTTCAAAAAAATATTTACAGTAAATAAATGGGTGTTTAAACTTTCACACCAAAACAACAACAAATAAAACAAAACAAAATAATCAGGCTAGTCTTTCCTCAGACTCCTGCTCGCTTCTGTATATTCAGTATTTCTTCCCACTCTGGTGTGTAGGCACTCACACCTCCTCTCCTTGCTTGGTCAGAAGAAACTGACCAGCACACCTGAATTAGCCTCCTGGTGGGGAGGTTAATATAACACAAATATCATGACATCATTGACATGTGACTATCAATTATACCCAAAACCTTATTTCTCTTCTCTGAACTTAAGATAGGCTTCAGTTTCTCTAAATCTAAAGCTTATGGTGTCTTTTTTCAACATAATATTAGCAATACTCTGTAGGTACTCATTTTAACTTAGAGGAACCTTAATTGGTGGTGAAAGCATCATCAAGGACCTTTAGCCCTCCCTTTAATGACATCATCACACCACTTCTTATTAGCAGCCATTTTCTAGGCTACCAGCTGTATAGAAGCCATCTTTGCTACCTGCTACCATTTCAGGTAAAGTAACCAAGAAAAGCAAACTTGTTTATAGAGGACTGTATTTAAACACATTTTATGTTTTACATTTCTCCACCCCCATGGCAGCTCTGCCATTTCAGCAGTCAGCAAACATTGCACTATTTCACTCCCCATACTGTACTTCACTTCTTGATAGCTTTGAACAACACAATAACAAGTCAAACACCCCTTATCATGACTTTATACACAGGAACAGTCTGCACTAATGCTGCAGTACTTATTTTAACTTTTTATTTACTCTCTTTTTTTTTTTTTTTTTTAGGCAGCAAAGTGAGATTTACAGCAAGCAGCTGCAGGGAGAGTTTTCTTTCTCCCTTGCAACAGCCTGCTTGCTCATCTTCCAGCCTTGCAGAGACTTGCTTTAAAATGGGGCTGTCTGGTAATCTGCTCTGGTGTTGGAAACACTTTGATTCTTGGGGGATTCAAAATCTTCCACAGAATCTACATAGCTGGAGGCTTTAAAGGGGATCTGCTTTTAACTTCATGTGACAGTTTTGATAGTTAGAATGACAACAGATTAAAGGTACAGCACAGATAGAATAGAATTGTCAGGTTGGCCACCCTGACAAGAAATTAAGGATAGACAGAAAAGTTTAAGAGAATAGGACAGAGTGAAAAGAATAAATGTTTTATTTTAATTTTATGTTGACATTCTCATCCTGCCACATTCCTCCCCATTCAAGAGGGCAACATTATTATGATGCCCAGTCCTATAACCCTAGGAAGGGTTGGAACTTCCGCCCACCCACTCCAGAAGTTCCCCTCAGGGACCCTTTAACAAATGGAACAATTACCAAAAGGTAATTTAGGTAATTATATATCCAAACAATATTGTTTCAATTAACTACTATTCCCTGAGGTGTGTACAACACAAACTGAGGCATACATTTTACAGTTTGTAACAATCACAAAACATTATATACAGAACATCAAACATTTCCTGAAACAGTGTTGTCTGCACCAAACCTGGACAAGAAATCCACATTTTTATGCTGGGACCCTGCCCTATGTGTCACTCAGAATTTATAGGGCTGTAGAGACAGATACCACCTCATGATTCTCATGTTTTATCTTTCATGAGGTTCAGCCAACACAGTGGATTGTGATCTGTCACTATTGTGAACTCATTCCCCAAAGATAGTATTTTAAAGCCTCGATGGCCCATTTCATGGCCAGGCACTCTTTTCTACCGTTGAGTACCTCCTTTCCCTTTCATGGAGCTTCCTACTTAGAAAAAGGATGGATGCTCTCATGTTTGTCCTGCTGTGTAAGAACTGCTCCAATGCCTGTGTCAGAGGCATCTGTCTGAACCTCAAAAGGTCTGGAGAAATCTGGACTGTGAAGAACTGGTGCAGAGCAAAATTGCCTTTATTTGTCTAAAAGCCTTGTCACAGTCGGCTGTCCATTTAACTTTGGTGGGAAAACAATTCTTAGTGAGGTTTGTAAGGGGGTGGCAATGGTAGAGAAACGGAATAAACCGGCGCTAGTAACTGGCCAGGCCTAAGAATGAACGTCATTGTTTTTTGTACTAGGCACAGGATTGTTTGCCACAGCTTCCACTTTGGTGATTTCAGGTTTTATGGTTCCATTTCCAATAATGAAACCAAGATAACGGGTTTCAGTTTTTGCAATGGCACACTTGGCTGCTAATAGTCAAACCAGCATCTTTAAGGCTTTGATGACTGCACTCAAGTGTACCAAATGGGTTTCCCAATCTGGACTGTAGATCACCACATCGTCCAGATATGCTGCACTATATGGTTTATGGGGCCTCAATACATGATCCATGTATCTTTGAAAGGTAGCAGGAGCCCCATGCAATCCAAATGGCATCGTTGTAAAGTGGTATAAACCAAGTGGTGTGCAGAAAGCTGTTATTTCTTGTGCCTGAGGTGCCAAGGGGATCTGCCAGTACCCTTTTGTTAAATCAAGGGTACTGATGTACTGAGCAGATCCGATTTGGTCCAACAAATCATCTATCCGTGGCATGGGGTACCCATCAAACTCTGAAACAGCATTTATGCATCTAAAATCCAGGCATAACCTCACTCCACCTTCTTTCTTATTAACTACTACCAGGGGTGATGACCATGGACTTCGTGATGGTACAATAACCTTGGCTTGCTCCATCCTTTTTACTTCCTCCACTACCTCCTGTCTAACCTTTTCAGGAAGCCTATATGGTTTCTGGTGTATGGGCCTGGTCTGTGATAGTTTGATTTCATGGACCACCCCCTTTGCTCTTCCCGGGGCTTTAGTAAATGTACTTTTGTAATAGGTTAAGAGACCATCAATCTCTTGGCGCCGCTGGTGTTAAGTCTGTTGATCTGAATGGGTGTTTCTTTTATACAATGGATCTAGACGCCATGTGCTATATCCAGCTCTGTTTTGTCTTGTTCTGGCTGTATGTAGCAAATTACATCAGTTTTTGATTTCTCCTCCCATTTTCTTAACAAATTAACATGGTACACTCTGTTTTTGTGGTCTATGTCCTGGCATCTCTATCTCATAATTTTCGCCTGTTTGTCGGACAATGACATAGGGACCTTGCCACCGCATCAACAACTTATTCTCGGTGGGCAACAACAATAGTACTTTCTCCCAGGTACAAACTGTTTATTCTTAAGTCCCATATCATACCGGCTTTTTGGCCTGCTGTTTCTGGTCCACATTCTCGCACAGAGTTACATATTTTATTAACCGCTTTTCTGAGTGACAACATGTAATCAATAACATTGGTATGCCCAACAGTTTTTCCAACTTCCCAGTGTTCCCTGACCACATCTAATGGTCCTCTTGGATTGCGCCCATATAACAAGGAGAATGGTGAAAATCCTGTGGTGGCTTGGGGCACCTCCCTATATGCAAACAAAAGGTAGGGGAGAAATTTGTCCCAGTCTCTACCCTCCTCATTTACATACTTCTGGAGCATTTTCTTCAGAGTTTTATTAAAGCGCTCCACTAATCCATCCGTTTGTGGATGGTAAGGTGAGGTTCTGAGTGCTGTCACCCCCAACAATCTGTATAATTCAGTTAACATGACCGAGGTAAAATTACTGCCACGATCTGTCAATATCTCCCTGGGAATCCCCATCCTGCTGAATATCTTTGCCAGTTCTTCGGCCACTCGAGAAGCTGTTACCGTCCTCATAGGGATAGCCTCAGGGTACCGGGTAGCATAATCACAGATAACCAGGATATACTGATTGCCCTTGAGCTTTTAGCAAAGGCTCTACTACATCCATTGCTACTCGATCGAAAGGTGTCGAACATATGGAATGGGCTGCAAGGTACCAGGTCTTTTTTCCCCTTGTGCTACCAGCTGACATTGTGCACAAGTTCTACAGTAAGCAGCTACATCTTGGTGGATACCTGGCCAAGAAAACCTAGACAGGATTCTTTTGAACAGTCTTGTCCTTCCCTCATGGCCAGCCATGGAATGTCATGAGCTAGGAACATCACCTGCTCTCTGTACTTGTGGGGCACCATCAGTTGTTCAGTCTCAGAACCATTTTTTACATCTACAGCAATTCTATACAACATTTTATTTTTCTGTATAAAATATGATTGTCCTTGTTTTCCTGTAGACACCTGTAAAAATAAAGGTTGCAATGACTCATCTGCTAATTGCTCCTCATAGAAGTTTTTACTAGATAATCCTGGTAACCTGTTTAATATTCCAGCAGTATGCTGTTCTTTCCACATCTTTTTTCTTTCTTCTTTCTTCGAGACTTTTCCTTCTGCCCACAGTCTCAAAATAGTCATCTTCAAAAGGAAACACAGAGTCCAGCTGGGCTTTTGCTTGGGCTCTAGTAACCACATTAACTGGCTCTGTAAATGTCTGATGGTTACTCATCAAGGTAGCAAAGGTGGGAAAATCTTGCCCAATGATGACAGGGACTGGTAATCTAGGGACCGACGAAAGCACTTTACAACAAGTATTATTTATTTTTAAGTCAATATGGGCAGTGTGATACTGGTGGATATCACCATGGACACATCGAACAGTGGTGTCCTGTTGGTTTATTGTACAATCAGGGGCTAGGTCAGCTCTTATCAGGGTTTGTCTGCTCCCAGAGTCTAGTAATCCCAAGGTCTGTTGATCACCAATACCCACTGTCTCAACATAGCTAATGTTTGCTAGAGCCAGATGTGTGCTCTTGTCTTTTATTGGGACAGTTTCTTACAATATGACCTTTCACAAGCAGCCGTGGCAAATCAGTTCTGAAATAGGATTCTACCCCTTCTATCCCTTCTTGCATATTGTCTCTGATTCTGGGTCTGCATATTTTGAGAATAAAAGGTCTTACCGTGTTGCAGAAGTTCCTTGGTTACCTTGCTGTCCTCTGGGTCGGAAGTCCTGGCAGCTAGGTAATCCTCAGCCAATTTATGGTCTCCTCTGCTGTTTCAGGCTTGTGCTCTTTCACCCAGACTTGAACATCAAAAGCCAAAACCTGGATAAACTGCTCAATGGTGATGAGTTCCATGATCTGGTCAACAGTTTTGATAGTTGGTTGCAACCATTTAGCACAATAATCCTTAAACTTGCATAGGTCTCCTGGGAGTGTCATAATTGAACATCTTATGTGAAACGGAACAGCTGACATATGTTTCTGCGTGACAGATGTATTCCGCAATATTTCTTCTTTCACTTTGGCATAGGTGGCAGCATCTGTCACACTCAATTGGCTGTATACCAACTGTGCCTCCCAGACAAGTAGGGTACCAATCTTGTTACCCACTGGTCCTGGGGCCAGTTGCAAGTCTGAGCCACCCTCTCAAGGTAGTGAGATACGCTTGATGTCATCACTTTCCATTAATTTGGTTAGCTTAATGTCTTTGGGCACAGTTCGTTCTGCCTGTGCTTGTGACATCTCTTGGATGGCCTTCAAGGTGTCATTCCATTTCTGGTCCTGTCTTCTTCTTTCCTCCGCTGTAGTCTTGGTCCTCATCCCTCTGTCTTGGTCTTCCTCCCTCTGGTTCTCCATCTCAAGCTGGCGCATACATAGCCACTTTAACAGTTCATTAGGGTCATCAGGTGTTGGAGATACCTGTCTGGCTTGTGGCTTTGGTGTTGCGGCCAGCACCTCGTCTTCATCCTCAGCTTTCTTCATTTTTGGTCGTGTCTCAGGGTTCAATCCTGGTAACAAGGTCTCTCCAGTCTTCCTTCTCACTGACCTTGTGAGATGCAGTACACTTTGATCTGACTGTTCACTTTCTTGCATCTGCTAGGGTGTTTATGCTGCAACACCCCCTGGTACGCCTCCCAAGCAGCCTCGACGCACCAGGTTGAATCCCACTTTTGACACCAGTGTAAGCGTGTGGGTTCAATAACAGACACCAGTCCTTAAATCTAGTGCATAAAAAATGCTTGAGTAGCATTTATCATTTTATTTTCCAAAAAATGATAAAAATTAACTGTTCAAAAAAATATTTACAGTAAATAAATGGGTGTTTAAACTTTCACACCAAAACAACAACAAATAAAACAAAACAAAATAATCAGGCTAGTCTTTCCTCAGACTCCCTGCTCGTTTCTGTATATTCAGTATTTCTTCCCACTCTGGTGTGTAGGCACTCACACCTCCTTCCTTGCTTGGTCAGAAGAAACTGACCAGCACACCTGAATTAGCCTCCTGGTGGGAGGTTAATATAACACAAATATCATGACATCATTGACATGTGACTATCAATTATACCCAAAAACCTTATTTTCTTCTTCTCTGAACTTAAGACAGGCTTCAGTTTCTCTAAATCTAAAGCTTATGGTGTCTTTTTTTCAACATAATATTAGCAATACTCTGTAGGTACTCATTTTAACTTAGAGGAACCTTAATTGGTGGTGAAAGCATCATCAAGGACCTTTAGCCCTCCTTTTAATGACATCATCACACCACTTCTATATTAGCAGCCATTTTCTAGGCTACCAGCTCTATAGAAGCCATCTTTGCTACCTGCTACCATTTCAGGTAAAGTAACCAAGAAAAGCAAACTTGTTTATAGAGGACTGTATTTAAACACATTTTTATGTTTTACATTTCTCCACCCCCATGGCAGCTCTGCCATTTCAGCAGTCAGCAAACATTGCACTATTTCACTCCCCATACTGTACTTCACTTCTTGATAGCTTTGAACAACACAATAACAAGTCAAACACCCCTTATCATGACTTTATACACAGGAACAGTCTGCACTAATGCTGCAGTACTTATTTTAACTTTTTATTTACTCTCTTTGTTTTTTTTTTTTAGGCAGCAAAGTGAGATTTACAGCAAGCAGCTGCAGGGAGAGTTTTCTTTTTCCCTTGCAACAGCCTGCATGCTCATCTTCCAGCCTTGCAGAGACTTGCTTTAAAATGGGGCTGTCTGGTAATCTGCTCTGGTGTTGAAACACTCTTGATTCTTGGGGATTCAAATCTTCCACAGAATCTACATAGCTGGAGGCTTTAAAGGGATCTGCTTTTAACTTCATGTGACAGTTTTGATAGTTAGAATGACAACAGATTAAAGGTACAGCACAGATAGAACAGAATTGTCAGGTTGGCCACCCTGACAAGAAATTAAGGATAGACAGAAAAGTTTAAGAGAATAGGACAGAGTGAAAAGAATAAATGTTTTATTTTAATTTTATGTTGACATTCTCATCCTGCCACACCAGCTCTGCATGGATCTGGCTCCAGTATCTGTATGTGATGTCACTCCCAAAAGATGTGGGACTTATCTGCATATACATCATAGTCCCTCTTAGATCTGTCCAAACCCCCTCCACTAAAGTGAACAGTAATACTGGGAGTGTGGAATAATTTTACTAGCAGTTTCCACTTGCTGTATAATCTGTCCATGACGGAGACACTGTGACCTTCCATCTCTTCTCCAGAAATTTCCTTGACTTCTGTTATTGATATACTTAATTGGGTTTTCCATTTTATTTTTACTCTTTCAAGGGACTACTCACCAACTTTGCCCAGTATTTTGTGCACCACTGAGATGTTTCTGTACTTCTGTAAGTGCGATACTCAGTACCTCATGTCATCTCACTTTGTAGTTAAATCTCTGGAGACTTGTTGCAATCAGGTGCCTGAGGTAAGATAATGGCAGACTTATTCTTTGCAAAAGACATTGTTAATGCAGTAGTTAGGGTTAAACCAACAAAAGCAGGGAAATGTGTTTCCAACCCTAACACCCCACTTCCACCCTCCAGGTAGCAACATGAAAAACCAATATGGTTTCACCTCTGCTGCATCTTCACAAATCAGGTCTGGGGTGTGCGTTGGGGGGTTGTCAACCTTAATGCTCACCCCCATTTGATCATTAAAGAAGCTGAGATGTGTAAGTATATGAGAAAGGGGTGAGCATTAGGGTTTACAACCCCAAGGCACATCCCATGCCTGATTTGCAAAGATACAGCAGAGGTGAAACTGTAATGTTTTTTCCTGTTGCTGCCTAGAGGGTGGCAGTTGGATGTTGGGGCCGGAAACCCTAACATCACATTTCCTTAGTTTTATCGGTTTAACCCTAACTAGTGCATTAAACACAAAAACAATATGGGGACGATAATCAGAGGGTGGGGTGGGTGCCACTAGACACCAGGGAAAATAAAACATATTAGGGGGACGGCAATTAGAGGGTGGGGGGTGCCACTAAACACCAGGGAAAGACAACTACAATAACCGGTACAGAAATCGGAGGATGGGGTGCCACTAGACACAAGGAAAGACAAATATATTATGGGGATGACAATCTGAGGGTAGGGGTGCCACTGGACACCAGGGAAAATAAAACATATTAGGGGGACGGCAATTAGAGGGTGGGGGGTGCCACTAAACACCAGGGAAAGACAACTACAATAACCGGTACAGAAATCGGAGGATGGGGTGCCACTAGACACAAGGAAAGACAAATATATTATGGGGATGACAATCTGAGGGTAGGGGTGCCACTGGACACCAGGGAAACAGTAATGGCTGACAGTGGGTGGTTGCAGGTTTCACATACATTATTGTTGCAGTACTCATTAAGACCTTTTCGGTGACATATATATATTGTCCATTAACTACAAATATTGAAGGAGTTAGAGCTTGTTAAAGATCCAATGTTATCCTATGGGAATCTGCATTTGTCATTTTGTATGAATTTTTGATAGTGTCCCTAAAAGTTTAGGTGGCAGTATCTGTGTTATTTTTGTAGTACTTCCTAAGATCTTTCATTTGCTATATAGATTGTCCCTTAACACCAAATATTGAGGGAATTATGGCTTCTTCCATTTAAATTCTGTGAAAAAAAACTTAAGTCCAAAATCCTTTTTCTTATGAAGGAATCCTTTTTTGAATGAAACGAAAAAAGGATATGAAAAAGGATCCCTTCATAGGAAAAAACAATGGAGGGGCCAAGTCCAACATTTTTTTTCCTTATGGAGGGATCCTTTATCATATGAATGAAAAAAGCACACGAAGAAGGATCCCTTCATAAGAAAAAAGAATTGGAAAAAAACTAAGTCCAAAACCTTTTTTCATATGAAGCGATCCTTTTTCATATGAACGACAAAGGATCACTCAAATGAAAAAAGAACTGGGTGAAAAAACACTAAGTCAAAATCTTTTTCTGTATGAAGGGATCATTTTTCATATGAATGAAAAAAGCCTATGAAAAAGGATCCTTTCACATGGAAAAAAGAGTCAGAAAAAAACTAAGTCCGAAATTTTTTTGTGTATAAAGGGATCCTTTTTCGTATGGCTGAATTCCTATTCAGTATGGTCATATGAAAAAAGCAGAAGCATGTATGAATAACTCTGAGCAGTGCAGGAGAGTGGCTAGCAAGGCAAACAGGATGTTGGGATGCATCGTAAGGGGGATCACCTCTAGGAGCAAGGAAATGATTCTGCCGCTGTACAATGGACTGGTTAGACCACACCTTGAGTACTGTGTACAGTACTGGAGACCACACTTGAAGAGGGACATACAGCTCCTGGAGAGGGTACAGAGGAGGGCAACTAAGATGATACAAGGGCTAGGGGATTTGACATATGAGGACAGACTTGAGGAGCTCTGCCTGTTTTCATTGGAGGAGAGGAGAGACAGGGGGGACATGATTGAGGTCTTCAAGTACCTCAAGGGAATAAATAGGGTAAACATGGAGGGGATCTTTAGACTAAAGCAGGGAGGTATCACCAGAGGGCATGGTTTGAAGTTGGAAGGTGGAAGGGTGAGGGGGGAAAAGAGGAGGAGGTTTTTCACTGAGAGGGTGGTGGACCCTTGGAATGCACTGCCTGGCGAGCTGGTTCAGAGATCCACAGTGGAGGGCTTCAAGAGAGGGTGGGACAGACACAGAAAGTGGATGTATCAGATGATGGCCTGTCCCGGGGGGTGGGGATGGATGATAGGGGTTTCTGGAGCACAAGGGATGGGAGGGCCTCGGCACCCAACTAAGGATCTAAGGTTCGAGCAGACTCGATAGACCGTAAGGCCTAATCTGCTGGCAAATAGTATGTTAGTATGTAAATCACGAAAAAGATGTAAAAAAAACAAACATATTTGAGGTTCCCGTTTGCAACAGTTATATGCAGAATCCACCTTAACTGGGTCCCGATAAGCAAGATACATGTGTTGGTCTCCCTGTAGGATGTCATTTTTGTGTTTTGTTTTATTTTTCATTAAAAAAAAAAAAAAAGGGAAAGAAGATGGCAGCCATAGGGAAAAGGATTTTTCCTTATGAAAAAGGACTGGCCCCGTATGGAAAAGGATCCTTTTTTGTATAACCAAATTCTTTTTTTTTGTTCCAAACATCTATCCCAAAGTGTCTACTGAGCAGACTCAGAACTGAAATTCTAAAATTTAATAACTTTGGAATGAGTAAATATTTTTTCACCAAACCAGTGAAAAGTACTACGATGGGCTAGCTCCTTTCTACCCTGAAAATTTTGGGCCAAAATTCCAAACCATGTCGTTGCTGAGGGCTGACAATATAACAGCAAAACAAAAATGATGTTAACACATTTTTCATTGTCCGGATCTTGGAATCCTCATATCCAATCGGAACGAAACTTGACATATCAAGAGACCTTGGGTTTCTAACAATGCATGCAAAAGTTTGTGTAAATCCATTAAACAGTTGTGAAGTTATTAAAGTTCAGAAATTGGGGTTTAACATTTACAGTAACATTCTACTCAACCTTAACTATGGTGGTGTGACTGTGCCACTATAACATATATATGTAAAATATTTTTTTCATTTTTGTTGATGAGTAGGTGCACTAGACAAAAAGCATTGCCTATTTTCAGGCATACTCTATATACTTCCACTATTATATGTATTATTTATTTATTTATTGAATTTTGTTGACCGGGTAGGCCCACTGGGCCCCGGAGGTCCCTTTTTCAGGGGCGACCCGGGGGTAAAAATAACATACAATAACAAAAATAACATACAAGTAACAGAACAGTACAAGTTGAAAGATGACTTATTGTGTTACATGTAATAGACAAACCACTCTGAGGTGTGCGGTCGCACTCTGATATATATGCAAGCATTGATTATAAAATGGGTTTGAAAAAAGAAGCTAATCAATTGATGAAAGACCATCAGGTGACCATGCGTATAGCAGCGCGACCGCACAACTGCATTTTTACCCCCCTCCAACACAATTTTGACATTTTAGAAGATAGATGAACCACTCTGAGGTGTGCGGTTGTGCTCTAATATATGCACACCTTGGGTGGTTGACACACTTGGCCTGCAGCCTCGTGTGTACAATGCACATCAATGCTTGCATATATATCAGAGTGCGACCGCACACCTCAGAGTGGTTTGTCTATTACATGTAATAGATAATCACTCTAGAGGTGTCTTGATGCCCTAATATCTTACATTGGTGTGCGTTGCTATCTACGGGCCAGGCCGAGTGCGATTCAACCACCAAGGCATGCGATATCAGAGCGCGACCGCACACCCCAGAGTGGATTATCTATCTTATAAAATGGAAATAAATATTTTTGTGGGAGAGCAAAAAAGTAGTCCCTGTCTGGCATGAATAAATGAGTTGTCAGGGGTTTAAAGTAAGGCTGAGTCTCTTGAAGAATTAAAAAAAGAAAGTTATCTTTCTATTTAGTTTCCTTTACTATTCTTAGAATAAAGTTGTCATCTTTACAGGGAGGAGAAAGAGTGGGGAACACTTTCACTTTTATCAGTGATATGTATCGTGACCGAGTGTGGTCAATAATGGTAAGTAATATGCAGGCAGACACTGAAAGCAAGTCCCTCGCTGTTAAAAAAACCCAAAGTAACTGTATTTTACTTTATTTTTATTGAGAATTCTCTAAAAGAAGAAGACGCCAGCTGAAGCGAGTGGTAGACAGCACTTTCACTTTTATCAGTGACATGTAGCGTGACCGAGCATGGTCAAAAGTGATAAATAATATGCAGCCAAACAGTAAAACTTAAGTCACACACTGTACCAGAAAACCAAACAAACTGTGCACTTCAGGTTATTTTAATTTAAAATCCTGTAAAAAAGCTGCCATCTGAAGCAAGTGGAGAGCTAGCGCAGAAGTGAGAGTGTCAACAGCGTCAGAGAGGTAATGCAGGGCAGGCGGTATTGCTGGCAACATTTGCTAGAGCAGCACAAACTCTGCCACGCACCCCCTCTGATACCAACATCCTCTGCACTAGCTCTCCACTGTTCAAACAACACAGTTTCAAATAAAATAACGAAGTCCAAAAGACTAACTGGTTTCTGTACAAGGTGACAATTTGTTTGGCTACATAATGCACGACAAACCACACTACATGTCACTGATAAAATGAAAGTGCTGTCTACCACTCGCTTCAGCTGGCTTCTTCTTTTAGAGAATTCTCAATAAAAATAACGTAAAATACAGTTACTTTGGTTTTTTAACAGCGAGGGATTTGATTTCAGTGTCTGTTTGCATATTAGGTACTATTATTGACCATGCTCGTTCACGGTACATATCACTGATAAAAGTGAAAGTGCTCCCCACTCGTTTTCCTCCCTGTAAAGAGGACGACTTTATTCTGAGAATAGTAAAGGAAAATAAATAGAAATATAAACTTCTTTTTTTTCTTTTTTTTAATTCTTCAAGACAGTCAGTCTTACTTTGAACTTTTGGCAACAATTCATTTACCAGAGGCAGTTGTAATTTATGTTGGTAGCAGTCTGAATGTACTACTTGTATGCGTGTGGCTGCCTATCTGTGGTAGGTTTGGAATGATCTCACTACTGGTGAGAAGGTATTGAAGGATAAAAAGTAGTTCAGGCGTGCAGTCACGCTGGGAGGTGTGCGGTCATTGGGAAATAATGCACAGTCATGTGATGCATTCTGACCAGTCATGTTAGTGGATTTTCTATGATTTTACCTACCCATTTTACAAATATATTTATCCAATACTTGTGAAGATATTTGCCACAAGATATCGGTAATATCTTTGTGACCTCTGGACCTAGAGTGAGGATATTGAAATATCCTCACTCTAGACCGAGAGATCACAAAATATCATCATTGTAGCTCCTGATTGGTCTGTCTGGCCAGCATGAGCTCCACCACAAAAAAAATGTGAGATGCTGGTTTCTCTTCATGGCTGCCTCCCGAGGAGCGCTTTCACTTTTAAACTCCTTCCAGACCCCTTCATAAAATCACAAGAAATACTGTATTATTAAAAAAACAAAGAAAACAGTTTTTCTGTAGTCAGCTTGCTACCAGCAGAAAGGATACCTCTCTGTGCCCAAAATATTTCCCCTGCATGTTACCTCCTTCCATCGCAGTACTATGAATCCTGTCTCCAGGGCCGCCACTCTTCTTCAGTCTTATCCACCAGTCACTGTCCCAAATGCTGCAGAAAGGCAGGCCGTACCCGCTACCTGAACCACCGCTGATGGACCACTCACAGCACAGTGACCTGGCAGGCTGACACATGGATGCACGCAATAGCATCATGTGTGTCAGTACACGGAAACAATCACTCTGTCATCTTGAACACTGCTCTGCACATCACACAAGATAAAAAAAAAAAAGATAAATTCAGAAAAAATCAACTCACAAACAGGAACCAAATGTTGGGTAAAATAAATATGCCATGCGCCATGCAGAAATATTGGTGATATCTCTCCTGAATATACTTTGACCTTATGACATCACGAGCATGCTTCCAGCATCAGTTGGGTGGCTAGCGGCCGAGGAGGAGTGGGGGGGGATGTGCCGCTGGCTGTCCATGGCCACGGCGCCCACATTCAGGTATGGGGGACAGGGGTGGGGTTGTCTGTACCACTGATGGGGTGCCACTGGCCACCAATGAAGGTGCAGGGGTTCCTGGAGCGGGGGACGGGATTGTGACACAATCATGTGGACAGGGACTAGGGCACCTCTATATTGTGTGTGTGTGTGTGTGTGTGTGTGTGTGTGTGTGTGTGTGTGTGTGTGTTGGCATGTACTACACCAGGGACGGGGCAGACGTGTGCTCAGAGGGATTGCATTAGTATCAACTGGGACGGAGCAGCTATGTACTGGTGGGGGTTGCATCACCATCAGCTGGGACGAGACAGCCGTATGCTGGGGGGATTGTATTACCATCAACAGGGATGGGGCAGCCTTGTGTGTGTGGGGGGGGGCTTTCATACAGGCCTGGGGTGAGGGTCCTGCCATGTGTGTTTGTCTGTGCACCAAGCAGGCACGGTGCTACAGGGGCTTGGGCAGGGTTGACCACTGGACAATGGGGCCTGGCCGTGCTGGTCTGGGTGCCTGCGGTAGCTATTCACGCACTTGGACCTGCGCCTTCCCATGCAGGTGATCCACTGTGGAACCCAGGATGGGTATCCGATTGGCTGCCCACCTGGGTCCGCTACTTCACCCCATCAGCCCTGCATGTTCCTGCATGCTGGGGAGGCAGGGCCACGGATAGGTGGCCGCTGTTTGTACATTCCGGCATGTGCATACCTGTCCGCGGGTGCAGAGCTGTGCGGGTGGGGTAAGCATCTCTGCCACATACTTTCCGCCTGTTGGTGCATAGGCATCATTATTAGTAACCCTCTCTCAAGACAGTGCTACATGTGAGCAGCTGCACTTTACTGTTTGTAACTAAATGTAATATGTGATTTTGTTTTTTTATAATTTTTATTTATTGCATTTTGTACATAAGCATACAAATACTTGCTTCCTGAACAGGTATAATCGACAGGAGTATTTAGAAAGACATTACATAGGATGAAGACTATCCATTCAAATGGTACATCATTGGGGGTGACCGTAGTTACTAATATTCTATCAATGCTTTTATATTCAATTCAGGAACTATATAGCAGCCAGTGCCCTGAATTTTTAGTTTAGGAATACTGAGGAAAAAAAACAATACAGTTGCAATCCGACCAAAAAGGTCTGTGTTAACTTTACACATCAATGGTAAAGAAGATCTGCAATCTAGAACTCCCTTAGGCGTGGTGGGAATATGCCTATATAGAACCCCTTGGAAATCAGCCCTTTTTGTAATTAGAACAAACAAACATGGTGTGGTGTCTTAAAGTAGAAAGCAGTGCGAGCTGCACTAAGACCTGCTTATGTCAAATCTCTGTATGTTTGCTGACATAGAGCCTTTGTAAATGAGTCTTTGACTCAAAGGTATGCAATTCTGATACAATAAAAAAATAAAAATAAAAAACAAACTGCAAACTCATTTGATAATACTTCTGCTCAGTTTTTTTCAGAAAATAACCTGCCATACAGTACAACAAATCAAAGTCAAAAGAAAACAATTATAATAAGGGAAGATGATATTTTAGAAAACAAATTAATGGGCTAAAGCAACACAGTGCCCCAGGACCAGATGGCATATTGCCCCGAGTGCTAAAGATCACGAAGAATATCATTACAAATCTACTGAAGATAGTATACAACATTCTTACAAGCTAGCGCTGTACCGCATGATTGGAAAATGGCAAAAGTTATACTGATACTCAACAGGAAACAAGCACAATGTAGAAAAACATTTTTAGGCCAATTATTTTTTTTACTTATTTATTGATTGAAATGTTTCACCAGGAAGGCACACAGAGCGACAAGTTGCTCATTTCCTGGTGAAACCTGAGGGGAAGGGGTACAATGGGAATGAGACATTAAACATTCCGATTACAAGACCAACATTATCATACAGATATAAGAAGGGTATTACAAACAGTGTTGCGCATAATAGGTAGAAAGAGTGAACAATAATAAGTGCTGGGTTAATAAGTAAACAAGTGCTTACGTGAAAGAAAAGGGGGAAAGGAGAGGGAGGGGTTAGGTGGGGGGGGAAGAGTCATGTCCCTGGAGACTCCTTCAGGATGCAAGGAACCTTGCAAGGGACATGGGGGGACCAGATAGAAGGGGATAAGGCAGTGTCCCAGAGAGACCCCTTCAGGATGTGGGGAACTCTGCATGGGGGCTGTGGGGCTAGATATAAAGGGGGATAAGGTTGTAGGGATTTAAAGAGGGAGGAGAAAGAAGGAGGAGGTGTGACTTAAATGCTAGGAGGGCAGTAGGACCTAACCCAAGAGAGGACCCTTCAGGATCAATTAGTTTGACATCTGTGCCAGGAAAAATAATGGAATAGATAGTTAAGGACATGCTAGCAACCCATATAAAAGATAATGACACAGACTGGGAACAGCATGGATTTACAGCTGCACATTCATGCATTTCAAATTTGATGTGTTTTTTATGAAAAGGTTAGTAGGGTATTGGATAGCAAGGGATCAGTAGATGTTATATTCCTAGATTTCTCTAAAGCATTTGACACACTGTTACATTAGGCGATAATACAAAAATTGTTAAAACTGGAATTACAGTTATGTAGTTGAACAGGTCAAAGACTGGATTTCAAACTGCACACAGATTGTTTCAGGAAATGGTTACCATTCAGAGGAAGGAGGTGTGACCAGTGGCGTGCCCCATGGGTCAGTGATCGTCCAGATCTTTATAGCTAATATAAATATACAAGTGAATAACTGGACAACAAAATTTGCTGATGACACTAAGCTGAGTGGGCAGTGATACAAAGGCACAAATTAAAGGTAATCAGGCTGACCTAGACAGCATTACAAGATGGGCATATAAATGGGCTATGCGGATCAACCTCAATATTAGGTGCAGTCAAAAGAAATATAATCCGTAGAAAATAGGAAGTACAGTAATAATGCCTCTAAATATTATGTAAGATCATTGCTGGACTACAGAAGCCAAATCTGGTGCCCTATAAAAAACTGAGATAAAAAGAGTACAAAAAGTTCAGTGAAGGTCAGGAAAAGTTACAACAAATATAAATGATATGACATATACTGAGCTGTTACACTATCCAAACCTGTTCTTCCTCGAAGATCGAAGGAAGAGAGGAGATGCCCTATTTATGTACGATATAGTGCAAGATCCCTTACCCATTATCAGAACTAAATGTGGAATTCAGATATGTAAACTCAGTCACTAAGGGTCACTCATTTCAATTCCAACCTAGTAAACTGCATACAAATAAAAGGAATTTTTTTTTCACATAGCACATAGTTAACCTGTGGAATAGTCTACTACAAAAAACTGTCATAAGCGGTACAAAAAAAGAATTTAAAACCAATTTGGATAGGCATATTAGAAGTGGAATCAGTCCGAAATACTACCCATAATTTATAGGTGCTAACAATGGACAACCGCCTTCTCAGCTCCTTACAACATTAGTGAACACTAGTTAAAGGAATTGGTATGTTTCCTTATGAAATTATTGTGGAGGTTACTGTGAGGATCCAGTACGTAAATTGCTAGGTTACAGTTAGAAAATGTTTTCAGTAAGACAGAAAAATACATTTAAAATTGTGATGTGGAGACAGACATCCATTTTGTGGACAGGAAGGGTGCTGTGCTGATGTCACTGTCTCACCAGCTCTAACAGTATGCAGTTAAGCAGGTTGAAAAAAAAAAACTGCTCCTACAGCCAGGGGTCCTGTTCTATCATGAAGAGAAGCACTGGATTCTTTTCTTGCACTCTGCCAAACATAAAATCCTGGGCGTTCCTCAGAATGTAGGAGAATCCCTGACAGCGCAGTCGAACTGATCTTCCCTTGTCAATCTTCACCATTCATTACTGCTTGGGTTAAGCCGGGGGCGCGCACCCGCTACGGGAGTTTTTTTTGTTTTTTTTTTAGAGTTGGCTCTAATGGCGCCGTCCTCGAGGGCGACGCACTGCGTCATGCGCGAGGGACGGCTGTTAGGAGCCGCGGACTCCTCCTCCATCTCAGTTCTGTTTCTCCCGCCGTCGAGGCTGCACCTGCTAGAGCGGTAGCGTATAGTGTTCGTTCTTCGGATTCGTCCCGACTCCTCATCTCGTGTTCTCAGACATCCACTCGACGCCGTATACTGGTAAGACCGTTCCTTTTTATTTCTATCTACGGCGTCGAGTGTTTTCCTACTTTTTTTCCTCAGTTAGTTCGCATCATGTCCGGTTCTGGAGCAAGGCGTAAGTCGGCGAACTTCGCCCCTATCGTCGGTGCTCCTGTGGCGGCATTTTCCGTCTCGGACCGGCATGATGTCTGTCTCCGTTGCCTGGGACCCAACCCACGACATGGGCCGCGTGCGACGACACTTGTTTCGCCATGGACCCGTCGTGTCCTCGAAAATCCAGCGGCGTTCAAGCTCGGCGAGGCCCTTGACCGAGAGACGGCGTCGCTCAGAATTCCCATGTAGGTCTCTGAGGCCCTTCCCCGGGTCCCCTCCTGGGCCTCTCACGGTCCAGCTGGAGGAGGGCTTCCTCCTCTTCTCTTGCGAAGAGGAAGCTTCTCGCGGTGTCAGGGAACGTCGTGGTCCCCCCCGAGGCCGTGACGGTGACACCGCCTCAGCAGTCACCTCCTCAGAGGTGCAGGCTCCCCCAGTGTCGAGGCCCATGATTTCTGGGCTGGGCACCGGTGGACCCTCAGCGCCGCCCTCCAGCGCCGTTTTGGATCCCTGTGCGCTTGCGGTGCTGGTGTCCGAGGCAGGCGCCGCCCTAACCCGGTGCGCTCGTGGCACCGTGAGCTGATCTGTTCTCCTGGCGGCGCGGGTCAGGTTCCAACACGGGAGGCGGCACCGTGGGCCTGGCTGGTACGCAGGGAGGTAGGGGCGGGCCTGGCTGTCGCGGTGGGCGGGGGTTATCGGCGCCGCCCTGGCACCGGCACTGTTGCGGTGCCGTTGCCCGTGGATTCCAGGTTGCCAACATTGAGGTTCTGCTGGTCTCGTCTTCTTGGGAGGCCGATGGACTCGGATGTGGACCCATCCTGGCACCCTGACTCTTTGGAGTCAGGGTCCCCGATAACTGGGGTGCCAGGTGGCGCAGCGGGCCCCTTCCACTGTCCCCTCTCCTGTCCTCCCCTGAGGGCTCTCGGGCTGGGGGTGGCCCTGGGTCCCAGGGGTGTGATGTGGTGGGGACTGAGGAGGAGGCTCCCCCTCCTAGGGGACCTGTGACAGCTGCCCTCCCGGGTGCTGTTGCCTCCTCTGGGGGTGCGGGGATGCTGCAGTCGAGGAGGAGGGCTCTTTCCGAGTCCGAGGGGTTGAGGGGCAGGGGGGGGGCCCCGGTCTCTGTCGGCCACCTCTGGTGGGGTGGCTAGGAGCCGTAGCGCCGAACCACGCCCTTCCCTCCTGGGCTCTAGGGTGCCCTCCGGTGGCATTGCTGTGGACTGCCCTTCTGGAACCATGCAGTCCAGGGTTCGTCACAGGGGAGGTTCTCCCCCTGGGCTCTTCCAGGCATCGCTTTCTCAGGGTTCCGTCTTGCGGCCTGGTTTGTTGTCGGGGATCCCGCCAGCTCGGGCTCCGTTCCCCGGATTTCAGAGTCCTGGCAGAGGTCAGTTGCCTCTTCGTAGGTGCCCTTCTCCAGTACCTCTGCTTCTACCCCCAGCGCTTCCAGGCCATATCGGTCCTATGGGTCCGTTATCCTGGGAGCAGTTCAGAGGTTCTCTGACCTTCCCCTCATCGTTAGATGTATGCATGGCGGGTCTTTCGACTCTCCCACCGCCGCAGGAATCCTCTGGACATTCGAGCTCTCCATCATCCTCGTCTTCCTCCTCTGAGAGAGAGGAACCCCTTGCTCATCTTTCTTCCAACACTGATTTCACTGAATATCAGCGATTCCTCTCGAGGATGGTGAGGGACCTTTGAATCTCTTATGTAAGGAGAGACAATACTGAACGGGAGACGTGTGAATTCCTTGGAGAATTCAGTGCCCAGCACCTGGTGGTACCTTCCTGGCCTATCCCCTTCCAGGAGGCGTCTATCCATTCCTGGCAGTCGCCAGCCACCCTTTCTCCAGCCCCGGCTGATTGCCGTCGTAGGTATTGTGCCCCCTCGGAATCCCTGGGTACTCTTCCCAACCCGCCCTCGGGCTTGGTGTACCTAGAGACTCCTTCCGGGCACCGCTGCCTGGCGCATGACCGCCCACCAGATTCGGATTCTCTACAGTTCGACCGGTGGGGCGAAGAGTGTTCTCTTCTTCTCGTGCGGTGGCTTGTATTGCATCACATCAGGCTCACCACGCTGCCTACAATCGGCATCTGTGGTCGATGCTCTCCCAGCTCCTAGCATCAATGCCTGATATGGAGCAAACCAGACAAGCTATTGCCCTCTCCGCTATAGGCCTGGAGCTGGCAAGACACCAAGCAAGGGCATCTTACGACGCCAATGAGGTGGCTTCCAGGCTTGCGGGGACAGCGATCTGCATTAGGCGGACGGCATGGCTTCGTCTATCAAGGTTGTCACCCCTGGCCCGGCGTAGGGTGATGCGCTCCGCTTTCCGGGGGACCCGTCTTTTTTCCTCCAGAGCTAGGAGACTTTTGCAGGGGCTTCCTCCGTCTCCCCCGTCCTTGGGAGGCACCTCCTAGCTCTTCTCCCACATAGGCTTCTCTCTGTACCAGCCAGGGTCTTCCCCTTCTGTTTCTCACCAACAGGAGGCTGGGGGTCTTGTTCCCTCAGGGTTCTACCCCTCCCCCTTTTTTAAGGGGGGGAAGGGGCTTGGTACTCTCCCAAGCAGTAATGGTGAAGATTGACAAGGGAAGATATGAAAATTACGTACCTACCGTAATTCTTGATCTTCTCTTGTATCTTCACCATTCATTACTGATACCCAACCACCTTCCCATCAGTGGCCTCCTTCTGTGGCGTCTCCCCCTCCCGCCTCGTTCCTCTTACTCCCTTGGCCTTTATGCCAAAAAAAAAAAAAAAGTTTTCTGTTTTTCCCATTCTTGGTGAATGGATCCCAGGGATTTACTTCACTCTAAGATTGATTGGCGTTTTGCTCATAAAAGTGCTGAGTCGTTGGGGAGATGCATGGCTCTTGCCTCGCCGTGTTTGGCAGGCATGGCACTTCTAGGGACTCTGTGTAAACATTGTCTGTACAGTTAATATAGTCCCAAGAAAAAAAAAAAACTGCTGATCAATTATTTAAAACCCTGGACCCCCCTTTTTTTCCTCAAAGTAAAGAGGAACGAGTACGGTTACAAACTTCTTAATTCTGAGGGAACTCTTTCTGACTGCCCTATGGTGCAATTCCTTGTCTCCTCAGGTCATGTTCCACAGCCTGGTGGCCATGCCCTGTCTCGGCACCTTCAACTTAGGATCCCCTTGGCAGGCATTATTTTTCAAAAAGCTTTTGCAGCTGCTGGCTGACCTTGTCAGCTTCAAGCCTCTGTCTGCCTTGTCATAGCAAGTCTGATTGAGTCCCTCTCTATTTTTCTTACAAACTGCCTGAGAAGGCTAGTTTTCCCATACTCTTCTATGGTAGCACTTATCAAGGTGCTAGGAACTTAGTCCTCTTCCTGGATGGGCGCTCTTCCGGAACAGGTTTTGCTCAGTCAGTCCAGGAGCCCTCAACTGGGATGAAGAGACTTGGCATGTTGAGAGTCCAGAGACTCTGCCCTCTCTTGGTCTGTTTAGCACGTTCGGTGGAACCTCTCCTCAGTCCTACCAATGGGGATTCTTGCTCCCTCATTAATTTCAAGCCTATAAGCCTCTCAACCAACAATGCTCGACAGGCACTGTTCTCCTTCTCAACATGCCACTCTTTCTTTCTTTCTTCTTCCTTCATTCCTCTCTTTCTCTTTCCCCTCTCTTTCTCTGTTCCTCCCCTAGAGCCACCCCGGAAAGGAGGCCCTGCGGTCCCTTAGGGTAGGAATTCTCTCTCCTCTGTCTATTCTCCTTCGGCTTATTCCTTTTTCAGTTTATTTCCTTTCCTTTTTCTATCCCTTGGCTCTCTTGCCTCGCTTTCTTTTTTCTCACACTTTATTCAAACACCATGAAGTCTTGCTATATTATAACAATAGCAGTCAGCCACTGCAGCTGAACTGCCCCGGAGAGGAAGGAGTTAACTCCAGAAGATCTGGAGTTCTACAGCGCGAAGGCGCTGTGCCCAAAGCTCTATCTGGCAGTTTCAAATGAAACTGTCAGATTCTTTACTCCGCTTCACTGAACAGTCGCTCGGAGATCAGCTCCTTCAGCTCGGTTCATTCTCGGTTTAAAGTAGTTTTGGTTCATTTGAACCGGCAAAGTCATTATTTTACCGCATTTCGGTTCTAAAGCTCTATCTGGTAACCGTAAGTACAAAAATTCAAGTCTGTGTGGAAAATTAATTATCGGTTCGGTTTTGAACCGATCAGCTGTATTTTCTGTCTTTTAAAACTGTACTGTGGGTTTTAGAGTGCGGTTCCAGTTCTTATCGGTTCAATGAATATTATTACGGTTTTCAAATACCAGTGACACGGTTAGGAACCGATAAGGGTGTCTTACCTGGCACTGCCATCAAAAGGGCAAGTTTTTGGTTAAGCTGGCATTATGTCTGAGAAACCCAAAAGAAAAACCGGCCCACTGGTTTCAACACTGTGATGTCTGTGGGGACGCCTTTGCCAAGGCTGACCCACACTCCACTTGTGTCTATTGTCTGGGGCTGACCACCTCCTGTCAGACTGCCAGGTGTGTAAAAATCTCCTGCAGCCACCCTGGAGAAGAGATTGGGCGGCTCAGGGGCGAGGAGGCCAAAAGTCCGCTGACCGGATGGCCAGCCGGTTCAGTACCCACTGGACCAGAGGGTGCCCTCTGACCAGGCGAGACTTCCTCGGGCAAAAGGAAGACTGGTTCAGAGGAACCAGTCCCAAGTAAAAGACAAAGAAATCAGGAGGTTTGGAGTCCAGGAATTGTGTCTCCAACTGCTGCAGAGATAGCTAAAGCCATTCAGATTGTCCAGTCACTGTCTCAGGGATCTGTAGAACCACCAACAGTTGGTAAAGGTTGGATTGATCTCAGTCCCAGTGGTTCAGGATTTGAAGTTGAGGATTTTATGAACCACAGGAGGGAGGAGAATTTGATCAATATATGTGTGGCTGGGAGGGTCTGGAGTCGCCCATCGAACCGGGCATTTCTCCAGACAGACCTTTAGAATCTCCCCTATTCTGTCTGAGTCCCTTCTTTCTTTATTTTTTACAAAAGGTTGCAGAAACCCTCCAGCTTCCTTTAGAGGAGGCTGTGGATGAGCAAGAGGAGCCTGATTATGTGAAATGATGGATATTCCAGAGTCTAGGAGGTTGTCTATTCCTTTGCATAAGTCATTTAGGAAGCAAACAACAAAGATTTTAAAAATCCTCATTCTGTCCCTCCTGTAGATAAAAATGGACAGAAGGTATACTTTGTCAGGCTCGGATACAGACTTCCTTATTGAGCAGTGTAGTCATGTAGGTGTGGTACAAGCTGCAGCCTGTGACAAGGCTAATATTCCTCTGGCCTCACATCCTCCTGATAAGGATTCTAGGAAGATTGATGCCATGGCGAAGAAACAGTATATGGCAGCTTCTTTGGGACTCAGGCAGGCAAATTATATGGCTTATGTGGCTAGATATCAGAAATCTAGGTGGGACACAGTATTGCAGTTAGCCAAGCAGGCCCATGGCCAGCTGGCTAGTGAGTTGGAACAGGTGGCTGCTGATGGCATTGAAGCCTCTAAAGTTCAATTTCATACCGCTGTTGATGTTAATGATGTTTCCTCTAGGGTCATGGCCACTTCTGTAGCTTCCGTGGGTTGGCATGGCTCAGATGCACTAATCTGTCCCAAGATACTCAGTCAAGGCTATGGATTTTTCCTGTAGTGGGAAATTCTCTGTTTGGGGAGCAAACAGAAAATTATATGAAAAGATGGATGAATACAGAACTACCTACAAAAGTGCCCAGGCTAAGGAGAAGCATGCCATGCCACAAAGGCATGCTCCCAGAGGTAAGGGGCAGACCCTTTTCAGGCCTTTTTACCAATTTCAAGCCTCCTCTGCTGTCTCGCAGAAAGGGTTTCTTCAGAGGCAGGGGTAGGCGTGGCGCTAGTAGACCGTCTCCTCCCTCAGCCTAAGGCTGCTGCTAAGCAGGCACCCTGATGGGGTGCCCAGGGCCGATTCTCCTGTACCAGTGGGGGCAGGTTGGCCTATTTCAGCCAGAGCTGGCTGTCCCTAACTCGGACAGATGGGTTCTGGAGGTAATAGGCCAGGGTCTATTCTCAGCTTCAAATATTTTCAAAGATGAGAGCCAGGCATTTCCACCTGCAAGTCCTTCAGAAGCCCTTGCTTTGGAAGCAGAGGTTTCTTCTCTTCTGGTCTGCAAAGCAGTGGAAAGGGTTCCTCCTTGCCATCAGGGCAAGGGCTTTATTCAAGATACTTTCTTACCCCAAAAAAGACAGGAGAATGGCGGCCCATTCTGGATTTAAGATACTTGAACAAGCATCTGTTGAAACCAAAGTTCAAAATGTTAACCCTGGCAATGATATTGCCTTCCCTAAGGCCAGGGGACTGGCTAGCTTCCTGGACCTCAAGGATGCCTATTTTCATGTTCTGATCAGGCCTTCCCACCGAAAGTACCTCAGGTTCGAACTGCCCTCAGGCCACTACCAGTTCAGGGCAATGCCCTTCGGCCTTACCTCTGCGCCAAGGGTATTCACAAAATGTCTCGCTGTAGTAGTGGCTCATTTAAGAAGGCAAGGGGTTGCTGTGTTTCCCTACCTGGACGACTGGCTCATTGTGGGTCAGTCTCCAGGTCAGGTGAAATCCCACTTACAAGTCACCCAGCAGCTTCTCACTTCTCTGGGATTTCTGCTAAACTTACCAAAGTCAGTTCTGGAACCAGTTCAGGCCCTAACTTTCATAAGCAGAATTGAACAAAGGTTAGCCAGGGCCTTTCTTCCCTCGGAAAGGGTGGACAGACTCATCGCCTGGCATCCTCCTTTACCCTCGGGTTCTCGACCAGCAAGGCATTTCCTGCAACTCCTCGGACACATGGCTGCTTCACAGCTGTTGTGCAGGGAGCAAGATTCAGATGAGGACATTCAGTTCCATTTGAGGGCCTATTGGTCTCAGAGGAAGGACCCCTTACCAAATTGGTCCCAGTTACTCAATCCCTGATCCTGGCCCTACACTGGTGGCAGGATCAAAGCAATCTGAAACAAGGGGTTCCTTCATTCCCATTTCTCCCTCCTCACCCTCACCACGGATGCCTCCCTGTTAGGGTGGGGGGCTCACCTAGGCGACCTTACCACTCAGGAGTGTGGTCTCCTCAGGAATCTCTGCTCCACATCAATCTTCTGGAACTCAGAGCTGTCTTTTAGCTCTTGGATCTTTTCAGATTCTGTCCAGAACAAAGTGGTTCAAGTCAGGACAGACAATACCACCACAATGTGGTACATCCAACAAGCAAGGGGCACTGGTCTTCAGCCTTGTGCACCGAAGCAATGAAGTTGTGGTCTCTGGCTTATTCCCTGAACACCTCCCTGATAGCGGTTCATCTCCCAGGGAAGGACAATGTGCTGGCGGGCGCCCTCAGCAGAATTTCTCAGGGCCATCCACGAATGGGCTCTGAATCCACAAGTACTGAGGTCCGTCTTTGCCAGTTGGGGCACTCCTCAGATAGATCTTTTAGCGGCCCCAGACAACCACCAACTTCCTCTTTTTGCTGCAGGCCTCCAGTACTGGGCTCAGTCCTCTGGATGCCTTTCTGTTGGATTGGAAAGGAAGTTCCTGTATGCTTTCCCTTTCCTCTCCTTTTCAGGGTACTAGTGAAAATCAGATCTCAACCTTGCAGAGTGATTCTGATTGCCCCAGATTGGGCCAGACAGCCCTGGTACCCTCTGCTCCTGTCCCTGGCAGTCCACCCTGCCCTGAGCCTGCCCAGAGTTCACGACTTACTGGCCTGTGCACAGGGAGAGTGTGGTATCGGACCTCAAGTCCCTCCACCTCAAGGCTTGGCTCTTGAGGGCTAGAGCTTAACTGATTTACACCTTTCTCAAGGTGTTATGGATATTTTAAAGGCTTCAAGGAAGCCTTCCACTAGGGCCACTTATAATTCTAAGTGGAAGAGGTTTTCCATCTGGTGCTCTGAGAGGCAGATTACCCCAGAATCTGCTGATCTTCCCATTCTTTTGGACTATTTGGTCCATCTGAATTCCTTAGGCCTTAGACCAGCTACCCTGAAGGTTCATCTGGCAGCTGTCTCTGCTTTTGTATCAGCAGGGAAGCCTGCCTCTCTTTCTTCTCACCCTGTGTTCTCCAAGTTTTTTAAAGGGTTACTTCACACTAACCCTCCCTTTCGGGAACCAGCTCCCGCCTGGGACCTGAATATTTGCATTGCTCAGTTAATGCAACCTCCTTTTGAGCCTCTGTCTTCAGCAGAACTCAAGTATTTAACTTGGAAAACCGTTTTTCTAGTAGCTATCACCTCTGCCAGACGCATAAGTGAGTTACAGGCCCTGTCAGTGGAAGAAGATTTTATCTCTTTCCACAGAGATAAGGTAGTCCTTAGGACTAATAGAAAGTTTTTGCCTAAGGTGGTTTCTGATTTCCACCTGAATCAATCTATCTCCCTCCCAGTATTTTTCACTGAGCATTCTTCCTCAGGTGAGAGAAGACTGCACAGCTTGGATGTCAAAAGGGCATTAAGTTACTATCTAGAGCGCACCAGAGGTCATAGGTTCGAATCCCTCCAACTGTTTCTTACCTATGGCGAGGTTGGCAAAGGGAAACCTGCCACTAAGAGAACAATTGCAAGGTGGATTGTCTCTTGTATCCAATTTTGTTATCAGAAACTGGGTAGAGTACCCCCCTCAGGATTGAGGGCCCACTCCACCAGGGGTACAGCTGCGTCTCTAGCGGCTGCTAGAGACATTCCTATTCTGGAGATTTGTCAAGCTGCTACCTGGAAGACAGTTCACACCTTTACCAAGCATTATTCCCTGGATATCCAGTCCAGGAGAGATGCTCGGTTTGGCACAGCTGTGCTTCAGAGCCTATTTCCTAAGTAGGTTCTGACCCTCCTCCATGGAGGTACTGCTGTGTAATCTGCTATTGTTATAATATAGCAAGACTTCATGGTGTTTGAAGAAAAAATTACTCACCTTAGTAATTGCTTTTCTTCTCATGGAGTCTTGCTATATAATCACCCTCCCTCCTGCCCTCTCCAGAACTCCTACTTGGGTAGAGGTGGCAAATTGGTGCAAGCACTGTGTCATGCCATTTTAGTTTTCCCTAACCCTGTTTTCCTTTGGGTTAGGGATCTAGATGTTCTTTTAGGTTATTTTTATTGCCCCTTCTTGGACTTGAGTCTTGGGGAGGGGGGTTCATATGTGCTTGTCAAGGGTGGTAAAACGAACCATAATACCATCAATCTTTGTTATTATGGTTCTGGGTGTTTCTTTGTTGTTTATATTGTTGTTATTACTACTAGTAGGTAGCCATAGGCTAGTGTAGTTTTTCCACACAGACTTTTTCCGTCCTTTGATGTTGGCTTCGTAAAGATCTGACAGTTTCATTTGAAACTGCCAGATAGAGCTTTGGGCACAGCGCCCTCGCGCTGTAGAACTCCAGATCTTCTGGAGTTAACTCCTTCCTCTCCGGGGCAGTTCAGCTGCAGTGGCTGACTGCTATTGTTATAATATAGCAAGACTCCATGAGAAGAAAAGCAATTACTAAGGTGAGTAATTTTTTCTTTTGCCTCTCCGGCTAACAGAACTGAGATAGAGGAGGAGTCTGCGGCTCCTAACGGCCGTACCTCACGCATGACGCAGTGCGTCGCCCTCGAGGCAGGCGCCGTAGAAACCAACTCTAAAAAAAAAATAATAACTCCCGTGAGCGGTGCGCACTCCGCTTAACCCAAGCAGTAATGAATGGTGAAGATACAAGAGAAGATCAAGAATTACGGTAGGTACGTAATTTTCATTTCTTACCTGCTGCACTACACACTGTTAACACTGGTGAGGCAGTGACATCATCACAACACCCTTCCTGGCCACAACATGGATGCCTCCACATCCCTATTTAAAAAGCATTTTTCTGTCTTACTAAATACATTTTCTAAATATAACCTAGCAGTTTACATACTGGATCCTCATAGTAGCCTTTACAATAATTTCATAAGGATACGTAGGATTTCCTTTAAAGGCCTCAAGCCTGACAACCGTATAATAGGCAGTGCACTCTATGCCTTCCAGTTTTTTTCTAATCACTCCTCCACTTTTGGGGGGTCTTTTTTTTTTGTTTGTTTGTTTACCAGGAGAGAGACACTAAGCTGAAAGCTTGTTTATAGGTGCGACCTGGGAGCACAAGAAAGTTAAGTGACTTGCTCAGGGCCACACAGTATGCAAGTGGAGGCTGTGGGATTCAAACTCAGGTCTCCAGGTTTGCAGCTCAGATCCTTAAACCACTGCGCTTTACTGTCTCCTTCACTTACTGCTTGTAAGTACTGTACAACTTGTCTCCATTTAAAAAGTGAGGCATTTCACTCATACCATTTCCCCCTGCTTTATTTTAATAATGTTTATGACTGACTGTCATTTATCTAAATATTTTATCAGATACCTGACTGACCCAACCCTAAGCTCTTAGAAGAGCTTTTTGAAATAGGTTGTTAGAGCTTTTCAAAACCATTTCTTAAATTCTCTTGCTTGCTGTATGAGTGCACCATAACCTGATACTGATCAGTTCTTCCAACCAACTCTGGCACGCAGAGAGCTTTTCCATCAAAAAAATAACTTGGAGGAGGTGGGAGAAAAGTGAGTACATTCTCACTGATTGAATCTGGCTCTTCAGCCACCAGTTTCCCACCCCTTCTGTTGTTTCTAATGGCCGAAATCGCAGTCTGTCTGCCATATGTGGGTGAGTCGGGTGCTTTCTGCACACTAAACTCCTGATTGGTGACTCTTGCCACTGAACTCACCTCCTCTCCTTCCTGGCTATGTAAATTAGAGGTGCTCAGCACTCATGCAGATGGCCTCTCCCCCCCCCCATACACACCAATACTAGGAGGTGAAGGATCTGTTTTAAGGAGTGACCGTCATTGTCTGCAGTTGTGCTTACATGGTTGTTTAAAGGAAAACTACACCTTAATATCTTTTTTTCCATGTCAACAGACAACTCTTTTTGTGCAGCTGTTAGGGATATATGTAATTGATTTTGTTTATATTCATTGTTCATACTAGCCCCTGTAGCCTATCCTGGGGGACTCCATTTTCTGGTTGTTGAAATTTAATTGTCCCTGAGAGTGCATTAGCATATCAGAATGATGTGTCAGCACCCTTTAGACTCCACAGTATGCCTGTCTGCTTAATTAGCATTCAACAAAAACAAGTTGCAGCAAAGTGAGAAATATCACATTTACAGTAACTTCAGTTAGCTTTGCAAACTAAGTTGCAGTGCAGTTTTTCCCCTTAAAGAGCTGGTGACATGACATCCCAGTGGCGCTGAGGGTTGAGGCGCTGGATGCCACACCTAGCATCACGCCGGTGACCCGGGTTTGGAAATGGACTCCGGCCGCCGATGGCTGGCAGAGGAGAGGAAGGATTGAGCATCCCATGACTGCTCTCCTTCCTCTGGAGTGGGTTGGGGTACTGCAGTGCACTGTAGTGGCAACTGGCAGAGGCCAGCAGTACTACACCAGTGAGCAGCGGGGGGTGGAGAGCACGGTGGGTGTCAGCACGTATGTGCTTGGAAGCCATTGCACATCCAGCTTTCCAGGGACAAGTAATCAGGTGGAAAATAGTGGGGCAGCAATCTTGGTGGCTGATGGCCGCGCCCAGTGTCCCCGGCTCCTAAGAGGATCCTGCTACAGAGCACGTGAGCGATGAAAGGCTGGCACTGTGGGGGTGCCAGACCGGGTTGGGGGGGTGTGGGTGTCAGCGACTAGGGATCATAGAGGTCCGCTTCGTGGCGAGGAGGATAAATAGAAATATAAAAAAAAATTAAAAAAAAAAATGAGCCGGTGACACGTTCAGGTGAACTTTTACGAAACATAATATTTTGACACAGTCCAGCTTGTATAAACCTTTAGTTCTGTAGTTCTCCTCCCCGTTATTTAGTAGTGAGGCAATTTCCATGAAAACAGGATATTTGTCCTGAAGAATTCATCTATTCCTGCTGCTTTCTCCCTACCTGAAGTCACAGAGCACTGCTTGTGACCTCACAGTTACTCCGATGGCAACAGACTGTGATGTCACAACAGAGGATTATGACTTGAAGTACGGAGTAAGCTATAGAGGTAGATGAACTCAAAATAAACTCTAGGGACAACAATCATATATTCATACACATTTTCTTAGTAAGAAATTATGGGGAGGACAAATATATAAAATGGAATGCAAGCAGAATTGTACCTAATTATTATTATTTTAAAGTTTTCTTTGAGTCGTCAGCTCTTTAAAAAGAGCATTTAGTTTGTGTGTTTGGAGTTTTTTTCAGGTTGTTTGTACTTTCAGCATAAAGATATATGGTATACATGGGTGCTGTGACATCATGTTCACATATGCTGATGCAGCTGTCATGGACAATGAGAATTCAACAACTGTAAAATGGAGACCCCCAGGATAGTTACAGGGGACTAGCATGAACAGTGAACACAAACTAAAGTAAACACATTTTTCCCCAACACCTACAATTAAAGAGTTCTCTGACATGGAAACAAGTAAGTAATAAGCCACATCAGGGTGTGCATTGTAGGATTTTAATGTTCGACCCAGAGCTGTAGTAAGGCACAAGGTTGAGGGCCAAGTTCCCTAATGCCCCTGGGAAGTGCATTAAAATCCTATGATGCACACTCAGGAGGGGCTTATTACACTTATAAAATGGCTCTAAGTAGTTTTTTGGAGAGGAAAATGAGATTCGGCACCTGACTCTGCGTTTATAGAGATTTAATTCATGGACAGGTGACATCTCTTGGCCAATGGCATTTCTAGATTTTTTGCTTCTCATTTTATAAATGTCATTAATATTTCTGAATTTTTGTTCTCCTTCTCTGCTTGGCTGGCCCTTATCTGCAGCGTTCTTCCCAGCCCTGTCACCTGCCGTCGCTGGGACTTACCTGCCTCGTACAGTGCTTTACAGTTTTCTCCCTGTGGCAGAACTCCCTGAGGATCCTCAAGCCTCAGGGAGAGTTTAGCTCAGACGTGGTAGGCAGGGAAGCCTGGAAGATGGTGCAGGGCCTGCAGGAGGATGCCACATCATACCACCAAAGCCAGTAGCCTTTTTTCATGTTCTCCCTCCTTCTCCCTGAGTGCTTGGTGGGCGAGGACTACAGTGATGTGAACACGCAAGTGTGCTCCTGTCATGGGAAGTGCCTGCCCACCCTTCAGTCCTCTGCTTAAACCAGCACCTATAGTTACCTAGGTGGCAGTAGCATGGTGGAGCACATGTTCCTCCCTCCCAGGAGGAGGAGAACGTCTTCTTGGACACTCAGTCCTTCTGCTGGATTACCGATGTACTACCACTGTGTTGATGGACCGGCTGATATTCTGAATTCATCTACCTCATTCTTTACTAATGAGAACAACTAAATTAAAACAGGATCCAAGTCCACCAGATTTAATGTCGTCATCCTCTTGCTTTCTGCTCGTAATGTTTTATTTGAAACAGCATATTGTCCAGAGCAAAAGATTATGATGTCACAAGCAGAGCATTATGAGGAAAAAACTGGAGGATTGGATGAAATCTGAGGGATTCATATCCTGTTTCCATGCAGTTTTTCCCAGTAATAAAGAATAAGTGATGGTGCGTGCGTGCGTGTGTGTGTGTGTGTGCACGCACGTGCCAGAGAGCTACTTTCTGAGCAGATGCAATTTCAGACAGTTCCATCTCTAAACTGCTTTCATAGAACAAAAATATTTATTTTAGAAAGGAAAGTTGATTTTTCAAATGACTCTTTCTAATGATCAAAAATGGTGTGGGGTAATAAATCTGGAGGTGCCAATGGAAAGAAACAGGTTGCTAGGCAAAAGGAGGCTGCCGGAGCAGCACCCCATCTAGTGCTTCGGGAGACCCAACAGAGCCTGACTGGCAAACTGTGCTAGTGACAGTGAGATCAGTGGACTAAAAAATCAGCACAGTTCTGGAGCACTTTGGCTTTCAAGAGACTAAAATCATGATGGCCACTGAACTACCACAGCTGACAGATGACAGATCAGCAAATGTGCTAGGCACAACAGCTAAATTAATGCAAATAAACTCTCAGATAAAGTACCAGTTGGGAGTGTTGGAAAATGCTGGCAGATCGAGTAATGTGAGGGTAGTAAAGGGAGAGGAGAGGGAAGATCTGACTTCCTTTGTATTACAGCACCTACAGATAGTGTTAACTTTGGACCCAGAGGAGATGGGCATGAAAATTAAACACATCTGCCAAATTCCTACAGTGAAGACAGCCCTGACATCTGACACCCCAAGGACCATCTTGATTACCGTTGATGACATTGTTACCAAAGTCATCATCCTATCTACAGCCAGATTGAATCACACAAATCAATTTAATGAATGGCAGGTCCATTTCTTTCCTCATGGTTTTTTTTGCTCCCAGATCGAGGCACAAGCAGTTTGTTGCCATCTGGCAGCAGTTGCAACGACTTGGTGTTCTGCATGCGCTCCTTTTCGAAGCACGCCTGTCCACATTCTACAGAGATAAGATATTCCAATATACCGATCCCAAAGAAGCAGGATTGTGAATCACTAAGCAGGTGGCTGAATTAAATGTACAAGAGCACAGGGAGAACTTTGGACAAAGATGCAGATGAGTGATGAGTGATCAGTAAAGTAAGGCTTTTTCCTTACTAGTTGTGTTCCTTTTTTTTTTTTTCATTCTAGTTGAGGGCACACTCTTGGACTGCCTGTGACTCAGGAGGAGGAAGTGATAAGGCTTTATGATGTTGGACTGATATATTTGTATGTTAGATATTTTTAAATATGAGTCTGACACTGCTCTGCTGAAAAACAAACATGAGGTAAATTAACGTGGCTAATGTCATGGGGCTAGCAGCCACTATGTGCGGTGTTGCGAGCTTGCCAACTGCCAATCATTATTTGCAATATATATTTCTGTTATATATTTTTTTATGGGATTTCTGTGTATGGTCATGCCGGTGCTAATTCAAGGCATAGGGAAAAACTATTTTTTTTAAGGGGTTTGACCTTTTGACTCAAAAGTCACCTACTTTGCCAGGAAGTGTCTTCCCTGGCTTCACAAGAGACATTTAATGCCCGAAACCTGTTTTTTAATCTAAAAAGAGTTAATTCTCTACACAGGAGATAAGCTGACCTCAGAAGGCACTTCCGAGTTGGGTGCTGCATAAATACTCGCCCACAGTGTTACTAAACTTACTGCTGCTTGCTGCTGACCTGTGAGACAGCTTTGTGTCATGAGGCAGGCTCCAGCAGAACATTTTGTTTTATTTTTAAATCAGTGTGATTTGTGCCAGTAACTCTGTCTGTGTTAGATATCTCCATAGTAACCAGAGAGTGCACAGGAAAGGAGTGCAGGAAGGGAGTGATTCGTTAGATGATTCTAATGGCTGTAAATAAGATTTTATGCAACTTGCCTAGTGTAATAAACGTCTTCCCTGGCATCACAGGAGACATTTAATGCCTGAAACCTGTTTTTTAATCTAAATAGAGTTAATTCTCTACACGGGGATAAGCTGACCTTGGAAGGCACTTCTGGGTCAGGTGCTGCATAAATACTCACCCACAGTGTTATTAAACTTATTGCTGTTTGCTGCTGACCTGTGAGACAGCTTTGTGTCATGAGACAGGCTCCAACAGCACATTTTCTTTTATTTTTAAGTCCATGTGCTTTGTGCTGGTAACTCTGTCTGTGCTCGATATCTCCATAGTATCCGACGAGCGCACAGGAAGCAGGAAGGGAGCACAGTAAGGGAGTGATTCATTAGATGATCCTAATGGCTCTAAATAAGATTTTATGCAACTTGCCTAGTGTAGTAAATGTCTTCCCTGGCTTCACAGGAGACATTTAATGCCTGAAACCTGTTTTTTAATCTAAATAGAGTTAATTTTCTACATGGGGGATAAGCTGACCTCAGAAGGCACTTCTGGGTTATGTGCTGCATAAATACTCACCCTCTGCGAGCGAGGTGAGCAGGAGTGGGGTGTGCACATGGTAGAGCACGTGGAGATACGCACAAAGACACGCGCATTCTTAGTGCATGTCTAGTGTGTCAAGCAGGACAAAGGGATAAAGGGCCCCGAATCTACATCTAATTGACTCTGGATGAGCTTTTGAAATATGAACCATATGTAATAACCTGACTTTGTTTAGGATAACTGAGTGCTATAGTACTAGTGAGTTCTCGATACTGTTTATATTGGGGAGAATAACTGTAAATTAGGCTCTGGGTGTATTTGTACTGTCTAGTGAAGCACCTGAAATATACTGATATGGCACATACTCAAGATCTAAGTATCCACATTAGTGATCCTAAGGGACACAGCACACTTATACTCTGCTCTCTTTGTGGGATGTATACCAATAATGCTGACTATGAATCAGATATGGCTACCTATATATGTACAAAATGTGAACTGTTGGGAATGTTTCATGCAGAAAATGCTAAATTAAAAGCTGAGATTAAAGAATGAAAGGATATTATTAATATCCAATAATTTGTGAAAAATGTTGACAAGGAGACAGATGTACTGTCAAATAGTAGAAACAGGATGAGAATTACTATGGATAGCCCAGAACAATCCTGTGAACAAGCACCAAATTCCAAAAAACTAACAGGGATACCATTGGATATTGCATTACAAAATTCTCAGATCACAGTCAGAAAAAAAGGGAAACAAAAACCTAGTAACACCATAACCTTGACTAACCGTTATACAATCCTTGATGAGGAAGAAACACCAGGCTACAACTCTAGCCCCCTAGAAAACATAGGTATAAATCAGCAAACACCATCTAGAATACATACTAACTCTCAAGGTATGCAACTAGAAGCTGACTCTTCTCAGGGTAACCCCAAGAGGGATGAATCATTTAAATTTGTATTTGGAGACTCAGTTATAAGACATTGTAATACCTATTTATGTGGGGATAGAAAAAGAACAGGTGATGGTTTCATGTTACCCAGGAGCCAGAATCCATGACATTGCAAAAAATGTGCCCACTGTAACAATTCCCAATCAGTCTACCGTCACTCTACATGTGGGTATCAATGACGTTGGTAAATCCCACGAAAAAGACATTTGCCATGACTTGATTTCTCTAGCAGACTCTCTACAAAATCAAGGGCACAAAGTTATTGTATCAAACCTACTGCCTATCCCAAGGGCGCATAGAGAAACAAATCATACCATACAGCATATTAACGCTAGGCTTGGTAATAGGTGCAGGGAGGGAGGGATACAAATGATAGACAATTGGCCTGTTTTTATCAACAAAAACAAATTGTATGCCAAAGATGGCCTACACTTGAATAAACGGAGTGTTAAACAACTGGCAGCTAATATCAATTCAGTTATGGGCACGGGAGTTTTCAAATGGATAAACAGGGGTGGGTAGATCAACAACTACTTGATATATCAAATCCCAGATAAATCATTCTGATAAACATAATAACACATTATCAATGCTTTATTTTAATGGAAGATGTCTTAACAATAAAATGGATGATCTTCAAGCTCTAATTGATGTACACACTCCAGATGTAATAGCTATTACTGAGATGTGGAGAAAAGAGGATGAAGACACTTGGGAAAGTAATATTAGGAGGTACTAACTGTTTGAAAATACAAGAGCCAATAGGATAGGAGGAGGAGGGGTGGCCCTATATATAAAAAATACCTTAGTAACAACCAATATTACATTAAAAATCAAGACTGACATGAGATTCAAATCTGTTTGGATTAGGATACAAGGTGGGGTTAGTAAATCAGTTGTTCTCGATTGTATTTATCATCTTCCTGATAGTTCCATAGATTTATCACAACAAATAATGTCTGAGATCAGTAGTGCTGGTGACAAAGGAAAACTGATAATCATGAGAGATTTTAATATCACAGGAATTGACTGGAAAAATATGACCTCCAAAACAAACCTGAGTACACTTTTTCTGAATACATGCAGTGAACAAAACTTGATACAACACGTTCAGGTACCTATTAGAGGGAAGGAAATCCTAGATATTGTATTAATTTCAGTCACTATTTCAGTTAATGAATGCATCATTGATGCTCTAATATCAAATAGCGATCATAAAACTGTTTGGTTCACTATAGATTACACTTGTATACCTAGGAAAAGCTGTACTACTAAATTCCTGTTACATAAAGCAGATAAGGAAGGTATTGTAACAGATCTAACAGCTGTGCCCTGGGAAGAACTTCTAAATGATAAAAGTGTGGATGACACTTGGGAGATCATAAAAAATATAATTCTAAAAGTTGCACATGATAATATTCCACAAACAGTAAAATAGTGTGCATACAAACGACCACATTGGTTGAATTATAACATCAGAAAGTTAATGAAGAAAACGTTAGAGTTTATAAAAATACCTGAAAAATCAAAGCACTATCACTTATAATAGTTATAAGAATATTGAGAAGAAGTGTAAATCAAAAATCAGACAGGCCAAAAGAAATTAGGAAACAAAACTTGCCAAGGAGGCAAATAAGAATAACGCTAAACATTTTTTATTCTTATATCAATTCATTAAAGAATCCTAGAAATGAAGTTGGACCAATAAGGGAGGGTATCGAAACAATAACTGAGAATGACTTGATGGCTGAGGCCTTTAACAGATATTATTGCAGTGTGTTTAACAGTGCCCCAAAACACTCTCTATTCATTGAAAAAAATCACATTACTATGGGTAAATCCCAGGAGAAAATTGAGATATCAAAGACAGAAATCAAACAGAAAATCAAAAACCTAAAAATGGAATCCTCTCCAGGGCTAGATGGTACAGTTTAACAGCTGGAATTCTGCAACTAATGGCCAAATATCTCCTGGACTCACTTTAATTACTTTTTATTGCATCTTTAGAACAATCTAAAGTCCCTATGGAATGGTAATTAGCCCATGTAGTTCCCCTCTTTAAGAAGGGAGATAGGGAACTAATGCAAAATTATCGCCCTATTACTGTAGTTTAACAGGTGTAGATTCATACTAAGAAGTTGAAGGAGCTAGGAGGTTGGAGGCCCATGATTATTCCTTTGATTAATAATAGTTAATTTTACCATCAGAGAGGATGAATTTGCCTAATCTGCATTTAAATGTTAATTTAGAGTCACTAGTGGTTACCTCTAAGGGGAGCGCATTCCAAAGGTTAATGGTTCTAATGGTGTAGAAGTATTTCCGTGCCATTAAATTAAAATTTCTGCCATATAATTGAAAGGATGGTCTCTAGTGTTGAAGATGTTGTTTTTAAATTCCAGTCCCAATGTAGTCAGTAAAAAAGTATCCTGCATGATATCGTACATGAAAAGAAGATCACCCCTCAGACGTCGAGTGGATAGTGCCATTAAATTCAGAGATTTCAGTCTAGAGTCATATGGGACATCATAAAGACCTCTAATAAGTGTGGTGAATTTCCTTTGTACTTTTTCCAGTTGCATAATATCAGATTTCCTAAATGGGCACCATAATTGTGAAGCAAAATCTAGATGCGGGCGAACATATGCTCTGGACAATGGCATCAACACTTTGTCATCTCTAGAATTAATATTTCTTTTTGTACATCAAATTACTCTGTTTGCTTTTAGAATAGTCTAATTGATTTGTGAAGCTGGTAAAAAAAATCTTCTGAAATATGGACCCCTAGATCTTTTTCAGTAGATGTAATTGTTAGTATCCTATCATCTAATTTGTATGTCTAATGTGGGTTAGTTGGGCCCAGGTGCATAACTTTACATTTATTATGATTTTATTTCATTTCCCACTTCTTAACCCATTGTGAAATATAATTGAGGTCTTTCTGAATAGATGCTGTATGCTGAAGATTGGAACATTGTCCTCTGATTTTCACATTGTCGGCGTAATTTTTTGTGGCAGAGTGACAATTATGTGTCAGATCTGCTATAAAAGCTTGAAGTAGGCAAGGGCCCAGAATGGAGCCTTGTGGAACCCCACTGGTGACTGAACCAACATCAGAAAGTGTAATTGGTAAAATGATGGAAAGTGTCATTAAAGATCAAATACTAACTCAGACAAATGAATTGGATCAGGATCAACATGGTTTCATAAAGGGCAAAAGTTGTACAACCAATTTACTTAACTTTTTTGAGCAAATGAATACATATCTAGACAACAATATATATATAATAATGTGATATAATTTACCTTGATTTCTCAAGAGCGTTCAATCCCGCCCCACACTGGGCATTAATTTAAAAAAATCTCAAATCTGAACATAGGTTCAACCACTGTTAATTGGATAGCTGACTGGTTGACTGAAAGAAAACAATGTGTCACAATTAATGGGCATATGTGAGAAGGTAGTAAGGAAGGCTGGGGGGATACTGGGATGCATAGGAAGAGGCATCAATAGTAGAAAACAGGAAGTTGTTATCCCTCTGTACAGACAGTTGGTGAGACCCCATCTGGAGTACTGTGTGCAGTTCTGGAGACCCCATCTCCGCAAAGACATAGACAGAGTGGAGGCTGTCCAGAGGAGGGCAACCAAAATGGTGCAGGGTCTGCACCAGAAGACCATCTGAAGAAAGACTAAAGGAGCTTAATATGTATACTCTTGAGGAAAGAAGGGAGAGAGGGGACATGATAGAAACTTTCAAGTACCTCAAGGGAATTAACAAAGTCCAAGAGGGCAGCATCTTCCAGAAAAAGAGATGTGCAAGAACAAGGGGGCACAATTTGAAGATAGAGGGGGGACGGCTCAGGGGTAATGTGGGGAAGTATTTTTTCACTGAGAGGGTTGTGGATGCATGGAACAGCCTCCCTGAGGAGGTCGTGGAGTCAAGAACAGTGGGGGACTTCAAGAATGCATGGGACAGGCATAAGGCAGTCCTAGGGGCGGGTAAGAGGAAGTAAGCTGTTGGTTAACTAGGATCTGCAGCTTATCTGTTAGGTAGGAAAATGGGCAGACTAGGTGGGCCAAGCGGTCCTTATCTGCCATCAAATTCTATGTTTCTATGTTTCATATTGACACCAAATGACCTGTTGCCAGTGGAGTCCCACAGGGCTCCATTCTGGGACCGATCCTTTTTAATGTCTTCATTTCTAACATGACAAAATATTTAGAGGATATAACAATAAAATATGCAGATGATACTAAGCTGGGGGGGTGTGCAGTTCATTAGAGGAATCAAGTAGATTACAAAATGATCTGAATAACATCATATCTTGGACTCAGAAATGGGACATGAGACTGAATAAAGATAAGTGCAAAGTTATGCACCTGGGTAGATCAAATAAATATAATTACTATCTTGATGGGAGCTCAATTTGTAATTTAGGTATACGTGAAATGAATGATCTCAGTAGTGAACAACAGGTTAGTGAGGCTACAAATAGGGCTAACAGAGTACTATGGTCCATTAAAAGAAACATAAGATCTAGATCTAGTAGTGTCCTCATTCCTCTCTATAAATCATATGTACGACCACACCTGGAATATTCATCTCAGGTTTGGAACCCTTATAAAGTGTCAGAAAGAATGAAACTTGAACAAGTTCAACAATGTTTCACTAAAACAATCAAGGGACATTGTGATTTCTCTTACAAAAATCGGTTGGAGGCTCTATGCCTCATGTCCTTGGAAACTCTGAGAGCACGGGGTGATATTCTGTTTCTGTATTTTATTTATTTATTTATTGATGGTCTAGGAATTACAGTCCTTATGATGTTTTACAGGATCCTATCATGTGTGACTTAAATATCCAGTATAAAGACAACAGTATAGAAACCAGGGGACATCCGCTGCAATTGAAGGGGAAGCAATTTTGAACCAATAAAAGGAAGTACTCGTGTACTGTAAGGGTGGTAAGCCTATGGAATTCCTTGCCATTGAATATAATATTGGCCAAAAGTAAACAAGCATTTTAAAGCCAGTTTAGATAAATAATTCTTAGTGGTGCCGACTTAAAGTATTATGCATAATGGCTCAAACACAAATGGGCTAATGGCCCCCTGGTTCCTATTCTTTCCTTAGTATGAACCTCAGTAAGTGAGATTTTCATTCCTAGGTTCTAGCAGAGATGTGCCGAAAGCCATTTAACTGCCATGATGTACTACAGAAGTAGATTGCTTGTGATCTCAGGAACTATTACAAGTATATCACATCTTATGAGGGAACAGGATATATTCGCCAGGAAAGACCATTCTAGCAGTACTATGTGAACTTCTAACATGACACTGTGAATTAGCTTACAAGATGTTATAATGATACATCAAAGTTTTAACAGTGACTGTCCTGTTACTAGTTAATTATGGAGGCAGAATTTATGTTGAAGCTGAGTGACATCACCAGGTGGCCACGAAATTGTGGGTCACTGATGGCTGGGGAAGATAAACTGGTTTCCTTATGATTAGAATATTGCTGACACTGCAGTTCGGAAAAGATAGTTAAACTCTCAGCACAGTTACTTAGGGCCATTTTGGTTTTGGACTTCCTCCTGACACAGCAGACCAGCTGCCAAGCTGCTACACAGAAAGAGGACTTTGAACAATTTCATCTTTAAGGTAGAGACATAGTTCAACAGTTTTAAGGCATTTATATTTTACCATTTGTTTCTTCTGCTGTAACCTAAATTAATACATGTTCTCTTTTACTTGTAACTGCATTTATTTTAGTAAATACTTGTTTTTTTCTTTTTAAAGAATTCTGCCTGCGTGAGACTCCTTATATTGTATGTGTGACTGTAGAAGTTTTATTAAAAATCTGTGACAACTCTTTATGCTTAGAAGGGTCACCAAATAACAACCAAGTTGAAAAGGGTCTGAGTTTTTCGCTGTTATAACTTCTGCTGGAGCACTGGCTGAGCCCTGCTCCTAGTAGTCTCCTTAATTGTGTTTAAAGCTCACTGCTGAGTTTGCTCATGCTTGAACAACTGTTTAGACTGGAAATTGGAGTACATTCAGACTACTCACCATTGTTTGAATTTTCCCTGCTTGCTCTTCACTCCAGGTCTGGTCTGCACAGCTCACCAAGCTTTATTCTGTTGTTTCATGTCCCTGCCTCTCATTCTCTCTCTCTTTGTCTCTCAGCACTGCTGTTGGCCCCTTTCAGTAATCCACTTCATTTTAGCTCCCAGAGACATTGACAGTTATTGGAGAGAACAGCCTGTGGACCCAGCATTCAAAGGTATAGAGACTAGAAAAGCAGCTTGCAGTACTCTGAAGCAGCCTGTTTTGACTTCCCCAACCAAGGTCAACCCCAGTTTTATTGACATTACAAGGTCAAATGACCCTAGAGCAGGCAGGTTTTTTCTAAGTACCTACATTTCCATCTGAAGGTTATATCCTCTGACCACTAGGGGTCAGTCCAGAGCTCACTATTTTGCCTATGTTCCTGCCTGGTCTCCTTCCCTACTAACCCCTTCTTTCCCATTCTCCCCTGTATTCTCAGTCTTTCTCCCTGTTGTACAGCCCTCTCCTGGTGCCTTCAGCCCTCTATCCCTGCCTGGGTTTTGAACCTTGGACCTTCCTCACTGTAGTCAGTAGCCCTACCACTGCGCTATCTGGCCTGACCTACTTCTGACCTCTTGGTTATTGATCTTATAATACCTACTCACACACTCTCCTTATAGCTTGCAGTTTTTTTACGCCCCATCCCCTTCATTTGGCCTCTGTCTACAGTGGGTCTAGTAAAGCAAATTCTAATCACTGGTTGTCTCTTACTACTCTTTGTTCCGTCTCACATCCCACGCTCTCTATCAGCTCCTGCCTGTTCCCCAGCTACCATCTTCCTCTCTGTTCTATTTGGTACTGGCAATGCCTTACCTCACTGTGATTTATAGCCTAGTTTGTTAGCTGCCTGCTTCCACCCCTACTACCACAACCTATCATTTATTTTGAGTCCACATGTCCCCCAGCTCCCGATCCCAGCGGAGGGATCTAAGCCCTACTCCCGCACCTGTCACCCCAGTCTGAAAACTAAGCTACTCAAATCTGCCCTCCTTAGACATGCCCTCCTTTTGATGCCCCTCTCAGGAAATGTACACCCCAACCCTGGACTCGTTTCCTCACCCGTCCCAACCTGTGGCCATGTCGGTGGGCTATTGACAGCCTCTAGCAATATCTGCAGCCTGCTAAAGAAATATGATATCCTCCAAGGTTGGATGGTCCTTCATCAGTCTGATATTTTGGTGGTGGTAGAAACCTGGTTATCTCCAAATACCCCTGATACAGCAGTGGCGATCAATGGCTACTCCATATACAGGGTGGATAGGTTAGCAGAGAGAGGTGGCAACTGTGCCATCTATGTACCAGACACCTTACAAGGGCATGTAGTCCCTATCCTACCTCCCACACACGGGGCACAGGCCCTGACCTTTAACTTAGCTGTTGGCACCACAGGGACCCCCCCCCATATCATGTCAGTTTACATCCCGCCCCGGAATTGGAAGATGGCTTTCCATTCAGTTGCCAGTAGCATTTCCCAGCTGTCTAACTCATTGAAAGTTATAGCATTAGGTGACTTTAACATAAACTGGCTGTCCCCCAAGGCTACACCCTTCAAGGACACCATCGCAGCCATGAATCTCATCCAAGTAGTCTCTTCCCCAACTCGTCTAAACCCAAAATCTGGATCATCCACTCTCCTGGATCTAATCCTCACAACCCACCCAGACAGACTTTTGAGGGTTGCTGTCCTCCCAGATGCTCTAAGTGACCACTCCCCCATAATCTGCAGTTGGTCCAACAGGGTCATTAAGCCCCCCCTTCAAAACTCATTTATCGGTGTCATCTAAAGAAGGGATCCCTAGATCACTTCAATGACTTCCTCTTACACTGTGATTGGTCACCTACTGATACCGCTAGGTCAGTTGACAGTGCTCTCTCCCACTTCATCACCTGCTTCAATGCCGCCTGTGACCACTTTGCCCCTTTTACTAAACTGGCAGTCAAAGGCCCCAATAACCCCTGGATAACACCGGCCCTTCATGACCTCATGCACCTCCATGATAACTTATGGCATAAGACCCTCGAATCTGGCCATCCCACTAACAGGCAGTGGCATAGAGCTGCCAGGAATAAATGTACCTGGGAGATATGCAAAGCGAAGGCAACTCATTTTCAGAAAGCCCTCTCTTCCTCCTGGGATTTTGGGCATAGGTTTTGGGATAACATTAAAGTACTTAATGGAAAAATGGCATCCCCTCCACCATCTCAACTTGAAATTAATGGTACCACCTCACAGGACCCTATGGCCATAGCTAACATCTTAAACTCCTCCTTTCAAACCTTAGCAGCGTCCTCCCGTCTAATATCTTTGACCCCCCACCAAGTCACCTCCCTCCCACCCCTACTGATGCCCTGTTCTTCCGATTCAGGACTATTCCCCGAGGGCCAAACTCTCGTATCTAGTGTCCTGGATAAGTCCCAGCATAGTGGGGACACTTTACACCTAAAACTCCTTCACCTGGCTCTGGATATAGTGCTTGTCCCTCTTACCAAAATTCTTAATCTCTCTCTCTCTCTCTCTCTCTCTGTCTTGGTCAGTTCCCCTCCCAGTGGAAAATGGGTGTCATCACGCCTATCCTCAAAAGAGGGGACCGCACCTCTCCAAATAACTACCTCCTCATCTCTGTTCTTCCCCTCCTCTCCAAAGCCCTGGATAAAATTGTCTCAGACCAGCTCATTGACTACCTGACTAAATATAAGCTCCTTTGCAAAGAACAGCATTGATTCAGGAAAGGGGCACAGCACCTCAGCTGCACTGCTGGAATACACCACCTTCTTAGATAAAGCCCTAAACTGTGGACACTTTATCGGGTCTGTGTACACAGACCTGACTAAGGCATTTGACTCAGTCAATCACCCTCTCGTACTAGAATCTCTTCTCGCTGTGGGTCTTGCTTCCAAACCCATCTTCAAACAACATGAAGTCTTGCTGTATTCTGACTATTGCAGTTAGGTCCTGCCTTTCAACTGCCCTGGAGAACAAAGAGTTAACTTTCCATGGCCAGCATGGAACGTTCAGCGCTAGCTTGGTTGAAGCCCCTGTCTGCTGTTGTTTAAACTCCAACCGTCAGATTCTTTACTCCGCCTAACTGAACAGTCGCTCCGGAGATTTCTCCTTTGCTCGGTTCAAAAAAGTCGGTTAAAGTTTCATTTTTCGCTTGGTTTCTACCGAATTTCTGCTACCGAATCTGTCGGTTTAAGTCTCTGTCTGTGGTACCATGAGTACTAGATAGGTTTTACATTTAGTTTCTGTGTGGAACTTGTAAATTTGGGATCGGTTTGGTTTGAACCGATCAGTTTGGTCTAAAAAAGTTTTGAATTTGTTTAGAGTGTGGTAACCGGTCCGTATCGGTTCTAAAAAAAGCGGATTTAATTACGTTTTTTTCCCCGACCTGTAACACGGTCAGGAACTGATAGGGGAGTCTTGCCTGGCGGATTGCCGAAAAAAGGGTAAGTTTTGGATAGGACTGGCCATGTCCGAGAAACCCAAGAAAAAAACTGGGCCCACTGGGTTTCAACACTGTAGTGTGTGTGGGGAAGCCTTTGCTAAGGCTGATCCCACACCACCTGTGTTTATTGTCTGGGGTTTGACCACCTCGATTCAGACTGCCAAATTTGTAAGAGTTTTCCCAAAGCTACCCTGGATAAGAGAGTAGGTAGACTGAGGGAAAGGGAGGCTGAGAAGTCCGCTGACCCGGATGGCCAGCCTGGTTCGGTTCCGACCGAACCAGGAGTGCTCTCTGACCAGGGCGAAACTTCTTCGGGCAAAAGGAGAGCCGATTCTGAGGAATTGGTTCCAGTTAAAAGAAAGAGAAGAGAAAAATCAACCGGTTTGTAGCCACAAGTTCTTTCTCTGACCGCTGATGAAATAGCCAAAGCGATAAGGATAGTGCAATCACTAACTCCGGTTCCGGCCGAACCGGCACCATCTGGCAGGGGCTCAGTTCGGTCGGTTCCCCCGGTTCCGGATTATACTTTAGAAGAATTTTATGAACCAGAGGAGGAGGAGGAGGGAGAGTATGAGGATGATGATGATGATGGTGATTATGAAAGTATGATGTACCTATTGACCCGGACATCTCCCCAGACAGGCCTTCAGGCGTTTCTCCTCCTAGGCTTTCTGAGTCCCCCTCCCGCTTTATGTTTTACAAGAAAGTGGCTAAAACCCTCCAGCTTCCAATGAAAGAAGCAGTAGAGGATCAGGAGGAGCCTGATTTTGTTGAAATGATGGACATCCCAGAGTCCAGGAGGCTGTCTATTCCCCTCCACAAATCTTTTGGGAAACAGACATTTAAAATTCTAAAGACTCCTAACTCCATGCCTCCTGTGGACAGACGAATGGACAACAGGTATACCCTTTCAGGCTCGGACACAGAGTTCCTTTCTCAGCTGCACAGCCATGTTGGGGTAGTGCAGGCTGCTGCCTGTGATAAGGCAAATATTCCCTTGGCATCACACACCCCAGATAAGGACTCTAGGAGGATTGATGCCATGGCAAAGAAGCAGTACATAGCAGCATCTTTGGGACTCAGGCAGGCTAACTATATGGCCTACACAGCTAGATACCAGAAGTCCAGGTGGGACACTGTGCTGGCTTTGGCTAAACAGGCCCCTGACCAGCTTGCCAAGGAGCTGGAGCAGGTGGCTGCGGATGGGATTGAGGCATCCAAGGTGCAATTTCATGCTGCTGTGGACTCCAATGATGTTTCATCAAGAGTCATGGCTACATCTGTGGCCCTTCGGAGGATGGCTTGGCTCAGATGTACTAGCCTATCACAGGATACCCAGCCTAAGGCCATGGATTTCCCTGTCATTGGTAATTCTCTGTTTGGGGAGCAGACAGAGAACTACATGAAAAAGATGGATGAATACAGGACCACCTACAGGAGTGCTCAGGCCAAAGAAAGGCAAGCCACTCCTCAAAGGCAGCACTCCAGTGGCAGGGGCAGGCCCTTTCAAAGGCCTTTTTAGCAAGCCCACGCCTCCTCTTCTGCTTATGCTCAGACGGGGTTCTTCAGAGGGAGGGGCAGACGGGGAATGAACAGGCCTGCTTCCACCCCTCAGCCTAAAGCCCCTGCCAAGCAGACACCCTGATGGGTCTGCCCGGGCCGATTCTCCAATACCTGTAGGGGGCAGGCTGGCTTACTTTGTCCAGGACTGGAAGTCTCTGACATCAGACAAGTGGGTCCTGGAAGTAGTAAGCCAGGGACTAGTTCTCAGCTTCAAAAAATTTCCCAAGATGAGAACCAGATCCTTTCCACCTGCAAATCCATCAGAGACTCTTGCCCTAGAGGCAGAGGTTTCTTCCCTCCTGGCTCTCAGAGCCATAGAAAGGGTTCCTACCCTGCATAAGGGCAAAGGATTGTACTCCAGGTACTTCCTAACCCCCCCCCAAAAAACAGGAGAATGGCAGCCCATCCTGGATCTGAGATATCTGAACAAGCACCTTTTAAAACCAAAGTTCAAAATGGTGACTCTGGGAATAATTCTGCCCTCTCTAAGGCCAGGGGACTGGCTAGCCTCCCTGGACCTCAAAGATGCCTATTTTCACATTCCCATCAGGTGCTCCCACAGAAAGTACCTCAGGTTCGAGTTGCCTTCAGGCCACTATCAATTCAGAGCAATGCCCTTTGGCCTAACATCAGCCCCAAGGGTGTTCACAAAGTGCCTGGCACTAGTGGTTGCTTTCCTAAGGAGAAAAAATATCTCCATCTTTCCATACTTGGACGACTGGCTCATAGTGGGTCAGTCTCCAGACCAAGTCAAGTCACATCTACAAATAACTCAGCAAGTGCTCACTTCCTTAGGATTCCTCCTCAACCTTCCAAAGTCAGTTCTCGTGCCAGTACAACTCCTCACCTTCATAGGGGCGGAGCTGAATACAATAAGGGCAAGAGCCTTCCTTCCCCTGGACAGGGCAAGGACCCTTATGGAACTGGCCTCTTCATTCACCCTTCATGTGTCTCGACCAGCAAGGCATTTCCTGCAGCTCCTGGGCCACATGGCAGCCTCTACAGCAGTGGCCCAGGGAGCAAGATTTCAGATGAGGGACATTCAGTTCCACTTAAGAGCCTTCTGGTCCCAAAGAAAGGATTCCCTTACCAAACAAGTCCCAGTGACTCGAACCCTGATCCAGGCTTTACAACGGTTGCAGGATCAGGACAATTTGAGACAAGGAGTTTCTTTTGTCACTCAGTTTCATTCAGTGATACTCACCACAGATGCCTCCCTGTTGGGCTGGGGAGCCCACCTCGGGGATCTTACCACCCAAGGGCTGTGGTCACCTCAAGAATCTCTGCTTCACATCAATCTCTTGGAACTCAGAGCAATGTTTCTGGCACTGCAAGCCTTTTCCAAATCTGTACAGAACAAGGTGGTCCAGATCAGAACAGACAATACCACCACAAAGTGGTACATCAGCAAGCAAGGAGGCACTCGGTCTGTGGCCTTGTGCACAGAAGCAATGAAGTTGTGGTCCCTGGCCTATTCTCTGCAAACCTCTCTGATAGCAGTTCACCTCCCAGGGAAGGACAATGTCCTAGCAGATGCTCTCAGCAATATATCCCAGGGCCATCACGATTGGACCCTAGATCCCCTAGTTTTGAAAGTGATTTTCTTGAGATGGGGCACTACACAGATAGATCTTTTTGCAGCCCCAGACAATCGCCAACTTCCTATCTTTTGTTGCAGACCCCCAGTCTTGGGCTCAGTCCCCCTGGATGCTCTGATTCTGAATTGGGAAGGGACATTTCTGTATGCTTTTCCCCACTTTCCTCTACTGTTCAAAGTGTTAGTCAAGATCAGGTCTCAACCATGCAAAGTGATTCTGATTGCTCCAGACTGGGCCAGACAGCCCTGGTACCCACTGTTGCTGTCCTTAGCAGTCCACCTTCCCCTGTCTCTTCCCAGGAATTACAACCTGTTAACATCCTCTCAGGGGAGGATTTGGTATCTGAACCTCAAATCTCTCAATCTCAAGGCCTGGCTCTTGAAGAGTTAGTTTGATGATCTGCACCTTTCTCAAGGGGTTCTGGATATCCTTAAGGCTTCTCAAAAGCCTTCCACCAGAAAGACTTACAACTCCAAATGGAAAAGGTTCACTATTTGGTGCTCTAATAAGCATATTTCTCCAGAATCTGCTGGGTTGCCTACAGTCCTGGACTATATGGTTCATCTTAATGGCTTAGGACTTAGGCCAGCTACACTCAAAGTGCATCTGGCAGCTGTTTCCGCCTTCTTGTCAGTAGGCAAGCCCTCTCCTCTGTCAGCTCATCCTGTGTTTTGTAAGTTCTTCAAGGGCTTGCTGCACACCAATCCCCCCTTTAGGGACCCTGCTCCTGCTTGGGGCCTTAATGTTTGCATTGCTCAGCTTATGCAACCTCCCTTTGAGCCTTTGTCCTCTGCAGAACTTAAGTACTTGACTTGGAAAACTGTGTTTCAAACAACATGAAGTCTTGCTATATTATGACATATGCAGTTTGACACCTCGAACTGCTCCGGAGGTGAAAGTTAACTTTCCATACCAGGCATGGAATCTTATTGTGAGCTGGTTGAGAACTCTGTCTGTTGTTCTTCAAACTCAAACTGTCAGATTCTTTACTCCGCCTCACTGAACAGTCGCTCCGAGATTTCTCTTGCTGCTCGGTTCATTTTGTCGGTTAAAAGTGTAATTTCTCGGTTTTAAACCGCATTTTGTATATATTTTAACCGCAACCGGTCGGTTCAAGCTCTGTCTGTGGTATCGTAAGTAATAGATAGGTTTTACATTATTTCTGTATGGAACTTGCAAACGATATTATCGGTTCAGTTTGAACCGATCAGGTTGTTAAACTTTATTAAATTGCATTTAGAGTGCGGTTCCGGTTCTTATCGGTTCTAAAAAAAACAGATTTCATTACGTTTTTTTCCACGACCCGTGACACGGTTTGGAACCGATAAGGGTGTCTTGCTTGGCGGATTGCCGTAAACGGGCAACTTTTTGGTTAGGCTGGCACTATGTCTGAGAAAACCAAAAGAAAAACCGGGCCCACTGGGTTTCAGCACTGTAGTGTCTGTGGGAAAGCCTTTGCCAAAGCTGACCCACACACCACATGTGTTGGGGTTTGACCACCTCAATGCAGACTGCCAGATTTGCAAGAATTTCCCTGCAGCTACCCTGGATAAGAGAGTTGGTAGGCTCAGGGAACGAGAGGCCAAAAAGTCCGCTGACCCGGATGGCCAGCCCGGTTCGGTGCCAACCGAACTGGAGGGAGTGCCCTCTGACCAGGGCGAGACTTCCTTGGGCAAACGGAGGCTGACTCGGAGGAGTCAGTCCCAGCAAAAATGACTAGAAAATCAGCAGGTGTGGAGCCAAAATTTCCTTCTCCAACCGCTGCAGAGATAGCCAAAGTGATCAAAATTGTCCAGTTGCTTTCCCGTTTCCGACGAACCAGCACCATCAGGTAAGCGGTCGGTTCGATTGATGCCACAGTTCAAGAATATGATATAGGGAATTTTATGAACCGGAGGAGGGAGAAGATTATGAAGAGAGTGAATGTGATTTTGAAAGTCTGGATGTGCCCATTGAACCGGACATCTCCCCAGACAGACCTTCAGGAGTGTCTCCCCCTAGGCTTTCTGAGTCCCCTTCTTATTTTATGTTTTATAAGAAAGTGGCTGAAACCCTCCAGCTCCCTTTGGAGGAAGCTGTGGATGAACAGGAGGAGCCTGACTATGTAGAAATGATGGATATCCCAGAGTCTAGGAGATTGTCTATTCCTTTACATAAATCTTTTAGGAAACAGACAATAAAAATTTTAAAAGTTCCTCACACTATACCTCCTGTGGATAAAAAAATGGACAAGAGGTACACATTGTCAGGCCCTGATACGGAGTTCCTTTCACAACAGTGCAGCCATGTTTGGGTAGTGCAGGCTGCAGCCTGTGATAAGGCAAATATTCCTTGGCTTCACACCCGCTGACAAGGACTCCAGGGGGATTGATGCTATGGCAAAGAAACAGTACATGGCAGCATCCTTGGGACTCAGACAGGCAAATTATATGGCTTATGTTGCTAGATATCGGAAATCCAGATGGGATACTGTTATGGCTCTAGCGAAACAGGTCCCTGGCCAGCTTGCCAAGGAGCTGGAGCAGGTGGCTGCTGATGGTATTGAGGCATCCAAGGTGCAGTTCCATGCTGCAGTGGATTCTAATGATGTATCTTCAAGAGTCATGGCTACATCGGTGGCTTTTCTCAGAATGGCTTGGCTCAGGTGTACTAGCCTGTCACAGGATACCCAGGCTAAGGCCATGGATTTTCCTGTTGTGGGTAACTCTCTGTTTGGGGAGCAGACAGAGAATTACATGAAGAAAATGGATGAGTATAGGACCACTTATAGGAGTGCACAGGCCAAGGAAAAGCAGGCCACTCCTCAGAGCAGCTTTCAGGGGCAGGGGCAGGCCTTTCCCAGACCTTTTACCAAGCCCAGGCCTCCTCTTCAGCCTATGCCCAGAGGGTTCTCCAGAGGAGAGGCAGGCGAGTGCAGCAGGCCTGCTCCACTCCTCAGCCTAAAGCCCCTGCCAAACAGGCACCCTGATGGGATGGCCAGGGCCGATTCTCCATTACCTGTAGGGGGCAGGCTGGCTTACTTCGTCCAGGACTAGGAGTCTTTAACATCAGACAAGTGGGTCCTGGAAGTAGTAAGCCAGGGACTGGTTCTCAGCTTCAAAAAATTTCCAAAGATGAGAACCAGATCCTTTCCACCTGCAAATCCATCAGAGGCTCTCGCTCTGGAAACAGAAGTCTCAACCCTCCTGGCTCTCAGAGCTGTAGAAAGGGTACCTCCCCTACACCAGGGCAAAGGGTTGTACTCCAGGTACTTCCTTACCCCAAAAAAGACAGGAGAATGGCGGCCCATCCTGGATCTCAGATACCTAAACAAGCACCTTTTAAAGCCAAAATTCAAAATGGTGACTCTGGGAATTATTTTACCCTCTCTAAGGCCAGGGGACTGGCTAGCGTCCCTGGACCTCAAGGATGCCTACTTCCATATTCTCATCAGAAGCTCCCACCGGAAGTACCTCAGATTCTAACTGCCCTCAGGCCATTACCAGTTCAGAGCAATGCCCTTCGGCCTCACCTCTGCCCCAAGGGTATTCACAAAATGCCTGGCAGTAGCAGTTGCTCATTTAAGAAGGAAAAAGATTGCCATCTTTCCTTACCTGGACGACTGGCTCATAGTGGGCCAGTCTCTAGACCAAGTCAAATCACACCTTCAGGTTACCCAGCAGCTGCTTACGTCTCTAGGTTTCCTTCTCAATCTCCCAAAGTCAGTTCTAGAGCCTGTTCAGCTACTCACCTTCATAGGCACAGAACTGGACACAAAGCAGGCCAGAGCTTTCCTCCCTCTAGAAAGAGCAAAGACCCTGGTGGCTCTGGCCTCCTCCTTCACTCTGCAGGTCTCTCGACCAGCAAGGCATTTTGTGCAGCTCCTAGGGCACATGGCTGCCTCCACAGCAGTAGTGCAGGGAGCAAGATTTCAGATGAGGGACATTCAGTTCCATTTGAGAGCCTTCTGGTCTCAAAGGAGAGATCTTCTAACCAAATTGATCCCAGTAACTCGAACCCTGATCCAGCCCCTACAGTGGTGGCAGGATCAGAGCAATCTGAGACAAGGGGTTCCCTTCATCCCTCAATCTCACTCCTTGACCCTTACTACAGATGCGTTCCTCTTGGGGTGGGGAGCTCACATGGACAACCTCACCACCCAGGGATTGTGGTCCCCTCTGGAATCTCTGCTCCACATCAATCTGTTGGAACTCAGAGCAGTTTTTCTAGCACTTCAGGTTTTTTCTGCATCTGTTCAGAACAAAGTGGTACAGGTCAGAACGGACAACACCACTACAATGTGGTACATCAACAAGCAAGGGGGCACTCGGTCTTCGCCTTGTGCAACGAGGCAATGAAGTTGTGGTCTCTGGCTTATTCCCTGAACACCTCCCTCATGGCAGTTCACCTCCCAGGCAAGGACAATATCCTGGCAGATGCTCTCAGCAGGATTTCCCAGGGCCATCACGAATGTTCTCTGGATCCCCTAGTACTGGAAGTAGTATTTGCCAGGTGGGGCACCACTCAGATAGATCTTTTTGCAGCCCCAAACAACCACCAACTTCCGCTATTTTGTTGCTGGCCCCCAGTGTTGGGCTCAGTCCCTCTGGATGCCTTCCTTCTCAACTGGGAAGGGAAGTTTCTCTATGCCTTCCCCCCTTCCCTCTCTTGTTCAAGGTGCTAGTCAAAATCAGATCTCAACCTTGCAAGATGATTCTGATTGCTCCAGATTGGGCCAGACAGCCCTGGTATCCACTCCTTCTGTCCTTAGCAGTCCACCTTCCCTGTGTCTTCCCAGGAATCACAATCTGTTAACCTGTGCCCAGGGAGAGTTTGGTACCAGATCTCAAATCCCTCAATCTCAAGGCCTGGCTCTTGAAGAGTTAGAGTTGCTGACCTACACCTTTCTCAAGGTGTACTCGATATCTTAAGCTTCTAGGAAGCCTTCCACCAGGGCTACTTATAATTCTAAATGGAAAAGGTTTTCCATATGGTGCTCTGGAAAGCATATTTCCCCAGAATCTGCTGATTTGCCCACAGTCCTGGATTATATGGTCCACTTAAATACTTTGGGGCTGAGGCCAGCTACCCTGAAAGTGCACTTGGCAGCTGTCTCTGCTTTTATATCAGCAGGAAAGCCCTCTTCTCTTTCTGCTCACCCTGTATTCTCCAAGTTTTTCAAGGGATTGCTTCACACCAACCCTCCATTCAGGGACCCTGCTCCTGCCTGGGATCTTAATGTTTGCATTGCTCAGCTTATGCAACCCCCTTTGAGCCTTTGTCTTCAGCAGAGCTTAAGTACTTGACTTGGAAAACTGTGTTTCTGGTAGCCATCACTTCTGCCAGACGCATATGTGAATTACAAGCTTTGTCAGTGGAGTCTGACTTTATCTCTTTTCACAGAGATAAGGTGGTCCTCAGGACTAACAGGAAGTTCTTGCCTAAGGTGGTTTCAGATTTCCACCTTAATCAATCTATATCTCTTCCAGTGTACTTCACTGACCATTCCTCCTCTGGCGAGGAGGAGGCTGCTACTAGATGTGAAGAGGCCCTTAGTTACTACATGAGGCGTACCAAGGGTCACAGGTTTGACTCCTCCAACTGTTCCTCACTTATGGTGAGGTTGGTAAGGAAACCTGCCACTAAAGATCCATTGCCAGGTGGATTGTCTCTTGTATCCAATTTTGTTATCAAAACTGGTAAGGTTCCCCTTCAGTCCTGAGGCTCACTCTACCAGAGGTACAGCTCGTCCTGGCTGCAGCCAGGGACATCCTATCATAGAGATATGTCAAGCAGCTACCTGGAAAATAGTTCACCTTTCACCAAGCATTACTCCCTGGACATCCAGGCTAGGGGTGATGCTCGGTTTAACACAGCTGTGCTTCAGAGCCTATTTCCTAAGTAGGTTCTGTCTCTCCTCCATGGAGGTACTGCTATGTAGTCTGCATATGTCATAATATAGCAAGACTTCATGTTGTTTGAAGAAAAAATTACTCACCTTAGTAATGTTGTTTCTTCTAATGGAGTCTTGCTATATTATGACCTCCTGCCTGCCCCTCTCGGAACCTCTGCTTTTAGGATGTGGGTGGGCACTGCAGTGTTGGCACTTAGTAGATGCCCACCTTGTTTTCACCCTTTTGGGGTGTTTGGGTGTGTGTTTTATTTTTTGGATCCCTGACTTGAGTCTTTGTTTTGGGACCAAAAAGTGTGTTAATATTTTAGTAGCCAGTTGGCTGAGTGTAGTTTACAGCTTCCACACAGAATCTTAGTGAGTTTTGCTCGTAAAGATCTGACAGTTTGAGTTTGAAGAACAACAGACAGAGTTCTCAACCGAGCTCACGCTCAAGATTCCATGCCTGGCATGGAAAGTTAACTCTTTCACCTCCAGACAGTTCAAGGCTGGGTCAAACTGCATATGTCATAATATAGCAAGACTCCATTAGAAGAAACAACATTACTAAGGTGAGTAATTTTTTCTTTGGTAGCCATTACCTCTGCCAGGCGTATCAGTGAATTGCAAGCCCTGTCAGTGGAGCCTGATTTCATCTCTTTCCATAGAGATAAAGTGGTCCTAAGAACTAACAGGAAGTTTTTGCCTAAGGTGGTTTCAGATTTTCACCTTAATCAGTCTGTCTCTCCCTGTTTTCTTCACTGACCATTCCTCCTCTGGAGAGAGGAGGCTGCACAGCTTGGATGTTAAAAGGGCCCTCAGCTACTACATAGAGCGCACCAAGGGTCACAGGTTTGAGTCCTTCCAGTTGTTCCTCACATATGGAGAGGTCGGTAAGGGCAAACCTGCCACTAAGAGATCTATTGCCATGTGGATTGTCTCTTGTATACAATTCTGCTATGAAAAACTGGCTAGAACCCCACCCTCAGGCCTGAGGGCTCACTCTACTAGAGGTGCAGCTGCTTCCCTGGCTGCTGCCAGGGATATTCCTATCCTAGAAATTTGTCAAGCAGCCACCTGGAAAACAGTCCATACATTCACCAAGCATTACTCTCTGGATATCCAGGCTAGGAGTGATGCTCGGTTTGGCACAGCAGTACTTCAGAGCCTATTCCCAAAGTAGGTTCTGTCCCTCCTCCATGGAGGTACTCCTTGGTAGTCTGCAATAGTCAGAATACAGCAAGACTTCATGTTGTTTGAAGAAAAAATTACTCACCTTAGTAATTGTGTTTCTTCTAATGGAGTCTTGCTGTATTCTGACCTCCCTGCCTCCCCTCTCAGAACCTGGTTTTTGGGATGTGGGTGGGCAGGAGCAGTGTTGGCACCCTAGAGGTGCCCATTTTTCACCCTCCTTTACTTTGGATGTGTGTTGTGTTTTGTTTTTTGGGTTTCCTGACTTGAGTCTTTGCTTTGAAACCAAAAAACCCTTTTTTAATACATTCAATTGCCAGTTGGCAAGTGTGAGTTTTACAGTTTCCACACATAACTTCTAGTGAGTATTGCTCGTAAAGATCTGACGGTTGGAGTTTAAACAACAGCAGACAGGGGCTTCAACCGAGCTCGCGCTCAGTGTTCCATGCTGGTCATGGAAAGTTAACTCTTTGTTCTCCGGGGCAGTTGAAAGGCAGGACCTAACTGCAATAGTCAGAATACAGCAAGACTCCATTAGAAGAAACAACATTACTAAGGTGAGTAATTCTTTCTTTTGGTTCAAGAGCTACCAAAATGGTAGATCACAGCTTGTCAAAAGAAACTCCACTCTATCTGACAGTTTGCTGGCTCGCTCTGGCATCCCCAGGATCCATCCTAGGAGCCACTTCTCTTTGGCCTCTTTCTAAATTCTCTCTCAAAAGCATGTTCGTCGAATGCCTCCATACACAGACAATGCAGTTATCTTCTGCAGTCACTGGCCCCCCCTTCAGCTTGCCCTACAGAGTCTTTTCTCTGAAACTGAAACATGGTTTTCCGCCAATAAACTGGTGTTAAATTACAAAAAAGTAAGTCTATGGTCTTCACTCATCATCAAAACAAATACAGGGCATCCCACTGTGCCTACTAAACTATCAAAACTCACAGCTAGAACAAGTGACTTCCTTTAAATATTGAGGTGTTACCCTTGACTCCTCACTAAACTATCATGAACATGTCCATCATCTTAGCTCTGCATAAATGCGGAATTGGTCTCCTTTACAGGAACAAGCGTTGTATGCCTCCTGCAGCTCTCGATCCATGCAGTTACCTTCTCTGTCCTTTCCCTATTGGATTACGGGATCATCTTCTATGGCACTGCTGACAATACCACACTTCACAGAATTAAGGTCACCCTGAATAGGGTCTGTCGTCTTGTCACAGGGTGTGACAGGATGACTCATACCTGTAACCTTTATCGTCTCTCCAACTGGCTCAACTTTGAGGGCTGGCTGAAATACCACACCTGCCTCCTTGCCAGGAAGATTGTCAATGGTCAATCACCCACCGGGCTTCTTAACCTCATGCAACATGCACCATCCACAAGGAACACTAGAGGCTCAGCCAAAGCCACATTGCTTGAGCCATTCTGCCGAACGTCATTGGGGCAACGTGCCTTCAACTATAGGGCCCCACTCTGGCTAAATGATGTGCCCCCGATACCTCATCTGTCCAGAACTTTGGTCATTTCAAACTCAAACTCAGAGAGCAACTACTCACCGCCAGTATCTGTGACTGCCCCTGAGCTGTCCACTCACCTAGTCGCCCCTCTTTTACTGGTGTACTAAGCCAAATCTCTGTGCCTTCTGCCCCTCTTCCTCCCTCCTCCCTCCTCTCTCCTCTCTGATTGATTCTTCTGATGTATTGTGCCTTTATCTTAAGTATCTGTTTTATTGGCTTAGGAAACCTTGCATCATCTTTGAAATATGAATGTAAGCAATAGCTTAATTTGCTTGAAACTTGTACCATGCTTGACTCTGGGTTGTTTTACCCTCCGTATTTAGATGAAATACCTTTCAATGTATTGCTCATTACCTTTGTACCATACTTGACTTTGGGTTGTTTTACCCTACGCATTCATTTGTAATACCTTTCATTGTGTTGTTCATTTCTCTTGTTTTGTACTTCCATGACATGGAGCCTTTGCAAAAGAGTCTCGGACTCAAAGGTTTGCAATTCCGATTTCTCAATAAATAAATAAAATAAAGGGTCAGTAGAAGATCTGACAGGATTAGGGAGAGTATCAAAGTCTCATATGAGTCTGCAGGGATTGTGAACTGGGCTATTACATGTCCTATAGGGTAAAGGCCAAATCAGTTTTTGCGCTGCTACCCCGAAGAGGGTGTACTGACTTGAGCCTTCCTCCTGTGTGTAATAGCCATGAAAAAGGGTTCATATTTGGCCACAAGACTCGAGACTGGTATTGTACCCTGATCCAATGTATGGATAGATGCCCTGGGACCTCGTGGCAAGTGTTCTGTTATAAACCCAGCAAACACTCTGGGCAGACACGAGGAGGGTATCCCTGTTTGCCCCCTCCCTGTCACGGATTGCACTTTGGGGTGGGCACTGTGAGCTCGGTGATCTGACCCTCATGAGTAGGGTTTTGATGCCTTTGTATAGATCGTATGTGAGGCCTCATTAGGAGTATGCAACTTAGTTTTGGAATCCCTAAAGGATATGTGATAAGGATAGATTGGAGAGGGTTCAATGCAGATACACTAGATCTGTGAGGGGACTACGTGAAGTGCCATATGGAGACCGGCTTAGCTTACTTAACTTAATATCCCTAGAAACTCGAAGAATACATGGTGATTTATTATTAATGTATGATATAATCCAGGACCCTGAGCTTATGTGTGAGCTGGATATCGACTTTAAAATTTTAGTCAAGACATCAGGGACATCCATTACAGATCCAGGGGAAAGATTCCACTCAAGCCCAGAAATACTTATATACTTCCAGAATAGTTAATGTATGGAATACTCTTCCCCTAAATATTATTATTGCCAAAACTAGGTCTGATTTTAAGACTAAACTACATACTTTAATGAAGCACCATCTAATATATAATTATTACTGAATTGTGTGGAACATTTATGGGCATACAGCTTTCTGTTCCTACCACTTCCATAGTATGATCCATAGTATGAGTGGGTTTGTGACAGATCTGGTGCACAGTGTTGGGATCCGATAGATCTGGTTGCATTGCGATTCGAGAGATTGGTGGCCACAGGCATAACAGTTGGTCTCAATTCCAAGTACATTGTATCAAATTGTTAAACTGAAAACAGTCCACACACAAGCAAGGCAGAGATTTTAAAAATATATATAATTTGGTTACAGTATCAAGTTCCCTACCTGTTTTGTTTTTTTCTTGGGTGCAAGCTAGTGTAGCAGTAGTTAGGGAAGATGACTTCCATCTACAGCGCATACACTGCAGAATACCTGAGGCAGTTGTGCCAGGAGAGAGGAGTCCAGTATGAGGGGTGAGCCAAAAAGCACCTCGTGGAAGCTCTTGTGACAGCCGTTGAGCTAGCGGCTGCCCAGGACCTTGAGTCACAGCAGATGACTGGCGAGGACCAGACCTTGGGCGTGGGGGTGCCAAGGGACGTCACAGTGTCCAGTACCAGGGAGGAGGACAGTGAAACCAGAGAGAACCCAGAGCCACAGCAGCAGGGGAAGGTCATCACCATGCTGGAGCTGGAGGGATCAGGCTGCAGCTAGAGCTGAGGAGAATGGAGCTGGAATTTGAGCAGAAAAGGTTTGAAGCCTAGCAGCAAAGAGAATTCGAGCAGAGGAGCTCCGAGCTGGAGATGCAGGAAAAAACAGCATCAGAGAGAGGGTGAGGAAAGAGAAAACTGATTCAGGGAGAGGCCAAGAGAGAGGAAAGAGAGCGTCAGAGGGAATTTGAACTGCAGCAGCTAAAACTCCAATGACCAACGCCAGAGGAGGTAAGTGGCAGTGGTGAACCTGGACCTCCAGGACTGGGATATATGTTAAATTCAAAATTCATAGCGGAATTTGAAGAGGAGGGGAGGATATGTATGCATTTTTGAATTCATTTGAAAAGGTCTGTAGTCAGGCAAAAATACCTAGGAAGTCCTGGAGCTTCCAGCTATCCCTGCTACTTACTGGGCGGGGTAGTGAAGCAGTGGGTCAAATGGACAATCAGGACTGTAGTGATTATGCAGCAATAATACCCTCCAGGGTGGGCGATATTGGGAAATGTCGGACCTCAGGGGCATACTGAGGCCCGACGCCGAGGCGGAGGGCCTATAGCCCTGGAAGGTCCGTGCTGCCTATACCGCCCACCCTGGAGGGTATTATTGTGCTTAGAAATGGGCACTGTAAAAAAAAAAAGAAAAGAAAACGAGAAACAAATTAATTTAAAAATGACTTTTAGAACATTTTTGAAATTAAATAGTTCCTCTGCCTTCATTACAAGGATGGTCTTTTGTCCAAATGCAGACAATAGTTAGAAAGTTGGCAGAATGCAGCAGATTGTTTCATTTCTTTTTCAGTTGAACATCCCACCCATATTACAATTGTTTTATTTACTCTGTACACTTGTTTTGTTTTAAGTTGAGAGGCTGTTTTGTCTTGCTGATTTTTTTTTTCACACTGGGGCTAGGGTCAGAGGTTGCGATCGGGACAAGGAAGCGCAACTTGGGACAGTAAGTGGGTGTTGTCGGAAGCCAGTTGTTGAGGCTACTTTTCTTTGTCAGGCTTCGCTGCATGTTACTGGGACGAGTTTCTTTTTTTTATTTGGCTTTTTTATACATTCCTGGTCCTCGCTACCTTCCATGCGGACTGGGAGTATGAAGGGGAGCATCCATTTTATCCAGGAAATGAGCCAGCGGGCGACTGACCAGAGGAGGAGGAGCAGAGTGCTGTCGGTTGGTGGATCAGAATGTCTGCCCGCCACCGTAACACTGTCGGGAATTGCAGGGCATGGGGAAAGATCAGTGGTGGCAGTGTTGAAGAGGTGAGCAGTGCTACACATTTGAAATCTTTTATTTTCTGAACAGAGCTTGCAACCGGCAGGAGGAGGGAGGAGCGAGAGTGTCGTCGGGTGAGCGAGAGTGACTGAGATTTTGTAGTAACTGTGTGGGGAATCGGGGGGCATGGGACAAGATGAATATTTTAGATTTAGAAAAAAAGACGTTAATTAAAAAAAGAAATGTAACTAGCAGGCAGTTATTTACGCCAGAGAGGAGTGTACCGGGAGGACTGATGGTGGTGGGGGCTCTCTCTTGCTAAGCGAGGGAACAAAATGGCAGCATTTTTAAAATTTAAATGAGGTGTTGTAGCCAATTAGGAAGCAGGGTGGGCACTACAATACTTACTGGGTGAAGGGGTACTGTAGACTGGTACTTTTTGTTTCCTGGGCATCTATTGAAAGTTTATGTACCCCCCTGGCAAGGGTACTAGCCAATCAGATGCCAGGAAATAAAAAGCCCATTTTCTAAGTGAAACATAAAGCTGCATTGCTTAACAAGTATGAGTTAACTCCAGAAGTATACAGGGTTAAGTTTCGTAAGCTCCAAGAAGCCCTGACATGAGCTATGAGGAACTTGCCACAAGGCAACATCAGTTTTTGAAACATTGGTGGGAAGGTGTGGCAACAAACTCTGTAGAGAAAATTGAGGAGGTTGTTCTTTTGGAGCAATTCTTTTGGGCTTGCCCAACAGAGCTAAAAACCTGGTTGGAGGACCGAGACCCGAAAACAGTGCAGCAGGCTGCTGTGCTCTCAGACCACTATGCCAGGAGCAGGCCTGCTGTGAAACTGAGTGGGGCAGGTGTGGCAGTGCAAAAGGGGAAAAGCGTGCCTTCAGGACAGCTAGAACCCTCACTGCCTTCAGCCCCAGGTTACAAAAAAGGGATTTCTCAGACAAAAGAAATGAGGATTGTTGGTTTTGCAAACAACTAGGGCATCTTGCAAGGTAGTGTCCTAAAAAAGCACAAAGTGGCCAAAGTGGTGCTCGAACCGAGTTGGGTGCACTGTGTATCCCTGAAAGCATGCCTACAAACATGAGGTACACTTCACACCCAGTTACTGTAACTGGGTGCACACTATGGGTTAAGAGACACAGGGGCATCTCTTACTTTAGTAAAAGGGAATTTGGTTCAGCCTGAACAGCTTATACCTAATCAGTTCGTAACAGTAAGGGGATTCACTGGGGAGGAGAAAACTCTGCCACTTGCTAGTGTTCTCTTGGACTGGGGTGAGACAGGAGAAACAGTGCAAACAGTGGCAGTGGCAGACAATCTCATCCTGGATGTGATAATAGGGAACAATCTCCAGAAGGGGGTGGTATGTGCGGATCTTATCTGTGTCAATCTTCACCATTCATCACCTTTGGGTACTTGGCTGGAGGTCATGACCCCGTGGGAGCTCTTTTTATTTTTAATTTTGGGATGGGGGAGGTCAATGCACCATCGGCGCCATCGAGGCGGCGCATTGTGTGGCGGCTCGTGGGTTGGCGATGGCGCTATGCGACTACACCCTCCACCAGTTCTTAGTCTCCCACCACTTGAGGTCACCTGCGTAGGAAGCTCTCAGAAAATTTTAGAGGCCTACCTCCACCGTTGAAGCCTTCAACACGATTTCGGCCGACACTGCGGTCACCGCGAGTCCCGACTCCAGAGTATCCTGCCGGTTCTGTTCGCCCACTCGACGCCGCCTGCAAGACTGTTCCTTATTTTATTTTGCAACGTCGGGTCTTGTTTTGGTGTTTTTTTTTCTCGTAGGTCATGTCTCAGTTGGAGGGCAAGAAAACTCCTAAGACAGGATGGCCCCCCCATGTGATGGTGCCGATGCAGCCGTAAGTACTCCATCACTGACCAGCACGACTGTCGCCTCGCGTGTCTTGGCCCGCTTCATGACATGGATTCATGTGACGCCTGCTTCCCCATGGACTGCTGGGTCATCGACCAATGCGCATGGAAAGTGGGGTGAGGTCCGCTGACTTTTGGGGGATGGGCGTGCCCTTGTCTGGCCAAGCCGCATTCTCTTGACCTTTCCTCCGGGTCCTCTCCCGGTTCTATACGGACAGAGGAGGAGGGGGCCTCTGCCTCTTGTAGCCTAACATGGCAGAGGCCCCTTCCTGTGCAGGAGGCCCAGTCTGTTCCCGGGGACAGGTGGGAGGCACCGTTTTGGCAATTGCCCCTTCGGGTGTGAAGGCTCCCCCAGTGTCGTACCCGTGGCTCGGAAGGCCTGGGTCGGTGCTGTCCTCGATGCCGTCTGTCGGTGCCATCTTGGGCCTCGATGCCATGGGCCCTGATGGCACTGTCGGGGGTGGCTCTACGGCGCCATCCTTGACTGTTTCTCACCCTGGTGCTGTTCGTGGCACTGTGGTTGAGCATGGCGCCTTGTCCAGTTCTGGAGCCATTTGCGGCTCTGCTAATGGGCACAGCGCCATGGGGGTTTCGGAGCTCGGCACCATTTGCGGTGCGAGGTGCTGTTAGGGCGTTGTCAATGCCGCCTCTGTCCTCAGCATGGCTTGCAGCACCATAGGGTGGAGTCGGCACCATGGGGTCTCTGGTCTTGGTGCTGTTCACGGCGCCGGGAGTGTGGTCAGAGCCGTCAGTGCCGTTTCTGGTCTTGGTGCCGCTTGCAGGGCCATGGAGTGGGATGGCACCATGACAGGCTCCGACTTCGAGACTGCTGCCCTTGTTGGAGCTGTGCCCTCTTCTGGCACCGTTCACGGTGCGGCGGGGGATGTCGGTACTGACTCTGGTGCAGTCTCTGGTTCTAGTAACCTTTTCAGTCGGCATAGCAGTGAGCATCCATGCACTGTTTGGCGCAGGACTTCAGTCTCCACCTCTTCGGAGAAGGAGTCGGACTCTGAGTCAGACAGGCAGCCTGTCTCTCTGGAGTTGGCTGCTCATGTGGGACACCCTGTAGTGTCCTTGACAGGCGGAGCCAGCCCCTATGAGGAGAGGACAGTGACTGCTGGGGCCAGGGTCAGGGGTGCTGACCAGCAGGCAGTGGTGCAGGCCACCATTATTCTGCAACCTGGCCTCAGAGGGTTCTCTGACCCCTCAGTGGTGGTACCCCCTCAGGTAGTGTGGCTGGATCTCCCAACTTTGGGGCCGATTGGAGCACCTACAGGAGGGGAAGGTGCTGCTTCCTGGATAGCCCCTTCAGGGGCCAACCTGGACTGCCAGCTGCCTAGGCTGGCTCTCTTGAGGAGGAGGAGGGCACTCTCAGATTCTGAGTGGTCAAGGGCATGGGGGTTGTGTGGCGGCCTTTTTCCAGAACCCACCTGGGCTCTGGGAGAAGTAAAGCGGATCTCTGCCTTCCTTTCTGTTTCCTTGAGAGGGCCTCGTTCATTGGAGGTAGAGGACCGTCCTTCTGGACCTACATGGCCCCAGTCACCTCACAATGAGGAGTCTTTAAAGGCGCAGCCTAGGCAGTTCCAGTTTGGTTGTTCAGCTGTCGGCCGTAGAGTCTTCCGGTGCTCCTTCTTACCCTAGGGCTCCTGGTGCACTCCCTAGCCCAGGCAGAGGTCAGCCAATTCCTGTTGTTGGCTTTTCTCCCTTTCCTCTACCACATTCTCTTGATTTCCCAGGCATTCTTGGTCCTAGTGGGCCTATCTGTCCTGGGCGCAGTTCAGAGCAGTGGCTGCTCAGTTTCCCTCTTACATTAGGGCTATGGACAGACAGATTTTTCAAACTCCCCCTGAGCAGCCAGCTTCGGAACCTTCGAGGTCCACTGATTTTTCATCCCCCTCTTCTGGGGGAAAGGAGCCGTCTGTCCACGTCTCTCCAGCTGCTGATCTCGCTGAGTATCAGTGATTTCTTGTGAGGATGTTAGAGGACCTGCACATCACCCCTCCCACTCAACACAATCCAGAGCACTTGGTGCATGCCTTTCTAGGTGATTTCAGTGAGTACACCCTTGTGGTGCCCCCCTGGCCTGTTCCCTTTCGGGAGGCGTCGTTGCATTCCTGACAGAGATCCTTTACCGGAGTTCCTGCCCCTAGGGATCTCTGCCAACAGTATTGTGCTGCCCCGTAGTCTCCAGGTTCCATGCCTCATCCTCAGTCAGGATTGATGCAACTGGACACTCCTGATGGGCTTCGTGCCCTCACCGTGACCTGCCCCCAGATCGAGATTCCTCAGATTTTGAGTTATGGGGGAGGAGAATGTTCTACTCTGCATGGCTGCTGCTCTCTATTGCAGCACATCAGGCCCACTATGCAACCTATAACAGGTTCCTGTGGTCCAGGCTGGGCAGCTCCTAGCCTCCATGCCTGACACGGAGCAAACCCGACAAGCCATTGCACTCTTTGCATGTGGCCTGGAGCTAGAAAGGCACCAAGCAAGGGCATCGTATGATGCCAATGAGGTAGCTACCAAGGTCATAGGGACAGTGATCTACACTAGGTGGAAGGCATGGCTGCGTCTTTCCCGGTTGTCAGCCTTGGCCTGACGTAGGGTGATTAACTCCGCTCACCAGAGAACCTATCTCTTCTTCCGTAGAATGAGGCGGGCAACTTCCTACCCCCTCTGGGGGGTCCCTGTCTCACTCTCCCCCCACTTGGGTCTCTCCAGGCCCTGAAGGTTCTCCCTCTTAGTGTGTCACCCACGGAGAGCTAAGGAACTCAGTCTCTTAGGGTTAAAACCCCCCTTGGGGGGGCTCGGCACTCACCCAAAGGTGATGAACAGTGAAGATTGACACAGATAAGATATGGAAATTATGTACCTACTGTAATTCTGATCTTTCTGTGTATCTTAACCATTCATCATTATCCCACCCTCCTTCCCCCTGGGGCCTCAGTCTCTGGGTCCCTCTCCCTGTCTGTGCCTGTCCTCAGCCCCCTCCTTTCTGTTAGTAAGGAGTGGGGTAATCATTCTGGGGCACATAGGGGGATAATTTTCTTAAGGGGCAGAATGGTCAGGAGGGAGGGCACTCCTTCTCCAGTGCTTCAGTTCCACCCCTATGGGGTGGGAGTTGGCAGTTGCCCTCCCTTCTCTCCTCTTCTTCCCATCAATCCTTGGTTCCCTTGTCCTTTGGACTTATCCTTAATCAATTTAAGAAACTACATTTCTTACACCAAAAATTTGCTTTGAGAGGGGGGAGAATGCCCTGTATCCTGTCTTCCTTCCAGAACAGCCCATTCTGCTTTAATTGGAGCTATTGCCAGTGATTCTGTGCCTTGAATTCTGGCAGTTAGCCTCTTGGCTACTCCTTCGCAGTTCCTATACAATCTGGAGACAGGTCAAGGTTCCAGGGTATGGTTTTTCCTCCCCCCACTCTTATCCTTATTTCTAGAGTCCCTAACCCACCCTCCCTCCTCCTCCTTTTCTACTTCCAGAGATTGGGGCCCCTACCCAATCCACTTAGTCTTCAACTTCTTCTGTCTTCTCGGTCATTTATTTCTCCTTTTGGTTTATATATCTTTTCCTTTGTCTGTCCCTTGGACTCTTGTCCCACCCTCCCAACCATTTTCTCACCTCTATGGCGACTTAGAACTGGCAGGAGGGTGGAGTTGACAGCGCCTAACCGCCAACCCACAAGCGCCACGCAGTGCATCGACCTCGAGGGCGGTGCCAATGGTGCGTCGACTCCACCCATCCAAAAAAAAAAAAAACTCCTGCGGGGTCATGACCTCCAGCCAAGTACCCAAAGGTGATGAATGGTGAAGATACACAGAAATATTAGAATTATGGTAGATACGTAATTTCCATTTACCCACAGTCTGACGGCAAAGGCCAATTGTAGTTCCCTGGACCCTATAGAAGCCACTGTGGAAAGCAGTGGGAGGCTGGTTCACCAGCCTGTCTCCTGACATGGAGAACAGTGAAAGGGGGGGTAGGACTTCCCCATGTAGCAGTTCACAAAACAGCTACAGAAGGTTACTCTAAGGAGGGAGGGGTAACCATTGGTCACATGGTTAGGGATGGCAGTGACCCTAGATGCCCTGACACAAGAGCTATGGACCCTAGTCTAGAAACTGAAGGGGACATGTCCCATGCCTTTGGAAAATGTACAGACTTTGCAGCTGCGCAGAGGACTGACCCTAGTTTGGAGAGGCTGAGGTTTGTGCAGGATCTGATGGGACACAGGGAGGTAACGGAGACCTAGGGTATTTTGAGACAGTGGACTGTTGTATATGCAGGACGTAAAACAGAGAGGAGGGGTGATGGGCAGGCAGCTTGTCGTTCCTCAGGGGTACCACAGTGGTTGCTCAAGATCGCTATGATATTCCCATGTCTGGACATCTGGGAATCGCGTGCACCATGCAGAGATTTGCCCAGAATTTCTATTGACCCAACTTCACCCAGCAGGTGAAGGAATATTGCAGGTCTTGTCACCAGTGCCAACAAATAGGGAAGACGGGTAGTAAAACCCAAGCCGCCCTAATTCCCTTGCCCACTGTGGAGGAGCCATTCCAGAAGATAGGAATGGATATCATGGGACCTTTGAGTACCCCCAGCTCCTCTGGGAAGAGGTTTATCCTGACGGTGGTCAGTTATGCCACCCGATACCAAGAGGCAGTCGCCCTTTCCTCACTTAGGACAGACAAAGGGGCCAACACCTTGCTAGGGATTTTCTCCTGTATCAGGTTTCCGAAGGAGGTTATCACCAATCAAGGGGGTTCCTTCATGTTGGACCTGATGAAATGTTTGTGGGAGAAGTGTGGTGTAGTGCAGAGACGCACAACACCTTATCGCCCACAAGCCACTGGGTTTGTGGAAAGGTTTAATGGTACCCTGAAATCAATGCTCCAAGTGTTTGCTGAATAGCATGGTTTGAACTGGGAGAAATACCTTCCCCACCTGTTGTTCGCATACAGGGAGGTGTCCCAAGAGTCAACAGGGTTTTCCCCCTTCAAATTCTTGAATGGACACAGGGTGCGTGGGCCCCTAGACTTGGTCCTGGAATATTGGGAAGGCAAGAACGCCACCCAGGGAACTCCCATAGTGGAATATCCTGAAGTTTAGGGAAAAGCTGAAGGAGCTTATGGGAGTGGCCCAGAGCAACCTGTCGGCCATCCAGCAGAAGCAAAAGGTCTTGTATGACCGCAGAGTCAGAGCTTGCTTGTACAGTGTAGGTCAGGAAGTCACTGTCCTAATCCCGGTCTGGGGGATAAGCTGCAGGCTGAGTGGGCAGGACCATACAAAGTAGTTTGACATGTTAATTACGTAAACTACATTGTAGAACTGCCTGACAGAAGACATACCCATAGAATGCACCATGTCAACATGATGAAGCTATATGCAAATAGGGTTGATATGGTATTTGCAGTGTGTAGTCCTAGGGAGGGGACGGACAAAAGAAGACCCCCTACTGGACTTGCTGGAGGAAAGCAAGTGGGAGTCCTCTGTGGAGACAATAAAACTGTCACCCCAGTTGACCCCGGAACAGTCTCAGGAAGTGAGGGAGGTTTTAGAGGACTTTGCCCCTTTGTTTACGGACAAGTTGGGACATACCCTCTTAGCAACACATGACATAGACACAGGAATGCAAGCACCCATCCGACAGACAGCCTACCAGGTGTCTGAGGCCGTCCTAAAGGACATTAGGAGTGAGGTGGAGGAAATGCTTGATTTTGGGGTAATTCAGAAATCCCACAGGCCCTGGGCCTCACTCATTGTCCTTGTTCCCAAGCTGGATGGCCCTACTTGCTTCTGTGTTGACTATCGGGGACTTAATGCAGTCACAAAGTCTGGTGCCCACCCAATGCCATGGACAGGTGAACTACTGGACAAGTTCGGAGGGGGCGACATATCTCACCACCACCACTGACCTGACAAAATGGTATTGGCAGTTGGAGTTAACTGACAGAGGTAGGGAGAGGTCGGCCTTCATCACTCCAGTAGGGTTATTAGAGTTTAGGGTAATGCCTTTTGGAATGAAGAATGCCCCTGCCACCTTCCAAAGGTTGGTAAAGCAGGTGTTACATGGTACTGAAGAGTATGCCATGGCATACCTGGATGATATTGCCATCTTCAGTGCCAGCTGGAAGGAACACCTGTCCCACCTGAGGGAAATGTTGGGCAGGATACAGAGGGCAGGGCTCACTGTCGAGGCTAAAAAGTGCCAGGTGGCTATGGCAGAGGTGGCATACCTAGGACATGTAGTAGGGCGGGGGCAGCTTTGCCCTAATTAAGCTAAGGTTGAGGTGATAGAGGTATGGCCCAGGTCGGAAACCCAGAAGCAGGTCTGGAGTTTCCTAGGGACTGCTGGGTACTATTGTAAGTTTGTACAAAATTACAGTACACTGGCAACTTTCCTATCTGGCCTGCTAAAGGAAAGAATGCCTAAAAAGGTAAAATGGGAACCAGCCTGTGAGCGAGGCCTTTACATACTAAACGAGGCACTGTGCGGTGCTCCTGTGTTGGCCAGTCAGACTACAGTAAGCCATTTGTAGTTCAGACAGATGCCTCAGATGTGGGGAGTGAAGCAGTCCTTAGATCTTTAGCCAAGGGAAAGATCACCCAATAGTGTACCTTAGTAAAGGTTGTGGAGCAGGCTTCCATCAGAGCAGGCCTTTCATGATCAAGAAAGAATGCCTTGCACTGGTATGGGCCCTGAAGAAGTTAGAGCCATACCTCTATGGGAGACACTTTGAGGTACAGACCGATCTTAACCCCCTGGTGTGGCTAACTCAGATGGAGAAGAGGAATGGTTGTCTTTTGAGATGGAGTATTGCCTTACAGGGCTACAATATGACCATTACCCACAGGGCAGGGTCGGCGAATGTTAACACAGATGGGCTATCTCTGCAGTTAGAGCAATGAACAGAATTTGTGAAACTCGTACCATGCTAGGGATGGATTCCCACAAATTCAGTCTAGGAGTAAGGAGTGTTGTGAGCTAGCCAACTGCCAGTCATTATTTGCAATATATATTTCTATTATACCTTGTTTTATGAGATTTCTGTGTATGCCCATGCCAGTGTTAATTCAAGGCATAGGGAAAGACTAATTTTTAAGGGGGTTGACCTTTTGACTCGAAGACCACCTGCTTTGCCAGGAAGTGAGATTTTCATTCCTAGGTTCTTTTAGCAGAGATGTGCCAAAAGCCGTTTACCTGCCATAAACATGTACTACAGAAGCAGATTGCTTGTTATCTCAGGAACTATTACAAGTATATCACATTTTATGAGGAACAGGATATATTAGCCAGGAAGACAATTCTAGCAGTACTATGTGAAATTCTAACATGACACTGTGAATTAGCTTACAAGATGCTATATTGATGCATCAAAGTTTTAACAGTGACTGTCCTGTTACTAGTTAATTATGGAGGCAGAATTTATGTTGAAGCTGGGTAACATCACCAGGTGGCCAGGAAATTGTGGGTCACTGATGGGGAAGATAAACTGGCTTCCTTATGATTGGAATATTGCTGACACTGCAGTTCAGGAAAGATAGTTAAACTCTGAGCACAGTTACTCAGGACCATTCTGGTTTTGGACTTTCTTCTGACACAACAGACCAGCTGCCAAGCTGCTACACAGAAAAAGGACTTTGAACATTTTCATCTTTAAGGTAGAGATGTAGTTCAACAGTTTTAAGGCATTTATACTTCCTCATTTGTTTCTTCTGCTGTAACCTAAATTAATATATGTTCTCTTTTACTTGTAACTGCATTTATTTATTTTAGTAAAGACTTTTGTTTTTCTAAAGAATTCTGCCTGCATGAGGTTCCTTATTTTGTATGTGTGACTGTAGAAGTTTTACTACAAATCTGTGACAACTGTTTAAGCTTAGAAGAGTCACCAAATAGCAACCAAATTGAAAAGGATCAGTAGGGGATCTGGCAGAATTCGGGAGAGTACCAGAGTCCATACGAGTCTGCAGGGATTGTGAACTGGGCTATTACATGTCCTTTAGGGCGAAAGCAAAATCGGGTGTTCAAACAACATGAAGTCTTGCTGTAGTCTGACTATTGCAGTTAGCCCCAGCCTTTAAACTGCCCCGGAGAACAAAGGGTTAACTTTCTATGCAGAGTATAGAATGCTGAGCTCGAGCTCGGTTGAGGTCTCTGTCTGGAGCCCTTTGAAATCCAACCATCAGATTCTTTACTCCGCCTCACTGAACAGTCGCTCCGGAGATTTCTCCTTCAGCTCGGTTTGAAAGTCGGTTAGAGTCTCAGTTAAGTTATCGTTTTTTACCGAATTTATTTCTGCATAGTCGGTTCAGTCTCTGTCTGTGATACCGTGAGTACTAGATAGGTTTTATTCTGTTTCTGTGTGGAAATTGTAAAGTGTTAGATTGGTTTGGCTGAACCAATCATTTGTATTGAATCCTTGTGTTTTGCTTTAGAGTGTGGTTACCGGTTCTTATCGGTTCTAAAAAAAACGTGTTTTGAACATTTTTTTCCAACACCCGTGACACGCTTAGGAACCGATAAGGAGTCTTGCAGCAGTTGCCATAAAAGGGTAAGTTTGGTTAGGTTGGCCATGTCTGAGAAACCCAAGAAAAATACCAGGCCCACTGGATTTCAACACTGCAATAAGTGTGGTGAGGTCTTTGCTAAGGCCAACCCCCACACCACCTGTGTTTATTGTCTGGGGTTTGAACACCTCGATTCAGACTGACAAATTTGTAAAAATGTTCCTAAATCTACCCTTGAAAAGAGCTAGGTAGACTGAGGGAAAAGGAGACCGAGAAGTCCGCTGACCCGGATGGCCAGCCCGGTTCGGTTCCGACTGAACCAGAAGGAGTGCCCTCTGACAAGGGCAATACTTCTTCGGGCAAGAGGACAGCCGATCCTGAGGGGTCGGTTCCTACAAAAAGAAAACACAAAGAAAAATTGACCGGTTCGGATCCAGAGGTTCATGTTCCGACTGCCGAGGAAATAGCCAGAGCGATTCAAATTGTGGAATCGCTTCTCCCGGTTTCGACCGATCCGGCACCTTTTCGCAGGGGTTCGGTTCGGTCGGTTCCCCCAGTTCAAGATTATACCCCTGAAGATTTTTATGAACCAGAGTTTTTGGAGGAGGGGGAGTTTGAAGATGATGGTGATGATGATGAAAGTCTGGATGTGCCTGTGGAACCGAACATCTCCCTAGACAGACCTTCTGGTGTATCCCCTCCTAGGCTTTCTGAGTCCCCTTCCCATTTTTGTTTTACAGAAAAGTGGCTGAAACCCTCCAGATTCCTATGGAGGAGGCAATGGAGGACCAGGAGGAGCCTGATTGTGTGGAAATGATGGACATCCCAGAGTCCAGGAGACTGTCTATTCCCCTTCACAAATCCTTTGGGAAACAGACACAAAAAATCCTGAAGTCTCCCAATTCTGTACCCCCTGTTCACAGAAGGATGGACAAGAGGTACACACTATCAGGCTCAGATACGGAGTTTTTATACCAGCAATGCAGCCATGTTGGGTAGTGCAGGCTGCCTGTGATAAGGCAAACATTCCCTTGGCTTCACCCCCAGATAAAGACTCCAGGAAGATTGATGCCATGGCAAAAACAGTACATGGCATCTTCCTTGGGACTCAGGCAGGCAAATTAAATGGCCTATACAGCCAGGTACCAAAAGTCCAGGTGGGACACTGTGCTGGCACTGGCTAAGCAGGCCTCCCCCCAGCTAGCCAAGGAGCTGGAGGCAGTGGATGCAGATGGGATTGAGGCATCAAAAGTTCAGTTTCATGCTGCTGTGGACTCCAATGATGTGTCATCAAGAGTCATGGCTACATCTGTGGCTCTTCGGAGAATGGCTTGGCTCAGATGTACTAGCCTTTCGCAGGATACCCAGGCTAAGGCCATGGATTTTTCTGTAGTGGGTAATTCTCTGTTTGGGGAGCAGACAGAGAATTATATGAAGAAAATGGATGAGTACAGGACCACTTACAGGAGTGCTCAGGCCAAAGGGAGGCAGGCAACTCCTCCAAAGGCAGCAGTCTGAGGCAGGGACAGGCCTTTTCATAGGCCTTTCTACCAGCCACAGGACTCTTCTTCCTTTTCACAGAGGGAGAGGCAGAAGGGGGATGAGCAGGGCTGCATCCATTCCTCAGCCTAAGGCCCCTGCCATGCAGACACCCTGATGGGCCTGCCTGGGTCGACTCTCCTATTCCAGTAGGGGGCAGGCTGACTTACTTCGTCCAGGACTGGATGTCTATTACATCAGACAAGTGGGTCCTGGAAGTAATAGGCCAGGGACTGGTTCTCAGCTTCAAAAAATTTCCGAAGATGAGAGCCAGATCTTTTCCACCTGCAGGTCTGTCAGAAACCCTTGCCCTAGAGGCAGAGGTTTCATCTCTGCTGGCTTTAAGAGCCATAGAGAGAGTACCTACCCTACACTGGGGCAAAGGTCTGTACTCCAGGTACTTCCTTACCCCAAAAAAGACAGGGGAGTGGCGACCCATCCTAGACCTAAGATACCTAAACAAACATCTTTTAAAACCAAAGTTCAAGATGGTAACTCTGGGAATAATCTTTCCTCTCTCAGGCCAGGGGACTGGCTAGCCTCCCTGGACCTCAAAGATGCCTATTTTCACATTCCCATCAGGTGCTCCCACAGAAAGTACCTCCGGTTGCAGGTTGCCCTCAGGCTACCATCAGTTCAAAACAATGCCCTTTGGCTAACTTCAGCCCCATGGGTCTTCACAAAGTGCCTGGCAGTAGTAGTTGCCTTTCTAAGGAGGCAAAGATTTCCATTTTCCATATCTGGATAACTGGCTCATAGTGGGCCAGTCCCCAGACCAAGTCAAGTCAGACCTGCAAATGACCTAGCAAGTGCTTACTTCTCTAGGATTTCTTCTCAACCTTCCCAAGTCAGTTCTCGAGCCAGTGCAGCTACTTACCTTTATGGGGGCAGAGCTGGATACTGTGAAAGCAAGAGCCTTTCTTCCCCTGGAAAGGGCAAGAGTTCTTATAGAACTGGCTTCTTCCTTCAGCCTTCAGGTGTCTCGACCAGCAAGGCATTTCCTTCAGCTCTTGGGCCACATGGCAGCCTCTACAGCAGTGGTCCAAGGGGCAAAATTCCAGATAAGGGACATTCAGTTCCATCTGAGGGCCTTTTGGTCCCAAAAGAAGGATTCCCATACCAAACTGATCCCAGTGACCGAGACCCTGATCCAAGCCCTTCAGTGGTGGCAGGATCAGGACAATTTAAGGCAAGGGGTCCCATTTGCCACTCAGTCTCATTCAGTGGTCCTTACCATGGATGCTTCCCTCCTGGGCTGGGGGCCCTCACTGCCCAGGGACTGTGGTCCCCTCAGGAATTTTCTTCTTCATATCAATCTCCTAGAACTCAGGTAAATTTTTCTGGCCCTGTAAGCTTTCTTTCAGTCAGTGCAGAACAAGGTGGTTCAAGTCAGAACAGAGAACACCACCACCATGTGGTACATCAACAAGCAGGGAGGCACGCAGTCTACAGCCTTGTGAACAGAAGCCATGAAGTTGTGGTCCCTGGCTTATTCCCTGCAAACCTCTCTGATAGCAGTCCACCTTCCGGGGAAGGAATTTGTGCTAGCAGATGCACTGAGCAGGATTTCACAGGGCCATCATGAATGGTCCCTGGGCCCTCTGGTCTTGAAAGTGATATTTTTCAAGGTGGGGCACTCCAGAGATAGATCTCTTTGCAGCCCCAGACAATCACCAACTTCCTCTCTTTTGTTGCAGACCCCCAGTCTTGGGCACAGTCCCTCTGGATGCTCTGATTCTGAACTGGGAAGGAACATTTCTGTATGCTTTCCCTCCCTTTCCTCTACTTTTCAAAGTTTTAGTCAAGATAAAGTCACAACCTTGCAAAGTGATTCTGATTGCTCCAGATTGGGCCAGACAGCCTTGGTACCCCCTGTTACTGTCCCTAGCAGTCCATCCTCCCTTGTCTCTTCCCAGGAATTACAACCTGGTAACCTCCTCTCAGGGGAGGATTTGGTACCCCAATCTTCGATCTCTCAATCTCAAGACATGGCTCTTGAAGAGTTAGAGAATGCAGATTTGCATCTGTCTCAGGGGGTTCTGGACATCCTCAAAGCCTCTCGAAAGCCTGCCACTAGAAAGACTTATAACTCCAAATGGAAAAGAGTCAGCATTTGGTGTTCTAAGCAGCATATTTCCCCAGACACTGCTGAATTGCCTACAGTTCTCGATTATATGGTCCATCTTAATGGCCTAGGCCTCAGACCAGCTACTCTCAAAGTTAAGCTTGTTAGCTGTCTCTGCTTTCCTGTCAGTGGGAAGTCTTCCTCACCATCATCTCATCCTGTGTTCTGTAAATTTTTCAAAGGATTGCTCGTACCAATCCTCCATTCAGAGACCCTGCCCCTGCCTGGGATTTAAATGTTTGTATTGATCAATTGATGCAACCTCCCTTTGACCCTATGTCCTCAGTAGAGCTTAAGTACTTGACTTGGAAAACTGTGTTTTTAGTAGCCATTACCTCTACCAGACGTATCCGTTAACTGCAAACCCTGTCAGTGGAACCTGATTTTATCTCCTTTCATAGGGATAAAGTGGTCCTTAGAACCAATAGAAGGTTCTTGCCCAAAGTGGTTTCAGATTTTCACCTGAATCAGTCTATGTCTCTTCCTGTTTTCTTCACTGATCATTCCTCTTCAGGAGAGAGGAGGCTACACAGTTTAGATGTTAAAAGGGCCCTTAGCTACTATATAGAGCGTACCAAGGTCACAGGTTTGATTCCCTCCAGCTGTTGCCAGGTGGATTGTATCTTGTATACAGTTCTGCTATGAGAAGCTAGGAAAGATTCCACCCTCAGGCCTAAGGGCACACTCCACCAGAGGTACAGCTGCTTCCCTGGCTGCTGCCAGGGATATTCCTCTCTTAGAAATTTGTCAAACAGTCACCTGGAAAACAGTCCATACCTTTACCAAGCATTACTCTCCGGATATCCAGGCTAGGAGTGATGCTCGGTTCGGCACAGCAGTACTTCAGAACCTATTCCCAAAGTAGGTTCTGTCCCTCCTCCATGGAGGTACTGCTTGGTAGTCTGCAATAGTCAGAATACAACAAGACTTCATGTTGTTTGAAGAAAAAGTTACTCACCTCAGTAATTATGTTTCTTCTAATGGAGTCTTGCTGTATTCTGACCTCCCTCCCTGTGTCCCCTCTCAGAACCTGTTTTTGGGAAGTGGGTGGGCAGGTGCAGTGCTGCATCTCAGGGGTGCTCCTTTTACACCCTCTTCTTTTGGTTTGGGTGTTTGTTTTATCCTTATTCTTAATTGGATTGCGTTTTTTGTTTGGGTTCCTGACTTGAGTCTTCCTTTGGGGATCCAAAGCTTTTTGTTGCCAGTTGGCTAGTAAAAATTTACATTCCTACATAGAATAGTTAGTGGTTTTGCTCAGAAGAATCTGATGGTTGATTTCAAAGGGCTCCAGACAGAGACCTCAACCGAGCTCAAGCTCAGCATTCTATGCTCTGGATAGAAAGTTAACCCTTTGTTCTCCGGGAAGTTTAATGGCTGGGGCTAACTGCAATAGTCAGAATACAGCAAGACTCACATTAGAAGAAACATAATTACTAAGCTGAATAATTTTTTCTTTGCTGCTACGAAGAGGTATATTGACTTTGGCCTTCTGCCTGTGTGTGATATCCACAAAAAGGTTCATATTTGGCCACAAGACTCGAGACTGGTATTGTGTCCTGATCTAAAGTATATAGGGATGCTCTGGGACCTCATGGCAAGTGTTCTGTTGTAAACCCAGCGAACAGTCTGGGTGGACACGAGGAGGGTATTCCTGACCCCCCCCTCATGGATTGCACTTAGGGGTGGGCACTGTGAGCTCAGTGATCTGACCCTCACGAGTGGGTTCGTGACATGCATCAGTTTAAAACTGTTAAAACTTGTGTTGTAGCTGTTATATCTCGCCTTCGTGGTGCAGCCTTGGAGCAGTCCAAATAAAATTCAACCATGTCCCCCCATGCACCCCTCAGACATCACCCACTGGGCCCACCACCTAGCCTCAACCCCTGCCTTTATTCAAAGTCCTCTCGCTCAAGGATGCAGCCAAACTCCTCAAGAGCCTACCGAACCATGGCTCCCCTGGAGCTGATGGACTATCCCCTGTGTTCCTCAAGCTTGTATCCCCAGCCATCATTGCCCCTCTCACTTTCACTTTCAACCTCGCTCTGACCACCTCCTACATGCCTGACCCCTGGAAAACCTTCAACGTAATCCCCATTTTCAGAGCTGGAGACCCCCAAACCATGGATAACTACCACCCTATCTCCATTCTTTCTCACCTGAGCAAGCTACTTGAAAAAGCTGTCCACCATCAACTTGCTGACTACATTAGCAAACATAACTTCCTATGTACCCAGCAGCATGGTTTCTGCAAAAACCATTCCACTACAACTGCCCTCGCACTCCTGGCAGACCACATCCTTACAAACATGGATCATGGTAACACCACCGGTGCAGTCTGTGTTGACCTCTCCAAAGCTTTTGATATGGTAAACCATGCCCATCTCCTCTCTAAACTCCATTGCCTTGGCTGCCCCCGGAGATCACCACCTGGTTCAAATGTTACCTCTCAGAGCGCTCCCAATTTGTGTGCATCGGCCATGCCTGCTCTCCCACCCTGCCTGTCTCCACAGGTGTCTCCCAGGGCTCCACCCTGGGCCCCCTTCTAGTCTCCCTATTCATTAACTTCCTTCCATTGGACAATCTCAGCTGCAACTCTCTCCTCTATGCCAATGACCTCGTACTCTTCAGTAGTGGTAAATCTCCTGCCCTCATCTCTGAAACCCTCTCACTCAACTACACCGCAGCCCATAACTGGTTTTCTGACAACCTCCTCCGGTCAACACCAAAAAACAAAACCATTGCTCTTCAGTTCCAAGCCGCCCTTAGCTAAATGTAAGTCAACCCCCCCCAAGGCATCACCTCACCCAATGTCCAACCCCTGGATGATGTCAAGCATTTCAAATATCTGGGAGTCATGCTAGACCCATCCCTCTCTTTTGCTGAGCACATAAGCTCCCTAGTGCTAAGATTCCACCAAAAACTCAGCAGTGCCTACAGATTCCAGCAGTACCTCACCCCGGAGACCCATCTGGCCATCATCCAGGGGAAATCTGCTCCCTATCCTGGACTACTGCTCTCCAACCTGCACCAGGACCTCTGCAACCACCATGGCCAAACTCTCCACAGCCTACAACAGTGCCTGCCAGTTTACCTTGCTGGCCCCTTTCTCCACGCACCACTACGTCCTCTACAATTCCTTGTGCTGGCTTCCACTACAAGACCGTTTTGATCTCACCTTGTACTGCATGATTGACTCTGCCATCCACATTGGCCTGGAATCTCCTCTCTTACCCATCCTCACCATCCGAACCTTGCACTGCAGCCTACACTCCTCTAGCATCCCTCCTCTAAACATTCCCAAGGTTTTGGCAGCCTCTACATGATGGAATAAATGCTCTGGCGAACTGCGCCCCATCAATGCCCACCCTTGTTCAAAACTTGCCTCAAAGACTGGCTCCTGTTGGCGTCCACCTGCTACTGCTTTTCAGACTAATCCACCCTCCCTCCACTCTGTCCTATCTAGATGTGGTCCCTTTCACCTCCCCTACTTCATTTTTCTCCTTCCTCTCTCCCCCCTCCCTTTCCCATCCCCTCCCTCCTTCTTTTGCCACTTCCTATCTCTGGAGTATCTCTGTTGGTTCCTATGGTCTCGTGACTGGCCCCTTCCTACCCTGCACTTGCTCTTTAGACTAGTAGGATCTCATATTAATTACTTCCTGCATAACTTGCTGACTGATTGTGAACTCATCCTGTTATTCATCTCTTATGACCGCTATTTGTTGTAATTCCATTGTAGTATTGTACCCTGTTTTTTACCTTGTTATATTGTGTAATTACTGCTCTTCTGCTACATGATGTGTTTAACTTTGTACTCTGTGCCACTGCTGTGGCCTGGTAGTGCCTGAAAACGGTCCCTGGGATCAGTGCACCCACCCGGTTACCAAAGTGATAAGTAAAATATGTACTCCATCAGAAGGTTACCAGTAGAGTTTTCATCTTTAAGATTTATACTGTGCTGTTACAGTTCACAGCTTTAGGTTATAATTTTATATTGCCATGGTGTAGGCATATATTTCCATGACTGTTATGCGAAGCAGCGAGGGAGGAATGTTTAGTGAATTGCCACTATATGCTGTTTTCTTCAGTCAATGTTTGCTGCAGTCTTAGTAGCCTTGGTTTCTATATCAAAGAACTGATGGACATACTGTAAGTGGGATGCCACGGCCTTGAAATAGCTGGCAACTGTTCTTTTTATGTTTTTTGGTTAATGCCTATTAGATACCCCTCCATGATGTGACACACAATGCTTGAGACTCAACAATACTGGAGCAAAGTATGATGCCAGTCTCTTATCAAATATACTGATGTCTCGTATACGTGTAATAATCTGTGTAATGCACATGTTCAAATAACAAAATAAATAAGTTTAAAAATGAGGGATATAAATACAGAACATTAGTGAAAGATAAGATGCCATGTTAGTTCAAGTTTTATTGTTCAGCATATCATGCCATTACAAATTCAGACATAATATTCAATAATAGAGGAAAAATAAATTACATAATAAATATACATATCAATATACATACAATTAAAAAAAACTGTATTATGTCAGTAGAGTCAGTATTACATATACCTAGATATTATATAAAAAACAAATCATCGTATAATATCATCAGCACCTCCTCTAACCCAACAATCTTTATCTTATACCTTTTAAACATTTATTATTCCAACCATGTTGCCATGTAATAATGTTCATCATACATTGATTTATAAGTTAGTTGAGAACCAGCAATGAATCATGTTCACTAAAATCATGTTACCCAAATCAGGGTTTCAGATGAAGGCATCTTGATTCTATGTGACTTAAGAGGGAGGCCACAGGGACAAGTACCCCTTCTTCCTGAGCTTTTAGTAGATATGTCATTATATTATCAGGTTGATAAGTAAGTTGTTGAATTATATTACCTAAAAGGGAAGACCTTTTTTTTTCATACAAAGGACACAACATTACCACGTGAAGTAAATTATCTTGACTTAACCCACATTTACAGTAGAGATCGTCATCACTTCTTTTCTCAAATCTCCCCCTCCTAACATTGCTGGAAAAACATTCAAAACGAAATCTGGTAACAACTTTCCTATGTTTTGGGTTTTGTAAGATTTCCAAATATAATTCTAATTTATAAGATCTCTTATTTTTAGCCAACTACAGACAGGCTTTAGATAATCTACTGGTCTCCAGATCACGTTGAATAAATCGTCTTTGATCCTAGAGTTCACTTGTTCTTTTATTTGAGCTAGAGGGAGTCTTAAGCAGTCTGTAATGTTCTGTAACAGACCAAAAGGTTTAATAACTTCTTCTACCACTCTCGTGCAAGGAAAAATTGTATGTGAGCGGAAACATATGATACTTTCCTCTAAACAAATACGAAGGAGCCTTTCCTGGTTCATTCTTAATACTCTTAACCAATAATTTACTAACCATTGCTGTATTTGACATTCAATTGATACCTTATGAAGTTCAGCCCTCGCTAATGAGGATGGAGCACAGACTGGAAGCCCTAACATCTTCTTGTACAATTTATTTAGGCAAGGATCAAGTCCCATTTTGATTTTAGGGTTAATACCCCAAATTTCTGCTCCATATAGGAGTTGAGATCTGATCGTAGCATCAGTGACCATTAAATTACCTTTAATAGAATTGTCTCCAAATTTGAAAAAGAAGGATAAGAGGGCTGGGAAAAACTTTTCTGCCTTCAGCTTGACTTCCTTAAATGAGCACACCAATTTCCAGTTTGACTAAAGGTTAATCCTAAATAACAGAGTCTGTTACTACATCTAATTTATAATGATTTATATAATATTTATAAGTATGACTATTCCCCCCCAAAACCAGTACCTTGGTTTTACTATAATTAATCTGGAGGTCTGCACTGCAACATTCTGCATAGAATGTATCCAAACTCCTTGTCATGCCTAAATGACTAGTTGAAAATAAAGCCACATCATCAGCATAAGCCAGATAAGGTAATACTCTAGCTCCTATTTTTGCCATGTGAAATTCTTCATCATACATTTTGTTTACTACAGTGCAGAAGAACAGAACAGATTAAACAGCAGAGGTGCCAGTGAGCAACCCTGTTTAACCCCTATACTGGAACTAAACCAGTTACTTAGTTCTCTCTATTACTGTACCTAACACTGGCATAATTATCTTGATGCATCATCCTAATAATTTCCAATAAGGATGGGTCTACCCCAAAAGGCCAGAATTTTTCAGAGAAGAATTCTATTGACTTTGTCAAAGGCTGACTTAAGATGAATGAATGTTCAATAAAGTATTTGTTTTTAACCACCTTATATTTATGTACAAGGTGTGCCAAAGTAAAGGTCTGATCTATTGTTGATGTTCCTTTCTAACTCCAGCTTGTGCTTCATTGATTACATTGTTAACCTCTGCCCAATAATACAATCTATTATTAATAATTTTTGTAAACAAGTTCCCCACAGTATTAAGTAAACTAATCGGCCTATAACAGCCCAGGTCCTTTCTATCACCTTTTTTAAATATTGCTTGGCACAATAATATTTAAGTTCCAACTTCTAGGGATTAACCCTGTTACCCAAAGATGATTGAATAGTTTGTATAAAAAAGGAATCCAATGGTACTTAGTCCTAATTATAACATCCAAAGGGACCCCATCAGGAACTGGTGCATTTCTTCTCTAAAATGAATCCATTGCATTCTCTATCTCAGTTACTGTTATCTCATCATTAGGTCTATACATACGTTCACCAGCCTTCATCTGGACTAATTTAGTAAAATAGTCGGGATCATCCCTACAAAACATTTGTTTGTAGTGAGTTTCCCAAATTTTAGGTTCGATATGTGCTTTAATACTATTATTAATTTTATCACCATATCTAACAATATGCCAAAACAATTTATTATCTTGTGATTGAACCACCCCTTTTAGCTCCATCCATAACTGTTTAACATATTTTCCTTTACTATTTACTAACACTGCTTTATACTGTAAGTTTTCCTTAATTGATTCATTTTTTTATTATCCTTGCTTGGATACATTTTTAATATTCTAAATTGTTTAATAAGATGCTTCCTTGCTTGTTTACATCCTGTATTATACAATGATTGGCCTTCTTTCCTCTTTATCTTTACCTCTTTTGCTATTATATATGCTGTTGAACTAATGATATAATTATAATCAGATATTTGGTTATCAAGGACATTATCCACTGAGTCCAATAGTCTAGTTAGGATTCCTGCACTTTGTAAGATATCTTCAAAATTTTGGCTTCAATCATTTCCACTAAGTACTTTTCCTTTTCAATTGGATAGGTAGGGATTCCTACTTAGTACTTTTTTAATACATTCCTTTCTGTTTAGCCTAAGCTCAATGCCAGAATGCTGACTTCCTGGCCTTATTTTCAAGTAAAGAGAGTGACATAAATTAATCATATTTTTATCTGTCCAGACAAGGTCAATAGTTGAGGAACCATCCCTCCCCCCGAATGTATAAAAGGTGGCCTTCCATTTAAAAGACATACGTTCCTGTTAATCATTAATCTATGCAGATCTATTACTCTTTTATTTATTACTAAATCCTTAGCTTTCCTTGTAATATGTACTTTTGGTTTATCATTTAGAGACAAAACATCCTTTACATCACCAGAACAAGCTGGTAAATTGCCTAATGTAGCATTAAAATCACCCCAAATCAGCAATCCACATTCGGGATGATCACTTTGGATGTTAATTATTAAGTCATTGAATGTTTTAAAAAAATCCAGGTTTCCATGTTTGCTTCCTACGGGATTACAATAAACATTAATTAAAAACCAGGAATCCTTGTCTTTATCCGTGATTTTAACCACTTGCAGACCACTGCTATTACTACTTAGTTCTTCAGTTGTTATATCAATGTCCAATTTAATAAAAATTGTAAGTCCCCCAACTCCCCTCCCAAATTTTTTAGGTTTCCTTACCACTTTATTATATGACTTATATCCATCTAGAAAAGAGTTACTAAGTGCTCATGTCTCTTGTATACAAATTAGATCAAATAAATTCAAATATTCAATCATTTTGGTCTCCAACTTTTCCTCTAGTCCTGATGGATTCCATGACAAAATATTAAGCTTATCTTCATTATTTTTAGATATTTCAGGACTATTTAATAAATGGGGGCCCTTGATCTATAATGAATTGGTTTTTGATCCCTGTGGCCTCCCTCTGACGAAATCCATTTGTCTTTGGCTCATTGAGGAGAGCATTTCATATCTATTAGCTGTTTCAATCAGAATCTCCCATTGTTGACCCTTATATTGTGTGGTTAAAAATGAATCATCAAGCCTCCCTTTATCATCTTCAATACAGACATAGATGCCCAACTGATCCAGTATAAGCTGTTTCTTATTCAAACAACATGAAGTCTTGCTATATTATGACAGTAGCAGTTTGATCCAGCTCTAGAACTGCTCCGGAGGTGAAATGGTTAATACCATTCCAAAATAGAACTTTGAGCACGAGCTCTAAGAAGCAGCTCTATCTGTGTAATTTCAAACCTGAACTGTCAGATTCTTTACTCTGCCTCAGTGAACAGTCGCTCCGGAGATTTCTCCTGCTGCTCGGTTCATTTCTCGATTTAAACAGTGTTTTCTCGGTCCGATTCAACCGAGAATAGTTTTATTTTAACCGCAAAACCGTTCGGTTCAAGCTCTGTCTGTGGTAATCGTAAGTAATTAAAAGGTTTGTCTGTGTGGAACTTGTAAGTTTATCGGTTCGGTTTTGAACCGATCAGCTGGGTTTAAAACTCATTAATTTTAAAGTTTAACATTTTAGAGTGCGGTTCCTGGTTCTTATCGGTTCTAAAAAAAACGGATTTTCGTTTTTCCAATACCCGTGACACGGTTGGGAACCGATAGGTGTCTTGCCTGGCACTGCCGCTTAAAGGGCAAGTTTTCTGGTTAGGCTGGCATTATGTCTGAGAAACCCAAAAGAAAAACCGGGCCCACTGGGTTTCAGCACTGTGATGTCTGTGGGGAAGCCTTTGCCAAGGCTGACCCGCACACCACATGTGTCTATTGTCTGGGGTTTGACCACCTCCAGACTGCCAGATATGTAAGAATTTCCCTGCAGCCACCCTGGAAATGAGATTGGGCAGGCTCAGGGAACGAGAGGCCAAAAAGTCCGCTGACCCGGATGGCCAGCCTGGTTCGGTGCCAACCGAACTGGAGGGAGTGCCCTCTGACCAGGGCGAGACTTCCTCGGGCAAAAGAAAAGCTGGTTCTGAGGAACCAGTTCCAGTAAAGAAAACAAGAAAGTCAGCAGGTTTGGAGTCCAAAATCCCTTCTCCAACTGCTGCAGAGATAGCAAAAGCCATACAAATTGTCCAGTCACTGTCTCAGGTTCCGTGCGAGCCGACACTATCTGGCAAAAGGTCGGTTCGTCCGGTTCCAGTGGTTCAGGAATATGATGTTGAGGAGTTTTATGAACCAGAGGAGGGGGAGGATGATTATGAACAGTATGAATGTGGCTGGGAAGGTCTGGGTGTGCCCATTAAACCGGACATTTCCCCAGACAGACCTTTAGAATCTCCCCCTATGCTATCTGAGTCCCCATCTCATTTTATGTTTTACAAAAGTTGTTGAAACCCTCCAGCTTCCTTGGAAGAAGCTGTGGATGAGCAAGAGGAGCCTGATTTTGTAGAAATGATGGATATTCCAGAGTCTAGGAGATTGTCTATTCCTTTGCATAAGTCTTTTAGGAAGCAAACAATAAAATTTGAAAAGCTCTAATTCTGTGCCTCCTGTAGATAAAAGATGGACAGAAGTACACATTGTCGAGGTCCTGATACAGAATTCCTTTCTCAGCAATGCAGTCATGTTGAGTAGTTCAGGCTGCAGCCTGTGATAAAGCTAATATTCCCCTGGCTTCACATCCTCCTGACAAGGATTCCAGGAAGACTGATGCCATGGCGCAAAAACAGTATATGGCAGCCTCTCTGGGACTCAGGCAAGCAAATTATATGGCTTATGTAGCTAGGTATCAGAAATCTAGATGGGATACTGTTATGGAATTAGCCAAGCAAGCCCATGGCCAGCTGGCTAGCGAACTAGAACAGGTGGCTGCTAATGGCATTGAGGCTTCTAAGGTACAGTTTCATGCTGCTGTGGATGTTAATGATGTTTCCTCTAGGGTCATGGCCACATCTGTAGCTTTTCGTAGGTTGGCCTGGCTCAGGTGTACTAGACTGTCACAGGATACCCAGACTAAGGCTATGGATTTTCCTGTGGTGGGAAATTCTCTGTTTGGGGTGAATATAGGACTACTTACAAAAGTGCCCAAGCTAAGGAGCGGCAAGCCACTCCCCAGAGGCATACACCCACGGGTAGGGGTAGGCCTTTTCACAGGTCTTTTTATCAGACTCAGGCCTCCTCTGCCTATGCTCAGAGGGCTTCTTCAGAGGCAGAGGCAGACGAGGGGTGGGCAGGCCTGCTCCAACCCCTCAGCCTAAAGCACCTGCTAAGCAGGCACCCTGATGGGGTGCCCAGGGCCATTCTCCTCTACGGTGGGGGCAGGCTGGCTTACTTCAGTCAGAACTGGGCTTCTTAACCTCAGACAAGTGGGTTCTGGAAGTAGTAAGCCAGGGTCTGGTTCTCAGCTTCAAAAAGTTTCCCAAGTTGAGAACCAGATTTTTTTCTACCTGCAAGTGCTTCAGAGACCCTTGCTCTAGAAGCAGAGGTCTCAACCCTGTTGGCTCTCAGAGCAGTGGAAAGGGTTCCTCCCCTTCACCAGGGCAGGGGTCTGTATTCCAGATACTTCCTTACCCCAAAAAAGACAGGAGAATGGCGGCCCATATTAGACCTCAGATATCTGAACAAGCATCTTTTGAAACCAAAGTTCAAAATGGTAACTCTGGCAATGATTTTAACCTCCCTAAGGCCAGGGGACTGGTTAGCCTCCTGGACCTCAAGGATGCCTATTTCACGTCCTAATCAGAAGCTCCCATGAAAGTATCTCAGATTGAACTACCCTCAGGTCATTACCAGTTCAGAGCAATGCCCTGGCCTCACCTCTGCCCCAAGGGTATTCACAAAGTGTCTGGCAGTGGCAGTGGCCCACTTAAGCAGGCAAAGGATTGCTGTTTTTCCCTATCTAGACGATTGGCTCATTGTAGGCCAGTCCCCAGAATGGGTAAAATCTCACCTGCAAGTTACCCAGCAGCTTCTCACCTCCCTGGGCTTTCTGCTAAATCTGCCAAAGTCGGTTCTGGAACCAGTCCAGGTACTCACCTTTATAGGGGCAGAGTTGGACACAAAGCTAGCCAGAGCTTTTCTTCCTTAGAAAGGGTGACGAATTTAGTGGCTCTGGCCTCCTCCTTCACTCTGCAGGTCTCGACCAGCAAGACACTTTCTGCAGCTCCTGGGGCACATGGCTGCATCCACAGCTGTTGTGCAGGGAGCAAGATTTCAGATGAGAGACATTCAGTTTCACTTGAGAACCTATTGGTCTCAGAGGAGAGACCCCTTTCCAAGTTGGTCCCAGTGACTCGAACCTTGATCCAGGCCCTCCAGTGGTGGCAGGATCAGAGCAATTTAAGATTGGGGTCCCTTCATTTCCTGCTTACAATTTGACTCTCACTACAGATGCTTCCTTCTGGGTTGGGGAGCCCACATGGGCAACCTTTCCACTCAGGGAGTGTGGTCCCCCCAGGAATCTCTGCTCCACATCAATTTGCTGGAACTCAGAGCTGTCTTTTTAGCTCTTCAAGCATTTTCTGCATCTGTCCACAACAAGGTGATACAAGTCAGAACAGACAACACCACAACAATGTGGTACATCAACAAACGGGGGCACTCGGTCTTCGGCCTTGTGCACCGAGGCAATGAAGTTGTGGTCTCTGGCCTATTCCCTGAATACTTCCCTCATAGCAGTTCATCTTCCAGGGAAGGACAACATCCTAGCAGATGCTCTCAGCAGGATTTCCCAGGGCCATCATGAATGGTCCCTGGATCCTCAAGTGCTGGGATAGTCTTTGCCAGATGGGGCACCCTCAGATAGATCTTTTGCAGCCCCAGACAATCACCAACTTCCTCTGTTCTGTTGCAGGCCTCCAGTGCTGGGCTCAGTCCCCCTGGATGCCTTCTTCTCCTGGATTGGCGGGAAGTTTCTTTATGCTTTCCCCCCCTTCCCTCTCCTATTCAAAATATTAGTCAAAATCAGATCTCAGCCTTGCAGGGTGATTCTGATTGCCCCGGATTGGGCCAGGCAGCCCTGGTACCCACTCCTTCTGTCACTGACAATCCATCTTCCCCTTTGCCTCCCCAGGAATCACAACCTATTAACTTGTGCCCAGGGAAGGGTTTGGTATCCGGACCTCAAATCCCTCAACCTCAAGGCCTGGCTCTTGAGGAATTAGAGTTTGCTGATTTACACCTCTCTCAGGGTGTTCTTGAAATCCCTAAAGGCTTCCAGAAAGCCTTCCACTAGGCTACTTATAGTTCTAAATGGAAAAGGTTTTCCATTTGGTGTGCTGGGAAAAATGTTTCCCAGAATCTGCTGATTTGCCCATTGTATTAGATTACATGGTCCATCTTAATTCCTTGGGTCTCAGACCAGCTACCCTGAGAGTCCATTTGGCAGCTGTATCTGCTTTTGTTTCAGCAGGAAAGTCATCCACTCTTTCCACTCACCCTGTGTTTTCCAAGTTTTTGAGGATTACTCCATACTAATCCACCCTTTCGGGAACTGGCCCCTGCCTGGAACATAATGTTGTATTGCCCAGTTAATGCAACCCCCTTTTGAAACTCTGTTTTCTGCAGAGCTTAAGTATCTAACTTGGAAAACTGTTTTTCTGGTGGCTATCACTTCTGCTAGATGCATAAGTGAGTTGCAAGCCTTGTCAGTAGAAACTGACTTTATTTCTTTCCACAGGGATAAGGTAGTCCTTAGGACTAATAGGAAGTTTTTACCTAAGGTGGTTTCAGATTTCCATCTTAACCAATCTATCTCCCTTCCAGTATTTTTCACTGATCACTCCTCTTCTGGTGAGAGGAGGTTGCACAGCCTGGATGTTGAGAGCTCTTAGTTACTATATAGAGCGTACCAAAGGTCACAGGTTCGAATCCCTCCAACTTTTCCTTACCTATGGTGAAGTTGGGAAAGGGAAACCTGCCACTAAGAGATCAATTGCCAGGTGGATTGTCTCTTGTATCCAATTTTGTTATCAGAAACTGGGCAGAGATCCCCTCTGGCTTGAGGCTCACTCTACCAGGGGTACAGCTGCGTCTCTAGCTGCTGCCAGAGACATCCCTATATTAGAGATATGCCAGGCTGCTACTTGGAAAACGGTACACACTTTCACCAAGCATTACTCCCTGGATGTCCAGGCCAGGAGAGATGCTCGGTTTGGCACAGCTGTTCTTCAGAGCCTATTCCCTAAGTGTGTTCTGCCCCTCCTCCATGGAGGTACTGCTGTGTAGTCTGCTACTGTCATAATATAGCAAGACTTCATGTTGTTTGAAGAAAAAATTACTCACCTTAGTAATGTTGTTCCAATATCCAATATGGTGGTTAACAAATCAACCATTAGTCCAGTTAATTTGTCCTGCATTTCCTGTGGAATACAGGACACTCTAAATAATGGAAGAACAAAATCAGTACCAAGAGTTTTTAACAAAAATCTCCTAAAATGCTCATTACCCTCATTACCCTCTCTATCCAAACTACTTCGTGGATTGAATTTTTGAGTATTCTGTGTTTAGGTTACCTTCTCCTTGCTTACTAAGGATTCATCGACTAAAATAATATTTCTAGGAGCGTGGATACTGTATATTGTTCATCCACACTTCTTGGCATGTCCCTTTCCCCTTTAAATCTTGCCAGAAGGTCTTCAAGCTGGCTACTCCCACCCACCCGGGTGGTAAATACCTCGGCTCCGCCCCATGACACTAGATCTTCCTTTCCACTGGAAGATACAGGTTCCCTTGTGCCCTCACAGCAATTCTTAGACCCTGGATTCAAAGCATCATTTTTTACTGAAACTAACCTTAAAACTCATTCGAGTTAACATTGTAGCGCATCGGTCATGGAGGATAAATCATACCCCGGATTTTGCCGGTGTACCTGTGGCCAGAAGATGTTGCACACGATCCCCACCTAACGTGCGTTTATTGCCTAGGTGTCGGACATGACACCCTGTCTTGCCTCTTCACCTGGCCTTCCAGCCCAACATCCTGGATGACTGCAAGGCACGCCTAAAACTGGGGAGACGGAGAAAAGTAACCCATCGGTGAAACTGAAGGAGGCGGTGGGCGGTTTCCATGGCTGTGGGATCCAGCTGAGCAGCTGGAACAAATGAAGGCATTCGAGGAGGAAGCAGCTCAAGCTTCAGCCAATCAAAGTTGTTTTTTGTTCCGCTCAACCTTGGCTCCACCATTACGGGCTCCTTCAAGGAGTTGTGCCAGTCTCTCTTCACCAGGGGTGAGGCACCCTCGGGCTTCCACTCCTCCCACCCTTGCAAGAGGGATGAGGACCTGAAGTCTTCGTCTAAGCGAAGACATTCTAAGGACCGAATAAGGTCCAAGTCCCAAGAACACACGGTCTCGGCCTCAGTTGAGATCGCATCCTCAGCTGCCAGTTTTTCGGACATCCCGTCTGGCCAGGGGACTGAGGAAATGGCTGATGAGGCTGAGATTATTCTCGACCCAATCGATCCTCTGTCGCCGACCCCAGTCGACGATTCCTTGGAAAGGACTCCGGTCCTTGTTTTTCTGGATGAGGAGACCCAGCCCGCTGGTGTCCCATTGAAGAAATGGTTCGGACCCTCGATTTTCACCAACACGGTGACTCCTGATCAATTGGATTGATTCCTCTGTCTCGATAGAGGTCCAGAACCCCTTGGACGAATGGACGAAAAAGAGTCATAAACACTCTAAAAAGAGGCGTCGCAACAGATCTTCATCCTCCTCAGACGAGGAGAGGCTGCGGCGGAAACTCCGTTGACGCTATGAAGACCTCATGTGGCAACAGCTGATTTTGTCCAGGCAGAAGCTGGCCCCACCGGCCACTCTGGCCATCACTTGGCTTCCGCCTCCTAGGCCGACACCAACCCCTCCGGAACCGAAGTCTTCAGTTCCCCCACCCGTGGGGTTGGCCTGTATCCCAGTTCAGCCTGCCCTGGTCTCTCCACTGATTTTGGTGGAACCACCACCTAAGCAGCCTCAGGGAGGGGCTCCCTCAAAAGGGGACCAAACAGACATCGGGCTTCCTGATGTCTGTAGGTCTGATTGTCCCGATCGCCCTCGTGTATTGAGGGAGACCTAGGTGGGAGGCCGTTGTATCCCAACTCTTGGACTGGATGCCACGGATTGCATTCCCATCCTGGGATGAGTCATCCATGGTGGGTTTGGAGGAAGGCCCTTCCTCTTTTCAGGGCATTCTCCACCTGATTTCCGAATCCACCGGAATGCCCCTTGAGTCCATCCAGAAGAAGGTGGAGTAACCCCTTACGGATATCCTCAAAAGGGGGGATACCCTGATGGAAGCCTTTCCAGCAGGGTCCACAACAGCCCCATAAAGGAGGCCGAGGCGCAAGTCCAGGAGCCTCCTCCTCCTCCTCCTCTAAGCCTGCTCAGTGACTGGTTGGGGGTTGCCACCCCTACACCCATCATGCCAGCTCTGGGTCCTCCCATGGGGGGCCAGCTCCACCACTTTCTTTCTGCCTGGTCTGATATCACCTCAGACAGGTGGGTTCTTGATGTGGTCGGTCAGCGACTGCCCTTAGAGCTCGAGCAGTACCCTCCCAGCCGAGCCCGTGCCCCTCAGGAGGAAAGGATCTCAGCTTGCACCCAGTCGGCTCTCCACGACCTTGTACTACCGCAACAAACAGGGTGGCATGCAGTCCCGTCTGCTGTGCAAGGAGGTGCTCCGCATCTGGACCCTCATAAGCCAGTTGGAGGTGGATCTCGTAGCCGTTTATGTGGCAGGAGTCTTGAACCAGCTGGCAGATGCTCTCAGCCACATAGGCCAGACATCCCACGAGTGGTTTCTCCATCCAGAGGTAGGTTACAGTCTGTTCTTCCATTGGGAAAACTGTTGATGGACCTGTTTGCCTCCAGGGAAAACACCAAGCTGAGGCTGTACCATGCCCGCCCCCCTCAGCAGGGCTTACTGCAGGGGGATGCCTTCTCGGGGCCGTGGACCCCAGGCCTCCTCTACGCCTTCCCTCCATTTCCCTTGATCCACAAGATGTTACTCAAGGTGAGGAGGAACAAGGTGAAGGTGATACTGGTAACCCCAGATTGGCCGCACCAGTTCTGGTACCCAGATCTCCTCTGCCTCAGCTGCAGGGCGCCGGAGCGGCTTTGTACACACCTGGATCTGATATCACTGAACCAGAGGAAGGTTTTCCATCCTGACCTTCAATCCCTGCACCTCACAGCCTGGTATCTGAGTGACTAGAGTTCCAGGCTTTGGGTCTTTCTGAAGATGTCTACACCATGGTGGAGGCATCTCTTAAGGAATCGATCAGGAAATGTTATGCCTTCAAATGGAAAAAGTTTTCCATTTGGTGTCAGGATAAGGGTCTGGACCCCTTATCTTGCTCTGTGGCTAACATTCTTGACTACCTTTGGTTTCTCTCCAAAGGGGGTCTACAGTCATCAACCCTCTGGGTGCACCTGGCAGCCATTTCTGCTTACTGGGCATGGGCCGGTCAGCCGACATTGGCACAGGAGACAGTGGTCGGGCGCTTCTTCAAAGGCCTGGATCACATATCCCCTCCGGTGCATGAACCTCCACCTCCATGGGATCTGTTGCTGGTTTTGGCAAAGCTCATGGGCAGGCCATTCGAACCCATGCACAAGTGTGAGCTCTTACACTTGTCGTGGAAGACGGCCTTCCTGGTGGCTATCACATCAGCCAGAAGGACAGGGGAGCTCCAGGCACTTTCGGTGGACTCCCCTTATCTGGTCTTTCACAGGGACAAAGTTTTCCTGTGCCCCCACCTGATATTCCTTCCAAAGGTGGTATCGGAGTTTCACCTTAACCAGGTGTTGACTCTGCCGGTTTACTACCCTAACTATACCTTGGACACAGAGTACAGGCTCCATACTTTGGACCTGAGACATGCTCTCTCCTATTATAAGGAGAGAGTGGTGGAAATTAGTGGAGAAGTTCGTCAGCTGTTTGTCACCTACACTGAAGCCGCTTCTGGCAGACCTGCAGCCAAATGGACCATTGCAAGGTGCATTACATCATGCATAGGTCTGTGCTATGAGTTGGCGGGCAAGGAGCCTCCCAGAGGGATAAGAGCTCATTCTACCTGCCATACTGCTGCATCGGTGGCTGCTCCAGGGACATCATTATCCAGGAAATCTGTCGGGCTGCTACCTGGAAGTCATCCAGAGGCAAAATCCTCAGCTCCACACACGTGTGCCACCTTGCAAAAATGATCAATAGAAAAAAGATAACAAAAGGCACCGCAAGTATTACAAAATGTGAAAATTTAATCAGTGCATAAAAATTGCACAGCTGCCCAACAATACAGGAAACAAACCTCAACTAGTTTCGCACACACCGTGCGTCATCAGGAGGATGGTCTAATCACACTGCATACCCTTAACAAAGCTTACAATTAAAGTGATAGCACCTCAAAAAAGAAATACATATAATGCATCGTAATACAAACACACAAACATTCAGTGGAAATAATACATAAACCTTATTAACCAAAAGCATCTGTATACATAAATGTTACAGAAACATCTAATGCACATTTCATTTAAAAACAGATGTTTTTATATCTGTAATAACTAACATACAAATGTACTGCTATTACTTCTCCAATTGAATCATATTTATGCTTCTATCAAAACCTGGTCTACTTATCATTAACCATATCATTAGTCATTATGACCATGTGAATCTCTAGACTTACTAGTGAAGTCCATTATGTTGCATTTTTGTAGCTTAAAATTATTTTCAGGCAGTATATATGCAAAACAAGTGCCATCTGGGAAAGAAGAAAAAAAGAAAAAAAGATTATAAAGAACTAGTAATTAGATAATTTACATCCATTATAACAAATTGCTACATCTCAAATACATCAAGCTCCATAGTATTCTTATTATTTAGAATTGCAAACTGAGAAAAAATCCTACAGATGTTAGAATTCATAAATCATTTTTCTTTCTCATATTTATTAAAGGATAACATCAAACTTGTCATTTAATCCTGGCAACTGTAAACCCTCAAGGTATAAATCCAGTATGCTTCTCTGTTTAGTAGCAAATCATTGATGCTACCCCCTCGTGGACCCAGTTTTACCAATTCAATTCCACAGAACTTAAATTCATGTTTCGTTTTGTCCATCTTATGTTTACAACAATGTATAGCCAGTGCACTCCTATCATCATTTTTGATTATGCTACGCTTGTGTTCTCTGACTCTTACTTTAAGTTGGCCTGTAGATTTGCCAATGTAAAATGCCCCACATGTGCATGTTGCCAAATACACCAAATTCTCAGAGGTATAGCTAAAAAAAGAACCCATTGTATATATTTTTGTAGTATTAACTGATGTGAACGTAGTATTCTTTAACATGGTAACACAGTATTTGCAATTTCCACATGCAAAATTGCCGTTAGGTATGCATGATAACCATGTTTTCACATCCCTCTGTACCCTCTGGACAGGTTGGTAGCTTTTAGTACAATATCCCCAATATTTTTGCCACGACGATACACTATCATGGCAATTTACTAGCTACCCCTGTAGTTTCAGTTCCAGATTCAGAAGTGGCCAGTGTTTTTAATTATATCACCAACTACACCAGACTGTTTACAGTATGTGGTGACGAAACAAATTCAGTTGTCAATTCCCCTTTGTTTGGTTTTAGATTTCATAATGTCATCACGACTCTTTTTCAGAGACTTCAACCATGGCATCTTCCACCAATTCTCTCGAGTAGCCCCTATCTAGAAACCGTTTACACATATCTGTGCCTTGTTTCATAAAGTCAGCATCAATACTACAATGTCTCCGTGCCCTAAGTAATTGGGCTCTGGGAATGTTGTTAACCATATGTCTTGGGTGACAACTAGATGCACTCAAAAGGGAATTCCTGTGAGTACTTTTCCTGAAGAGGGATGTCTGAATACCATCATTGGTGTCCTTCTTAATCTCCAAAACCAAAAAAGTGACCACATTTTTGTCACTTGTCACACTAAATTTTAAATTAGGATTGCTTGTTTCCAGGTATGTGACAGATTCCCTTAGTTCACAAATAGTGCCTTTCCAAATTAAAAAAATGCTGTCAATAAACAACACCACAGATCAATCCTATGGTAAAAAGGATTGAGCTGTGCGTCATAGACCACTGATTTCTCCCAGAGACTCTGATAAAGGTTGACATAATTTGGTGCAAAGGTCACACCCATAGTCGTACCCTTAACCTGGAGATAATACTCACCCTGAAACAAGAACACATTTTTTTCTAGCACAGTCTCGGCACATTCCAGAATGAACCTCTGTTTTTGTTCACCCACTGTTGGGTCCATATTTAACTAATAATCCAAAGCCAGTAATCCCTTGGAATGGGGTATAGTTGAGTAAAGTGACTCAATATCCATCGAAACAAGGATGAAATTTGGATCTAACTGGACTTCCTCCAATATCCCCAGTATATCAGCAGCATCTCTGACATACGAATGCAGTTTGGGCACATATTGCTTGATATATGTATCCACATAACGAGACAGTGGTTCTGTAATCGAACCAATACCTGCCACTATAGGTCTCCCAGGGGGATTCTCCAAATCTTTATGTATTCAAACAACATGAAGTCTTGCTGTATTCTGACAATCTGGAGTTAGCTCCAGCCTTTAAACTGCCCCAGAGCGTATAGGGTTAATTTTCTATGCATTGCATAGAATGTTGAGATCGAGCTCGGTTGAGGTTTCTGTCTGCAGTCCTGTGAAACCCAACTGTCAGATTCGTTACTCCGCCTCACTGAACAGTCGCTCCAGAGATTTCTCCTTCAGCTCGGTTCAAAAGTCGGTTAAAGTGTCGGTTTTAAGCCGAAATTATTCAGAATTTGTTCTGCATTGTCGGTTCAGGCTCTGTCTGCAGTACCGTGAGTACTAGACAGTTATTTTCATTGCTTGTGGAAATTGTAAGTTTTTTCAATCGGTTCGGCTGAACCGATCCTACATACTGAATCCTTGTACTTTTCTTTAGTGTGTGGTTACCGGTCCTTATCGGTTCTAAAAAAAAACACGTGTTTTAAACGTTTTTTTTCCAGTACCCGTGACATGGTTAGGAACTGATAAGGGAGTCTTGCCTGGCGGTTGCCGAAAAAAGGGTAAGTTTGCTTAGGTTGGCCATGTCTGAGAAACCCAAGAAAAAAACCGGGCCCACTGGGTTTCAACACTGCAGTGAGTGTGGGGAAGTCTTTGCTAAGGCTGACCCCCACACCACCTGTGTTTATTGTCTGGGGTTTGAACAAGGGGCAGAGCTACACACTGTCAAAGCAAGAGCCTTTCTTCCCCTGCAAAGGCCAAGAGTTCTTACAGAACTGGCTTCTTCTTTCAGCCTTCAGGTGTCCCGACCAGCAAGGCATTTCCTTCAGCTCTTGGGCCACATGGCAGCTTCAGCAGGTGGTCCAGGGGCAAAATTTCAGATGAGGGACATTCAGTTTCATCTGAGGGCCTTTTGGTCCCAAAGGAAGGACCCTCTTACCAAACTGATTCCAGTGATTCGGACACTGATCCAAGGTCTTCAATGGTGGCAGGATCAGGACAATTTAAGGCAAGGGGTCCCATTTGTCACTCAGTCTCATTCAGTGGTTCTTACCATGGATGCTTCCCTTTTGGGGTTGGGAGCTCATCTGGGGGCTCTCACAGCTCAGGGACTGTGGTCCCCTCAGGAGTCCCTTCTCCATATCAATCTCCTAGAACTCAGGGCAGTTTTCTGGCCCTGCAAGCTTCTCTCAGTCTGTGCAGAACAAGGTGGTTCAGGTCAGAACAGGCGACACCACCACCATGTGGTACGTCAACAAGTAGAGGAGGCACTCAGTCTACGCCGATCTGCGGAAGCCATGAAATTGTGGTCCCTGGCTTATTCCTGCAGACCTCTCTGATAGCAGTCCACCTTCCAAGGAAGGACAATGTGCTAGCAGATGCACTGAGTAGGTCTCCAGGGCCATCACGAATGGTCCCTGGATCCCTGTGTGTTGAAAGTGATTTTTTCAAGGTGGGGCACTCCAGAGATAGATCTCGTTGCAGCCCCAGACAATCACCAACTTCCTCTGTTTTGTTGCAGACCCCAGTCTTTGATTCAGTCCCCTGGATGCTCTGGTTTTGAACTGGAAAGGGAAATTTCTGCATGCCTTCCTTCCCTTTCCTCTACTGTTCAAAGTTCTAGTCAAGCTAAGGTCACAACCTTGTAAAGTGATTCTGATTGCTCCAGACTGGGCCAGACAGCCTTAGTACCCCCTGTTGCTGTCTCTAGCAGTCCATCTTCCCCTGTCTCTTCCCAGGAATTACAACATGTTAACCTCCTCTCGGGAGGATTTGGTACCCCAATCTTCGATCTCTCAATCTCAAGGCATGGCTCTTGAAGAGTTAGAGTATGCATATTTGCATCTGTCTCAGGGGGTTCTGGACATTCTCAAAGCCTCTCGAAAGCCCTCCACCAGAAAGACTTATAATTCCAAATGGAAAAGATTCAGTATTTGGTGTTCCAAGAAGCATATTTCCCCAGACACTGCTGAGTTGCCTACAGTTCTGGATTATATGGTCTATCTTAATGGCCTAGGCCTCAGACCAGCTACTCTCAAGGTACACTTGTCAGCTGTCTCTGCTTTTCTGTCAGTGGGGAAGTCTTCCTCACTATCATCTCATTCTGTGTTCTGTAAATTTTTCAAGGGATTGCTTCATACCAATCCTCTCTTTAGGGATCCTGTCCCTGCCTGGGACTTAAATGCTTGCATTGCTCAGCTTATGCAACCTCCTTTTGAGCCTATGTCCTCAGCAGAGCTTAAGTACTTGACTTGTAAAACTGTGTTTTTGGTAGCCATTACCTCTGCCAGACATATCAGTGAGTTGCAAGCCCTGTCAGTAGAACCTGATTTTATCTCCTTTCATAGAGATAAAGTGGTCCTTAGAACCAATAGGAGGTTCTTGCCCAAAGTGGTTTCAGACTTCCACTTGAATCAGTCTGTGTCTCTTCCTGTCTTCTTCACTGATCATTCTTCCTCAGGACAGAGGAGGCTACACAGTTTAGACGTTAAAAGAGCCCTTAGATACTACATCGAGTGTACTAAGGGTCACAGGTTTGACTCCCTCCAGTTGTTCCTCACTTATGGGGAAGTGGGGAAGGGCAAACCCGCCACCAAGAGAACTATTGCCAGGTGGATTGTGTCTTGTATACAATTCTGCTATGAGAAACTGGGAACGATTCCACCTTCAGGCCTGAGGGCTCACTCTACAAGATGTACAGCTGCTTCCCTGGCTGCTGCCAAGGATATCCCTCTGTTAGAAATTTGTCAAGCAGCCACCTGGAAAACAGTCCATACCTTTACCAAGCATTACTCTGTGGATATCCAGGCTAGGAGTGATGCTCAGTTTGGCACAGCAGTACTTCAGAGCCTATTCCCAAAGTAGGTTCTCTCCCTCCTCCATGGAGGTACTCCTTGGTAGTCTGCAGATTGTTAGAATACAGCAAGACTTCATGTTGTTTGAAGAAAAAATTACTCACCTTAGTAATTGTGTTTCTTCTAATTGAGTCTTTCTGTATTCTGACCTCCCTCCCTGCCTCCCCTCTCAGAACCTGTTTTTGGGAAGTGGGTGGGCAGGTGCAGTGTTGCACCCCAAGGGTGTCTTCAGCACACCCTCCATGTTCATGGGTGCTTTGTATTATAATCTTTATTTTAGTTACAGTAGGTTTTGGTTTTGGGTTTCCTGGCTTGAGTCTTCCTTTGGGAATCCAAAACTTTCTGTTGCCAGTTGGCTAGTAAAAATTTTTACAATTTCCACATAGTGTAGTTAGTGAGTTTTTGCTTGTAAGACTCTGACAGTTGGGTTTCAAAGGGCTGCAGACAGAGACCTCAACCAAGCTCGAGATCATCATTCTATGCACTGCATAGAAAATTAACCCTATACTCTCCGGGGCAGTTTAAAGGCTGGAGCTAACTACAGATTGTCAGAATTCAGCAAGACTCCATTTGAAGAAACACAATTACTAAGGTGAGTAATTTTTTTCTTTTGGTAAGAGAGGGATTTCCCCATCTTCTTCCTACTATACCAGTACAAGTGATTCTGACAAAAGATCCATTCCTGGAGAAGGAACAGGAGGAACCACCTACAAGATCTGCCCCCCCCCAACCCCCAGAAATCACAATATTTCCAATCTAGGAGAGGAGAGAAGCAAATTCAGTTCCAGGAAACTAGGAATCAAGAAGTAAATTATCAAGAGAATCAGGAAACTCCGAACACCCATATCACCAGTATCATCTTCAGACCCCAAACAGACTCGAAAATTACTAAGCCAAGAAGAGGAAATCAAGAGGAAATCAGAGGGACGCTAGATAGTCCATACAGGAGAATATCGTAATAAATATATTTGAGGTAACTTTAACTGATATTGAGATTCAGGTACTACAGAAAGGGTTGTCTTTTGTACCAACAGTGAACATTAATCAATTTGAAGTGTATTTGGATATTCAGCGCCTGTCAAGAACTTTGAATCTCAGGACATCTTTTTCTGCAGATATGGGTTATAATATTGTGGTAAATAATGATGATCACTTGGATACAGCAGGAATATTACCAGTAACACCTGGTGGTGTAACATCTTTAAGAACACTTTCCACATTTAATCTACCGTATTCAGATATAGTAAAGATTTTTGGAAAAGCAGTTTTGAATGATGTAGAAACTATTAATACCAATAATAACGTGCCTAGTTTTGTGAATCTATCTAATATCGAGAGGGTAGTAATGACTTCTTTACAGGATAATTTATCATTGGTTATTAAACCTGCAGATAAAGGTGGTGCCATAGTTGTTATGGATACAGTGAAATATGTTAGTGAAATCAACATACAACTGCTAGCCCAGAATTTTTATATTAGACTCCAGGGGTATCCCACGAATAAATTTAAGTTGGAAATTGATCAAATGCTTGATCAGGGATTATTAGAGGGTGTAACAGACCAAAAAGAACATTCTTTTATGGTGGTGACACACCCTGTAAGACCTACGATTTACATATTGCCCAAAATAGATAAAGATTTGGAGAATCCCCCTGGGAGACCTATAGTGGCAGGTATTGGTTCGATTACAGAACCACTGTCTCGTTATGTGGATACATATATCAAGCAATATGTGCCCAAACTGCGTTCGTATGTCAGAGATTCTGCTGATATATTGGGGATATTGGAGGAAGTCCAGTTAGATCCAAATTCCATCCTTGTTTCGACGGATATTGAGTCACTTTATTCAAATATACCCCATTCCCAGGGATTACTGGCTTTGGAGTATTGGTTCAATATGGACCCAACAGTGGGTGAACAAAAAGAGATTCATTCTGGAATGTGCTGAGACTGTGCTAGAAAAATGTGTTCTTGTTTCAGGGTGAATATTATCTCCAGGTTAAGAGTACGACTATGGGTGCGACCTTTGCACCAAATTATGCCAGTCTTTATCAGAGTCTCTGGGAGAAATCAGTGGTCTATGAACACAGGTCAATCCTTTTACCATAGGATTGATCTGTGGTGTCGCTTATTGACGACATTTTTTAATTTGGAAAAGCACTATTTGTGAACTAAGGAATTTGTCACATACCTGAAACAAACAATCCTAATTTAAAATTTAGTGTGACAAGTGACAAAAATGTGGTCACTTTTTGGATTTGGAGATTAAGAGGGACACCAATGATGGTATTCAGATGTCCCTCTTTGGAAAAATACTGACAGGAATTCCTTCTGAGTGCATCTAGTTGTCACCGAGACATATGGTTACATAATCCCAGAGCCCAATTACTTAGGCACGGAGACATTGTAGTATTGATGCTGACTTTAAGAAACAAGGCACAGATATGTGTAAACGGTTTCTACATAGGGGGTACTCGAGAGAATTGATGGAAGATGCCATAGTTGAAGTCTCTGAAAAGAGTCGTGATGACATTATGAAATCTAAAACCAAACAAGGGGGAATTGATGATCAAATTTGTTTTGTCACCACATACTGTAAACAGTCTGGTGTAGTTGGTGATATAATTAAAAAACACTGGCCACTTTTGAATCTGGAACCGAAACTACAAGGGGTAGCTAGTAAAGTGCCACGTATAGTGTATTGTCGTGGCAAAATATTGGGGATATTGTTCTAAAAGCTACCAACCTGTCCAGAGGGTACAGAGGGATGTGAAAACATGGTTACCATGCATACCTAATGCCAATTTTGCATGTGGAAATTTCAAATACTGTGTTACCATGTTAAGAATACTACGTTCACATCAGTTAATACTACAAAAATATATACAATGGGTTCTTTTTTAGCTGTACCTCTGAGAATTTGGTGTATTGGCAACATGCACATGGGGCATTTACATTGGCAAAACTACCGCCAACCTAAGTAAGAGTCAGAGAAAAAAATTACTCACCTTAGTAATGTTGTTTCTTCTAATGAGTCTTGCTACATTATGACAGTAGCAGTTTGATCTGGAGCAGTTCTAGAGCTGGATCAAACTGCTACTGTCATAATATAGCAAGACTTCATGTTGTTTGAACACATGCGTAGCATAATCAAAAATGATGATAGGAGTGCACTGGCTATACACTGTTGTAAACATAAGATGGACAAAATGAAACATGAATTTAAGTTCTGTGGAACTGAATTGGTAAAACTGGGTCCATGAGGGGGTAACATCAATGATTTGCTACTAAACAGAGAAGCATACTGGATTTATACCCTTGGGGGTTTACAGTTGCCAGGATTAAATGACAAGTTTGATGTTATCCCTTTAATAAATATGAGAAAGAAAAAATGATTTATGAATTCTAACATCTGTAGGGAATTTTTTCTCAGTTTGCAATTTTAAATAATGAGAATACTATGGAGCTTGATGTATTTGAGATGTAGCAATTTGTTATAATGGATGTAAATTATTTAATTACTAGTTCTTTATAATCTTTTTTTCTTTTTTTTTCTCTTTTTTTCTTCTTTCCCCTAGATGGTGCTGTTTTTGCATGTATATACTGCCTGAAAATAATTTTTAAGCTACAAAAATGCAACATGATGGACTTTGACTAGTAAGTCTAGAGATTCACCTGGTCATAATGACTAATGATATGGTTAATGATAAGTAGACCAGGTTTTGATAGAAGCATAAATATGATTCAATTGGAGAAGTAATAGCAGTACATTTGTATGCTAGTTATTACAGATATAAAAACATCTGTTTTTAAATGAAATGTGCATTAGATGTTTCTGTAACATTTATGTATACAGATACTTTTGGTTAATAAGGTTTATGTACTATTTCCACTGAATGTTTGTGTGTTTGTATTATGATGCATTATATGTATTTCTTTTTTGAGGTGCTATCACTTTAATTGTAAGCTTTTTTTAAGGGTATGCAGTGTGAGTAGACCATCCTCCTGATGACGCACGGTGTGTGCGAAACTAGTTGAGGTTCATTTCCTGTATTGCTGGGCGGCTGTGCAATTTTTATGCACTGATTAAATTTTCACATTTTGTAATACCTGTGATGCCTTTTGTTACCTTTTTTCTACCTGGAAGTCAGCAAACACCTTTATTACCTGCTACCACATTGACCTTGAGTCACACCGGGATGCTGGTTTGGGGCCTCAGTTCTCCAATCTTTATTTCCCAAGTAGGGGTGTGGCTTGCCTCGTTCCTCTCAGAGAACTGCTTGGAGTCTGCCAAGAGTGAGGATGAACAACATATCCACTCTCCTAGAAGAACAGGTTACTCACCTGTAACAGTAGTTCTAGGAGTGGTATATGTTGTTCATCCACACACACCCACCCGACCTCCCTGGCTTTAGGCGCACAACCTTGCTTCCAGCGGGCTAAGATCTGGCGTCATGGGGCAGAGCCGAGGTATTTACCACCCGAGTGGGAGGAGCCAGCTTGAAGACCTTCCGGCAAGATTTAAAGGGGAAAGGGACATGCCAAGAAGTGTGGATGAACAACATATACCACTCCTAGAACTACTGTTATAGGTGAGTAACCTGTTCTTTTTGTTGTTTCCATAATTTCCTTATCAGCTTCTCCATCTTTTACCTTCAAATTTTCTTAAAAATGTTCTTATTATGCTCTTTCTTACTTTTCTTTCATTTCTTCAATTTTCTTGTTCTGTTATCCTTTTCAATGCCACTCTCAAACCTTTTAGTTTCCCCCTGATGTTCCTCTGGGTCTTGGTTAACTTCCACACCATGTAATGATGAATCAATATGTATTTTCTCATAATTAACAGATGTCTTTGATTGGGATATGAGCTACACTGAAACTTCCTAACTTTATTTTTCTTGCCCTTATAATTCCTATAAATATTTTCCCCACAAGGAACCAAATTCCTCTATTACACTTACACTTACCTCTACTTGCCTTTAAAATCCCCTAGCAGCTTCTGATCCTCTCCCTTTTCCAGAGAAAAGAAAAGTGTTCTGCCATGTCTTTACAAATACTGGTATCTCTTATGTTTTCATCAGGTAACATAACACACTCGGAGCCATTACTTATCGATTGCTCTGAGAGATTATCTACTATCTCCCTTGGAAAGTCATTGGACTCTGAGCTAATGATGTCCTGATCAGACTGGGAACTATGATTCAAGATATCACCTAAGGGGAAACTAATAGCACTCTGTTCAAGAGTTAACTTGTCTCTAACACTTTCAACAGGTACACCCACTCCCTTATGCCCTTGTTCCATCAGATCTAATTTGATTTTATTTTCTAAACACGTCCCTTTAATAAAGCAGAGGTCCTGTTTAATATCCAACAGTTGTTTAAACAGGAAGATGTTAGAGTTGAGTGGGTCTCTAATACCTTAATAATATCTTTAGTTATACCCTCCAGATCTGGAATGCTCCTGTTCTCAGGGCTCATTGTCTAAGAGGTATAACTATATTCTTCCCAAGAGTTTGATCTAAAGTCCCCACTGCCTGATTATCTCCTCAATACACCTTAATAATGCTGTCCCTTCATACTGCTTTTCTTTCAAGGATTTCTCGATGTCTGTTTTTTTAAGAGGAGTTTTTGTTATACTCTGGTCAACTAACCTTTGCTCATTATCACTAAAATGTATTCTTAATGCTGCTCTCATGCTTCTTACTTCGGTATCTAATATGGTCTGGTTGTGAAAAATATCAGAGAAATTGATTTTGGAAGTTTGAATCTGCTCAGATTCCTCCCTAATCCCTTTTTTAATTGGGCTAAGCATTTCTGACTTTTATTTATTTAGTTTTTGTTGACTGGGTAAGTGCACTAGACAAATCCTGCCTATTTTCAGGCACGTCCCAGGGAGGGATACAGATGAATGCCAACTGACCTTGAACCAGATTAAGATGTTGGTGGTATTTTAGTGAATGAGGGAAATTTGGCCAGGACACTGGGAAATCCCACTCTTTTGATAAGTGCCATGGGATTGTTAACATCCACCTGAACTATCATGCAGGCGGGACCTCAGTTTAACGTCTCATCCGAAAGATGGACTTACTAGTATTGGATTTAAAATGACACTGTTCCTCCTTTACCAGTATGTAGTGTAGTATCTACTGTTGTAATGATCTGCAGATTGTGAAATTTACCCAGTGGAGTTGCTATACCAAAATTTCAAAATGCCCCCTTGGTGTAGATGCTAATTGAGTAGCATGCCCTTTCTTTGTAAAAACGTATTCTTAATTTTCTTACTATTTTCTTGCAATTTAGACCTATGTTTACTATTGTTGTTAAACAAAATTTGTTTTTACCAAGTGACTTTATTGCCAGTTTTTTTAGAGAGGGTTTTTTTGAATATTTTTGGAAGGCCCTCCTTGTTTGACTTCCTTAGGTACACACTCAGACATTATTAGTTCATCTCTAAGTGATGTCTTGCTCCTAGTAATGGCTGGCATGTCCAATTAATACTGGCAAATACAGCCGATTATAATTCGTCACAAGCCTGAGAGATCCTAACAAAAAAAATCTAACAAATTGACGAAATGCAAAGGAATATACAATGAATAAAATATAGGAAGGTATGAAGAGAGAACCAGAAAAAAATCCTCAATTTTCCTTAAGTCCAGTTCTAAGTTGTTCACTTCATAAAAATATCAGTTTCTTTCCTGACAAAGAAAAAGTATTACAGCCTCGCAAGCACAGGTTATCAAATCACATGCAAAAGACATGCAAAAGATGTGGACAGGATGAACAGAGTTCTGTGCCCAATATTCTGTATCCAACATGCCCAGGAATATTGTTTATGAGTCTGGATCTTCAGCCTAATAGACGGTAACTGTTAGTCCCCATAAAATTCAGGATTCTGTTTCTCAACAAATATCCTTAAACAGAGCGATTCATTGGAGACTTCAGAATTCGCTGTTTCCAAATAGAACACTAAAGTGTAAAAAAAAAAAAAAAAAAAAAATGAGTACTCAAAAGCTGTATACAAATGTGTAGCAATCAGTCATTCAATTTACTGTTCCCAGCGAGGTAAATATTTTATGACCAATTACGATGCTAGTACCCCTGTAAAACTCTGTATCTCATATATAAAATATATAGGTTCTTTAGATCTAAAAATAGTTTAACTTACTTCTTGTAATGCAGTAGGTAAACTAAATACACCAAATACGCTAATAATATCACACAGGATAAGCGACCTTAGCGTTAGCACCCAAAATTATGAGGCAGAAAAGTATCGAGACGTGCGCGGCAAGCAGTATTATGACTCTTAAAACTCAAAAATAAAAAGTAGACTCATGCTAAAAAGCTCAAAATAGCTCACTCAAAACAGCCAGTGCCCATAATGGACTGTGGAAGTTCTTGCGCTCCAAAAGAGTCTGAAGACAGGGACGCCACACATGCGTGTATATATACCTAGATCACATGGGGCAGTACGCATTTGGCGCAAAATATGATTTAAACTAAGAGCTCTTAAAAATAAATAAAAACCATAAGCCTACCAACATATGAAACTAAACACTTGAACTAATAAATCCCAGACTGTACAAATGTATCGTTTTTGTAAACAATACAATTAAGTAAGATCAATAAAAAATCCAAAAGCATCTGGTCTAAAAACGTAAAAAAGTCAAATAATACACCTCTTATGTTAGTTGCAGAGACAGGGACAAAAGGTGGTTTTTTTTTTTTTTTTTTGATGTTATTTCTTAGGAGCTCCGGCTACCCCCCCGCACTCCGCCGTTCCTCCGGCGCCATCCCTGGACATGAGACCCCCTCCCTTCAGCACCCCGCGACTTACCCTTCGCGGCAGGGTGGTGGGGAGCGACTCAACCACCCGAGCGGGTCCATGCCAGGGAGGCGTCCTCCGGGGAATGGCGGCGGAAAGCGTCGTGCCAGGCTCCATTTTTCCCGAATTCTTCTCCCAGCGGGTCATGGCGTGCAATGACACCAGCGACTGAGTGCCTTGCGCTCCCGTCGCAGCGCGCACCAGTCAAGCGCCCACGCCCCGCCTTCCCCTGTCTCCGCGGTTGCAGGTTGTCGACCCCCAGCCTCCGCTTAGGGGTCAGGCACCGGCCACCCAACTTCGCCTGAGATGGAGAGCAGTCCTCCGGACGCTCAATCCATCTCCTCCCGCCGACCCGACAACCCGTGCTCGCTCCCGAACACGGGTCGCCGGCGTGGCGCGAGGTGTAGTGACCAGCGCCTCAACCCTCAGCGCCACTGGGCGGGGCAAAAGGTGTTTTATAGCAGACGATTATACAATTTATAGCTGGGCTTGAGTTTTTTCTCCTCGGTGATGGTGTTCCGACCGGCTACTGTCTATCCCCACAGGGAGCCTGTCTTGGGGAAAACCCTGGTTGCCACTAAACCAATGGGCTCCTCTTTTCTTCTCTCTTTCTCTCTCTTTCTGTGGGAGGAAACAGAACACCGGGAGAGACCTCAATCCAACACAGGGCAGAAATTAAGCAGTACTGGTAAGGAGACAAACTTAGTCAGGCAATGGTGGCATACCTGCTCTAAAGATTCAAATTGCAATGTCTCCCTGCTTCTCCCCTTTACTCCTCAAAGCGAGAGAGCGAAATTCTGTGTCAGTCACTTCTCGTCTCCCTTCTCTCAATCTCAGACGCCGTGTGTCTACAAAGTATATTCAAACAACATGAAGTCTTGCTATATTATGACATATGCAGTATAACCCCAGGTTAGAACTGCTCCGGAGGTGAAAGAGTTAACTTTCCATGCAGGGCATGGAACCTTGAGCGCGAGCTCGGTTGAACACTCTGTCTGTTGTAGCTCAAACTTAAACTGTCAGATTCTTTACTCCACCTCACTGAACAGTCGCTCCGGAGATTTCTCCTGCTGCTCGGTTCGTTTGTCGGTTAAAAAGTGTAATTCTCGGTTTATTTTACCGAAATGAACCGCAGTCGGTCGGTTCAAGCTCTGTCTGTGGTATTGTAAGTAATAGATAGACTTATTTTATTTTCTTCTGTGTGGAACTTGTAAACATCTTTTTCGGTTCGGTTTGAACCGATCAGATGGGTTTTAAATTAACTTTCTAGCCCTTTAGAGTGCGATTCCCGGTTCTTATCGGTTCTAAAAAAAAACAGATTTTATTCGTTTTCCACGACCACGTGATTACGGGAACGATAAGAGAGTCTTCTTGGTGGATTGCCACTAACGAGCAAGTTTTGGTTGAAGCTGGCACTATGTCTGAGAAACCCAAAAGAAAACCCGGACCCACTGGGTTTCAGCACTGGCCTCTGTGGGAAATGCTGCTAAGGCTGACCCCTCCTGTGTATATTGTCTGAGGTTTTACCACCTCAATGCAGACTGCCAGATTTGTAGAATTTTCCTGCTGCCACGGTGGAAAAGAGTTGGTAGGCTCAGGAAAGGAGGCCAAAAGTCCGCTGACCGGATGGCCAGCCGGTTCGGTTCCAACCGAACCTGAGGGAATGCCTCTGACCAGGGCGATACCTCAGGCAACAAAGCCAGCTCTGAGGAGCTGGTTCCAACTAAAGGGCTAGAAAGTCAGCTAGTGTGGAGCCAAAAGTTTTTCTCAAACCGCTGAGGAAATAGCTAAAGCTATTCAAATTGTCCAGTCTCTTTCCCGGTTCTGTCCGAACCGACACCATCAGGAAGCACTCGGTTCGGACGGTTCCACCGGTTCAAGATTATGATTTTGAGGATTTTATAAACGGAGGAAGGTGAAGAGGGTATGAGGAGAGTGAATATGATTTTGAAAGTCTGGATGTGCCCATTGAACCGGACATCTCTCCAGACAGACCTTCAGGGTTTCACCCCCAGGCTATCTGAGTCCCCTTCTCATTTTATGTTCTATAAGAAAGTTGCTGAAACTCTCTAACTCCCTGTTGAGGAAGCTGTTGATGACCAAAAAGAGCCTGATTATGTAGAAATGATGGATATTCCAGAGTCTAGGAGACTGTCTATTCCCTTGCACAAATCCTTTAGGAAACAGACAGTAAAAATTCTAAAAACTCCTCACTCTATCCTTCCTGTTGATAAAAGGATGGACAAAAGGTATACATTATCAGGCTCTGATACGGAGTTCCTCTCTCAGCAATGCAGCCATTTGGGGGTAGTGCAGGCTGCAGCCTGTGACAAGGCTAATATTCCTCTAGCCTCTCACCCTCCTGAAAAGGATTCCAGGAGGATGGATGCCATGGCAAAGAAACAGTACATGGCAGCATCTTTAGGACTCAGACAGGCAAATTATATGGCTTATGCAGCTAGGTACCAGAAATCCAGATGGGATACTGTGCTGGCACTAGCAAAACAGGCCCCTGACCAGCTTGCCAGGGAGCTGGAGCAGGTGGCTGCGGATGGTATTGAGGCATCCAAGGTGCAATTTCATGCTGCAGTAGACTCTAATGATGTTTCATCAAGAGTCATGGCTACATCTGTGTCTCTTCGCAGAATGGCTTGGCTCAGATGTACTGCCCTGTCACAGGATACCCAGTCTAAGGCTATGGATTTTCCTGTTGTGGGCAATTCTCTGTTTGGGGAGCAGACAGAGAATTATATGAAGAAAATGGATGAGTATAGGACCACCTATAGGAGTGCACAGGCCAAAGAAAGGCAAGCCACTCCTCAAAGGCAGCATGTCAGGGGCAGGGCAGGCCTTTTTACCAAGCCCAGGCCTCCTCTTCTGCTTATGCCCAGAGGGGGTTCTTTAGAGGAAGAGGCAGAAGGGGTCTAGTAAGCCTGCTTCTACCCCTCAACCCAAAGCCCCTGCAAAACAGGCTCCCTGATGGGGTGGCCAGGGCCGATTCTCCACTACCGGTAGGGGGCAGGCTGGCTTACTTTGTCCAGGACTGGAAGTCTGTAACATCAGACAAGTGGGTCCTGGAAGTAGTAAGCCAGGGACTGGTTCTCAGCTTCAAAAAATTTCCAAAGATGAGAACCAGGTCCTTTCCACCTGCAAATCCATCAGAGCACTTGCCCTAGAAACAGAAGTTTCTTCCCTCCTGGCTCTCAGAGCTGTGGAAAGGGTTCCACCCCTACACGGGCAAAGGGTTGTACTCCAGGTACTTCCTTACCCCAAAAAAGACAGGAGAATGGCGGCCCATCCTGGATCTCAGATACCTAAACAAGCACCTTTTAAAACCAAAGTTCAAAATGGTGACTCTGGGAATTATTTTACCCTCTCTAAGGCCAGGGGACTGGTTAGCCTCCCTGGACCTCAAGGATGCCTACTTCCATGTTCTCATCAGAAGCTCCCATCGAAAGTATCTCAGATTCGAACTGCCCTCAGGCCATTACCAGTTCAGAGCAATGCCCTTCGGCCTCACCTCGGCCTCGAGGGTGTTCACAAAATGCCTGGCAGTAGTAGTTGCCCACTTAAGAAGGCAAAAGATTGCAATCTTTCCTTATCTGGACGACTGGCTCATTGTAGGCCAGTCTCCAGACCAGGTCAAACTACACCTACAAGTAACTCAGCAACTTCTTACATCTTTAGGTTTCCTTATCAATCTTCCAAAGTCAGTTCTGGAGCCTGTCCAGCTTCTTACCTTCATAGGTGCAGAACTGAACACAAAAGAAGCCAGAGCCTTCCTCCCTCTGGAAAGAGCAAGGACTTCGGTCTCTCCGGCCTCTTCTTTCACCTTGCAGGTCTCTCGACCAGCAAGGCATTTTCTACAGCTCCTGGGGCACATGGCTGCTTCTACAGCAGTAGTGCAGGGAGCAAGGTTTCAGATGAGGGGCATTCAGTTCCATTTGAGAGTCTTTTGGTCTCAAAGGACAGATCCTCTAACCAAATTGATCCCAGTGACTCGAACCCTGATCCAGGCCCTCCAGTGGTGGCAGGACCAGAGCAATTTGAGACAGGGGGTTCCCTTCATTCCCCAGTCTCATTCCGTGACCCTTACTACAGATGCATCCCTCTTGGGGTGGGGAGCTCACATGGGCGACCTTACTACCCAGGGGTTGTGGTCCCCTCAGGAATCTCTGCTCCACATCAATTTTTTGGAACTCAGAGCAGTTTTTCTAGCACTCCAGGTTTTTTCCACATCTGTTCAGAACAAGGTTGTTCAGGTCAGAACAGACAATACCACTACAATGTGGTACATCAACAAGCAAGGGGGCACTCGGTCTATGGCCTTGTGCACCGAAGCAATGAAGTTGTGGTCTCTGGCTTATTCTCTGAACGCCTTCCTTACGGCAGTTCACCTCCCAGGCAAGGACAATGTCCTAGCGGATGCTCTCAGCAGGATTTCCCAGGGCCATCACGAATGGGCACTGGATCCCCTAGTACTGGAGGTAGTATTTGCCAGATGGGGCACCCCTCAGATAGATCTCTTTGCAGCCCCAGACAATCACCAACTTCCCCTTTTTTGCTGCAGGCCCCCAGTGTTGGGCTCAGTCCCTCTGGATGCCTTCCTACTCAGTTGGGAAGGGAAGTTTCTCTATGCTTTCCCCCTTCCCTCTTCTTTTCAAGGTGCTAGTAAAAATCAGGTCTCAACCCTGCAGGATGATCCTAATTGCTCCAGATTGGGCCAGGCAGCCCTGGTACCACTCCTCATGTCCTTAGCAGTCCACCTTCCCTGTGTCTTCCCAGGAATCACAACCTCTTAACCTGTGTCCAGGGAGAGTTTGGTATCCGAACCTCAAATCTCTCAATCTCAAGGCATGGCTCTTGAAGAGTTAGAGTTTGCTGTCCTACACCTTTCCCAAGGCGTACTGGAAATCTTGAGGCCTCTAGGAAGCCTTCCACCAGGACTACTTATAATTCAAAATGGAAAAGATTTTCCATATGGTGTGCTGGTAAGCATATTTCCCCAGAATCGGCTGACGTGCCCACGATTCTGGATTATTTAGTGCATTTGAATTCTTTGGGGCTAAGACCAGCTACCCTAAAAGTGCACTTGGCAGCTGTGTCTGTCTTTTTATCAGCAGGTAAGCCCTCTTCTTTTTCAGCTCACCCTGTGTTCTCCAAGTTTTTAAAGGGTTGCTTCACCCAACCCTCCGTTCAGGGACCCTGCCCCTGCTTGGGATCTTAATATTTGCATTGCCCAGCTTATGCAACTCCCTTTTGAGCCATTGTCTTCAGCAGAGCTTAAGTACTTGACTTGGAAAACTGTGTTTCTGGTAGCCATCACCTCTGCCAGGCACATAAGTGAGCTACAAGCGTTGTCAGTGGAGCCTGATTTTATCTCCTTTCACAGAGATAAGGTGGTCCTCAGGACTAACAGAACGTTTTTGCCTAAGGTGGTTTCAGACTTCCACCTTAATCAATCCATGTCTCTTCTTGTGTACTTCACTGACCATTCCTCCTCTGGCGAGAGGAGATTACACAGTTTAGATGTCAAAAGAGCCCTTAGTTACTATATAGAACGTACCAAGGGTCATAGGTTCGAATCCCTCCAATTGTTCCTCACTTATGGTGAGGTTGGTAAAGGCAAACCTGCCACTAAAAGATCCATTGCCAGGTGGATTGTCTCTTGTATCCAATTTTGCTATGAAAAACTGGGTAAAATTCCTCCCTCAGGCCTGAGGGCTCACTCTGCCAGAGGTACAGCTGCGTCCCTGGCTGCTGCCAGGGACATCCCTATCCTAGAGATATGTCAAGCAGCTACCTGGAAAACAGTTCACACTTTTACTAAGCATTACTCCCTGGATATCCAGGCTAGGAGTGATGCTCGATTTGGCACAGCTGTGCTTCAGAGCCTATTTCCTAAGTAGGTTCTGTCCCTCCTCCATGGAGGTACTGCTGTGTAATCTGCATATGTCATAATATAGCAAGACTTCATGTTGTTTGAAGAAAAAATTACTCACCTTAGTAATGTTGTTTCTTCTAATGGAGTCTTGCTATATTATGACCTCCCCCCCAGCCTGCCCCTCTCAGAACCTCTACTTTTGGGATGTGGGTGGGCAGTGCAATGTTGGCACTTCATAGGTGTCCACTTTATTTTCATCCTTTCTTAGGGTGCTTAGGTGTTATGTTTTATTTTTCTTTCTTGAATCCCCTGACTTGAGTCTTTATTTTGGGATCAAGAACAAAAATGTGTTTTTGTAGTTAGTAGCCAGTGGGCTAGTGTAGGTTTACGGCTTCCACACAGAACCTTAGTGAGTTTTTGCTCGTAAAGATCTGACAGTTTAAGTTTGAGCTACAACAGACAGCGTGTTCAACTGAGCTTGCGCTCAAGGTTCCATGCCCTGCATGGAAAGTTAACTCTTTCGCCTCCGGAGCAGTTCAAACCTGGGGTTATACTGCATATGTCATAATATAGCAAGACTCCATTAGAAGAAACAACATTACTAAGGTGAGTAATTTTTTCTTTTGAATTGTTTTCTTGGATATTTGAAAATCACTTAAAATACATAGTACTTTTTTGTGTTATGCACATTCTATAGACAGTTGAGACTGGGTTCTATAGCCATCTTAGAAACTAAAAGCATGTTTTATTTACACAGTAGTTGTGTTTAATGTGTACTGGTTCATTTCAGTTGTGTTAGTTTAGTTTGTTTTTGCTGACCAGGAAAGTCTACTCAGATACAAGATTGCATTTTCAGGAATGACCCAGGCTTCAATGAAGCACAAAATGCAATACAATACATTACATAATGTATAGAAACAAGATATAACAATCACAATTGATTAAATATCACAGCAAAGTGTAACAAGGTTCATTTCTGTAAGCCACAATATAAGAATACAGAGCATAAAATCACCCTTTTGCGTAGTTTTTGTTTCCATAACACCCACAGGCAAATTTCTGACTTCATATTCCCTTTACTTACTTTGCAACATGGAAAAAGTGCAAAGACACAACTGAAGAATAAAGTACTACAATGTAAATATCATTAATTAAATTGGTATTGTATTAGATGCATTAGAGACTGTTGAGTCTGTTCTGTACAGCACACTGGATCAAGTTGTTTCTCATTGCACCAACAGTAAATAAAAGCTGTCTCTTCAGTTCAAGGTTTCACCAAAACATTCAGCTCACTACGTATAATTCCTTAACAAGTCATGTAACTCTACGTACTTGTTTATACATGTGACTCTAAACTTCATACATTCTGCATTGTTCAGATTCCATCCCTGGTGAAACCTTTGACAGGGGGTGGCAGTTATGTCTTCTAGCACTCATCCCAAAAAAGAATGCTGCGCCAGCACTTTTCAAAATATACTATTTAGACACAATATAGCATGTGTGCTGCAAGTCAAGCAAAAGGATGAATGTGAAGGCTCACTGAAAATTAGAAGGGCTGCCTGGCAGATTTACCACAGGGGCAAGTCATTCTGGGGGCGGATTTTAACACACACCAAATGCAGCTCTGGACAGAACTGCAAGGATGCAACTTCAACATAAAAAAGCTACTCCGATTTTATTGGACATGACTAAAGAACTGGGCTTAAGGGACATTTGGAGGGATCAGCATGTTGGGGAGAGAGACTATACATTTTATTCAAACCCTTGTGCCTCCTACATGAGGATAAACCTTTTTAAGCAACAAAACAAAGCTGCACACCATTAAACAATCCAGGATCCACCAAATAACCCTATCGGACCACACCCCATTTCGATTAGTTTAAATCTTGGAAAGGCCCCAAAAATCTGCTTGGAGGCTCAGTGTCTCCTTATTAAGTGACAAACACTTTGTGACTCAACTTGCAGACAAAATTCAGGCTTTTCATTATATCAGTATCCAGCAAGGGTGCTTGCAGATATCTACTTTGGAAGCTTTAAAGCTAGTTATACGAGAGGAGATTATTAGTTATGCCTCAGCTAAGAAAAAACTAAATCTTTAACATACAATAGGCTACTACAAGACCTAAAAAAACTGTGAGGAACAACATTAAAAACCCAAATAAACCAAAGTTATTTCAAAAATTGGTCAGGGCCAGAGAAGCCCTAACACAACATGAGAATAAAAAGGTGGAGGGAAACATAAGATTCTGTAACCAGAACTATCATGAGACTGGAGGACAGGCTGCAAGGCTACTTGCCTTTAGACTTAAAAAAAGACAAGTGGACAGAGCAGTACCAAAACTAAAAACAATAAGGCACCAACTAAACCATAGGTTACACCAGATGAAATTGCAGAACAATTTAGAAGTTATTATAAACAACTGTATCAAAGAGATACCCAGACAGTAAATATAAAGGAAGCCACAAGGGAATTCCTGGAAAAATATAGATTACCCAAATTAAAGGGAGATATGGGAGAGGATCTGGGTAAAAGTATATCGGAAGCAGCCATATGCTCCATAATAAAATCCCTCCCAACAGGAAAAGCTCTGGGGCCAGCTGGTGTCTGTTCAGTTTTTATAAAAAAGTTACTAGTACATTAGCCCCTATTCTTACACAGGTTTATAACACCTGTATTATGGAAAACAAAGCCCCACAATTGTGGCAAGAAGCCATCATAACCACAATTCCTAAGCCAGGTAAACCTGTGGATATCCTATATCACTTCTAAATCAGGACCTAAAAATTCTCACAAAAATCTTAGCCAGTAGGCTACAGAAATATATTGAATGCCTTATCCATCCAGAGCAAACAGGATTTATTCCCAATAGGCAATTAACCGACAACATTACGAAACTTCTAAACATCATAAAATATGAAACACCCAAAGACTCAGCACAGTTAGCCCTGTTTTTAAATACAGAAAAAGCCTTTGATAGGCTAGATTGGGAGTATTTATTTACAGACATGGAACACATGGGGGTAGGGGGAAACTTCCTTAAATGAGTCCAGTTATGTTATTTTCACCCCACAGCCAAACTTAAAGTGAATGAGACCTTCTCGGATTATTTCAACATTGAAAAGGGAACCAGACAGGGGTGCCCATTGTCCCCTTTATTATTTGCTTTGAGTTTGGAGTCCTTAGCAGCAGCTATTAGGCAGAATGAACATATTAAGGGTATTAGGGTGGGTTCTCAAGGCTGCAAGATATCCCTGTATGCAGACGACATGCTGGTCTATCTGGATGAGTATCATAAATCCATGCCCCATCTGCTACAAGCTTCTTTCCCAATACAAAGCCATCTCAGGGTTTAAAATTAACACAGATAAATCAGAGGCTTTACTGCTGGGGAAAGGAGGAGTAAGAGAAGAGGAGAGAGGTATTCCTTTTAAAATGGGTAAAAGAAAAAGTTTGATATCTTGGCATGTGGATTCCCACGAACGTATCCCAGCTATACCAGGTTAACTATGGCAGACTGTGGCAACAGTTAATCGAAGATCTTAAGAGGTGGAATTTACTCCCCCTCCCTTTTCCAAATAGGATCGAAACAATTAAACAAAATGTCCTTCCCAGATTGCCGTTCCTCTTCTCCACCCTGCCGGTCATGATACCACATTGAGACTGGTGGAGTGCACATAGGAAAATTTCTTTTTTTTTTAATGGGTGGGGAAGAGGCCTCGAATAAGAAAACATAATGACCCTTAAGGAAATGGGGGCTGGGGGTTACCAAATTTATATAACTACTACCTGCCTGCCCAGGTTGGATCGATCATAAAGCTACTAGCACACCCAGATGAGGGCATCTGGTGGTCATTAGAGGGTAATGCACATCCAAGAACCCCAGCAAGGTTGTTGCCCTGGACTATTCTCCCAAAGGAAATAGGACATATCAGGAATTATTGGACAAAACACATACCACAGTGCTGGCTTAAGGTCAGAGCACATTGGGAGAACCCATCTCGTGTGTGGTCATATATACCCCTTAAATATCTCCCAAACTTCCCACTGCAAAAGCCGGATAAATGCTTTGAAACATGGGAAATATTAGGTCTGAGATACATTACCCAATTTATACAACACGGTATAGTGTTAGATTACAAAACTCTCCAAGCCACTTATAACCTACCACAAAAAGATTTTTACAGGTTCCTACAATGCCGGCATTATATAAATACGGAGATGGGGAGTAAGATGCTAGACTCATTACCGGTAGAAATGTTGCAGGTAATTAACACAAGAGTGAGACAACAGAACACAAAACAGCTCATCTCATGTGTATACCAAAGTTTACTGAGGGAAGGGGGGAACCTAGCCAGACAAGCCATACAAAGTAAGTGGGAAACAGAAACAAACATTCATTTTGAGGAGGAAGAATGGAGTAAAATTTGGAAAGATATCCGCCATACCACCTCGTCAGCAATATGGAGAGAATACAGGTGGAAGGTAACAGGAAGATTTTTCATCACCGCAACAATAACTAAACATCTGGGTAACAATAGGTCAGACAGATGCTGGAGGAATGTGGGGACAGGAACACTTCCACATTTCTTGGAATGTCCCCAAATCACTGTATACTAGCAGGAATTAGCCCAGATACTAAAAGAGATGCTAAATCTACAGCAGCCTCTGGGTTTCAAACAATTGGTGCTGGGCTTAATCCCAAAGAACTCAGACCAGAAGCCCTCAGGTATTTGTATAGGCTGTTGGTGGTGGCAGGGCGAAGGTCATCACTCTAAATTGGCTGAGTGAGAGGGCCCCAGGGTAGAGCAATGGTGGAATATAGTAAGGGAGATCAAGGCGATAGAGGCAGTCACAGCCAGACTGAGGCTGGGAGTTGAGAAATTTAACTCATGATGGAACCCTTACTCCCACTATATTACCAAAATACAGGGAACCCCATACCTGGACAAAATATTAGTGGATTAAGGGAAGGGGGATTATCGACCCACCGACCCCATTTCAAGATCCCCCATATGCCTTGATCACCCACCCATATAGCCATCTCCACAGTAGGATAATAGTGGACAATACCAGCGATTAAGAAGACAGTCCTTGAAAGCATGCATAACAGTATCTTTGTTCCTTCATTTAATGAATAGTAGGCCAAAGGAGATAAGATCTTCTTAGATATTAAAATTATAGAAACAAACTATAGACATGAAATGTACAACTCAGGCTATCTAATAACATAATGTGGAAGAATCAACTCTGAGCAGGAAGTCCCAAGGTCGCTCATCGGTGGCCCAGGTGGTACAGGAGCTAAGCTATTCAACACAAAACGGACATCTCCTAAGACAAATTAAACAAATGTAATCAATTATAAATCACAACAAGGTACAAGTCTTACAATCTAACAACCCAGAAGAACAGAGACTGTAGTGATAATTGTAAAACATGTATTGATGGTCCTGTATTGACTTAGATTGCTCTCAATAAATTTGTTTAAGTTTAAAAAAAAAAAAAAAAAAGCCTGCCTGATGATCAGTACCACTATGAATGACAGGGTTTGAGATAAGCCTAGCTCTCTGCATTGAATTGTGCTGCCAGAAGCAGGCGCTTATCTGTGTTGAAAGAAGGTAAGCAACATAGCAAGAAAAAGGAAAACCAGCATCAAAACTCTCTGCAAGGATTAGTTAAGCAACCTCACATGGTAGGGCGCATGGAAGGCGATAAAACTGCCCACATCAGTGCCAACGCTGACTGCACAGCTCTTTTCAGTTATTGGACTCGATAAATGTGGGTCTGACGGGTGACGACCACCACCCACTTAGGCCCACCTGTGGAAACTGAGTGTGGTCTCTTCAGTGACGCTGATGGTACAGCCATGGGATGTAGCGTGACTGCATTGTTGGAGATCGAGACTTCTGTTTGGGTGGGTCGAGGTTATGGGTGTGTGTGTTACTGAGTGAGAAGTGCTCTGTCCACTCAGGTAGTGTATCCACTTTAAAGCTCTCAATGTATTTTCTATATAACTGTGGTTTATGACATAACTAGTTCCTCCTTACACCTCCTAATTTCATTCTAATTTAAATTAGTTACTTCACTCTATTTCTGCCCTGGGGAAAACCTGTTTCCTCATTACAAAAATCATGACCCCCACGCAAGGCATCATGGGAGTTGATGATGCAACATGCAAACCAATAGAAATGCAACAGTTCTGTTATCTTCAAGTCCTGTATTATTGGCAATACGTAACTGACTTTTCAAGGTAAGTTCCTGATGCTTTCTCTTGTTTAAAAGTGTGCCTGGGTTGGAAAAATCCATCTGGAAGGATGCAGGTGCTTGTGACATTTTGTTATTCAGCTGATTCATTCTTATGTACTAGGAGCGCTTTGCTTACTCCCAATTTCTGTGATGTGCAAATACACATTGTCAGCTCCCATGTTTCCTTTTATGAGTTGGTCATGACCTCTGCAATGGAGTGAAACAGGTTTTCAGACCAGAGCAGAACACAGTGAAGCAACTTCATTGAAATCTAACTTAGGATGAAATTAGGGGGATGCAAGAGAGGGAATCATTGTTCATGTCTACAGACTACACAGGCAAACAGAAAAAAAGGTTGAGGGGACTTTCCCTTTAACAAAAACAGTGTATTACTGGAGCTCAGCTCGCATATCCATGCCCATTCAGTCCTTGGCCTGTCATGTGAGCCTGTCAGCAACGCAAGGTTGCCATTTAGTGCTACTTGTAATGGTTATTTTGTGATGTAGATACCTCTCCAATGAGAAATGGACTGAAACCTACCACATATTTAACGGAGGCTATTAAAAATCCTCTAAGTGGTCACAACTTCGGATACTACCTACCTGAGTTGATTTTGAACTGGCAACCTGTAGATGTGAGACTGCAAAACCCACTGCTGAGCCATCCATACCTTAGTGTATATATATATTTATGGTTTCCAGCCATATTTTGATTTTAAAATGCAAATTTAACTTGAAAGGCTGTCATGTAATGTTTGTTAATAAGTTCTACAGAAGTATTTGATCTTAGAGCAATGATTCCTGTCGTTATGTTTTTTTTCTTTTTGTAAGTTAGCAGACAGAACTTGTGTGAAAATGTTTAATGTGTATAAGAAATAAAAATAGTTCATCTTGGAGGAATGTTATTCTTGGAACAGTACATACACCACTGCACATTCATGTAATTTTTTATTTCTCAGTTTGATAAATGGACAGACAGTCAGCGAAAAAGGGTCCTGAGTGAGCTATTTGAGAGATGTTCCCTGACACAGCTGAGGTTCTGCAGCAGACAGTTACAGATGAAGGTTCCAGCAGAAGCCCTGGACTTCACCACTGTGCTTCCCAGAGTCCTATCTCTCTTTGTTTTTTCATTCTTGGACCCACGGAGTCTCTGTCGTTGTGCTCAGGTAAAATAGAAAACTAAAGGCATGGCACTAGACACGTGTGTGTGTGTGTGTGTGTGTGTGTGTGTGTGTGTGTGTTATACATTTCAAGGTTTTGTTCATCAGCATAGTCCCTAGACATTAACAGACATACAGATCTTCCTCAGGGATATCTCTTTCGTCAGGTCACACCTATGGAACTTAGCCATCAGGCGCTAGGATCCCACTGAAGTTTTTTCTGTAGCAGTCTACTAGGGTCCGCCCATGCCGACATCATGTACTGACATCACAACCCTATATTAGCATCAGCGGCCCTGTTCCCTCCTCGGTTCTTTTCCCGCTGTGGACCATTTCACATGGACTTTGCAGAAGCTTTGTCATTCATTTGACCACCAAAAATTCTACTTGCCTTCATTTTTCTCTTCATTTGGGATCACTTTTATACAAAGTGGTTCCCTTAGTCTGTCTATGTTGCAGTCTCACAATCTGGCGACAACACAAGAAGATCCTGCAGTAGTTCCTTATGGAGCAGCAGGCAGCCAGTAAGGACCAGGGGCCTTTGGGGGTCCCTCGCCAGTTGCCGGCTTCTTCAGCTAGCTCTCAGGCCACTAAGGCCTGAGTGAAGACTGCGGGGAAACACTATCGATGGGACAAGGACCGTCCCAGGAATACTCCCAGGAGCACTCTCATGTCCCACTAACTCCTTCTTCCCTCCAGGAGTGTGGCATTGGCAGCTCTGGCTCCACTGCTCTCCACTGCTCTTCACTGTCCAGGCCTTTTTTTCTACCAGACCCCTCACAGCAGTGCTCTTCACCAGTTTTTCTGCGGTTGGAGAAGGTTTGTTGGCCCCCCGGGTCGTCCAACCCTACCACTGCGGCCTACGGAGTGTCTGGATCTTCCAGCGTTGGGTAACTTGGGCTTGCCTTCTGGGGGCAGCTTATAATCAAAGCACAGCTTCCTGCATTCTCCGTTGATCCCACTGTTGCCGGCACTCCCTTTCCTGCCTGTTGACCTTGATTCTGTGCTTACCTCAGTCACTACGACCTTGGTGCAGCAGCTCATGCCATGGCCTGGGCCCTCCTCATTGATGCTGCTCAGGCCTCTGTGCTCTGCTCCCTCTCGGGAGCCATTGGCACCCCAGTTGTCTGCCCCAGTCTCAGAATGGGCTGACATCATGGAGGAATACCACCCAGATCTGATCCTCCCTGATGAGGAAGAGGAGGATGTTGAGGTAGAGGACTCCTCAGAGGGGTCCATGATCTCTTTCAGAAGCGAGGACTCTGTGAAGCATACCCTCAGATCCCCTCCTGAGGACCCCCTCCTTTTATAGTATTATGAATCACTTATCTGTTACCATGGGGTTCCAGACAGAGGAAAAGGACGTCACCTGGGGAACCTGGTGGACTTCTTGGAGATTCCAGAACCTCCTTCCAAGGTCATTTCACTACTGCTTTCTAGGCAGCCTGGCATAGACCTAACTTGGTCCCAACTATACCCAGGAAGGCGGATAAGCTTTACCAAGCACCTCATGGGCTGCCCTTCTGTGCAGCCCAGCCTGAGACAGATTCTGTCGTAATCAAGGCTGCTCATGACAGATATAAGTTGTGTAATCATCTTAGTTCCCTACCTTCTGATAAAGAATCTAGGAGGTAGATCTTTGGGGCAATAGGACTAGTGCTTCTGCAACTTTAGGCCTCAGAATTACCAACTGTTTTTCTCACATGGTTAAATATCAGCATACTGTCTGTAAGAAGGGCAAGGCGGCTGCACAGGCCCTTCCTGAGGGTTTTCAGAGGCAGGAGCTCCTCAAGACACTTCATGTTATGGAGCATGCCAGTAAGCACCTCCTCATAGCCACCTATGGTATGGCAGATACCACTGCCAGGGCTGCTGTCACTGGCATCTGCTTTTGGCGCCATTCCTGGCTGAGGGTTTCAGGCTTTGCTGCTGTTGTTCAGCAAAAGGTCTTGAATGGGCCTTTTGGGGGCTTCCAGCTTTTTGGCCCCACTGTTCAGGATATCATTAATGATCCCTCTACCACACCCAGCCCAGCAGTAGACTCAAGTCTTCCTTTCACAAAGTCTCTCACAAGTCAGGCTAAGGAACCGGGCCTCAAAGTAAACACAGAGCCGGTTCCACCCTACCTTCCCTTCCTCCTCCCCCAATGCCCTTCTAAGAACCACAGAGGAGGTGGTGTAGCCACAATCGCAGGTCTTACCTCAGCATGACTTCTTGCTGGTCCCCTCCTTCTGCCCCAAGCCAGGAGGGGTAGTCAGGAGTCGGTTCTCTCCACCTGGAGCAGTGGAGAACCATCACTTCTGGATAGTGAACTATATCCGTGCCCCTAGAAAAATAAATTACTCCCCTGTAACTGTAGTTCCATGAGTGGAATAAGGTTCACATCCACACAACCCACCCAGCCTCTCCTGGCAAGTGACACACAGATTCCTGCTTCCAGCATGCAAGATCTGATGTCAGGGATATACTGCCTGGGTGGTGGGAGGAGTTTAGCTTAAAGAAATCCAGAAAATTAGACTACTCCAGAAGACTGCCAGAGTGTAGATGTGAACCATATACCATTCCTAGAGCTACGGTTACAGGTGAGTAATCTGTTTTTTCTATACAGTGTGAACTAACATTGTTTGATCTTATCACTGTATTGCTGGCCCAGGGCAAACTCCAGAACATATCTGGCTAGTGTGACTCAACTCCATTTGCCAGTTCGTTCTTTTTTCTTTTTGTACAGTCTCTTTAATCTCCCCCTCACTGGCCACCCGGACTCTCTCCGGTGTGGTTGCACGGCTCGACCTTATCCCGCCCTGCCTGAAGTCCCCAGCCTTACCTATCCAGTGTGGGCCTGCCTCCTCTCCGCTTCTCTGATCACTCAACTCCTGCCTCCCCAGCTCTGAGCCCCCCAAGGCGGGACTGCCGACTCCTCTAGTTCTCTATCTGACAATCTAGTGGAGTGAGAAGGGAACGCAGGGAGCACCGGAGGCATGCTGAAGGATCCAACATTGGCGTGGGAGCCAGCCACTGGACCCACCTTCACCTACCTGGGGCCAGGGTCGTTTTCCTTTTTTTGTCTCCCCCCTCCCTCCTGTTGGCTTGGACATGTAATGTGTCCAGCACATGCGTGTGCACTCCCACATGCACACAGGATGGCCACTGCAGCCAATCCCCTGGCGAGGATCCCAAGGACTGCTGTACTCCCAGTCACCGCTAGGAGTCACCAAAGCCCAGGATCTATGACTCCCCTCCCTCCCAGGAGAGGAGAGCAGTCATCCAGATGCTCAATCCTGTCCTTCCCCAATGACCCCTGACGATCCGAGCTCGCTCCTGAACTCAGGTTGCCAGTGTGCCGCAAGGTGTGGTGTTCAGCACCTCAACGCCACCAGTCTGGACTCTTCTTTTCCTTTTTAATGTTGCTTTTTTTTTTAGCTCGGGGACTGGAAGTGTGAACTAGAGTGCTAGAAGAAGCTGTATGGCTACTATGGTGCCACCCTAAAAAAAGTTCCCATTGTAGATACAGGAAAATGTAATCGATGGGAGAACAGCATTGTGATCCTGCATTCTCTGCCAGCCGCCCCCCTCCCCCAAAAAAATTGTCTAACTCCCTATTTAGTATTTTTTTTTTACTTTCTATTTATCCCTCCAGACTGCCCTCGTCCGTCCACTCTTTCAGACCGCTCAATTCCCTGAGCCATCGTCTTAGAGTCTGCCCCTAGACTGCCAGGTACTCCCTGTGTATATTTCTAGATTCCTGGTTAACCCCCTGTGTGGGGTGAGGAAGGTCTGCTCTTACCTTTCCTCAACCTCTGAGGAGGAGTGCCTGCACATCGAGGTCTGCCTGTAGATTGGTGGCCGGGTAGGGAGCGGTCGTCACCTAGGACTGACAAGGTTGTTTTCCGCTTTTTCTGTGGACCCCTTCCTCCCCTGAGGATGCCGGCTCGGGTAGACAACATGCTGATGCACATCGCCACCAAGTGCCTTATAGCATCCTCCCCTCCCCTCACTCCGTCCCAAGGGAGCCTCCAGAGCCCTGAAAGCCGGTGATCCCACCGACCCTTAGGGACGTCAGGTGCGTAAAGCACCCCTGGCAACCCACCCCGAAGGAGGAGAGCATCCGTTGGGATGCTCAATCCTCATTTCCCCCTGCTGACCCCTGGCAACCCAAGTCCGTTCCTGCACCCGGGTCGCCGGTGTGGTGCGAGGTGTGGCGTCAGGCACCTCAACCCTCAGTGCCACCGGGCCGGCTCCTGTTTAGGATTTTGTATTGTCAGAAACCTTTTGCTGTAGGTGGGGCTTCTTTAGCTATGATGATGCTGCTGTTGGAATCCTGCTTGCCCCAGTGCCCCACAACTGGTCATTTATTTGTGTGAAGTGTCTGGCAGAGTGCCATTGATCTGTGGGTGGTACCTTAAAAGAGCCAAACCTGGTCACAGGTGACTGCGCAGTACTCGGTGTAAGACCCTTTGATGTCCTTGTCTCTAACTGAATTGGTAACCAAGGCAAGCACAAAAGTTGCTACCAGGTCATGTGATTCTATCAGAGAAGATGCTGGGTGTGGGCAAAAAGGATGCAGCCTGTCTTTTTAGAAACACAGACGCATAGAATCTGATGGCAGGTGGTGGTACAGCAAGTGGATATGTCTTTGCCACTGCTCTTGTCGGCTTCTTAATGTTTTGTAAATGTCGGACTATGAACAGGTTTGACTTTGTGATGCCAGTGAAGAGATGTGAATGTTACCTTTTGTGACGAAGTTTAGCACTTTTTTTTGTAATATCAGTGTGCTTAGAGGACACATTATTTGTTGTTATCTTGTAATGCCTTTAATGCAAGACACATAGAAACATAGAATTTGACGGCAGATAAGGACCGCTTGGCCCACACAGTTTGCCTTTTTTCCCCCGCCTACATTGTTGCCACAGACAGAACTTGATTTACTGCTCTCCTCCCGCCCTCCGTTCCTTTCCACTACTGTTGCAGGAATACACCGCTCTTTCTGTAAAGAAATACTTCCTGACATCTCTCCTGAATCTATCCAAATCCAACTTCATATCATGTCCCCTTTTTCTTGAGCACCATTTCTTCTGAAAAATACTTCCTTCCTGTACCTCATTTACCCAGTGAGGTATTTAAACAGTCTCTATCATATCCCCCTCTCCTTTCTTCCAGGGTGTACATATTGAGGTCCTTTAGTCTTTCCTTGAAGTGCTTTTTATGCAGACCCTGTACCATTTTAGTTGCCCTCCTCTGGACAGCCTCCACTCTGTCTATGTCCTTTCAGAGATGTGGTCTCCAGAACTGCACACAGTCTCCCTCTTTCTGCTGGTGAGACCCCTCCCTATGCACCCTACTATCCTACCAGCATGTAGAAACATAGAACAAAGAACAGTGTGTGTGTGTGTGTGTGTGTGTGTTTCAGCTGAAATAACTCCAAGTCAGCACACAGCTTCTTTACAAAAGTTGAAGTTGAACTTTATTTTTTTTTAACCAGGAGAGACGCACTAAGCTAAAACTTGTTACATACTGTTTCTTATAAGGGTAATCTTCTGCAGGGTCCTAACTCCAGGACACCTTGAGACGCTCAAGTCGCACCTGCATAGGCAGGATTGGTCCCAACTAGACTCCACCAATGATATCAACGAGGCTCTAGATTTCTTTATTAATCGCCTTAATGCCATTTGCAATATTCACGCACCCAAAAAAGGTGGAAAGTTAAAGGGGTATGTAACCCTTGGATAACAACAGAACTTCTAGGACATGTGAAGACCAGGGATCACCTTGGGCACGGCGCTAGAGCTACAGGCAAGCAATGTGATATACAGGCCTACAAAACAGCCAGGAATGAATGCTTCCGAGCCATCCGTCTTGCTAAAAAACAGTACTTTATGGAACTGCTCTCGTGTTCCTGAAAGGACAGTAAAAACTTCTGGAACAACTTAAAGGATATCATGGGAAATTAATCTAAGGGAGCAGCCACTATGCTCAACATCGATGGAACCCCTACACTGGACCAGGTGACTATAGCCAACACCTTCAATAATGCCTTTACGGACCTTAGCAGTGTCCTCCCGTCTGATTTTTTTTTTTTTTTTCAATGTGTCTGCCTCCACCAGGGCCCCTGACACAACGCACCATGCTTCTCCACCCCCTTTCTGCTTCAAAGAGGTCCTTAAATGCGAGGCTCGAAAATATATATGTAAGGTACTCAGGAAGTCCAGATTCAGTGGCAACAGTCTTGATCTAAAATTAATTGCCCTCACCCTTGAGGAGACTCTAACACCCCTTACCAAGATCATGAACCTTTCATTAAAATTGGGACAATTCCCCTACAAGTGGAAGTTGGCCCTAGTTACCCCAGTACACAAAAGTGGTGATAGGGCACTACACACCAATTATAGGCACTTCTCCATTCTCCCACCATTATCAAAAGCTCTCAAACTTATTATTGCTAATCAGCTGGTTGAATACCTGGACAAATGCAGTATTCAGTGTCCCCAACAACATGGCTTTAGTAAAGGCCATAGTACTGCCTCAGCACTGCTCGAATTCATGGGCTTCATTTATAAAACATTATACCAAGGTAATCTGGTAGGTGCTACCTTCATCGATCTGACTAAGGCCTTTGATACAGTGTACCATTAACTGCTACATATGCATCTGTCAGATGCCGGGGTATCAGCTGATGCTGTCAATTGGTTCAAAAGTTACATGGAAGACCTGTCACAACAGGTGAAGATATCCAGTGTCCTTTAAGAACGGAAGCCTGTCAACTCCGGAGTGCTTCAGGGATCAATACTTGGACTCCTCCTTTTTAGCATTTTTTTGAATACCCTCCCAAGTGCCTGTCATGAACATATCCTGCTCTATGCAGATGATGCCATAATCTACTTGGGTAACTCTGACCCTAACCTCCTGCAACATGATCTCCAACTCGGCTTTGAGGAGGTGGAAAAGTGGTTTAGCACCCATAAGTTGGTGCTAAACTATTAAAACAAAATGATGCTTTTTAACAGCGCTCACAACAAGCATAAAACCAAACCACTGACTATCAGAAACTGCATGGGTACTGCCCTTGAACAGGTCAAAACTTTTAAATATCTTGATCACCATTGATAACACTCTTTCCTACGTGCAAGACATTGATAATGTAGCTCGAGCTTCAACATACGGATCGATCTTCTCCACAGGCACAAGCACAGCCTGACCCCAGAGGCTTTAAGAGCTGCTATTTTCAGCTCCATTGTTTCTTTAATAGACTATGGCCTGGTCATATATGGCTCTGCTTCTGCTACAGCACTTAGTAGGATCACTGTGGCCCTCAATACAACCTGTGGGCTCCTGACGGGAGCACCCCGCTTCACACACACACTTGTGATCTTTATGCTCAAACTGGATGGCTTCAATTGTCTGGACGGATACAATACCAAACCTGTTTGTTAGCTAAGAAAGCTCACCTAGGACTACTACCTTCCGGGATCCAAAAACTCCTTAACCCTTTTTCCAACCCGCTACGTACTTGCAGCTCTGTAATGCGGGTCTTCAATGTTCCCAGTTGCTGCTCAACTCAGTGTCAATGTTCTTTCGCATACAGAGCTCCAGTTTGGTTCAACGTTCTGCACAGGGTCATCCCCATTTGGGCCCATTTAAACACAAGCTCTGTCAGCTACAACTGGCAAACTGTCCATGTGACTGTCTACCATAATAGCCTCCACTGATTTATGGGACCCTCCTTGCACTTTAACCCTACTCCAGCTTATTAGCCTTGCTTATCCCCCTGTTCCCTCCTACCCCTCTTCCATCCCATTTTAATTTCCACAATCTCCTATCACTCTACTTTCTTTCCCCCAATACCCCATTCCTGCCCCCTCTTTTTCCCCTCCCCCCTTCTGCTCTTCCCACCTATTAACCCATTATTTTCTTGACAAGGCTTGCTGTGCTGTTCCATCCTCCTAATTCCCACTTCCACTACCTCTACACTTCCACCCCCCTTTTTTTATTATTATATTGAGTGCCAAATAGTATTTTAATTACAATCTATACAGTGTATTATCTCAGTGTATAACCCTGATGTTACTCTACTTGTTTACCTGTTGTTTTACCATTGATTGTCTATGTCCTACTCTTGCTGACGTGGAGCCTTTGTAAAAGAGTTTGGCTACTCAAAGGTATTGGCATCCAAGATTTTAAATAAATAAATAAGGGTATCAACTCTATTGTAAAGCAGGGTTTACTGCATTGTGCTGAAGACTGTTATATTCCCTGTGAATTACATATGCCAGAATGCCTTGCACGTCTCAGTGAGATAATGTCATAGTGGAGAGTGACGTGAGATAGTAATAAAGAGGTAGATTGTTAGCAGCCTTTGCTGTCTATTGTTTTGTATACTGTTCAGCAAATATACCACAGTTCTGGTGGCCACAGGGTCAGCAGCTCATCCTGAAGCAATAGAAGGCAAGCAGTATAGGCAGGTCCCTCAGTCACCATGGCCTTGGTTTCCAGTGGGAGAGGCCTCGGGGCACTCTATTCATGGGTTGCACAGAATTCAAGGACATGTGAAAAATCACTCACAGGGAAATCCTCCAAACCTGAACCAGGGCTAATAGTCACCGCCACTGGGACACATCAGGAACCAGGTGACATAGCCAACGCTTTTAACCTGGCTTTCACTGATCTAAACTCGGTACTTCCTAGTAACTACCTTACCTCAACTCACTCCGCCAAGGGCTGTGTCCTCCTTTCTATTTCAAGCAGCTCACCAGAAATGATACCACCAAATATGTTAAACTAATGTTAGGGAAACAAGGATGGGGAGCAACCTTGCTGACATGAAGCTGGTGGCACTTTCAGTAAATGAACTGGCGGATCCACTTACTAAAGTCTTTAATGCCTCACTAAGGTCAGGAGTGTTCCCAGACATGTGGAAGAAGGCGCATGTCACCCCCTGTCTTCAAATCAGGTGATACCACCAACCTGTCTAACTACAGACCCATCTCCATTCTTCCACCCCTGTCTAAAGCCCTCGAGTGAATTATCACTGAACAGCTCACAACTTACCTGTTGAAATACAACCTTCTCTGTGCCCAGCAACATGGATTCTGTAAAGACCACTCCATGATCACTGCCCTGGTTGACTTCACCTTCAAAATTTACAATGTCTTTGATGATGGTCTAGCAGTGGGGTCTATTTTTATAGACATTACAAAGGCATTCAATACTGTCAACCATCAGCTCTTCTTACAATACCTACTCTAAGTAGAACTGTCCATAGATATGGTTACATGGTTCAAGAGCTACGTCTCGGGCAGGGCTCAATGTGTCAAACTCAAAGGCACTCCTTCTGAGCCAAGAGAAGTGAATCTAGGAGTCCCACAAGGCTCAATACTGGGGCCGCTCCTTTTCAGCCTTTTCACAAACTTAGTGTGCCCTTAGTGTGCCCAGCGCACATCTTGTTATATGCTGATGATGTGGTTGTCTCAGTAAGTAGAAATAACCTATCCTCTATCACCGATGAACTGGAAGAAAATTTTCACAGGCTTGAGACTTGGTTTTCTAATAATAAATTGCTGCTCAATTATAAAAAAAAAAAAACAACCAAGAGCATGCTTTTTACGGTTCCACAGAATTGAAAGAAATTTTGGAAACTGGAGGTACAGAGTAGCAAGGGGGTTACATTGGAGCAGGCTGACACCTTTAAATATCTTGGGGTTCACATGGATAATGCCCTCTCTTTCACACCCCATGTAGACCATGTAGTCAAAACAGCCAACGCAAAACAAGGTGTTCTCTATTAACACCATCACTACATGCCATCTGAGGCCCTAAAGATGGTCACAAGCTGCACAGTCCTATCTACCATAGACTATGGTCTTATAATCTGTGGTGCAGGTACTGACACAGCCCTCAAATGGGTAAAAAACCCTTCTAAATAAAGCATGTAGGCTTGTCCTGGGAGCAGACCACTTGTCTCACACTTGTGACCTCTCTAAAGCAACTGGATGGTTACCTCTTCACCTCAGAGCCCAATACCAGGCCTGCCTTCTGGCAAAGAAAGCCGTGCTCAGGCTGGCACCTGAATCCACATCTTGTCTATTGAAACTAAATCAGCCAGCTGTCAGTACTCAAAGTGTTGTGAAGGGAGGGCTGGTGGTTCCCTTTAAGCACACCTCAATAGTCCACAGAGCTCTCTCCTATAGAGCCCCCAAGTGGTTGAACGATCTCCCCCCTGACCTTATTGATTGCAGCAAGGTCAGCAGTTTCAAAGCTGGTCTCAAAGCACTCCTAGCTCTCCACTGTATATGTGAGTGCCCTAACACAACCTAACCCTTTCTAACAAATTAAGAGGGCCCTAAATACTCTAATTCAAGCATTTGGACTGTCTCTAGCATTCCCTCCACCCCCATTGTAATCAGTTACCTTTACTTATCCCCCCGCCCTCCCGGTCCCATCCTCTCATTTCTCCTCCACCTCCCCATCATTGTCCCCACCCTTCCACCTGCACTACTACCTCCCCTTTCACTGCCTACACCCATTGACCGCTCTAGTCCAAATTTCTCCCCCACCTCCTATCCCTTGCCTCTTACCCTCCACCCCCAATGACAAAGCCCTCTCAGGCTGCCACTCAATTACAGCTTCAACAAAACCTCACATTCTGGTGGCCTTGCCTCACCCAAGCACTGCTTTCCTAGAACTCACCAGCTCCATCCACCAATCTATTGACCAAGGCAGTCTTGTGGGGGCAGTCTTTATAGACTTAACCAAGGCCTTTGACACGGTTAATCACCAGCTCCTCCTTAGTCAGCTCTCTCTAACTGGCCTCTCCCCTATTCACTGTCCTGGTTTACAAGCTATCTTGGAGATAGATCACAATGTGTGAAGATTTCCAACGCTATCTCAGACCAAAAAACAGTTTAGTCTGGTGTACCCCAGGGCTCAATTCTGAGTCCCCTACTATTCAGCATCTTCATTAACAATTTATCATATGCCTGTCACCTGCGCACACTGCTCTATGTGGATGATGCTGTCATTTTTGAAAGCTACCCTGACCCACACGTGCTCGAAAGCAACCTACAGAATTATTTCCTGGACATCAAGCACTGGTTCTCCAAACAGAAACTAGTGCTAAACTACAAGAAGACAAACGTCCTGTTGTTCTCCTCTGCCTGCAGTAGATACAACGGACATGCTCTCACTATCAGAAATAGCCAAGATGCCCCCCTTGAACAAATACAGCACTTTAAGTACCTTGGGGTCACCCTAGATAGCCACCTCACCTATACACCCCACATCAAAAATGTAGCCAGAGCTGTCAGTGCTAGGATAGGTCTTCTCTGTCGACTCAGAAAGTGTCTAAAACCTGAGCTCTCAATCTGGCGGATTCACAGTTCGGTGCTCTCTATTGATCGACTATGGCCTTGTCATTTATGGAGCTGCTACTGATACTGCTCTCAGAAGGCTCACTGTTGTGCCAAACAAGGCTTGTAGACCCAAATGGGGCATCCACCTCACCCACACCTGCAATCTCTATAAACAGACTTGATGGCTTAATCTGTCTGGGAGAATTAAATACCACACCTGCCTTCTCACTAAAAAGATTCTACTTGAGTTCATGCTGAAGGGTCTGTGTTGTCGGCTTCACAAATCTCCAAAGACCCAACATACGCGCACCTCATCCACTGAACTCCTACTAGTACCACGGTGCTGGACCACACAACGCCAACGCGCCTTTGGTAGCAGAGCGCCTTCCTGGTTCAATGGACTCCCAATAGCCTAGCTACTCTTCCTAAACTTAGAGAGTTCAAACATAAGCTCCAACTCGCCTCCTAACTGAAAAAACCCTGTGATTGCTCCACCTAATTTCAGGTCCCTTCTTCAGACCTCCACTCAGTCTATCTCCCCTCCCCCATTCTTGGACCTCCTCACTGACGCCCCATTATCTCCCCCATCCACCACCCTCCTCCCTGCCTTGCCCCTCTCCCCTCCCCCTCTCCTCCCCTTTCTAAGACTCTTTCCTCCCTGTATCGTAGTTGCAACTTTACACAAGGTTGTCTGCCTGCTCCCTCTCCTCACTCTTCCTCCCCCTCTACTTTTCTTCCCTCTGCCTCTGATCAGGTTTTGCTTAATGTGTATATAACTGAAGCTTAATTGTCCTATACTATACTGTAAACACATGTACATCTGTTCTGAAATATTCTGTACGACTTGTCTGTTTCCCTGCAAGTGTTTGTAACCCTCCCTACTGATATGGAACCTTTGTAAATGAGCTGCCTGGTGCTCAAAGGTATTTGTGATCCTAGAATGAATAAATAAATATATAAAAAGCACTAGTTCCCTGGAATTCTCCTGCTGACCTGTGCAGACTTTAACTGACTGTCTATATATGTAGGACTGACAGGGAAATTTCTATCTAAATGTCATGACAGTCTGCAACCAAAATGTAATTTGACAATTAAGCACAAAATGTTTTATTTTTTTATGTATGCTATGTAACATTGAATTCATGTTATCCTATGTACTCTTATGTATTTCTGTATATTTACTGTTGTTACTGTTTATTCTGTTCTGTACTATGTGTGACTTTGAGCCTTTGTAAATGAGCCTTTGGCTCAAAGGTGTTAATCCTAGACTGAAATAAATAAAAAAAAAAAAAAAAAAAAAAAAATGTACCTGGCTGTTCATGATGCAAGCAAACACAAAAAGCTTTAGCCATTGATCACTGGAGAGGGAGCATTCCTGCTCTTACCAGTCTTTTGAGTCCCCCCAACTGGTTGACTTTGGTCGCATTTACACCAGTCAAGGGATTTGTCCGTGCTTCCACTGTGCCTCTGATGCAGCAGCCGACATAGACTCTGGTTGACACTGATCTGAGCAGGCTGACATTCTTCTCTAGCCAGTTTACTAGGAGTCAGAGGTGTACAAAGCTTCATCACTTTACGAGACTCCAGTTTTGACCGGGCCCTCCCTGAATGGAAAGTGGACTTTGCTGGTGACCCCAGTCAGAATGACCCCAGAGCAGCCTCCATGAGTGGCCCCAAGGTGGGTGCCACGCAGTGCTTCCCATCATAGTTAAACTACCTCAGCAAGTGGTCTATATGGTACAGCCATTAGAATTTAGTCAGCCTTGAAGAGGTCACGATCAAGATCCAGGTTAGATCTCTGTCCCACTCTGGTTGACATTTATAAAGACACCCATTCAGTTCAACCTCTTCCTTGAACAACTATCAAGGGTGTCAACTGTGGAGGAGTTATGAGGACCTCCTCTGGCAACAGTTGGCCATGACAGGCCGGGCATGGGATAGGTTGATATTACCAGTCCTGCTGGCTCCATCTTTGGTGTTTGCGCCCCTGGGCCACATCTGGTGGGTCCACTACTGGTGGTCCCTCCTGCTTGACTAATCAATGTGGAGCCCCTGCAGCTCCACCAGCACCCTCCTCAAAGGACTCTGTCAGATATCGGGTTGCCTGATATCCTGTCAGTGGTGGTCAGCCCTGATGTTAGGATGGTCCAAACCCCCAAGAAGAGGCCTTGTCGCTTGTTTGGTGACAGATACTCCAATACAAAGGGCAAGTTTTTCATGACATCCTCCTTTTGGTTGAGTGGATGTTGACTCTGCAGACATGGGTCCACCATAGGGGAGTTGACCTCCATTGCTGCCCTTCTGCAGCACATGTCCGCTACCCTGAATGCCCCCCTTGAAAGAGGTCCAGAAACACAAGACCTACCCCCTGATGGACATCCTAAAGTGGGATTGTTCCCCAGGGGTGGCTTTCCACTAGCCAAGACTGTCCAGGGCCCTGCACTTAGGATCTGGTAGTGCCCAATGTCCTACCAGTCTGTAGCAGACTCCCAGTCTTTGGTTAATACATTATTGGTCATTCATCACTACATGTTTTCATGCTGATGATGCCCTGTCTAATTTCAAATCTGATTTCCCCAGATTGAGACAAGCATGCTTCCCTATGAAGGCTTGTAGTAGTAAGTAGTAAAAAACTTTATTTTTATACAGAGAAAAGTACATGTCGTTTGGATAATACTGTCCAGTTTTCAAGACAGTCCTGTGCAAAATTTCCAAGTTTCACATAATCACACCAGTTATAGACAAACAGTCAAATACATACTTTAAGTAAGAACACACACACACAACACACAACAACAAAATTGTAGGACAACAACAATATCACACACATGTACATAAAAAAACCTGATACATCTTTAGCCCCTTAAGAAATTTTTTAACAGTTTTCTCAGGTCGCAGTGAAGGAGGGAGTGTATTCCAACATGCTGATGCTTGTGAAACTAGTGTTCTGTCCCCAAATTGATTTTTTCGCTTATCTGGATCAATTCTGTTTTGGTACAAGGTTCTGACTGAATGTCTTCTGAGGGCCGGATTTTTGTCTGCTAATATTTTAGCTATGTTGTGTTTTAAATAAATTGGCCTATATTTATAAATAAATAAGGACCAACTGTTCCTGTATTCCAAGTCAAGAGACAACCAATTTAACTTAATTAAAAGACCACAATGATGAGTCCTAAAATTACAACGTAGGACATATCTAGCTACCCTGTACTGTAACTTATCTAATTTACTCAAAAGTTGTTTAGTTGCAGCTCTATATATAACCTCTCCATATTTAATCACGGGGAGTATGAGCTGTTTTGCAATCAGTTTCCTGTCCTGTAATCTCAAACTTTTTGTAGTTCTCTTTAAAGCACCTAACTTTTTATGTGTTTTGATGATAACAGACTCAATATGACTTTTGAAAGTTAATAAAGAATCAATATTAACTCCCAAATAACAGTAATTTGCAAGTTGTTCTATTTTGGTTTGGTTCAAAGATGTGATCTGTACATCAGAATATCTAAGCTGTCTATCAGCACCAAAAAACATCAACTTAGTCTTATTTACATTCATTATTAGTTGGGACTTGGCGAACCACTCCTGTACCCTGGTAAAGTCAGTCTGTGGGTTTCTCTGGAGATCCACCAAGTTATTTCCAGAGGCCACCAAAAGTATCATCCACGATATCCTTAAGTCTGTATGCTGAATCACAGATGGTAAATCATTATTGAATATCAAAATAATAGGGTCCCAAAATGGACCCCTGAGGGACTCCCTTTGACAGTCTGAGGGTTTGAAAGATAACTCTGCAACTGAACTCTCTGGAAACAGTCAGTCAAATATGACATAAACCATGTTAGTGGATCCCCAGAGAAACCCAGAACAATCAACCTCTCAAAAAGAATGGGGTGGCTCACCAAGTCAAATGCTTTTGATAAATCAATATATATTGCTGCTGTATCCTTACCATTGTTCAAAGATGTACAGATCAGATAATTAAATTCAACCAAAGCCGACGTAGTTGAGAAACCCTTTCTAAAGCCTGACTGATATTTCGTTAGTAGATCATATTTTTCCAAATATTCTCCCATTTGCTGATTTACCAGTCTCTCCAAACATTTGGACAGAACTGGCAAAACAGCAATGGGACGATAATTATTGGGAGATGTTTTATCTCCGGTCTTGTAGATAGGTATTATCTTCCCTGTTTTCCATAAAGTAGGAAAATGCCTTTCCTGTAAGCTCCAATTAAATATTGCTGAGATTGTTTGTGCTATATACGGAGCGGCTGTTTTCAAAAAACGACCTTCCAGTTTATCCAGTCCTGGTGATTTGTGTGGATTTATTCTTGATAGTTCCTTAGTAACTTCAGATAATGTTATTTTTTTAAATCTAAAAGGAGGATGTAAGTTAGGATAATATTCTTCACGTTTAACATCAGTTATTATTGGTCTATCTCCTGTTAGTCCTAATGTAGGAAGGTCAACAAAGTAATCATTTAAGATGTTCAACACCTCCTCTGGATCTTCTATTATAGTTTTGTTTATTCTCAGTTTTAATTTTTCTTGTGATCCATGCCCTCCAGGGTTTGACAGATTTTTTATAGTAGTCCAAAATGTTTTAGGGTTAGTATTATGATTTAATTTACTACGATAATAGGATGTTTTTGCCCTTCTTGTTAATTTTCGACACTCATTTCTTTTAGTTTTAAATAACTCCCAATCATAGCTTTTTTTAGTCTTTTTAGCCTTTCTCCAAATTCTGTTTTTAAGTCTAATTAGTTTTTGCAGTTTATCTGTTATCCACGGAAATTTAGGTAAATCACTATATTTTTTTGTTATTTTAGGAGCATGGAAATTACAAATTTTTTGGAAGGTATCGGTAAAGTATCCAATACTAAGGTCCAAGTCTGGTATTAGCAGGCACCTCCCACCTTTCTGATCTAATACTCTCCAAAAAAGGGGTTCTGAAAAGTGCCTCATGTCACGAGACCAGATTTGTTTCAATTGTTCAGCTGACCCTCCTTTAGGATGAATAGTGAGAACAGTCCAAACAGGATTATGATCACTAAAATGAGGAGACAAAATTCTGATCTTTAATTTGAAGAGATTGAGAAACAAGAATTAAGTCCAATATAGATCCTTTTCTGTTGTGGATGTATATCTGCGTAGGCACATCAATCAACTGGAAAAGACCCATCTCAGTTGTGATCTCCTTAATTGTTTACCCCTATCGTTTGCCCAATCACAGTTAAAATCCCCTAACAAAACGATAGGTTTGTCTTTTACACAGTCCCCTATTTTATGTAAAATCCCCTCTATAGTATTTAATTTTGTCCGGGGGGGGGGTGGTGAATAAACCACAGCTACAGCTAAATTTCGATGGACAACCGAAATAACTAAATAATCTATGTTCCCCTCACTTCCAGCCATCATTATTTCAACATACCCCAATGCATTTTTGACAAAACACATAACCCTTCCCCCTTTACCTTTTCTATCTTGCCTAAAAGTCTGATATGCTGACGCACTCATTTCGGTTGTACTGATTTTTTCATTAAGCCAGGTTTCACCTAGACCCAGTATACATGGATTCTGAGAATCAATAATGGTTGCCAGTAGATCAGCCTTTTTGGATATACTACGAGCATTGTCATGTAGGATTTTTATTCCATGGAAAACATTAGGTCCTGGATTCAATTCAACATCACCCCAAAATTAGGACCAGATAACATACATCCTAAAACTATCAGGTGTCTTGTTGAAACTTGAGGTATCCCCTTGAGTTTAGTACCTACTCGTATATACTTGTTCCAACAATTTGTAAAAGTGTTTCTTCTGTTTAAAAATATACGCCCTTCTTGACAAAGATGGGCTTGGATAATGATTGGCCAAACAGTTTTAGTTTTTCCTAGGTCTGATTCACTAAATATAGCACCTGCAAAAATCAGACCCAGGATTACAAATCCTAACATTTTTACTAAATACGTTTACCAATAAAATTAAAAAAAAAAGAAAAGGAAAAATAGACGAAAAAATAAAAACAATATTCACTGGAATGTTTGCACCTGTTTTGCAGGCAGAATACCACCACCGACTTCCTCACTAGACACTTATTATACACCTGCCTGCAGAACCGGAGCAAAGGTATCCAAACATAAAATATCCTAATTATTTATTTACCTTAACAAATCCCTATATAGAGTTCTTTTTTCAACTCGGAGTGGCGCTCGTGCCACTCACACGCCTCGCGTTCACACACTCGCGCAGTGAAACAACGCAAACTTTTAAAGTTCAAGCCCCACCTCTGCAGCTCTCACAATTGGCTCACCAGGCAGTCCATCAAAGTCCCAAATCAGCAGTAGCTTGTAGCGTTGTGGCTGGTTGAAATTCCGCCGCTTCTACAGTTAGAATACAAACTCAGTACTGGAAAACAGGAGCTGCTGCATAGGTATTGTGTAGAGCATGCCATCTCCCTGGATCTTGGCTAGCTTCTCTTGTACCTTCATGCTGGACACACCTTTTTAGCACCTTCATAAAGCCACTGAGACCAGTGGACTTAGTGAGGCACACACAATTCTGGAATGCCTACACCAAATTTACCTGGCTGGCCAAATCGGAATACTTTGACTCAAATTTCTAGAAAAATATTAACTACCCTTCTAAATTCTGAAGGGTGTAGTGCACTCTCTTTCCAGCTCTCCAACTCAGTTTCCCATGTCATAGCCCAAGTTGTCAGTTCCTCTCAAGCATACTAGCATTGTCGGTTCCTCTCATCATACTAGCAGTGGACAAAGGTCCTTTTTATTTAGCGCTATAAGAAACTGAAACAATCTACCTGATATTTTACAAGCAATTGTTAAATGTGGCCATTTTTTATTTCAGGAGTGGAGAAATATTTTTCTGAGCAGTTCTCTTGTAACTATTTTTATAATATGTAGATGTATGTATTTTGTAACATTACATATTATTAATTGTATGTCTTTGTATAAATTATTGACCTCTGGGTTGACCCTCTAAAAGGCATTGCTGTGCCAGTGGTCTTAGCTGGTAAATCAACCAAATAAATAATCTTTGTCAACCTAGCTAAAGCTTTTCAGCACTGTTGCCCACCCCATCCTACTGGTCAAGCTTACTTGTGCCATACTATCTGAACCTGAAGTCAAATACTCTTGTTTAAGAAACCAATCCCAGTCCCTCTTCATGGAAGCCCCCCCCTCTCCATCCACCTCTCCCATTGGGTCAGTTGTTTCCCATGGCTCCATCATTGGCCCTATCCTAGTCTCAATTATTCTGAATGACCTGCCAATGGCATGTGGCTTCTCATACATTCACATGTATGCGGATGAAACTGTGCTATTTGCATCTGCAAATATAATGTAAACTTAAGGATGGCAAGAGAAGCTTTGCAAACTCAGGACAATACTGGTTAAATGTGTGTTCTGTTGGTTTGTTCCATACTCCAATACCAGTTTTAACACTTTTTTTTTACTTAGTGTTTATCCTCCTTTTCTTGCAGCACCTGTCTGGCCCCCCTTCTGGATAAGGGAATGCCTGACCGTCTCGAGTTTTAAAGCTGAGCTCAAAACTTATTTGTTTTACCAGGCTTTTTCCGACGGCTTTTAAAAATTTTTAAATGTATGTTTATTTTTGATTATTTTGTCTGTTCATCTTATTGTACAGCGCCTTGGTACCTGAAAGGCGCTTAAGAAATAAAATTTTACTTACAGCCCTCATATTCCAATTAACCACCACCCCTATTACTTACCTTGTTCCCCCACGACATTATCCTGGCGGGGGGAGGGGCTTGTTCTTGCCCACCCCCAAACCAGGGCCCAGATGGTGCCCAGTTGAGGATGCCAGACCTGCAGGAGGGCATTTTTTTTCCTTTTTTTTTTTTTTGTCTTTTTTTCAATTTGTGAGGCATTGCCATGCAGTGATGCAAAATGTCTGCTGAAGTCCCTCACCCTTCTGGGCCTCCCATCTGTTTTATCACACAGCCTCTGCTAGGTCTCTGGCGCATTGCCCCCAAACTGGTCTCTGGTGTCTCAGATCCACTTTTGAACCTAGGTCATCAACCTGTGCACCGGGACGTCTAGTTTTCAAACTTTTAAATATATCACTACATTACAAACTCAGAATCCATGAGAATGTGATTGACTTTTAAATACATCACTACATTACAAACTCAGAATCCATGAGAATGTGATTGCTATGATTGACTCAATCTATGATTATACAGAATGGTCTTTATGTATTGTATGACAGACGTATTCTTAATGTTTTTTATGTTATACTAGGTGTGGATGAACACAGATGCCAAAGACTCAGCCTGCATTCTTGGTTTATCAGTGAACTCAGTCTGGCCCTTCTGCCACTGACCTGGCTGCACAGCTCATGTGTGATTTTAAGTGTCCAGCACTGGCTATACCAGTTAGCTTGCATTGAATGCCAGAAAGACAATCTATTTGACTTCTGGCACCATGTAGCATCTGACTGGTATTCCAGACTTTCCCAGTCTTCTTGAGTCTGGAATGCTCTGACTTGGAAAATGTCTGAGTTTGACAGCAACCTTGGCTTCTTGGTCCATATTGATGCTATCCATGGCAAGCTCCAACCAAAGCTTGGTGCGCTACACAGAACCAAAGCCTGTATCCGTCTCTTCCTTAGCCTGGAAGAGATCATGCTGTCCCAAAGGGATTGGACACAAACCTTCCGAGAAGAAAGCTTCAATTGGAAGTGGGAAGTCCACCTAGGGACAAATGACTTGGCTCATCATGAGATTAGAGCAGTGCAAAAGGACTTTGTAGAGTTGGGGAGGGGCTTAAGACAAGTAGCACACACAGTATCCTTCTCAGAGATGCTGCCTGTCAGTGGCATGAGTGAGGCGAGGGTACTTTGCACCATGCAGTTTAACAAATGGTTGAAGAAATGGTGTGGAGCACAGGGGTTTGGCTTCATTGGGGACTGGGGTCCACCTGGAGGGACACCAGCCTATACTGGCAGGATGGTCTGCATCTGTCCAGGAAGGGAACAAGTTTTTTGGGCAATCGGTTTAAATGCTTCATTGGCAAGCCTTTAAACTGGTCAAGGGGGGAGGCACTGATAAGCAGAAGGAAAATCCCAGCCTCCCCCTACAAAACAGGGTACTAAATGAGAAAAAGACCACGGTAGAAAGGTCAGTGGGGGTTGCCGCTACAGAAGGTAAAGCCATCAAAAAATGGAGAGCAATGAGTACCAATGCCCGTAGTCTGGGTAACAAGCTTCCTGAATTAGTGGCCTTGATGGAGGAGGAAGATCTGGATATTGTGGCAGTCACAGAAACATGGTACACACAGAACCATGACTGGGACATAAACATACCAGGATACACTATCTACAGGAGGGACAGGGAGGGTAAAAGAGGAGGAGGAGTAGCTCTCTACATAAGAGAAGAAATCAAAGCAACAGAACAAAAGGGTAAACAGGGAGGAGAAGAAGCACTGTGGGTCAATTTGGAGGCAGGCAATGGCACCACAATCCGCACAGGGGTTGTATACAGACCCCCTCTCAGGGGGAGGAAATGGACAAGGAAATGATAGAAAGTATACTTAGAATGGCAGATAAAGGGGAGATATTGCTGATGGGTGATCTGAATATGCCAGATGTTAACTGGAGTGCAGTTGCAGCAGCCACTTCTAAGAGTGGGGTTATTCTAGATGCCCTACAGGGGGCATGCCTTAGACAACTAGTATTGGAGCCCATTCGAGAGGGAGCAATCTTAGACCTGGTTCTCTCAAATGGAGAGGAAGAGAGGATCACAGATGTAGAAGTGCGTAGCCATCTGGGAACTAGCGACCATTGAACAGTATGGTTCACAATAAACACAGCAATAGAGTCAAGCCATACAAAGACAAAGGTACTGGATTTTAGGAGGGCTGACTTTGCCAAAATAGGTGAGTGCCTAAGGAATGCACTAGCAAATGGGCAGGAAGGAGGGTGGAAGAACAATGGGAATAATAAAAACTGCCATCACGGGTAACAAGCCTTTGTGTAAAGCAAATAAACAAACGAACGAGGTAAGAAACCACTATGGTTCTCAAAGGAAGTGGCAGTGAAGGTTCAAGAAAAAGAAAGCATTCAGGAAGTACAAGGAATCACAGAAGGAACAGGACAGAGAACTGTATCAGTTAAAGCAAAAGGAAGCTGAAAGGCAGTCAGAACAGCAAAGGCCCAAACCGAGGAAAAGATAGCCAACCCAGTTAAGAAGGGGGATAAAACCTTTTATAGGTACATCAGGGAGCAAAGGAAGACCAAGGGAGGGATAGTGAGGCTTAATAAAGGGAGGAGGAGGTGGGCAGAGGGTGACTGTGAAAAGGCAGAGATACTAAACAAATATTTTGCTCAGTATTTACAAAAGAAGAGGGAGGTACCTAAAACAAACAGTAGAAACACTCTGGATACAGAAGTTGATACCAGCCCATTTACAGAAGAAAGAGTTCTGAAAGAGCTCTTAAAACTGAAGGTGGACAAAGCAATGGGGCCTGATGGGATTCATCCCAGAATTCTAAAAGAACTAAGGATAGAACTAGTGACACCACTGACTACCCTCTTTAACAAATCATGGGAGGATGGGTGGTACCTGAGGACTGAAGGAGGGCAGATGTGATTCTCTTTACAAAAGTGGAGCAAGGCAGAAGCAGGAAACTACAGACCTGTTAGTTTAACCTCAGTGGTAGGGAAAATGATGGAACTACTTCTGAAGGAAAGAACTGTTAAATATCTAGAGGCCAGAGGGACAGGACCCAAGGCAGCATGGATTCACAGCGGAAGGTCATGCCAGACAAATCTGATAGATTTCTTTGACTGGGTGACCAAAGTAGTTGATCAGGGAGGGCTGTGGACATGGCCTACCTAGACTTTAGCAAGGCATTTGACACAGTCCCACACAAAGATTAATATACAAGTTAGCCAGCCTGGGAGTGGGTCCCAAGATGACAGCCTGGGTAAAGAATTGGCTGGAGAATAGGACACAGAGAGTAATAGTAAATGGAGTCCACTCTGAAAAAAGGGGTTAGCAGTGGGTACCACAGGGTTCAGTATTAGGACTGGTCCTCTTCAATGTCTTATAAGCGACATTGCAGAGGGACTGGAAGGAAAAGTATGTCTCTTTGCAGATGACACAAAGATCTGCAACAGAGTTGATGCACAAGGCGGGTGGAAAGGATGAGAAGGGACTTGGCAAGGTTAGAGGAATGGTCAAATGTATGGCAGCTTAGATTCAATGCTAAGAAGTGCAAGGTAATGCACCTGGGAAACAAAAACCCAGGGGAAGAGTACACAATGGGGGGTGAGATACTAACAACAACAAAAATGGAAAGGGACCTGGGGTAGTCATATCAGATGACCTAAAGGTGGGCAAGCAATGTGAGAGGGCAGCAAGGAGGGCTAGGGGATACTGGGATGCAGAGAGAGGCATCACCAGTAGAAAACAAGTTATTATCCTTCTGTACAGACAGCTGGTGAGACCCCATCTGAGTACTGCGTGCAGTTCTGGAGACCCAATCTCCTCAAAGACATAGACAGGATGGAAGCTGTCCAGAGGAGGGCAACTAAAATGGTGCAGGGTCTGCACCGGAAGACATATGAAGAGAGACTTAAGGAGCTTAATATGTATAGCCTCGAGGAAAGGAGGGAGAGGGGGGACATGATAAAAACGTTCAAGTACCTCAAGGGAATCAACAAAGTCCAAGAGGGTAGCATCTTTCAAAAAAAGAGGTGTGCAAGAACAAGGGGGCACAATTTGAAGATAGAGGGGCGGCTCAGAGGTAATTTAAGGAAGTATTTTTTCACAGAGAGGGTTGTGGATGTATGGAACAGCCTTCCAGAGGAGGTTGTGGAGTCAAAAACAGTGGTGGAATTCAAGCATGCATGGGACAGTCATAAGGCAATTCTAGGGGGTGGGGGTAGGAAGAAGTAGTCTGCTGGTTAACTAGGATCTGCAGCTTATCCATCAGGTAGGGAAATGGGCAGACTGGGTGGGCCAAGTGGTCCTTATCTGCCATCAAATTCTATGTTTCTATGTAAGATATCGTGACCGACTTATACGAATTCATAAAAACTGAAAATATCCACCCCATGCAGTTTAAGATCCTGCACAGTCTGTATTTTACACCATGAAAGTTGTGCAAAATGAGAAAAGTTAGGGCAGGATAAGTGCACTAGGTGCGGAGAGTAAAGTGGCAACCTGTATCATATAATGTGGGAATGTTCAAAGGCTGAACCCCTATGGGACACAATAAAAGACAGGATAGACCCTTTACTAAGTCTGGAGTCCACCTTGGCCACCAAAATCTGGCTGATAAGCCATTATGGTACACAGATCCTATCATCTAAGAAGTACCACATAGCTCAATAGCAAGAGTGGCTAAAAAATTATTTTGAGGCGTTTGCTTGATGAGAGGGTTCCAACCTACTTGGAGCGGCTTTAAGAAAAGAAAAAAATCATAGCCAGCGCAAATAACAGGTTTGGCATTTACTGAAAGAAATAGGAAATGCTCCACTCTCTGCTGTCTCTTGTCACAGTGCCAGTAGCTGAAAACTGAAAGTGCCACCATGGAAGGGGTGGAGTAGGAATGTGAGTCATGAAATGGCCTAAGATGAAGCTTTGTTAACATTGCCTTATTGTACATCAGCAAATGAACATGCTATATAACTAATGAACTCTGGCCCAGTGTTTTAATAATATGTTGAAATACAGTGGAATACTGTCGGGGTGTAGTGGTTTGTGTAACTATGTATGTATGTATGTAATGTGTGCTGAATTGTTTGTTGTGTGTGACTGAAAAATGTTTCAATAAAAAAACACTGACTAAAAAAAAGAAAATGATCCTCCCTGCCTTTGACTATGGTGATGTGTCTTATAATGTTGCCTACAAGTCCACTGTTGCCAAACTGCAACCCCCTGTACCACTACTCCTGGTGCCTTGCCCATATAATTGCCCTGTGTGCACGCTCCCCTGCTCCTTATACTCCCCTCTCATGAAGGCTGTCATCTCTCACATAGTACCTGCCTAATATCCAAGTTCTAATTTGGGTCTCTCCTCTGCTATCTCCGCTCCCTTCTGTTGTGCCTACCCCTCTGCGTACTGACCTTCACTCCTTCTCTGTTCCATAGGCCAAAACCAACTGTAGGTCAGTCTGCCTTCTTCTGTAGCTTGCCTCCTCTGATCAACCCCACCGCCCATCCATTCTTTCTCCCCTTCCCTGAAAACACATCTCCAGCTCACACCTTCCATATCTGCTTCTGCACCTGACTCCCATGACGGTTGCCTCCTTCTGCCCGATTGCAGTTGTTACAAATGCCCGATGAACACTCCTGTACATTCTTATGCTGGTTATGCTGCTGTATATGCCTGTTTTCTGCACACCTGTGTTCATCATCATGTTATTGCACCCACTGATATGTATTTACTGCTTTAGCTTATTGCATTTATGTTTTCTTTTACCGTTTTTGCTACTGTTCTGTAACACCCCTTCCCCCTGGAATCCGCCAGCATTCCTGAGACTCCACTGGCTCAGTGCAGCGGGATGGGCTCATGGCATGAACCCTCATCCCCTGTACTGTTTGGTGACATGCTGCACTGGGTCATCCTATGATAATTTAAACATTGCTTAAGCAGCCAAACCCTGTGCCCACTTTAATGGCCTCAGGTAGCACTGCACTTGCATCGCACACTTTGGCCCCCACCACCACCCCAACTGCTGCTGCCAGTCCTGTTTTTGCAGGCCCTTAGGGAGCACTGTGGTTTTATAACATGCTTTCTATTTTATTCTTTTTTTGTCTTTTGATCTTCCCATTTTCTCTCCTGTACCTACTCCACTACCCTTGCAATGTCTTCCTGCTGCTCTGCCTCACTGCCTCCTTCAGCTGCCAGACTTTGGCTGTCCTCCTGCAGTTAACTACCACCGTGGCATTCCCCTCATCCCGATGCAGTGAAAGTCCCAGGGGAGTAGTAACCTTGCTGCTGATAGGTGGAGATGGCCCCAAAGCACGTAGGGTCTGCAATGGGATTTCTATAAGGGGGGGTGGGTCATGCAGCATCAGATATCAGTGGCCCAACTGCATATCCCTTTCTTTGGATAGGAACCCCACATCAAACTAGGCCCCTGTGTACACTGCTTCTGAAACTTGTAGCAGAGTAGGCAAAGGCACACACCAAGCCAAGGCAGAGATTCCTAGCTCCAAGGTCACCTGGTTTTGCTGCTCCACTTGAATCACTGCTAATCCGTTTTACTTAATGAGTAGATAGATGCCAGATAATGCTCTGTAAATGAATTAGCAAATGCTGGGGCTTTTCATCACCCAGTCGGTAGAAACAGAGTTGGAGGTGGGTAAGCGAGATCGATAAGCAGCGTAACCCTCCGTTTGGAAGAGCACAGCAGTGTATGCCAGTCATGGACAGTTCCTTTCCTTGAACACCCACCACGCTGGGTATCCATACTTTGATAGACTGTAATGACAGTGCTTGCTTATCTCTTGTAATGCAGCCTTCAGAGTTGGCAGCTGTACTTGCTCGCCATCACGTGCGCACTCTCATGAGCATGCATTCATACTGTCCCTCGAAGAGAGGCAACGCTTGTGTGTGCATACTCAAAAAGATTCAGGCTTCGTGTAGAAAAGTAGTAATTCTCCATGCACAATGTCCTCCCCAGCTTGGGAGTGGGGAGACATCTTCTGTAAAATAAATTCCAGATCTGAAAGCGTAAATGCCACACTCTGGGATCGAGTATTGCATCCTTGGCCTCTGAGGCACCAACTCTAGCCATGCTGGCAACTAAAGTAAAATTCCCTGTTAGCCATACTCTTAAACTGAGCTCTTCTTTCTTTACATGTTGTACCCTCAACTTTAACCAACAGGTCACACTACATTATCCGGTTACTGATTCTGTACACAGGAATAAGCAAAGAAGCTGGCGCACGCACCCTCCTATCTGGTCAGTAATAGAGGGCCGATTATTCAGTTCAGAGCAAATAGTTTTATTAAATCCAAAACTAGCAGCAGAAACACTAAGGTGTACAACTGCAGTGTGACAACGTGTTTGCAAGGCAGCAATAGGAAGGTGAGTGCACCACCTTCCATGCTTGTTCCTGTGCTGTTTTTCGTATTGTGCACAGCCAAAGAGCTCTGTTATTGTGGTTCATGTGTCTTCTGAGTCTGTATATATTATACCACATATGGCAAGTACTGTACCAACATTGACCTTTTTTGTGTACTGCAATTAACTTGTATGCTCTGAAGCAGCCATTTTGCATGATAGTTGTCCAAGTGTGCAGATGGACCGAGGAATCCCAACAGGACAAAACGTGTACGTAGTTTGTTATTCTCTACCTATACTGGAGCAGATGTACAGTAGAAGCTGGTTTAAAAGGCAATGTCTGTTCTGGCAAAGCCTTGTCAGCCTACTTGCACAAGGATTTGCATACCTATGATGCTTTGGTCCTGGATTCAGGCTTTAGAGTAGGAATGTGGTTTACAGAGATGAACAAGAAAACAAACAATTTGTATATGTTTTGTCTCAAAGCATTTTTTTACAGTTCCTATGTGCTAGTCTCCTTTAAACTGCCTCTTCGGTATGCTAACTCCAATGTATTAAGTGCTTAATTTTCAAATATTGAAAAGCACATGTGGAGTGTGAGAGCTTATAAAGAGAAATAAATTATATACATTTGACACATATGATCAACAGATCCCATGGTACTCTTCAAAGAAGAATAGGGGCGGCTCCCCGGTGTCACAGTCAACTTCTCCCTGTCGATAAAAAGGTTTATGTAACCCATCCCGCAGGACATAACTGGAAACAAGCTGTCATAGCTCAGTGTGCCTTCCCTGTTAAAAATGGATTGTGTCTCCTATACATCACAGAGTTTCCGACTGTTCCATATACTTTAAATATATCAAAAACTGAACAGTTGGGGTATGTTAAAAATACATTTTGTCACATGTAGGGGATGTATTCTGTTCTGACTGGGGCAGTTGTTCACTTTCGAGACTTCTAAGGACTGCATTCCAGATTTTGACCCTACCACAAAGAGCTTGTTTGTTATTTACTGCAGAGATAGAGTTTAACAGCACTGCGTGTTGCTGCTCAGGCAGCTCCCAGCAGGAACCGGAGAGCACAATAGGATGGAAAACAAATGAGAGCAGGACAGGGAACAAAATAACTACCCTACTCAGGGATTCGTAGCCTTCTCTTCTTATGTGGATGGAGAACAGGATGGATGGGGAGACTGTTTAGTCTCCCCTCTACATAAGTGGTTTGCATCCCAGTCATGTCTCCCTGTAGCTGTGGCGGTGGTGGCGGTGGGGAGTCACCCTGCAGTATCCTGAAACCCTGTCCATCCCCCCCTTTTCAGGAACAGATAAGGGGAGTAAAGGAGCATTGTACTACCAGTTTTGCATGATTTACTCCCACTTTCTTATTTTAGGAATTTGTTTCCCACACAGTATATTTACAGTATGTTGGTACATATGCACAAAACTGGCAGCAGCATTAAGAGCTACTAACCATGGATCCACATACAAACAGACTGTCAGCAGCAGAGGTGGGGTCTGAAACAGCATAGGTGTCGGTTACGTACATACAGGAGACGGTTTGAGGAGTTGTGCAATGGATGGCAAGAAGGGCAGTTGCAACATAAAATGTTAAAAATAGGGTCACGGCTCTTCATGGCAGTGGGAAAGTATCTCAAGACTTCACACTGGTATCGGAGAAAAAGGATCAGTGGTTGCAGACACACAGTGGAACTATGACCTTTTTTAGAGATGGAGGTCCAAGACATGTCAGTGCATGGTATTACTACCATGTAGATGAAAATTCTACCAGGTGAAAGCAGCTAGCAGTAAATACTTCCCAGTCCTAAACATTATCTGGACCCCGGATGATGAAGATGCTGGCTCCACAGTTGAAATTGCGTTAGCACCCTCTGACCTCACCCCTCCAGCAGTCGAGGGTAGAAGCAAAGGGCATGAAAATGGGGGGACAACAACTTTTTTTTAACTCTAAATGGACAGCAGCTAGCTGGCTAAAAGTTCAACGCCCCTCCTCCGACCATCAAATGATAACTAACAATGTCTCCTCAAAGTTTGGTATTAGAAAAAAATACTAAGCAATCACATCTTTTCAGGAAGTACTTACATCCGAGACTTCCCTGGTTACAGCCGCTTGAAAAGAGCCGAGGAATGACTGAAACTGCCACAGCAACATATGGTCCCACATGCTGCATATCAGCTAAAGAAGCAGAGTCTATAGTTAAATAGTGAAACAGCCATAAACCAACTGCTAAACTACTACCGTCCCTGTATACAATGAACAAGCTTTCCGTGCCAGAGAAAGCATCAGGGCTGGGAATATCACACTGTGCATGCACATCCCTAGCAACCAAGGACTATTTGTTTCAGGTGTAACAATAATTTTAATAAAAATCTAAACAAAGTAATTTTTTCTTATTTTTCCAAACAAAACATACAGGGAGCATTGTATAATGTAATATGTGATCGAGGGGTGTGGGTGATGCCGCCTATGACCAAACACACCAGGCATGAGTAAATCCTGGCATCACACACACATCCTCTTGTGGTATATTGCTTAATTACAAATACCACGGGCCATGGATCACCAGTCTAGTGAAATTTCGGTTTAAATGTGGATTTACTATCAGAACACCATGCCGCCGTGGATCACTACTCCAGTGAAATGTGTGACCAAATTTCCGTCTATTTTAATTTTGTGTGAACTTTTCTGTGCCAAACTTGCCAGTGCCATATTTGCCGTGCCCTGTAAACCTCAGCGTAGAACTCTGGGAGCGTGAACATTCTGGAAACAGCAGTTCTAGGGACATGGATATGTTGTTCATCCACACTTATTGGCAGGTTCCTTGCCGCTTTAAATCTTGCGGTGGGTCTTCAAGCTGGCTCCTCCACCCACCTGGGTGGTAGGCTCTCGCTCCGCCCCATGACGCCAGATCTTCCTTACCGCTTGGAAGCTCAGGTTCCCTCCTTAACGCTTGCGTTTAAGACTGGTTCCTAATTCTTGAAAAGTTCGAAATTAAAAGTTTTTGCTAAAAGACTTCGGTCTTCTTCTCCTCGCGGCTGTGATGGACAAATCGACTCCCGGTTTTCGGAGGTGCCCTTGCGGGCAGAAGATGTCTAGGACGGATCCGCACTCCACGTGCGTCTACTGCCTGGGCATTGAGCACGACCCGCAGGCCTGCGACTTGTGCTCTTCCTTTTCGACCTCGTCGAAGACCACGTGCTGCCCGATTACAACTGGGCGCTGAGAAAGAATTCCACGGTGAAATCTAAGAGGCCGATTGGCGGTGTCCGCGGCGAGCTTCGGCGGATCAGCTAAACAGATGATGCGCCCTCGAAAGAGAAGCGGGCCGCTCTACCTCGGCTGTGGCATTTGTCGCTCTCTCTCTCAGTGCCTCGTGCTCGGCTTCTTTTAAGGAGCTTTGTCTGACCCTCTCGACCAAGGTGAGGTCCAACTTCGGGACCTTTTTCCAGGTCCAAAAAGAGCAGAAGTAAGTCTCTCCGTCGACGCTCTTGGGAAAGTCTGTGCCTCCGGTTCCGGAGCCTTCGGTGGGATCGTCCGAGCCGAGGGGAGTGCCGATTTCCGACACTTCTCCTCGCCTTCCTCAGCCTAGTCGAGACTCTCGGTCTCGGTCTCGGACATCCTCGCGGTCCAACCGATCCCGCCGTCATAGGCGGTCTCGGTCTTGGCACCACGGCAAGCGGCGCTGCCGCTCTTCCTCTTCCTCGGACGGGGAGGCTGGCGCAAGTTCCGGAGGCACGAGAACTTATGTGGCAACAGTTCCTTTGACCGGGAATAAGGACCCAGTCGCCTTCCCCGCCATTAAGTGCTGTCACCGAGCAGCCAAACAACCCCTCGTTGTAGTCGAGGAGCCTGTTCTCAGGCGGTTGTTGACCAATTCAACACCCCACCGATTCTGGTGGAACCTCCGCCCCCACAGCCATTAGTTGGGGCTCCGACCAAAAATTCTCGGTCGGCTTTGGGTTTGCCCCATAGGCTGTCGGTCACCCTCACTCCCGATAAACCTTGGCAGGTGGAGGGTGGCTCAGGGCCGAGGCAGCTCTTTGAGGACTCTTCTGAGTCCGATGATGGTTCCTCCCTCTTCTCCAAGCGCATGGACTTGGAGTCCTCGGGAGGACAGTCAATGGACAATAGCCCTTCGTCCTTCTTAGGGTTGCTTCGACTCATCTCGGAGTCCACCGGGATGAAGCTCGAACCCATTTCTAAATGGGCCAGGTATCCCCTCACGGAGATTCTGGACCGAGGGGATTCTCCTACGGAGGCCTTTCCGGTGGCCAAAGCCATAGTGGGTCCGGCCTTGGAACTTTGGCAGCGTCACTGCTTCCTGCCCTCGCCTTGCAGGTTGGCCAGGAAGTATGTGGTCCCTACCAGTTCCCTGTCCGGTTTTTCGGAACACCCCTCGGCCGAGGGGTTGGTTACCGACAGCGTTTTCCGCCGTGCCGGGAACGCCAGGGATGTGGACAAACCTCCCGACAAGGAATCCAAGAAATTGGATTATGCCGGGCGAAAAGTCTATGCTGTGTCCTCTCTCGGCTTTCGTCAGGCCAGTTTGGCCATCCTCATGGCACATTTTTCTCACGCCCTGTTGGGCTCCCTGGATGAGGTTGTCCCTCATCTTCCCGCAGATCTGCAGACTACGGTCAGGCAGGTGCAGGACCAGGGCAGGGCAGTGGCTAAACAGCAGCTCCAGACTGCATTAGACATCGGGAACTCATGTGCCAGGTCTGTGGCGGCCGCAGTGGCCATGCGTTGTCGGGCTTGGCTGAGGATATCCACCTTTACTTCGGATACCCAGCACAAGTTGGCGGATGTTCCCTTTTTGGGGACTGACCTCTTCGGCCCTGGGGTGGAAGGTCACCTGCAGAGGATCGAGAAGTCCAATGCTACCTTGGACTCGGTCTCTTCCGCTCAGAAGGACAAGGCCATAAGCCACAGCCTAAGCCCACCGTCCTTCTGCGCCCGGCAGCACTTCTGGCCCAACAACGTCCAGGGGCCAGCAGGCTCATTTGTAGTATCCCAAGCCCAAGCCGTCGGCTTCCTCCAACAGGAAGCAGGAGGTAAAGGCCAGGAGGTCCCTCGGCGGTCCCTCCTCCAAGCCTGCCCAGTGGCGGGCTGAGGGGTGTCGCCCCATCCCTGTCACCTCACCCTGGTTCCCCGGTGGAGGCAGCTCGAACACTTCCTTTCCGCCTGGTCGCTGTTACCACGGACAGGTGGGTACTGGAGGTGGTGGAAAAGGCCTACCTCTGGAATTCGAGCAGGCCCGCCCTTCAGAGCCGTCGCACCTCAGGGGCCTCGAATCCGCAGCCTCACTGGCAGCTCGCCCGAGCCGACATCGCTCTCCTCCTCCAAAGGAGGTGATCACGGAGGTGGAGGACCCCCTTCAGACCAGGGTTCGTGTCCAGGTATTTCCTGGTTCCGAAACAGACGGGGGGCTGGCACCCCATTCTCGACCTACATGATCTGAACAAGTTCCTAAGGTCTCGAACCTTCAGGATGGTCACTCTGGCGCAGATAATACCATCTCTGGAACACGGCGTGTGGTTCTGCTCTCTGGACCTACAGGACGTGTTCTTTCACGTCCCTATCCGTCCGTCACATCGGAGATTCCTCCGCTTTCAAGCGGAGGGATCCCTCTTCGAGTTCCGAGCCATGCCCTTCGGCTTATCTCCAGCTCCCAGGGTCTTCACCAAATGCATGGCAGTGGTGACAGCATTCCTGCGGCGCCGAGGGGTCCGGGTGTACCCTTACCTGGACGATTGGCTGATAGCAGCCTCCTCCAGATGGGAGGTGGAGCGGTCCAGAGATCTGGCCCTCCAGGTTTGCTCTCGAGTTGGCCTTCTCATCAACGAGGCCAAGTCGGAACTCGAGCCGAAGCAGGTGATCCTGTTCATCGGGGCAGAGTTCGACTCTCTTCGAGCCAGAGCAAGGCTCCCGGCGGACAGGGCCGAGGTTCTTACCTCCTTTGCCCAGTCATTTCTGGTTGGGCAATCGCGCCCTGCCCGGGACTTCCTGCGCCTTCTGGGTCTCATGGCGGCCTGTATCAGCATGGTCCGTTGGGCCCACTGGCACATGCGCCCCCTTCAGTGGGGACTGGCCAGCCAGTGGTCACAACGCTGCGATCCTTTGGACCAGCTAGTGATAGTGACCCAGGAGATGTGGAACGCTCTCCAGTGGTGGACCGTTCCATTCCATCTGCAGGAGGGCATCCCGTTTGTCCGCCCCAAGCCGACGGTCTCTCTATCGACAGACGCCTCTCTGATGGGTTGGGGTGCCCATCTGGGGAACACGAGTGCACGGCCTCTGGTCCCCGCGGAAGTCGATGCCACATCAACCTGCTGGAGTTCCGAGCAGTCCGCCTAGCTCTCACCGCCTTTGCTCCGTTTCTCCGGGGTCAAGTGGTCAGCGTCCAGACGGACAATACCACGACCATGTACTACCTGAACCGCCAGGGCGGGACGCACTCCATGCTTCTATGCAAGGAAGCTCTCCACATTTGGTCACTCGTGCGCAGCCTGGAGGCGGATCTCCTAGCCATTCATGTGGCAGGAGCCTCCAACACCCTGGCCGATGCCCTGAGCCGGATAGGGGCTGCATCTCACGAGTGGTCTCTCCTGCCGGAGGTAGTACAAGATCTGTTCTCCCACTGGGGCACACCTCAGGTGGACCTGTTTGCCTCCGGGGAGAACGCGAAGCTGAGGCTGTTTCATGCCCGCACCCCTCAGCAGGGCTCGCTGCAGGGGGATGCCTTCTCGAGGCTGTGGACCCCGGGCCTCTTCTACGCCTTTCCCCCATTTCCCTTGATTCACAAGGTGCTTCTCAAAGCAAGGAGGGACAAGGCGCAGGTGATCCTGATAGCCCCAGACTGGCCCCGCCAGTTCTGGTACCCAGATCTCCTCAGCCTCAGCTCCAGGCTCCCGAGGCAGCTTCCAGCTCGCCCGGACCTGCTTTCAGTCAATCAGGGGAAGGTGTTCCATCCGGACCTTCAATCCCTGCACCTGATGGCCTGGTTCCTGAGTGGCTAGAGTTCCAGGCCTTTGGTCTTTCCGACGAGGTCCTCAATGTTGTTGAGGCGTCCCGTAAGGAGTCGACCAGAAAATGCTACGCCTTCAAATGGAAGAGATTCTCCATTTGGTGTCAGAGCAAGGGCTTGGACCCTTCCTCCTGTTCTGTGGCAAGCATTTTGGACTATTTATGGTCCCTTTCTAGTCAAGGAGCTTGGAGTCGATGACCTAAAGGTGCCCTGGCAGCCATCTCTGCTTACGGTAGCGGGCGAGCAGTCGGTGCTGCGCAGGAAAGGTGGTGAGGCGGCGTTTCAAAGGCCTTGATCACATTTCCCCTCCGGTGCGAGAACCTCCACCTCCGTGGGATCTACTGCTGGTACTGGCAAAGCTCATGGGCAAGCCATTCGAACCAATGCACAGGTGTGAACTCTCTCACCTGTCGTGGAAGACCGCCTTCTTGGTGGCTATCACATCAGCCAGAAGGATGGGAGAGCTCCAGGCGCTTTGCATCGAGTCTCCTTACCTGGTCTTCCACAGGGACAAGGTTGTCCTGCGCCCCACCGAAATTCCTTCCGAAAGGTGGTGTCGGGTTCACCTTAACCAGGTGCTGACTCTGCGGTGTTCTACCCAATCACACCTCGGAGGCCGAATATAGGCTCCATACTCTGGACCCTAGAAGAGGCGTTATTATAAGGGCGCTGCGGCTGAAATGAGAGAGGTTCGCCAGCTGTTTATCACCTGTGCTGAATCGCATCTGGCAGACCTGCAGCCAAGCGGACGATAGGCAGGTGGGTCACCTCCTGCATAGATCACTGCTATAAGTTGGCGGGCATGGAGCCTCCCAGAGGGATAAGAGCTCATTCTACCCGTCATACTGCTGCATCGGTGGCTGCTTCCAGGGACGTCCCTATCCAGGAAATCTGCAGGGCTGCTACCTGGAAGTCAGCACACGCCTTTATTACCCATTACCACATCGACCTTGAGTCACGCCGGGATGCTGGTTTTGGGGCCTCGGTTCTCCAGTCTTTATTCCCTAAGTAGGGGGTGTGCGCCTTGCCTCCCTCCTCCCGGAGAACTGCTAGGAGTCTGCCAATAAGTGTGGATGAACAACATATCCATGTCCCTAGAAATACAGGTTACTCACCTGTAACAGGAGTTCTAGGAATGGTATATATTATTCATCCCTACCGATCTCCCTCTCGACGCACAATCTGAGCTTCCAGCGGCCAGATCTGGCGCCATGGGGCGGAGCCAGAGTTTTACTACCCGGTGGGTGGGAGGAGCCAGCTTGAAGACCTTCCGGCAAGATTAAAGCGGCAAGGAACCTGCCAATAAGTGTGGATGAACAACATATACCATTCCTAGAACTCCTGTTACAGGTAAGTAACCTGTATTTACTCCGTCCCTGCTGTACCACTGAAGGGGTAGCATTCATAGAGCAGAACTCTCCGAAAGTTTAGTGTGTTCTTTGCTATTTTTCTTCTCTGGACTGTGCAATTCCTAGACAGTTTGGGGGAGCACCCTTAAATTTAGAAATCAAATTATGGTTGTTAAGCTGCAGCTTTCAAATGAAAGAACCTGCAAGCTGACTCTCATTCTAGTGCCTACAGTGCCTGAATGGGGACCTTTAGGGTGTTTGTTGTCAAGGGTGTACTGAGAATCTACAGCCTGGTGCCTAAGGTAAGTAATAATAGCATGACTAAGTTTGTGTGTGTGGGGGGTGGGGAGGCTCCCTCAGATAGCTGGGTGGGGTGCTGCTTTCTGTTGTGTCCCCTTCCCAGTGCGGTGATGGCCTCCCCTGGCTTTGCCTTTTTATTTGCTGAGCCACAGTCTTATTTCTCTTCTATCTGCTTAGCTCCTTAGTGCTGCTTGGGCAGGTGGCTGAATGCTGACCAGCAGTTTTACGCAGTTTGAGACCTGGATCCCTAGTTTTGATGGCTGGAACTGCTTGACTGACCTTTTATTTTGTCTCTTTTGTGTGTCTCTGTTAGGCTGCAAAGTCCGCTTTTGCTTTTCCATTTTTGTGTTCTTAGGGAGCAAGAACCACTGGCTTTGGTTCAAGATTCTCTCACCCTACGAACATGTGAGGAGACATTCTTACAGTAATGACAGTACTATTTGTATTCATATTAAAAGGGACAGTATTAGCACAGTCGTACTGGGAGCAGCATAACCACAAGGTCCAGCTACATGTCTGCTGAACACTCCTACACTTTGCTTCAAGAGTCCGAAGCAGCTGAATCAAATAGAGGCATCCCACTTAATTGGCCATTAGCCATGAAATTAAATTAACCCAGCTGATGTCAGCGGCTGCCTAGGCAACATTAGGTCACTTAAGACCCAAAGAGGAAAGGCCTATTTCGACCTGTAATGACTCTGGGTACACTGGAAACATCAGGTTGGGGCTGGGGGACAGCCCAGACAAGCACAGGGTAAACCACTGGTCACAAATCTGATGGCAAAATCTGTATGGGGAAGAAATAACCAAAACTGGGAATTCTGGTGTGCCCACATAAGTTCTGCAGCAGGGTGTGAGCTTGGTGGCCACAGAGCCATTAAATTCCAGGGACGTTGCTTGCAGGCCACTTTGACGTGCCTCCTGTGTGGACATGGCACAGAATCTATTAGGGTTTTATTCAAGGGGGATTTTTAACAATTTACAGTTGTGAAATGCTGGGCAGAGGGGGGAGTTTGTGAGCCTTTGTAGGCAGTTGTGTGTTTGTGTGTCTGCGTGTGGCATGGGGACTGTAGTGGATAGGAACTGCACTGTAGGCATTGTTAATGTGTTTCATGATCAAAACAGCTCTTGACTGAATTCCCAAGTCTCAGAATGGACTAAGTTGGGGGAGGGACACTGCTTCGAGAGAACCAAGACGATGGTGTTGGAATCCCATGTTGCAAGATCTGAGGCTTCCTGTTTTTGCCCTTGCCTATTAAATGAAAAGGCATGATAGAACCAACTGGGAATCATGGAATTGCAGTATGAACTCCTATTGGCGGGGGCGGGGATAAACTGCAGCAACACTTGTATTTTTATTTACTAGAAACATTTTAGTAGTAAAGTAAAATTTTGTACTCAAAATACTAAGTTGTTAAGATTCCGTTATTAGAAGGCTATGTCATTCTTTTCATTTCATTATGTTTGCTTGCATGTGCAAGAAACACAGTGCCATCATCCGAGATTTAGGGTGTGTCACCCCTCTTCCAATTCAGTCAGTGTGTTGTGGCGCGGCCTGTAAGCCAGTGCATGCTGGGGCTGTCTATGACGAGCTCCAAAATGCAGTGGCAAGGCAGAAAGGGGAGCTTACGCTTCAGTGAGCAGCGAGCAGATATCGCCTGCCCGCGCAGCCCCTCACACACACACACACACACACACACACACACACAAAGCACGCATACTGCATGCTGCCCTCCCCCCTGCACACACGTATAGCCGGCCAGGGGTGCCCAATCCTATTAGCTGTGCGCGCGCCCCCAAAGTTTCCAAATGCCACGCTGGGTGCCCACCCAACGTGGCAAGTCGATGGCAGCCGACTGGGTCCCAATCCCCATCGGCTTCACTCGTCCCCACCCCATGCTATCGCCGACGGGGTGCCCAATCCCATCGGTTTACCCCCGAATACAAGGTGCCACTGGGAGCCCACCACAGCATGGCAACAATGCCATGGCCGACAGGGGTGCCCAATCCTCGCCGGCTCCACTCCCCCCAGCCATCTCTTCTGCCACGCTGGGAGCCCACCCCAGCATGGCAAACATCCCACCGTCTTTTTTTTTTACCTTTAAAGCAAAACGGTCCCACGCGAGTCTTCCTGCCCCCACAACCCGCACTCCACCACTGCGCACCCTGCCTCCCCACACCCTCCTCACCCCATACTTACCTCCTCCGAGCTCAGCGCCGACGATCTGCAGTGGACCGGGAACATGTCTGCACTCTTCAAAGCCGACCGCGAACTGAGGAAATGCCGGTAAGCTGTATAATGGGCTAGACAGGGTTTTTTCAACTTTGTTGCATATCTCAGGCATTTTTTGGAATTTTTGCACCAAATTTTCAACATGGGGTTTTTGGGACCCCTTCTCATGAATGATGTCACTATCATGGAGTTATTCGGGCCCAAAGAGTGATTTCACAGTCACTGCGCCGAAATCACCTTCGGGACCAATTAACGAACGACTACCAGTGTTCATAAGGTGGCTCAAGAAGCTCATTTTGAAAATTTAGTGGAAAAATTCCATGACACAATTCATGACACTGTTCATGAGCAGAGGTCTTAAAATGGCTATGTTGAAAATTTGGTGAAAAAATTCCTAAAAATGACTTGTTTTACGAGCGTGCGTTGCACAGTTCCTACGCATGCTCGTAAGTTCGCGAAATTTCAATATTTTCACTCCAGATTTTCAGCATTGCCATTTACCACACTTCTTATGAGTAGTACAGCTGTCATTTCACATCTCACCCAAAGCGTGTTTCCGCCCATGTGGCGCGATACGGCGGTCATGTCTTGAAAATCAATGTCTGGGACAAATTAAGAAAATCACAGTGACACTGTTCATGAGCAGAGGTCTTAGAATGGCTATGTTGAAAATTTGGTGGCATCCCTAAAAATGACTGTTTTCGTGTGCGTGCGCAGTTGCCTATGCATGCCTCGTAAGTTTGCGAATTTTCAATATTTTCACTCCAGATTTTCAACATTGCCATTTTACCACACTCTTCATGAGTAGTACAGTCACGCATCTCAGCCAACATGTGTTTCGCCATGTAGCACACAATGGCGCAGCCGGGTGTGCGTAAATCAATGTACGGACAATTAAGAAAATCACAGTGACACTGTTCATGAGCACAGGTCTAAAATGGCTATGTTGAAAATTTGGTGAACAAATTCAAAAATGACTGTTTTATGAGCATGCGTGTACAGCTCCTTGCACGTCAGGAGTTCGCAATTTTCAATATTTTCACTCCAGATTTTCAACATTGCCATTTTACCACACCTTCTTATGAGTACTACAGCTGTCATTTTCACATCTTGCCCAAATGTGTTTCGACCATGTAGCGTATGAAAGTGGCGTACAGTCGATGCTAAATCAATGTATGGGACACATTAAGAAAATCACAGTGACACTGTTCATGAGCAGAGGTCTTAAAATGGCTATGTTGAAAATTTGGTGAAAAATTCTTAAAATGACTCTTACAGCGCAGCATTGCAGTTTCTATGCATGCTCATAAGTTTGGCAATTTAATATTTTCACTCCAGATTTTCAACATTGCCATTTTATTACACTTCCTTATGAACAGCACAGCTGCCATTTTCATATGCCTTAAAATGTGTTTTCGCACATGTAGCGCCGCAATGGTGCTGTTGGTGTGCAAAAGCAATGTTTGTGACAGATTAAGAAAATCACAGTTACACTGTTCATGAGCAGAGGTCTTTATTTATTTATTTAGTTTTTGTTAACCGGGTAAGTGCGCTAGTCAGCAAGTGACTGTTTTCAGGCACGACCCGGAGAGTAAATTACAACACACAAGAGTACAGCCAGATTATTAAGACAACAGTACAAAAATGCAGAGAGAAATACATATGGCAATGTAACATACATTAGTAAACAAAAATATACTTTAGCACTTGATCATGGAATATACTCAAAATGTGAATAGTAGAAGGCAGAAAATAAGAGAGATAGGCATTAGTAGAAAAGACACAAGGAAGGAAAACTGGCAAAAGGATGGGAGGAGAGATTAAGTGGAAAGGAGGTGCCGTCAGATACGAACAGCAGGGGTGAGTACCAACCTGCGGCGGACCCATGGAGCCGAAAGGCGGCAGGCGAAGAGAGGGTGGGTAGGGGAGCGCAGTAGACGGCAAGCAGCGGTAGGGAGGTAGGAAAAATACAGCCGGGTTGGTGGAACCGATAGACGCAGGGCGAGAGTGAGGATGCCGTGAGGGGATAGAGGCAGAGGAGTTGGGATGCAATAGCGGTAAAAGTGCCAAGTCAAGCCGAGCCAGTGGAACCAAGAGACAGCAGGGCAGGGAAGGGGGTCGGCAGATCGGTGGGAGTAAGCGTAGTAGGTGGAGAGAGGTGACTAAGCACAGCCAGGAGGGTGGGGACTAAGGAGGGGCATGGATGAGGTAGGAACAGGTAAAGGTGAGTTTGGTGGGGAGTGGCAAAAAGGGGGGAAGAGGATATAACAGAAGAAGGGGGGGGAAGAGAGCAGCAGTGGGGTTAAGTGAGGAGAGGCTGTGAAGTGAAGATAAGAATGTCATGGAGTAGAATAGCGACTTACAATTGTCAACAGCTAACATTAGGCTTACAAAGAAACGGGTTAAGGCAACATTAATTACAAGGCACAAAATAAAACATTAATTACAAGGCACAATATAGAACACCCATTTGGACAGGCAAAAGTGCTGCAATGAGGAAACAGTACAAATGCAGCGGATCAGGTAGGGTCAAAGCAAACACATTTGTCCATAGTAGTGAGGAAAGTCCTGAGGTTGCTCTTAAAAGTCACATGAGTGGAGACATCTCTTAGATCCTGAGGTAGTAGGTTCCATAGGTGGGGGCAGCATGATGGAAGGAGCCCATGCCTTTTTAGTCCGACAAAGGGATGGATAGTAAGGTCTGATCAGCCGATCTAAGATTCCTTGTGGGAATGGCCGGCCTGAGGAGATCAGACAGGATAGCAGGCTTGGACGTCCTTAGGATGGAATCAACTAAATTATACAAGTAGTACTGCCTGGTAGAGGAAGGAGAGAGCCAACCAAGGTCCTGATATAAGAGACAATGATGCTGCAGCCGAGGTGCTTTGGTTGCATACCTGCACACATTATTGAAGGTAGTATCCCATAGTTGCAGTGAAGATTTAGTGGCCAAGGACAGGATGGGACACCCATATGTAGGGTTGGCAATAGAATGCCTCTGGCTATCGCCAATTTAGCAGCAGGGGTGAGCAGGTATTTGGTTCTGTAGGCAGCCCCAATTTGCAGTTAATTGACTTGCAGGTTTCCTGTATATGTGCTTTCAGGTCCAAGGTTTGATCCAGGTGGATTCCAAGGTAATGGCTATCTTGAAAATTTGGTGACAAAGTCATAGTATTTAATGTATACGAGTGAGCATTCTGCGCGGTTTCACGCACCTAGTAAGTTCATGACTTTGTAATATTTTAAGTCCAGATTTTCACCAGTGGCATTTTCCACACTTCCTTATTTACAGTACAGCTGTCATTTTTCTAGCGTGGCAAGTGTGTGTTCACACTTTCAGCGCAGAGATGCAGAGATGCTTGGTCGCTGTGGAAATCATTGTTCGGGACAGATAAAGAAAACCACAGTGACACTGTTCATGATCGGAGGCACCAAAATGCCTGAGTTGACAATCTGCTGTAAAAAATCCCCAACCTAATTATATACGTGGTTGACAGTTCTATATACGCTCGTGACTTCACCATTTTTAAATATTTTACTGCAGATTTGCAACATTGCCATTTTTACACCTCCCGTGAACAGTACAGCTGTCATTTTACATCCTGTTCAGAATGTTTTGCTCCTGTGGTGCTAAATGCCGCAGTCGCTGTGCATAAGCAGCTTTCGGCTAACAACCTGATATGCCCCCTATTCATGAGGTGGGGTCACAAAAAAACCACGTTGAACATTTGGAGTGAAAATACCAACGAATACCTGAGGTATTAGGGTTTGCAACCATAACACCCAACCCTGTAGAGAATGACAGGCATCAGGGGTGTGACTTGAGATTCTTGCCTGTAATGCTCATACCATTCCACACCCTGCAGCCAGTGAGAGGCATCGAGGTATGCCTTGGACTCTTCGGCCCCAATGTTCACCCCATTCTCCTATATCGCACTCCATCTCACCGTGATTTCTAATGGAATGGGAGATATGGGCCAAAGACCCTAAGTGAACACCATCACACTTGTCGTGTCTGCAGGGTGGTGTGGTGAAATGGCTTGGTCATATGCCTGACAACCCAAAGGCACACCCCAATGCCTGTCACTCTCTGCAGGGTGGTGGTGGGTTGGCTTCAGTTCAATACTTCACTGCCATTCCTATTACGCAGCTCTGTAACTTCTACACTACCACTGCCAATGCCAGCAAGCAAACATTCGGCATTGACAAATGCTTGTTTTATGTTGGCTTGCTGCACTTGCGCTAAGTCAGCGTCTTGGACAGTGCAGATTGGAGGCCACGCCACTGTTGGGCCAATGCAGAGGCACGCATCGGTAGGTGCGTCCCTCATTCCCCAATCAGCCTGCATGCGGCGACACACCATGCATGCTAATGTGGCGACACATCTAAGAAAGGTCTGCTGCAATCGAGCAAAAGCTCGTCAGGCATAGCCGGACCCTTCCTGCGTGCTCGCCACATGCTGCTTGGTAACTGTGCTTCTTCAACAGCCGACTTCAGGGTGCCCAATCCCCAGCCGGCTTTCTGTGCGCACAAATTTGCAGACGGGAGCCCCTCCTCGTCGGCATACAGCAGCCTCCCCATTTCCTATATGCCGAGGGGGTGCCCAATCCCCCTCGGTTCTTGCCTCCTCCCCGCTTTCATTATGTGCCGATGGGGGAGCCCACTCCCAGTCAACATAAATCAGCTCCCCTGCATTTCTTATATGCCGAGGGGGGTGCCCAATCCCCCTCGGCTCTTGCCTCCCCCCCGGCTGTCATTGTGTGCCGACGGGGTGCCCGATCCCCGTCAGCATAACTTCACCCACCATTATCTGCCGACGAGGGTGCCCAATCCCCCGTCGGCTGCAACAACCCCCCAAAACAGTTAGGTGGCACGCTGGGAGCCCACTCCAGCATGCCAAGTTCCCTGAAAAGAAAAAACTGTCCGCGATGTTAGTTTTTTTTTTCTTCCTGTAACAAAAAGGTCCCTCATAGTCTCCTGCCCCCCACCCTCCCCACCCCCTCACCCCATACTTACCTCCAGTCCGGTAGCGACGATCTTTGGTGGACCGGGAACACGTCTGCACTCTTCAAAGCCGACCGCGAACTGAGGAAATGCCGGTAAGCTGTATAATGGAATGAATAGGGTTTTTTCAACTTTGCTGCATATCTCGGGCATTTGTTGGAATTTTGGCTCCAAATTTTCAACATGGGGTTTTTGGGGCCCCTCCTCGTGAATTCTATCACTGTCATGGTGTTAATCGGCCTCGAAAGGTGATTTCGTAGTCACTGTGCGAAATCACCTTTTGGGACCCATTAACGAAATGACGGTGCCAGTGTTCATGAGGTGGCCTCTCAAAAAGCCTATGTTCCAAATTTGGTGGAAAAAATCCAACAAATGCCTGTTCTACGAGCGTGCGTTGCGCAGTTGCTACGCAGGCTCGTAACTTCGCGCATTCACAATATTTCAACGCTGGATTTTCAGCATTGTCATTTTTGTACACCTCCTTGTGAACAGTACAGCTGTCATTTTCCACATCCTGTCCGAAATGTGTTTCTGCACTTCCGTGCTGATGCACAATCGCTGTGGAAATCAGTGTTTGGCCAGATTATGAAAATGACAGTGACACAGTTCATGAGCAGAGGTCCTAAAATGCCTATGTTGAAAATTTGGTGATGATACTCCATAAAATGACTATGTTACAAGCGTGCGTTGGCAGATTGCTCGCACGTTCGTGCCGTTGTGCATTTGTGATATTTTCACTCTGGATTTTCATCATTGACACTTTTCCGCACCTCTTGATGAACAGTACAGCCGTCATTTCACATATCCTGCCCAAAATGTGTTTTCGCACTTCCGGCACAGAATAGCGTGGTCGCTGTGCAAAATCACTTCTTGGGAGACTTTGAGGAAATAACAGTGACACTGTACATGAGCAAAGGTGCTAAAATACTTATGTTGAAAATTTGGTGCCGAACGCCCATAAAATGGCAGTGTTCCAAGCGTACGTTGCATATTTCCCATGCACCCTTGTAACTTCGCAAATTTGATATATTTACATGCCACATTTTCAACATTGGCATTTTTTTACACCTCCTTATGAACTGTACAGCTGTCATTTTTCACATCCTGCCCAAAATGTTTTCCCGCACTGCACTACCAAAGCTAATGCCAGCGCGAGAACATTCGGCATTGACAAATGCTTGTTTGAATTTTGGCTCTAGATTTTCAACATGGGGTTCTTGGGACCCCATCTCTTGAACACATCCACTGTCATTTTGTTACTGAGTCCCAAAAGGTGATTTTGTGGTCACTGCACGGCATCACCTTTTGGGACCAATCTAACAAAATGACAGTGCCATTGTTTATGAGATGGGGTCCCAGAAAGCCTATAAGTTAGTAAATTTGGTGAAAAATTCCAAAGATGACCATGTTACGAGTGTGCGATTTGCAGTTTCCACATGCTCTCAGAATCTCGCAGTTTTAATGTTTTCACTCCAGATTTTCAACATTGCCATTTTTCATACCTCCTTATGAATAGTACTGCTGTCATCTTTCATCCTGCCCAAACTGTGTTTTCGCACATCTGACGCACAATGGCTCAGTCACTGTGGGAAATCAACTTTCGGGACAGATTAACAAAATTGCAGTGCCACTGTTTATGAGCAGAGGTCCAAAAATGCCTGTGCTGAAAATTTGGTTAAAACAATCCCCAAAATAATTGCATTACAGGCGTCATGATGCCCAGTTTCTCACACGTTCATGACTTGCCTAATTTTCATATTTTCACTCCAGATTTTCAAAATTGCCAGGGTCACAAAAGTCCATGTTGAAATATTGGAGTGAAAATGCCTCGGGCGTTAGGGTTTCCAACCGTAATGCCCTACCCTATAGAGACTGACAGGTGCCAGGGGTGTGAATTGGGATTGTCTGACGTAATGCTCACGCCATTCCACCCCCACTCCCACCCTGCAGCCAGTGACAATCATCAAGATGTGCCTTGGACGCTTTGGCTCCAAAGTTCACCCCACTGTCCTATACTGCACCCATCTCAGTGTATTTCCTTATGGAATGGGGTGAGCGTAAAGCCCGAAGACCCCAATGCACACCGCGACACTTGTCGGTGTCTGCAGGATAAGGAGAGGTGAAATGGCATGAGCACTATGGCCAACACCCAAAGGGACACCCCAGTGCCTGTCAGTCTCTGCAGCGTGCGGGTGGGTTGGCATCAGTTCAATACTTCACTGCCATTCCTATTATGCATCTCTCTAACTCCTGTACTATCAATGCCAATGCCAGCAAGCCAACATTCGGCGCTGATAAATGCTTTCATATTTTTATACTTGTTAGCAAGATCAGCAATTGCCCATTTTCACAAACCATGCTTTCAAATAAAAAACATACAATATGATGAAACCGGTTTTTTTTTTCTGTCCTTTTCCTGGTCTCTCAGACTCATTACATTCTGATGTCATTTTAGTCCTCAGAATCTGGTTATTATATTCCGATGCTTTTGCAGAATGAGAGAGAATAGGTGCTATTAGAGGAGACTGAAATATTCACATGAGTTAAAGTCATAAGATGAATGAAAGTGAAGTTGATAACTACACAGTTATTTAAATATGTAGCAATACCAAAATTCAGGAAAAGCTGAAAATAATTATTAAAACTTTTTTAAATAGTGTAATTTTATCGTCAATACAAAAAAAATAGTATGGATACTATGTATTTGCCGTTTTGGCTGTGTGAAATACCAGTGTGCTGTGATGGGCAGACTCGATAGACCGATGATGGGCTTAATCTGCTGGCTTCTATTTATGTATGTATGTTTGTATAACTAAAAAACATGTATCAATAACATACTGAAAAAGGTTCATATAATGTTGATAATACAGAATTTTATTGACACATGAACAGTATCAATAGAGCTAATTGTTGATGACTGAACTCAACGCTTTCATTCAAAAAAACACTGTTCCAAAGGTTGAACTTTTAAAAGATAGTTTCTCTAAAATGGGATAAATTTGTGATTAGGACTAGAAACTTAATTTTTTTAATGGAAGCTTTGAGTCAGCTCAGTTGATATTGATAAGATATTGCCACAGTTGCCATGTATCGCCATAAAAAAATAAAATGGTTCACAAAATTTTTTAAAATACTGTTATTTTTAACAATATATATTATTTTATAAAATGGGTAAGAAAAACGTGTGATTGGCTGAAACACACCACATGACCGTGCATTATTCCATAACGACCGAACACCTGCACTTCTTTTCATCTCTCAAAATCTTCTGGAAATTTCATAAGACAGGTAATCCACTACAGTGCATGTGGTTGTGGTCCAATATCGCATGCCTTGGGTGATTAGGTGCACTCAGCCTGCAGCTTCATATCTCATAACACACCCAAAGGCATGTGTCATGTCTGAAACGACTGCACAACCTGCAGTGGATTATCTATTATATATTATGTGTACTGCATAGACGTATGGCGACACAAACTTGAAACATAAATCTGTCCACCAGATAAGGACTGCTTAGCACCCTAGTCTGACCATTTTGCCCTGCCTACTTTCCCCCCAGACCCTGCCTAATCTCTGGCTACCCCCAACTTGCTTCCTGGCTAAGATTCCTTATGCCTATCCCATGCATGCTTGAGGACCACCATGGCCCCCACTACCTCCACTGGAAGATCATTCAGGCATCCACCACTTTCAGTGAAGAAACACTTTGTCTCATCCCTCCTGATTCTCCCTTCCAGGTTCATTGCTGTCCCCTTGTTCTATGCATTCTCTGACAAATACTTTCCATCTGTGCCTTGTTCAACCCCATGAGATATATATCTTCATATACCCCTCTCCCTCTTCTCTTCCAGGGTGTACATGTCAAGATCCCTTAATCTCTCCTCATAGGGCTTCTGATGTAGCCCCTACTCCATTAGTTACCCTCCTTTGTACTGCCTCCCCCCAATGTCCTTCTCCAGATGTGGTCTGCAGAGCTAGACACAGTACTCCAGATGGGGTCTCACCAACAGTATATACAGTGGCAACACCATCTCCCCTCCTTCTGCTAGTGATACCTCTCCCTATGTACCCTAGCATCTTACTAGCCTTACCTACTGCCTTGTCACACTGCCTCACCCCTTGAGGTCATCCGATATGATTACTTCCGGTCTCTTCTCCATCTACTCAGCCTTGGGGTTTCAGTGCCCTAGGTGCATTATTTTGCACTTTCTCGCACTGAAACCCAGTTACTTACTTTTGACCACTCTTTGAGTTTTCTTGGGTCTCTGCACATTCTCGCCACCCCCTCTGGGGTGTCCATCCTATTGCAGATGTTGGTGTCATGTGCTAAGAGATAGTATGCCTTTCTTTCCAGCTCCCTGCAATGTCACTTATATATGGGATATGCTGTGGGCTGACCAAAAATATCACATTTATTTTTATCTGTAGGGTTTGATCTCTATGACCTGGGAGTAGCAGAGATAAAATAAATGTGATATTTAGCAACCATGGCATATATCATTTATACAATGACAGTGCCTCTCTGGCAAGATCAGTTTTTCTGAATGAAGAGTTAACTCTGTTTGATTTCACTGCTCTGTTTTTAAATGCAGAGATGTCATTGTGATGCCATCAGGCATTATGCAAGCTGTTCTCCCATTGGTTGACAGCTGCTTTATGAGCAGCCTAAAGTGGAAATAAATGTGGATTACTTACTCCCCTAAGGTTGAAATAAATGATTTATTTCTACTTCAGGCCTGTCTGTGACAATAAATGCATTTATTTGTAAACTTTTATTCTCGCTGTCATTGTATAAAAGACATTAAGGAAACATAGACACATAGACTTTGATGGCAGATAAGGACCGCTTGGCCCACCTAGTCTGCCCATTTCCCAACCTAGAGGATAAGCTGCAGATCCTATTTAACTAACAGCCTATTTCTTCCTTCCCCCCCACAAAACTGCCTTATGTCTGTCCCATGCATTCTTGAATTCTCCCACAGTTTTAGACCCCACAACCTCCTCAGGAAGGCTGTTCCATGCGGCCACCACCCTCTCTGTGAAAAAATACTTCCTCACATTGCCCCTGAGCTGTTCCCCCTCTGTCTTCAAATTGTGTCCCCTTGTTCTTGCACATCTCTTTTTCTGAAAGATGCTACCCTCTTGGACTTTGTTGATTCACTGAGGTGCCTAAACGTTTCTATTATGTCCCCACTCTCCCTCCTTTCCTCAAGGGTATACATATTAAGCTCCTTTAGTCTCTCCTTGTATGGCTTCTCTTGCAGACCATGCATCATTTTAGTTGCCCTCCTCTGAACTGCCTCCATCCTGTCTATGTCCTTGCGGAGATGGGGTCTCCAGAACTGGACACAGTATTCCAGATGGGGTCTCACCAACTGTCTATACAGGGGGATAACAACTTCCTGTTTTCTGCTGGTAATGCCTCTCCCTATACATCCCAGTATTCCCCCAGCCCTCCCTACCACCTTCTCACATTGCTTGCTAACCTTAAGGTCATCTGAAATGATATCCCCCAGGTCCCTTTCCATTTTTGTTGTCGATACTACCTCCCCCCCCATTGTGAAATCTTCCCCTGGGTTTTTGTTTCCCAGGTGAATTATTTTGCACTTCTTTGCATTGAATCCAAGCTGCCATACTTCTGACCAGTCCTCCAACCTTGCCAAGTCCCTTCTCATCCTTTCCACGCCTCCTTGTGTATCAACCCTGTTGCAGATCTTTGTGTCATCTGCAAAGAGACATACATTTCCTTCCAGTCCCTCTGCAATGTCACTTATAAAGACATTAAAAAGGACTGGACCCAGTACTGAATCCTGCGGTACCCCACTAGTAACCCCTCTTTCTTCAGAGTGGACTCCATTTACAATTACCGTCTGTGTCCTGTTGTCCAGCCAATGTTTTACCCAGGCTACCACCCTAGGACCCACTCCCAGGCTGGTTAATTTGACTATTTGTCTTTTGTGTGGGACTGTGTCAAATGCCTTGCTAAAGTCTAGGTAGGCTATGTCCACAGCCCCTCCCTGGTCTACTACTTTGGTCACCCAGTCAAAGAAACAATTAGTAGTCTGACATGACCTTTCCACTGTGAACCCATGCTGCCTTGGGTCTTGTGCCCCACTAGCCTCTAGGTACTCAACAGTTCTTTCCTTCAGAAGTGATTCCATCACTTTCCCTACCACAGAGGTCAAGCTGACAGGTCTGTAGTTTCTTGCCTTGGTCTTGGTCCCACTTTTGTGAAGGGGAATCACATCTACCTTCCTCCAGTCCTCATGTACCACACTATCCTCCCATGATTTGTAAAAAAGGGTAGTCAGTGGTGTCACTCGTTCTCTGCTTAATTATTTTAGAATTTTGGGGTGAATTCCATCTGGCCCCATTGCTTTGTACACCTTCAGTTTTAGGAGTTCTTTCAGAACCCTTTCTTCTGTGAAAGGTCTGGGATCAACTCCCCCTCTCCAGAGTGCTTCTGTTAATTGGATTAGGCACCTCCCCCACCTCCTCTTTTGTGAACACTGAACAGAAGTATTCATTCAGTATCCCTGCTTTTTCACTGTCCCTCTCTGCCCACCCACTGTCCATTCTATTCAGCCTCACTATCCCTCCCTTTGTCTTTCTACGCTCCCTGATATACCTGTAAAAGGTTTTATCCCCCTTCTTAACTGAGTTGGCTATCTTTTCCTCAGTTTCGGCCTTTGGTATTCTGACTACTCTCCCTGCTTCCTTCTGCTTTAACTGGTACAGCTCTCTTTCCTGCTCCTTCTGTGTTTCCTTATACTTTCTAAATGCTATCTTTTTCTCCCTAACCTTCCCCGCCACCTCTTTTGAGAACCATAGTGGCTTTTTTCTTTCGTTTTGATTGTTGCTTCACACAAAGGCTTGTTGCCTCTGTGATAGCAGTTTTGATATTTCCCCATTGTTGCTCCACCCCTCCTTCTATCCTGTTTGCTAGTGCTTTTCTAAGGCACTCTCCCATCTTGCCAAAGTCAGCCCTCCTGAAGTCCAGGACCCTCACTTTTGTATGGCTTGACTCTGTAGCTGAGTTTATCGTGAACCACACTGTTTGGTGGTCACTTGTTCCTAAATGGCTACCCACTTCTAGATCTGAGATCCTCTCACTGTCCCCATTTGAGAGTACGAGGTCTAAGATTGCTCCTTCACGAGTAGGTTCCAAAACTAGCTGTCTGAGGCATGCCACCTGAAGGGCACCGAGAATGGCCCTGATTTTGGATGTGGCTGCAGCAAAGGTGCTCCAATTAACATCTGGCATATTAAGGTCCCCCATCAACAGTATCTCCCCTTTCTCTGCTGTCCTAAGTATGCCTTCTATCATATCCTTGTCCATTCCCTCCCCCTGACATGGGGGTCTGCATACAACCCCTGTGAGGATTGTGGTGCCATTTTCAGTCTCTAAGGTGACCCAAAGTGCCTCCTCTCCTCCCTGTTTACTCTTTTGTTCAGTTGCTTTTATCCCTTCCCTTACATAGAGAGCTACTCCGCCCCCTCTTCTCCTCTCCTTTCTCTCCTGTAGGTTGTGTACCCTGGTATGTTAACATCCCAGTCATGGTTCTCTGTGTACCATGTTTCTGTGACTGCTATGATATCCAGGCATCCCTCTTCCATCAAGGCCACCAGTTCAGGGAGCTTGTTGCCCAGACTATAGGCGTTGGTACTCATTACCCTCCATTTCTTGATGGCCTTACCCCTTTTTGCCCTATCCCTGTCCTTATTGCATTTGTCACTTTCTCCATTTACCCCTACGCTTCTCCCTATCGACATCTCTATGTTTGTGTTTACCTCACTTAGTACCCTGATTTTTTTTTTTTTTTTTTTTTGGGGGAGGGGGTCTAGGATTTCCCTGCCAAAGTACTGAGTCCTGAGGTACCCCGTTAGTCACTCTCCCTTCCCCTGAGTGAGTTTCGTTTACCATCACCCTCTGCCACCTATCCATCAGCAAATTTAGTACCCAATTTACCACTTTAGGTCCCACCCCCAAACTGCCCAGTTCCCTAATGAGCATTCTGTGTAGTACGGTGTTGAATGTCTTGCTGCAGTCTAAGTAGGCCTTGACCACCCCACCTGATCTATTTCCCAGTCACCCATTTGAAGAAATCTGTCAGGTGTGTCTGGCATGATCTCCCACCACCATGAATCCATGCTGCCTTGGGTCTTGTAACCGCTGCATTCAAGATACTCCACAATCCTTTCCTTTAAAAGTGACTCCATTAACTTCCCACCACTGATGCCAGACTGGCCGGCCTGTAGTTGCCAACTTCCTCCTTGCTGCCACTTTAATGAAGCAGGACTATATCTGCCCTTCTCTAGTCCTCTGGAACCACTTCTGTTTTCAGTGAGTTGTTTAAGAGGGCTGTCAGAACTACAGCCAGTGTCTCCATGAGGAAACTCAACACCCTTGGATGTACCCTGTCCAGCCCCATAGCTTTTTCCACATTCAGATTTGCAAGTCCTTTCAGTACTTTCTCGTCTCTAAATAGACTTGTATCTGCCTCCTTCCCCCAGTGTTTCTGCTGCTGTTATGTGTCCATCCTTTCCCATTCTGATGAAAAGACTGAACAGAAGTATCTGTTCAGGACATCTGCTTTTCCTGATCCTTCTCTGCAGCTTCCCCCCACCCACCCTTTTAGCCTCACAGTCCCTCCCCTTGCCTTCCTCTTCTCACTTATGTACCTAAAAAAGGTCTTGTCCCTTTAGTTGCCCTTGGCAATTCTTTCCTCAGTTTGCACTTTACACTCCTTATGCTTCCCCTGCTTCTCTTTGTTTCTCTTGGTACAGTGACCTCCTCTCCTCTTCCGTCTGCATCACCTTGTACCTCCTGAATGCAACCCTTTTGGCCTTAACCTTTTCAGCCAGCTCCTTTGAGAACCACAGCAGTCTCCTTTTCCTCAGAAGTTTGTTGCCTTCAGGGGTTTGCTGCCTCCAGGCTAGACTACCATAACGTTCTCCACCTTGGGGTTAGTGGGGGTATGCTGCAGGGCCTACAGCTGCTACAGAATGCAACTGCCCAGTTACTTATAGGCCTTTCTAGATCATGCCATATTTCACCAGCAGTGCAAGATCTGCACTGGTTGCCAGTGAAGTGGCGTATCTTGATTACAGTGGGTTCGTTAGCCTACAAAGCCATACACAGACTGGGTCTGGACTACCTGGCTGAGCTCCTGCACCCGCACATCCCTGTTCCGATCCACCAGGGAGGGCCTTCTAGTGGTTCCTGGGGCTAGACTGAAGACCTCTGGGGACCAGGCTTTTGAGGTAGCAGGCCCGGCCCTTTGGAATTCCCTGCCCAGAGTCTTGAGGGAGGCACCCTTGGTAGAGGCGTTTTAGAGGCTTGAAAACATGTTTCAGCAAGCAGTTGGGGATGAGTAGTAACTTCATACTTCAGCACATCTTAATTGTTAAATCTGTTTTTTGTCAACTTTGTTGTATAAGTTATATAGTTATTTATTTGTTGTTTATCTCTGTGGTTTAATGGGATTAATTAACCAACAATTTATATTTTATTGTAATGGCCCCTGGGAAAGGCCTACAAACAAGTACTACTGCTACTGTGCCATCCCTTAACTTTTCCCACTGTTCCTCCACTCCTCCCACACCATCTCCCACTGCCCCACCACATCGCTAGGTGATTCTGAAACAGTCACCCATTTTTAAAAATCTGCCCTCCTGAAGTCCAGAACCATTGTCCTTGTGTTTTTCTGCTGCCATCTGCATGTTGAGCCACATTGTACGGTGGACGCTGGCCCCCAGGTGGCCTCCCACCTTGACATCTGCAACACTATCCCAGTTTCTGAACACCAGGTCCAGTGTTGCCCCATCATGAGTGGGCACCTAACTAGTTGCCTGAGTAACGCCCCCTGCAGGGAATCTAGGATGTCCCTACTTCTGGCTGAGGGTGCAGCTGGAAGGCATCAGTTATCATCGAGTAGACTGGCATCCCCCACCAGCACCACCAAACCTTTTCCTGCCATTGCAATCCGTCAATCAAAGGATTTGAGATGCCCAATAAAAGAAATGAATGATAAAATTCCAATGTTAAAATATCACAATAAACTTGGAGAGACAAAGTTACAAAATAAAATAGCTAGACATTGGAATAAACTACCAATACATTTAAGGAACATAAATAATCTGTCCATTTTTAAATTTGCACTGAAAGATTATTTGCAGACTGATTGTATATGTAAGTAAGTTGATGATTTATAATGTATAGATTTGTTGTATGTACAATGTATGTCATAGTTTGTACCAAAGATGTTTGTGTGGTATTTGTTGTTTTTATTATATTTGTACTTAAAGAACACAGGACTTTAGTTGAAAACAGGGCCTTTGGTCCTAATCTTTATGTTCCTGTATAAAATAAAGTTTTATCATCATCATTAGCTGATGGTTCCCCTCAGTTCCTTTCAGTTCCTCCCCTGCATTGGAGATCTGTAGATCACTTCAACAGGAAAAGTGGCTCTAGCTCCTGTCTTGAAGGTGACCCACAGTATCCACCAACCCTTCCTTTCACTTCGGAGCCCTTGATTTCCGTCCACTTCTTGATACTCCTCCCTTACATACAGCACCATCTCCTTCTCTCCTTTCTTCCCCACCTTATCCTTCCTGAACTGAATATAGCCTTGTATGCCCATGTTCCAGTCGTGGTTCCCTTAGTGCACGTGGCTCAAGTATGTCTATGATGCCTCTAGGTCTGGAATTGTATTTCAAGGACTCCTTGAATTTGTACACATGGCCTTCCACACCTTGTTCCCACTCTGCCTGCAACCCCCCTTCCTTCCCTTATGCCCCACCTCCTTTTCTCCTTTCCTGTTGCAACTCTTGCTCCCATCCCCCTTGTCCTGTACTACACAGTTGCTATCTTTATTCTTCTCCCTGGGGGTTTCTCTCCCTGGGTCCTCCCTTCTTTTTTTTTGTACTCGGCTTTATTAGTAGCATACAATCTTAGCTGTACATCATCTTGAGATACTGTGTACAAGGCATGTACTGCAATAGCATATAACAGTAATATCAAAAGTTCAAGTAACAAACTGATTAACTGGGGTCCTCCCTTCTCGTTGCTTTAGTCTGTTGGGGGGAGGTAGTTTATGCCTCCCCTTTTCCTTCTGCCACCTCTCTTGGCTAGTTTAAATGTTCAACAAAGTAACATTTTAAACCTTCCACTGTGTACTGCGGTTCCCCTCCCCGATGAATGACGGTCGTCACCTCTGTATAGGCCCACATCCTTCCAGGTTAATCCCCAGTCCCCAGTGTAGCTGAGCCCCTCTTCTGTACATCATTTCTTCAGCCATGAGTTGAAGCTCCTGGTGCGGAGGACCCTATCCTCCCCCTGGTCGTAGACAGGTAGTACCTTAACAAAAGCCACTGTGTCTGCTACCTGCCCACACCTCCCCAGTTCCCTGAAATCCCCCCCTGAACAATCCCAGCCCCATCCCTAGCTACATCTTTAATTCCCAAGTGGACAGTGACATCCACCCCCTGCTCCACTGCTCTAGCAATCCTTAGGATGTGCTGTTTATCCATCCGAGGATAACTTTATCATTTGGATCTGTATATGTTGATCGGACTCCAAGCTTTCATTAACAACAACAAAAAAAAAAATATAACTTTCATGATTAACAGTTCAAATGTAACTTCTTCCAAAATATAATTTAAAGTATTATAAAATTATCACAAAAGATTATTTCTGGAAATGGTCAAAATATACTAGCGGGTCTAAGAATAAACACATTCTTTTCTAGTTTTTACTCCCAATTATGAAATGTTTTTCTTTCCTTGTAGGTTTTTCCTCCTGAGCCAGTTGCTCCTTTTGGCATCTCCCAGTCACCTGCTCCCACCTAATAATGTGACCGCCAAGGTGAACTGGAAACATACAGCTCAAGAGTACTGGTTGCCCTCATCCTGCCCCTGACAGTTTTTTTTTTTGCCATATACTATATTTTTTCCTCCTCAGCATCATCCACTCTGTCCTCTTTGTGGAATTTGTCCTGTGGTGGAACTCCCAGCCACACTTCTATGCTAGCCCCACTGCTCACACCACTGTGGGGATCTGAGGTGCAGGGCTCCAAAAGCACCACAGCCATCATCCCAATGACACCGGAATTTTATTTATTTATTTGGCTTTTGGCAACCGGGTAGGTACACTAGACAGCCAAATACCTATTTTTGGGTATGACCCAGGAGGGTGCAGAACAAAGTTCTTCAAACAAATACAGATTTAGAGAGCTCACAGTTCTGAGAATGGGAAAGGTACAACATGAAATATCACAAATTACAAATAGTGAACAAAGTACAAAACTAAGTTGAACAGCTATATTTTGGGATGCAGGCAAATCTGAGATGCAATAAATTAGGTAAGGGTATGAGCAAGTACAGACAGAGTGGCTAGAAACAGGTGCAGGTCATGGATAAAGTTTAGATGAGACTTATGGGCAGATTTTACTCCACTTTTTTTTTAACCCCTCTCTCCTCTCATGATTCCTAGTACTGCCAACTGTCTCTCCTACCATGGTTCCTAGTACTGCCAACTGTCAACTTGTATGCACAGATGTCTCTTGTGCCACTGAAAACTCCCTGCTGCACCTGTTGGCCTTCCTCAGCTCACCTGGCCAGCTTCCAAACCGGGTTGCCGGCAGTGTCTTTTTCATTTTCTGTGCCACCTACCACCCTGGTTAAAGTCTGCCATAACATGACGTCCTCATAAGTGGAAGAGCTGGCGGCACAAAGGAACTCGTGATCCTACTACTTCTGTCCCCTGCCCAGTAGCCATTGCTGCTGTCATAGCATTATTGAAAATCTCATACATAGCGCCATCTCTGTGCAACAGCATCAGAAACCTCGTACATAGTGCCGTCTTTTTGTTACAGCATTTAAAACCTCTTACAGACTTCCGGTGATGTCATGCACTAGGAAACAGCTAGGGTAGCAAGACTCCCTTCAGAAAAGAGCAAAATACCTCAATTTTAAAAGCTTAAAAGATGAATAAGAGAACCCAACGATAAACAAGAGGTAGCAAAATGCCTAAAAAAAGAGGTGACCTCGTTCGTGGCTGTCCCAAGCGTACAGATGGAGAGAGATCCCAGAGGAAGATTAGGAGGCGAGGACTCATGGCGTCTTGAGCCTCCATCAGGACAAAAACAAAGCCGATCAGGTCCCGCTCTCTATCTTGCAGAGACAGATGGCCCAAATGCTCTCAGAAATTCGAGATTTTAGAAAAGAAATGCGGGCAACAGTCTCAGCCCTCCGTACTGATGTGGGTAAGCTTGAGAAGAGGCAAGAAGAACACGAGGAACAACTAACTGCCACAGATCAGAGAGTTGGGGAAACCGAGCGGGCTATTGTTCAGCTGCATACACAACTAAGAAGTCTTCAAGATCGTTCGGAAGACGCTGAGAGCAGGAGCCGTCGGAATAACATCCGACTTTCAGGGCTCCCAGAGGGATCGGAAGGCTGAGTTATCCCCTTTATACAAAAGCTGCTGAGAGAAGTACTAACCCTTCCAGAAGAGATATCGCTGGAAATGGAGAGGGTACACCGTACACTTGGCCCCCGGCCTGCGGAGGGAGCCCGCCCCCGCACTCTACTAATAAAATTTCTCAGACATCAAGAAAAGGAAAGGGTGTTACATGCGGCCTGGAGGAAGGGAACTGTCCTATACGGAGCACACAGGTTGTTTTTTGAAAATGACTTCGTGCCAGAAGTAATGGCCCACAGGAGGGCCTACATCCCGGTCATGAAGGCGCTTAAAGCGGCAGGAATACGTTTTAGAACTCTCTATCCCTCAAGAATCGTGATCCACTTTAAGGAAGGCACGACGTTGATACGGCAGCTGCAGCAATCACTGAACTCAAATTGAAGAAAACAGAGATACCCCAACAGCGATCAGGTGCCGCCACCACCCCGCCTCTAAATTGGCCAGAAATATGGAATGCAGGCCAGGCGGGACTCCAGGCAGCGCCAGAACAGAGAGCCATCAGCTGATAGTCAACTCCTTGACATCTAATCTAGTGACTCATTAGAAGGTGCAGAAACCAATAACACCTAAGAACTGTCTGCAAGTACCAATATGGAATCTGATCTTGAAATTTAAAACTAAATTTAAATTGAATATAATATTACTATTATGCCAAACCCTGTCATAGTAACATAGTATAATATATTTATTAAATCAGAATTTACATTAAAATCTGAAAGTATAAAAATGATCTCAGAAAGAACAGATAGAATTAAGAGATGAGAATGAAGTACTGAAATAATATTGCAAACCCCAAACTTAGTAAAAACAATCCTAGCCACAATCACAGCTACTCAACCTCAGAATAATAGAACAAAAAATATCACCATTGAAGTAAAACCTATGCAATCTCGTACATACCTATCATACAAGTACTACTGATGAGGAGAGCTGAGATTTTAACTGGATCACGCATACTATGAAAACCATTGACTGAAAACCTCTCTGTATGAAAACGAAAGCAAGACCCGGTCTGAGGGGGAGAGAGAGTTACTGGGGCTGCCTTCCCTGTGTTCCAACAGAATGGGGTGGATGTTGTCAGTTCCAAGCCTGGGGAATAAAGCAGCTGACCCTACGGGAGCACTGGGAAGAATAGCCCTTGAGACCAACTTGGCAGGTCAGGTGTGCTGGTCTTTCAATGGGAGAGGACCTGGGTAGTCTGCGCTGACCACTGGACAGGGAGGACTGCATATACTAGCTGGTACACGTGGAACTGCCCTGGACCTGGTCGCCTCATGGGCGCTGGGACTGTTAGGGGGATGGGAGAGGAGGAGAAATCCTGCGCCGAGATTTGGGATTATGTCACGATAAGTCTGACGGGGATGGCTTGGGCCAAAGGGGGGGCGTGTGGATGCCTGGAAGCTGAAATTCTGGCCTTGCTCCAGACTCCAAAGCCAGCTGAGAGGGCATTATAAATACTAATCCTCTACATATTAGTCCCATATATGCAGTCTGGGGGGGACAGGTCCCTCGGTACTCATTATAGCTTCCAGGGGCCTGCGACCTGGTCATGACTATCACTTTTCTCTCTTATTTACCTTTTCCCCATAGGTACCTTGGTACCTTAGGCCCAGAATAGACAAGGGCTTTTTAGGTGGGTTATACACCTGCCCCGGGATCAGAGGCTTAGCCCAGATCGGTGGAAGTGCCAGTAGAAGTTTAGTTGACCAAGTTGGTCATTAGGAGATATGTTATGTATTTGTCATGGGTTGAACTATGTTCTATGGTTTGTTGGTATTATTATGTCTGTTTACAAGTCACCGAATGTATGCAATGCAGAATACAGTCACAAGCTTTATTTGACTATGAAGAGGGCTCTACGAGGGACTGGGGAAGCGGACACCAAGAAACACAATGATTATTTATAATGCAGCATGCACATTGAAGTTGCTGTCCCTTAATATCAAAGGGTCTGGCCACCCATTAAGAGATCTAGGGCATTAGCTTATATTAGAAGTCAAAATCGGATATAAACGTTTCTTAAGAAACACACATGAACCCTGCTGAGCACAGTAAATTAGCTGGATTGAGTAGGGGCAGGTGTTCCACTCGTCTTCTAGAGATGGCAGAAGAAGGGAGTAGCGATTATCATATCCCACACCCCGTTTAGGGTGGAGACCATAGTCCGACCAGAAGCCGATTGATAATGGCCCATGGGAAAATTGACATAGAGGTGACACTGGCGAGCGTTTACCTCCACGGGTATTCTGATTTCAAAACTGAGGCCTTTACTAGACACAATAATTCAGAAGACTGGGGTATGCTCATGATGGCAGGTGATTTTAACTAACTAGAACACCAAGTTGACTCCTCTAGCCAGAGATCTCAAAACAATCATCTACTCAAAAGTTTTTTAGTAAATTTGTGTCAGAGGTGGGCTGGTGCGATGTTTGGATCAAATTTCTCCCAAACACAAAAAATTACTCCTATTACTCTCCAGTGCATCAAACCTATACCCAAATCGATCATACATATACCCAAATAGAGAACCTAAACACCGTGCGGGATGCCCAACTGGGAGACATATCTATCTCAGATCATGCACCCTTAACAACTTATTGGGACTTAGACTTACAGCCGAGAAACACGCAGTGGCGGCTGAACCCATTCCACCTGCGGTCCAAAAAATTCTGGGAATTTCTCTCAGAAAGAATCACAGAAATCATAGCAGACAACCCACCACATGATTCCACACCTTCAATACACTGGGATACTATTAAAACTGTCCTTAGAGGACATATAATTAAATATACAACAGAATTAGGGAGGCAACGTAGAGACAACACTATACCCCAAATAACTCGGCAGAGTGCTGGAGACAATGTGGGGAGCTGCAGGCTAACTTGTCTCACATCTTATGGCTCTGTCTGGCTCTTCAGCTGTTTTTCACACAACTTGAGGCTCAGTTGCAAGAACTAATTGATCCTCAACTCCAGCTGACCCTGGAGATGTTCCTGTTTCTCAACCTTCCCAGAGCCTTTAGAGGGCCCAACACCAGGTATCTGCTTACTTTGCTCTTAACAGCCGCAAAGAAAGCAATCACTAAGCAGTGGTTAACGACAAGGACTCCCACAATACAGGATTGGTGGGATATTACGAAACAAATTTATAACATGGAAAAAATAACACATAACATCAATGAACAGGTGGAGAAGTTCAGGGCCAGATGGACACGTTGGCTGGTGTACTATATAGATACATAGATACATAGACAGTGTCGGCAGATAAGGGCCTATGGCCCACCCAGTCTGCCCATTTAAGTTTGTAAGTTCAGTTTATGTTTTCCAGGAAGTCTGTTGCCCCTTACCCCTGTTTAAGGATCCTGCCTTTACACCCTAAGGAATTTTAACTTAGGATGCGGATTGGGGACTGTGGATGGGGAGTGTGGTGGATGGTGTCCTGCTGCCCCTGGTGTGGCTTCCCTGGTCCCCAGAAATAGATGCACGGACATAAAGATGATGTAAAGGGTCTGATTGGGCAAGAGGGGTCCCTGAGAGATTAAGTCGGGGGCTAAAACACAATTAAACATTGAATACCATTAGATTGTTACCTAAAATGGGAGATGGGACAAATAAAAGTCTTGGGGTGCTTTCCTGACGCCCTCTTTGAGGTGGATGATAATCAGGGTGCCAACTGGAATACCAGAGTAACCGGGAGTAGCAGCTTAATGTATAGTAAACCCATGGCCTGTGGCGGCCGATATATAAATACCTGACACCACATAGAGAGGGGGGATGATCTGAGTTTGGTCTTCAACCCCCTAACTATAGAACGGGAGTCCCTATGAATGCTCATTTAGACCCTGTGGCCAATGGATGTGGCTCAGTTGTATCATAATGAATTAAGTATATAGCGGTACTCCTAAAGGATGCCCCACTCAGAAGATGAATTTCATAGCATCACTTTGTCTGACTGTATATCATGAACTGCTTGAATGTATCTGTGATTGTCTAAACACTGGTGACTTATTTGTATATAAGTTGAAATTTTAATAAAAAGAAGAATTATAAAAAAAAAAAAAAACCTCTTACAAAGTCCTATCTCTCTGCAACTGCATTGGAAACCTCATACATAGCCCATCTCTCTAGCAGCACTGGAAACCCCATACAGGTGCCATCTTTCTGTAACAGCGTGAGAGACCTTGTATATAGCCCATCATTGTAACATTGAAACCTGATGCATACCCCAGCTCTCTCACAGCATTGAAACCGTTGTATATAGCCCTATCACTCTGTAACAGCATTTGAAACTTCATACATACTCCATTTCTCTCTGACAGTATCAGAAACCTCATACATAGCCATAACTCTGAAACAGCCTAGGAAACCTCATGCACTGACCTCCTCTCTCTGTAACAGCATCTGAAACCTCGTAAACAGCTTCACAAACATAGAAAATATCAGCAGAAAAGAGGCCATTGTCCATGCAGTCTGACCTGTTCCGCTCTGGGCTATATAAGGTTTTGAATACTGTTACAGATAGATGGGGCTATGTATGAGGTTTCTGATGCTGTGACAAGGAACCCCATTCTCTGTCTCCTCAACACAGTGTTAGACTTGTCTTCTTCACATCCTTGTTGTCCTGTCCTGTTCGGTTTAGAAACAGAACTCCATGTGCTCCTGCTTTGTTCCAATTGTGTTCCTTGCTTTGTAAGTGCTCCAGCTAGTGACATCATAGGTTGCAGCCTGTCTGTGGCTTCCTGTTCTAGTTGTGCTTCCTGCTTTACTTCACTTGTCGTCCTGCTTCATTTTGAGTGTGCTCCTGCTTTGTTCAGATTGTGCTCTGTACTTTGTAGTTGGGACAGGGGCTTCAACCGAGCTCGCGCTCAGTGTTCCATGCTGGTCATGGAAAGTTAACTCTTTGTTCTCCGGGGCAGTTGAAAGGCAGGACCCTAACTGCAATAGTCAGAATACAGCAAGACTCCATTAGAAGAAACAACATTACTAAGGTGAGTAATTCTTTCTTTTGGTTCAAGAGCTACCAAAATGGTAGATCACAGCTTGTCAAAAGAAACTCCACTCTATCTGACAGTTTGCTGGCTCGCTCTGGCATCCCCAAGGGATCCATCCTAGGGCCACTTCTCTTTGGCCTCTTTCTAAATTCTCTCTCAAAAGCATGTTCTGGTCGAATGCCTCCATACACAGACAATGCAGTTATCTTCTGCAGTCACTGTGGCCCCCCCTTCAGCTTGCCCTACAGAGTCTTTTCTCTGAAACTGAAACATGGTTTTCCGCCAATAAACTGGTGTTAAATTACAAAAAAAGTAAGTCTATGGTCTTCACTCATCATCAAAACAAATACAGGGGCATCCCACTGTGCCTACTAAACTGTCAAAACTCACAGCTAGAACAAGTGACTTCCTTTAAATATCAGGGTGTTACCCTTGACTCCTCACTAAACTATCATGAACATGTCCATCATCTTAGCTCTGCCGCAAATGCCGGAATTGGTCTCCTTTACAGGAACAAACGTTGTATGCCTCCTGCAGCTCTCCGTCTAGCGGTTACCTTCTCTGTCCTTTCCCTATTGGATTACGGGATCATCTTCTATGGCACTGCTGACAATACCACACTTCACAGAATTAAGGTCACCCTGAATAGGGTCTGTCGTCTTGTCACAGGGTGTGACAGGATGACTCATACCTGTAACCTTTATCGTCTCTCCAACTGGCTCAACTTTGAGGGCTGGCTGAAATACCACACCTGCCTCCTTGCCAGGAAGATTGTCAATGGTCAATCACCCACCGGGCTTCTTAACCTCATGCAACATGCACCATCCACAAGGAACACTAGAGGCTCAGCCAAAGCCACATTGCTTGAGCCATTCTGCCAACGCCATTGTAGCAACGTGCTTTCAACTATAGGGCCCCACTCTGGCTAAATGATGTGCCCCTATACCTCATCTGTCCAGAACTTTGGTCATTTCAAACTCAAACTCAGAGAGCAACTACTCACCGCCAGTATCTGAGACTGCCCCTGAGCTGTCCACTCACCTAGTCGCCTCTTTACTGGTGTACTAAGCCAAATCTCTGTGCCTTCTGGCCTCTTCCTCCCTCCTCCTCCCTCTCTCCTCTCTGATTGATTCTTCTGATGTATTGTGCCTTTATCTTAAGTATCTGTTTTATTGGCTTAGAAACCTTGCATCATCTTTGAAATATGAATGTAAGCAATAGCTTAATTTGCTTGAAACTTGTACCATGCTTGACTCTGGGTTGTTTTACCCTCCGTATTTAGATGAAATACCTTTCAATGTATTGCTCATTACCTTTGTACCATACTTGACTTTGGGTTGTTTTACCCTACGCATTCATTTGTAATACCTTTCATTGTGTTGTTCATTTCTCTTGTTTTGTACTTCCATGACATGGAGCCTTTGCAAAAGAGTCTCGGACTCAAAGGTTTGCAATTCCGATTTCTCAATAAATAAATAAAATAAAGGGTCAGTAGAAGATCTGACAGGATTAGGAGAGTATCAAAGTCTCATATGAGTCTGCAGGGATTGTGAACTGGGCTATTACATGTCCTATAGGGTAAAGGCCAAATCAGTTTTTGCGCTGCTACCCCGAAGAGGGTGTACTGACTTGAGCCTTCCTCCTGTGTGTAATAGCCATGAAAAAGGGTTCATATTTGGCCACAAGACTCGAGACTGGTATTGTACCCTGATCCAATGTATGGATAGATGCCCTGGGACCTCGTGGCAAGTGTTCTGTTATAAACCCAGCAAACACTCTGGGCAGACACGAGGAGGGTATCCCTGTTTGCCCCCTCCCTGTCACGGATTGCACTTTGGGGTGGGCACTGTGAGCTCGGTGATCTGACCCTCATGAGTAGGGTTTTGATGCCTTTGTATAGATCGTATGTGAGGCCTCATTAGGAGTATGCAACTTAGTTTTGGAATCCCTAAAGGATATGTGATAAGGATAGATTGGAGAGGGTTCAATGCAGATACACTAGATCTGTGAGGGGACTACGTGAAGTGCCATATGGAGACCGGCTTAGCTTACTTAACTTAATATCCCTAGAAACTCGAAGAATACATGGTGATTTATTATTAATGTATGATATAATCCAGGACCCTGAGCTTATGTGTGAGCTGGATATCGACTTTAAAAATTTTAGTCAAGACATCAGGGGACATCCATTACAGATCCAAGGGGAAAGATTCCGCACTCAAGCCCAGAAATACTTATATACTTCCAGAATAGTTAATGTATGGAATACTCTTCCCCTAAATATTATTATTGCCAAAACTAGGTCTGATTTTAAGACTAAACTACATACTTTAATGAAGCACCATCTAATATATAATTATTACTGAATTGTGTGGAACATTTATGGGCATACAGCTTTCTGTTCCTACCACTTCCATAGTATGATCCATAGTATGAGTGGGTTTGTGACAGATCTGGTGCACAGTGTTGGGATCCGATAGATCTGGTTGCATTGTGATTTGAGAGATTGGTGGCCACAGGCATAACAGTTGGTCTCAATTCCAAGTACATTGTATCAAATTGTTAAACTGAAAACAGTCCACACACAAGCAAGGCAGAGATTTTAAAATATATATAATTTGGTTACAGTATCAAGTTCCCTACCTGTTTTGTTTTTCTTGGGTGCAAGCTAGTGTAGCAGTAGTTAGGAAGATGACTTCCATCTAGCATACACTGCAGAATACCGCAGAGCAGTTGTGCCAGGAGAGAGGAGTCCAGTATGAGGGTGAGCCAAAAAGCACCTCGTGGAAGCTCTTGTGACAGCTGTTGAGCTAGCGGCTGCCCAGGAACCTTGAGTCACAGCAGATGACTGCAGGACCAGACCTTGGGCGGGGTGCCAAGGACGCCACAGTGTCCAGTACCAGGGAGGAGGACAGTGAAACCAGAGAGAACCCAGAGCCACAGCAGCAGGGGAAGGTCATCACCATGCTGGAGCTGGAGGGATCAGGCTGCAGCTAGAGCTGAGGAGAATGGAGCTGGAATTTGAGCAGAAAAGGTTTGAAGCCTAGCAGCAAAGAGAATTCGAGCAGAGGAGCTCCGAGCTGGAGATGCAGGAAAAAAACAGCATCAGAGAGAGGGTGAGGAAAGAGAAAAACTGATTCAGGGAGAGGCCAAGAGAGAGGAAAGAGAGCGTCAGAGGGAATTTGAACTGCAGCAGCTAAAACTCCAATGACCAACGCCAGAGGAGGTAAGTGGCAGTGGTGAACCTGGACCTCCAGGACTGGGATATATGTTAAATTCAAAATTCATAGCGAATTTGAAGAGAGGGAGGATATGATGCATTTTGAATTCATTTGAAAAGGTCTGTAGTCAGGCAAAAATACCTAGGAAGTCCTGGAGCTTCCAGCTATCCCTGCTACTTACTGGGCGGGTAGTGAGCAGTGGGTCAAATGGACAATCAGGACTGTAGTGATTATGCAGCAATAATACCCTCCAGGGTGGGCGATATTGGGAAATAGTCGGACCCTAGGGGCATACTGAGGCCCGACGCCGTAGGCGGAGGGCCTTATAGCCCCTGGAAGGTCCGGTGTTGCCCATACCGCCCACCCTGGAGGGTATTATTGTGCTTAGAAAATGGGCACTGTAAAAAAAAAAGAAAAGAAAACCAGAAAACAAATTAATTTAAAAATGACTTTTTAGAACATTTTGAAATTAAATAGTTCCTCTGCCTTCATTACAAGGATGGTCTTTTGTCCAAATGCAGACAATAGTTAGAAAGTTGGCAGAATGCAGCAGATTGTTTCATTTCTTTTTTCAGTTGAACATCCCCCCCACCCATATTACAATTGTTTTATTTACTCTGTACACTTGTTTTGTTTTAAGTTGAGAGGCTGTTTTTGTCTTGCTGATTTTTTTTTTTCACACTGGGGCTAGGTCAGAGGTTGCGATCGTGACAAGGAAGCGCAACTTGGGACAGTAAGTGGGTGTTGTCGGAAGCCAGTTGTTGAGGCTACTTTTCTTTGTCAGGCTTCGCTGCATGTTACTGGGACGAGTTTCTTTTTTTTATTTGGCTTTTTTATACATTCCTGGTCCTCGCTACCTTCCATGCGGACTGGGAGTATGAAGGGGAGCATCCATTTTATCCAGGAAATGAGCCAGCGGGCGACTGACCAGAGGAGGGAGGAGCGAGAGTGCTGTCGGTTGTGTGACTGTAAATGTCTGCCCGCTCACCGTAACACTGTCGGGAATTGCAGGGCATGGGGAAAGATCAGTGGTGGCAGTGTTGAAGAGGTGAGCAGTGCTACACATTTGAAATCTTTTATTTTCTGAACAGAGCTTGCAACCGGCAGGAGGAGGGAGGAGCGTAGTGTCGCCGGTGAGCGAGAGTGACTGAGATTTTGTAGTAACTGTGTGGGAATCGGGGCATGGGACAAGATGAATATTTTAGATTTAGAAAAGACGTTAATTAAAAAAGAAATGTAACTAGCAGGCAGTTATTTACGCCAGAGAGGAGTGTACCGGGAGGACTGATGGTGGTGGGGGCTCTCTCTTGCTAAGCGAGGGAACAAAATGGCAGCATTTTTAAAATTTAAATGAGGTGTTGTAGCCAATTAGGAAGCAGGGTGGGCACTACAATACTTACTGGGTGAAGGGGTACTGTAGACTGGTACTTTTTGTTTCCTGGGCATCTATTGAAAGTTTATGTACCCCCCTGGCAAGGGTACTAGCCAATCAGATGCCAGGAAATAAAAAGCCCATTTTCTAAGTGAAACATAAAGCTGCATTGCTTAACAAGTATGAGTTAACTCCAGAAGTATACAGGGTTAAGTTTCAGAAGCTCCAAGAAGCCTGACATGAGCTATGAGGAACTTGCCACAAGGCAACATCAGTTTTGAAACATTGGTGGAAGGTGTGGCAACAAACTGCTAGAGAAAATTGAGGAGGTTGTTCTTTGGAGCAATTCTTTGGGCTTGCCCAACAGAGCTAAAAACCTGGTTGGAGGACCGAGACCGAAAACAGTGCAGCAGGCTGCTGTGCTCTCAGCCACTATGCCAGGAGCAGGCCTGCTGTGAAACTAGTGGGGCAGGTGTGGCAGTGCAAAAGGGAAAAGCGTGCCTTCAGGACAGCTAGAACCCTCACTGCCTTCAGCCCCAGGTTACAAAAAAGGGATTTCTCAGACAAAAGAAATGAGGATTGTTGGTTTTGCAAACAACTAGGGCATCTTGCAAGGTAGTGTCCTAAAAAAGCACAAAGTGGCCAAAGTGGTGCTCGAACCGAGTTGGGTGCACTGTGTATCCCTGAAAGCATGCCTACAAACATGAGGTACACCTACACCCAGTTACTGTAACTGGGGTGCACACCCATGGGTTAAGAGACACAGGGGCATCTCTTACTTTAGTAAAAGGGAATTTGGTTCAGCCTGAACAGCTTATACCTAATCAGTTCGTAACAGTAAGGGGATTCACTGGGGAGGAGAAAACTCTGCCACTTGCTAGTGTTCTCTTGGACTGGGGTGAGACAGGAGAAACAGTGCAAACAGTGGCAGTGGCAGACAATCTCATCCTGGATGTGATAATAGGGAACAATCTCCAGAAGGGGTGGTATGTGCGGATCTTATCTGTGTCAATCTTCACCATTCATCACCTTTGGGTACTTGGCTGAGGTCATGACCCCGTGGGAGCTCTTTTATTTTATTTTGGGATGGGGGCGGTCAATGCACCATCGGCGCCATCGAGCCGGCTGCATTGTGTGGGCTGGTGGGTTGGCGATGGCGCTATGCGACTACACCCTCCACCAGTTCTTAGTCTCCCACCACTTGAGGTCACCTGCGTAGGAAGCTCTCAGAAAATTTTAGAGGCCTACCTCCACCGCTGAAGCCTTCAACCACGATCGACCCACGCGGTCGCCGTGAGTCCCGACTCCAGAGTATCCTGCCGGTTCTGTTCGGCCAATTCGACGCCGCCTGCAAGACTGTTCCTTATTTTATTTTGCAACGCCGGGTCTTGTTTTGGTGTTTTTTTCTCGTAGAGGTCATGTCTCAGTTGGAGGGCAAGAAAACTCCTAAGACAGGATGGCCCCCATGTGATGGTGCCGATGCAGCCGTAAGTACTCCATCACTGACCAGCACGACTGTCGCCTGGCGTGTCTTGGCCCGCTTCATGACATGGATTCATGTGACGCCTGCTTCCCCATGGACTGCTGGGTCATCGACCTACCGCATGGAAAAGTGGGGTGAGGTCCGCTGACTTTTGGGGGATGGGCGTGCCTTGTCTGGCCAAGCCGCATTCTCTTGACCTTTCCTCCGGGTCCTCTCCGGTTCTATCACGGACAGAGGAGGGGGGCCTCTGCCTCTTGTAGCCTAGCAGTGGCAGAGGCCCCTTCCTCAGTGCAGGAGGCCCAGTCTGTTCCCCCGGGGGACAGGTGGGAGGCACCGTTTTGGCAATTGCCCCTTCGGGTGTGAAGGCTCCCCCAGTGTCGTACCCGTGGCTCGGAAGGCCTGGGTCGGTGCTGTCCTCGATGCCAGCCTGTCGGTGCCATCTTGGGCCTCTGCATGCCATGGGCCCTGATGGCACTGTCGGGGTGGCTCTACGGGCGCCATCCTTGACTGTTTCTCACCCTGGTGCTGTTAGTGGCACTGTGGTTGAGCATGGCGCCTTGTCCAGTTCTGGAGCCATTTGCGGCTCTGCTAATGGGCACAGCGCCATGGGGGTTTCGGAGCTCGGCACCATTTGCGGTGCCGAGAGTGCTGTTGGGGGCCGTTGTCAATGCCGTCTCTGTCCTCAGCATGGCTTGCAGCACCATAGGGTGGGTCGGCACCATGGGGGTCTCTGGTCTTGGTGCTGTTCACGGCGCCGGGAGTGTGGTCAGAGCCGTCAGTGCCGTTTCTGGTCTTGGTGCCGCTTGCAGGGCCATGGAGTGGGATGGCACCATGACAGGCTCCGACTTCGAGACTGCTGCCCTTGTTGGAGCTGTGCCCTCTTCTGGCACCGTTCACGGTGCGGCGGGGGATGTCGGTACTGACTCTGGTGCAGTCTCTGGTTCTAGTAACCTTTTCAGTCGGCATAGCAGTGAGCATCCATGCACTGTTTGGCGCAGGACTTCAGTCTCCACCTCTTCGGAGAAGGAGTCGGGACTCTGAGTCAGACAGGCAGCCTGTCTCTCTGGAGTTGGCTGCTCATGTGGACACCCTGGTAGTGTCCTTGACAGGCCGGAGCCAGCCCCCCTATGAGGAGAGGACAGTGACTGCTGGGGCCAGGGTCAGGGGTGCTGACCAGCAGGCAGTGGTGCAGGCCACCATTATTCTGCAACCTGGCCTCAGAGGGTTCTCTGACCCCTCAGTGGTGGTACCCCCTCAGGTAGTGTGGCTGGATCTCCCAACTTTGGGGCCGATTGGAGCACCTACAGGAGGGGAGGGTGCTGCTTCCTGGATAGCCCCCTTCAGGGGCCAACCTGGACTGCCAGCTGCCTAGGCTGGCTCTCTTGAGGAGGAGGAGGGCACTCTCAGATTCTGAGTGGTCAAGGGGCATGGGGTTTGTGTGGCGGCCTTTTTCCAGAACCCACCTGGGCTCTGGGAGAAGCCGTAGAGCGGATCTCTGCCCTTCCCTTTCTGTTTCCTTGAGAGGGCCTCGTTCATTGGAGGTAGAGGACCGTCCTTCTGGACCTACATGGCCCCAGTCACCTCACAATGAGGAGTCTTTAAAGGCGCAGCCTAGGCAGTTCCAGTTTGGTTGTTCAGCTGTCGGCCGTAGAGTCTTCCGGTGCTCCTTCTACCCTAGGGCTCCTGGTGCACTCCCTAGCCCAGGCAGAGGTCAGCCAATTCCTGTTGTTGGCTTTTCTCCCTTTCCTCTACCACATTCTCTTGATTTCCCAGGCATTCTTGGTCCTAGTGGGCCTATCTGTCCTGGGCGCAGTTCAGAGCAGTGGCTGCTCAGTTTCCCTCTTACATTAGGGCTATGGACAGACAGATTTTTCAAACTCCCCCTGAGCAGCCAGCTTCGGAACCTTCGAGGTCCACTGATTTTTCATCCCCCTCTTCTGGGGGAGAGGAGCCGTCTGTCCACGCCTCTCCAGCTGCTGATCTCGCTGAGTATCAGTGATTTCTTATGAGGATGTTAGAGGACCTGCACATCACCCCTCCCACTCAACACAATCCAGAGCACTTGGTGCATGCCTTCTAGGTGATTTCAGTGAGTACACCCTTGTGGTGCCCCTGGCCTGTTCCCTCGGGAGGCGTCGTTGCATTCCTGACAGAGATCCTTTACCGGAGTTCCTGCCCTAGGGATCTCTGCCAACAGTATTGTGCTGCCCCAGTAGTCTCCAGGTTCCATGCCTCATCCTCAGTCAGGATTGATGCAACTGGACACTCCTGATGGGCTTCGTGCCTCACCGTGACCTGCCCCCAGATCGAGATTCCTCAGATTTTGAGTTATGGGGAGGAGAATGTTCTACTCTGCATGGCTGCTGCCTCTATTGCAGCACATCAGGCCCACTATGCAACCTATAACAGGTTCCTGTGTCCAGGCTGGGCAGCTCCTAGCCTCCATGCCTGACACGGAGCAAACCCGACAAGCCATTGCACTTTGCATGTGGCCTGGAGCTAGAAAGGCACCAAGCAAGGGCATCGTATGATGCCAATGAGGTAGCTACCAAGGTCATAGGGACAGTGATCTACACTAGGTGGAAGGCATGGCTGCGTCTTTTCCCGGTTGTCAGCCTTGGCCTGACGTAGGGTGATTAACTCCGCCACCAGAGAACCTATCTCTCTTCCGTAGAATGAGGCGGCAACTTCCTACCCTCTGGGGGTCCCTGTCTCACTCTCCCCCACTTGGGTCTCTCCAGGCCCTGAAGGTTCTCCTCTTAGTGTGTCACCCACGGAGAGCTAAGGAACTCAGTCTCTTAGGGTTAAAACCCCCCTTGGGGGGGCTCGGCACTCACCCAAAGGTGATGAACAGTGAAGATTGACACAGATAAGATATGGAAATTATGTACCTACTGTAATTCTGATCTTTCTGTGTATCTTCATTCATCATTATCCCACCCTCCTTCCCCCTGGGGCCTCAGTCTCTGGGTCCCTCTCCCTGTCTGTGCCTGTCCTCAGCCCCCTCCTTTCTGTTAGTAAGGAGTGGGGTAATCATTCTGGGGCACATAGGGGATAATTTTCTTAAGGGGCAGAATGGTCAGGAGGGAGGGCACTCCTTCTCCAGTGCTTCAGTTCCACCCTATGGGGTGGGAGTTGGCAGTTCCCTCCCTCTCTCTCTTCTTCCCATCAATCCTTGGTTCCTTGTCCTTTGGACTTATCCTTAATCAATTTAAGAAACTACATTTCTTACACCAAAAATTTGCTTTGAGAGGGGAGAATGCCCTGTATCCTGTCTTCCTTCCAGAACAGCCCATTCTGCTTTAATTGGAGCTATTGCCAGTGATTCTGTGCTTGAATTCTGGCAGTTAGCCTCTTGGCTACTCCTTCGCAGTTCCTATACAATCTGGAGACAGGTCAAGGTTCCAGGGTATGGTTTTTCTCCCCCACTCTTATCCTTATTTCTAGAGTCCCAACCCACCTCCCTCCTCCTCCTTTTCTACTTCCAGAGATTGGGGCCCTACCCAATCCACTTAGTCTTCAACTTCTTCTGTCTTCTCGGTCATTTATTTCTCCTTTTGGTTTATATATCTTTCCTTTGTCTGTCCCTTGGACTTCCTTGTCCCACCCTCCCAACCATTTTCTCACCTCTATGGCGACTTAGAACTGGCAGGAGGGTGGAGTTGACAGCGCCTAACCGCCAACCCACAAGCGCCACGCAGTGCATCGACCTCGAGGGCGGTGCCAATGGTGCGTCGACCCACCCATCCAAAAAAAAAACTCCTGCGGGTCATGACCTCCAGCCAAGTACCCAAAGGTGATGAATGGTGAAGATACAGAAATATTAGAATTATGGTAGATACGTAATTTCCATTTACCCACAGTCTGACGGCAAAGGCCAATTGTAGTTCCCTGGACCCTATAGAAGCCACTGTGGAAAGCAGTGGGAGGCTGAGTTCACCAGCCTGTCTCCTGACATGGAGAACAGTGAAAGGGGTAGGATTCTCCATGTAGCAGTTCACAAAACAGCTACAGAAGGTTACTCTAAGGAGGGAGGGGTAACCATTGGTCACATGGTTAGGGATGGCAGTGACCCTAGATGCCCTGACACAAGAGCTATGGACCCTAGTCTAGAAACTGAAGGGGACATGTCCCATGCCTTTGGAAAATGTACAGACTTTGCAGCTGCGCAGAGGACTGACCCTAGTTTGGAGAGGCTGAGGGTTTGTGCAGGATCTGATGGGACACAGGGAGGTAACGGGAGACCTAGGGTATTTTGAGACAGTGGACTGTTGTATATGCAGGACGTAAAAACAGAGGGAGGGGTGATGGGCAGGCAGCTTGTCGTTCCTCAGGGGTACCACGAGTGGTTGCTCAAGATCGCTTATGATATTCCCATGTCTGGACATCTGGGAATCGCGTGCACCATGCAGAGATTTGCCCAGAATTTCTATTGACCCAACTTCACCCAGCAGGTGAAGGAATATTGCAGGTCTTGTCACCAGTGCCAACAAATAGGGAAGACGGGTAGTAAAACCCAAGCCGCCCTAATTCCCTTGCCCACTGTGGAGGAGCCATTCCAGACGATAGGAATGGATATCATGGGACCTTTGAGTACCCCAGCTCCTCTGGAAGAGGTTTATCCTGTTGGTGGTCAGTTATGCCACCCGATACCAAGAGGCAGTCGCCTTTCCTCACTTAGGACAGACAAGGGGCCAACACTGCTAGGGATTTTCTCCTGTATCAGGTTTCCAAGGAGGTTATCACCAATCAAGGGGTTCCTTCATGTTGGACCTGATGAAATGTTTGTGGGAGAAGTGTGGTGTAGTGCAGAGACGACAACACCTTATCGCCTACAAGCCACTGGGTTTGTGGAAAGGTTTAATGGCACCTGAAATCAATGCTCCAAGTGTTTGCTGAATAGCATGGTTTGAACTGGGAGAATACCTTCCCACCTGTTGTTCGATGACACAGGAGGTGTCCCAAGAGTCAACAGGGTTTTCCCTTCAAATTCTTGAATGGACACAGGGTGCGTGGGCCCTAGACTTGGTCCTGGAATATTGGAAGGCAAGAACGCCACCCAGGGAACTCCCATAGTGGAATATCCTGAAGTTTAGGGAAAAGCTGAAGGAGCTTATGGGAGTGGCCCAGAGCAACCTGTCGGCCATCCAGCAGAAGCAAAAGGTCTTGTATGACCGCAGAGTCAGAGCTTGCTTGTACAGTGTAGGTCAGGAAGTCACTGTCCTAATCCCGGTCTGGGGGATAAGCTGCAGGCTGAGTGGGCAGGACCATACAAAGTAGTTTGACATGTTAATTACGTAAACTACATTGTAGAACTGCCTGACAGAAGACATACCCATAGAATGCACCATGTCAACATGATGAAGCTATATGCAAATAGGGTTGATATGGTATTTGCAGTGTGTAGTCCTAGGGAGGGGACGGACAAAAGAAGACCCCCTACTGGACTTGCTGGAGGAAAGCAAGTGGGAGTCCTCTGTGGAGACAATAAAACTGTCACCCCAGTTGACCCGGAACAGTCTCAGGAAGTGAGGAGGTTTTAGAGGACTTTGCCCCTTTGTTTACGGACAAGTTGGGACATACCCTCTTAGCAACACATGACATAGACACAGGAATGCAAGCACCCATCCGACAGACAGCCTACCAGGTGTCTGAGGCCGTCCTAAAGGACATTAGGAGTGAGGTGGAGGAAATGCTTGATTTTGGGGTAATTCAGAAATCCCACAGGCCCTGGGCCTCACTCATTGTCCTTGTTCCCAAGCTGGATGGCCCTACTTGCTTCTGTGTTGACTATCGGGGACTTAATGCAGTCACAAAGTCTGGTGCCCACCCAATGCCATGGACAGGTGAACTACTGGACAAGTTCGGAGGCGACATATCTCACCACCACCACTGACCTGACAAAATGGTATTGGCAGTTGGAGTTAACTGACAGAGGTAGGAGAGGTCGCCTTCATCACTCCAGTAGGGTTATTAGAGTTTAGGTAATGCCTTTTGAATGAAGAATGCCCTGCCACCTTCCAAAGGTTGGTAAAGCAGGTGTTACATGGTACTGAAGAGTATGCCATGGCATACCTGGATGATATTGCCATCTTCAGTGCCAGCTGGAAGGAACACCTGTCCCACCTGAGGGAAATGTTGGGCAGGATACAGAGGGCAGGGCTCACTGTCGAGGCTAAAAAGTGCCAGGTGGCTATGGCAGAGGTGGCATACCTAGGACATGTAGTAGGGCGGGGCAGCTTGCCCTAATTAAGCTAAAGGTTGAGGTGATAGAGGTATGGCGCAGTGCGGAAACCCAGAAGCAGGTCTGGAGTTTCCTAGGGACTGCTGGGTACTATTGTAAGTTTGTACAAAATTACAGTACACTGGCAACTTTCCTATCTGGCCTGCTAAAGGAAAGAATGCCTAAAAAGGTAAAATGGGAACCAGCCTGTGAACGAGCCTTTACATACTAAACGAGGCACTGTGCGGTGCTCCTGTGTTGGCCAGTCCAGACTACAGTAAGCCATTTGTAGTTCAGACAGATGCCTCAGATGTGGGGAGTGAAGCAGTCCTTAGATCTTTAGCCAAGGGAAAGATCACCCAATAGTGTACCTTAGTAAAAGGTTGCTTCCTCGGGAGCAGGCCTATTCCATGATCAAGAAAGAATGCCTTGCACTGGTATGGGCCCTGAAGAAGTTAGAGCCATACCTCTATGGGAGACACTTTGAGGTACAGACCGATCTTAACCCCCTGGTGTGGCTAACTCAGATGGAGAAGAGGAATGGTTGTCTTTTGAGATGGAGTATTGCCTTACAGGGCTACAATATGACCATTACCCACAGGGCAGGGTCGTCGAATGTTAACACAGATGGGCTATCTCTGCAGTTAGAGCAATGAACAGAATTTGTGAAACTCGTACCATGCTAGGATGGATTCCCACAAATTCAGTCTAGGAGTAAGGAGTGTTGTGAGCTAGCCAACTGCCAGTCATTATTTGCAATATATATTTCTATTATACCTTGTTTTATGAGATTTCTGTATGCCCATGCCAGTGTTAATTCAAGGCATAGGGAAAGACTAATTTTTAAGGGGGTTGACCTTTTGACTCGAAGACCACCTGCTTTGCCAGGAAGTGAGATTTTCATTCCTAGGTTCTTTTAGCAGAGATGTGCCAAAAGCCGTTTACCTGCCATAAACATGTACTACAGAAGCAGATTGCTTGTTATCTCAGGAACTATTACAAGTATATCACATTTTATGAGGGAACAGGATATATTCGCCAGGGAAGACAATTCTAGCAGTACTATGTGAAATTCTAACATGACACTGTGAATTAGCTTACAAGATGCTATATTGATGCATCAAAGTTTTAACAGTGACTGTCCTGTTACTAGTTAATTATGGAGGCAGAATTTATGTTGAAGCTGGGTAACATCACCAGGTGGCCAGGAAATTGTGGGTCACTGATGGGGAAGATAAACTGGCTTCCTTATGATTGGAATATTGCTGACACTGCAGTTCAGGAAAGATAGTTAAACTCTGAGCACAGTTACTCAGGACCATTCTGGTTTTGACTTTCTTCTGACACAACAGACCAGCTGCAAGCTGCTACACAGAAAAAGGACTTTGAACATTTTCATCTTTAAGGTAGAGATGTAGTTCAACAGTTTTAAAGGCATTTATACTTCCTCATTTGTTTCTTCTGCTGTAACCTAAATTAATATATGTTCTCTTTACTTGTAACTGCATTTATTTATTTTAGTAAAGACTTTTGTTTTCTAAAGAATTCTGCCTGCATGAGGTTCCTTATTTTGTATGTGTGACTGTGAAGTTTTACTACAAATCTGTGACAACTGTTTAAGCTTAGAAGAGTCACCAAATAGCAACCAAATTGAAAAGGATCAGTAGGGATCTGGCAGAATTCGGAGAGTACCAGAGTCCATACGAGTCTGCAGGGATTGTGAACTGGGCTATTACATGTCCTTTAGGGCGAAAGCAAAATCGGTGTTCAAACAACATGAAGTCTTGCTGAGTCTGACTATTGCAGTTAGCCCCAGCCTTTAAACTGCCCCGGAGAACAAAGGGTTAACTTTCTATGCAGAGTATAGAATGCTGAGCTCGAGCTCGGTTGAGGTCTCTGTCTGGAGCCCTTTGAAATCCAACCATCAGATTCTTTACTCCGCCTCACTGAACAGTCGCTCCGAGATTTCTCCTTCAGCTCGGTTTGAAAGTCGGTTAGAGTCTCAGTTAAGTTATCGTTTTTACCGAATTTATTTCTGCATAGTCGGTTCAGTCTCTGTCTGTGATACCGTGAGTACTAGATAGGTTTATTCTGTTTCTGTGTGAAATGTAAAGTGTTAGATTGGTTTGGCTGAACCAATCATTTGTATTGAATCCTTGTGTTTTGCTTTAGAGTGTGGTTACCGGTTCTTATCGGTTCTAAAAAAAACGTGTTTTGAACATTTTTTTCCAACACCCGTGACACGCTTAGGAACCGATAAGGAGTCTTGCCTGGCAGTTGCCATAAAAAGGGTAAGTTTGGTTAGGTTGGCCATGTCTGAGAAACCCAAGAAAAATACCAGGCCCACTGGATTTCAACACTGCAATAAGTGTGGTGAGGTCTTTACTAAGGCCAACCCCCACACCACCTGTGTTTATTGTCTGGGGTTTGAACACCTCGATTCAGACTGACAAATTTGTAAAAATGTTCCTAAATCTACCCTTGAAAAGAGCTAGGTAGACTGAGGGAAAAGGAGACCGAGAAGTCCGCTGACCCGGATGGCCAGCCCGGTTCGGTTCCGACTGAACCAGAAGGAGTGCCCTCTGACAAGGGCAATACTTCTTCGGGCAAGAGGACAGCCGATCCTGAGGGGTCGGTTCCTACAAAAAGAAAACACAAAGAAAAATTGACCGGTTCGGATCCAGAGGTTCATGTTCCGACTGCCGAGGAAATAGCCAGAGCGATTCAAATTGTGGAATCGCTTCTCCCGGTTTCGACCGATCCGGCACCTTTTCGCAGGGGTTCGGTTCGGTCGGTTCCCCCAGTTCAAGATTATACCCCTGAAGATTTTTATGAACCAGAGTTTTTGGAGGAGGGGGAGTTTGAAGATGATGGTGATGATGATGAAAGTCTGGATGTGCCTGTGGAACCGAACATCTCCCTAGACAGACCTTCTGTGTATCCTCCTAGGCTTTCTGAGTCCCCTTCCCATTTTTGTTTTACAGAAAAGTGGCTGAAACCCTCCAGATTCCTATGGAGGAGGCAATGGAGGACCAGGAGGAGCCTGATTGTGTGGAAATGATGGACATCCCAGAGTCCAGGAGACTGTCTATTCCCCTTCACAAATCCTTTGGGAAACAGACACAAAAAATCCTGAAGTCTCCCAATTCTGTACCCCCTGTTCACAGAAGGATGGACAAGAGGTACACACTATCAGGCTCAGATACGGAGTTTTTATACCAGCAATGCAGCCATGTTGGGGTAGTGCAGGCTGCTGCCTGTGATAAGGCAAACATTCCCTTGGCTTCACCCCCAGATAAAGACTCCAGGAAGATTGATGCCATGGCAAAAAACAGTACATGGCATCTTCCTTGGGACTCAGGCAGGCAAATTAAATGGCCTATACAGCCAGGTACCAAAAGTCCAGGTGGGACACTGTGCTGGCACTGGCTAAGCAGGCCTCCCCAGCTAGCCAAGGAGCTGGAGGCAGTGGATGCAGATGGGATTGAGGCATCAAAAGTTCAGTTTCACTGCTGTGGACTCCAATGATGTGTCATCAAGAGTCATGGCTACATCTGTGGCTCTTCGGAGAATGGCTTGGCTCAGATGTACTAGCCTTTCGCAGGATACCCAGGCTAAGGCCATGGATTTTTCTGTAGTGGGTAATTCTCTGTTTGGGGAGCAGACAGAGAATTATATGAAGAAAAGGGATGAGTACAGGGCCACTTACAGGAGTGCTCAGGCCAAAGAGAGGCAGGCAACTCCTCAAAGGCAGCAGTCTAGGGGCAGGGACAGGCCTTTTCATAGGCCTTTCTACCAGCCACAGGACTCTTCTTCCTTTTCACAGAGGGAGAGGCAGAAGGGGGATGAGCAGGGCTGCATCCATTCCTCAGCCTAAGGCCCCTGCCATGCAGACACCCTGATGGGCCTGCCTGGGTCGACTCTCCTATTCCAGTAGGGGGCAGGCTGACTTACTTCGTCCAGGACTGGATGTCTATTACATCAGACAAGTGGGTCCTGGAAGTAATAGGCCAGGGACTGGTTCTCAGCTTCAAAAAATTTCCGAAGATGAGAGCCAGATCTTTTCCACCTGCAGGTCTGTCAGAAACCCTTGCCCTAGAGGCAGAGGTTTCATCTCTGCTGGCTTTAAGAGCCATAGAGAGTACCTACCCTACACTGGGGCAAAGTCTGTACTCCAGGTACTTCCTTACCCCAAAAAAGACAGGAGTGGACACCATCCTAGACCTAAGATACCTAAACAAACATCTTTTAAAACCAAAGTTCAAGATGGTAACTCTGGGAATAATCTTTCCCTCTCTCAGGCCAGGGGACTGGCTAGCCTCCCTGGACCTCAAAGATGCCTATTTTCACATTCCCATCAGGTGCTCCCACAGAAAGTACCTCCGGTTCGAGTTGCCCTCAGGCTACCATCAGTTCAGAGCAATGCCCTTTGGCCTAACTTCAGCCCCATGGGTCTTCACAAAGTGCCTGGCAGTAGTAGTTGCCTTTCTAAGGAGGCAAAAGATTTCCATTTTTCCATATCTGGATAACTGGCTCATAGTGGGCCAGTCCCCAGACCAAGTCAAGTCAGACCTGCAAATGACCTAGCAAGTGCTTACTTCTCTAGGATTTCTTCTCAACCTTCCCAAGTCAGTTCTCGAGCCAGTGCAGCTACTTACCTTTATGGGGGCAGAGCTGGATACTGTGAAAGCAAGAGCCTTTCTTCCCCTGGAAAGGGCAAGAGTTCTTATAGAACTGGCTTCTTCCTTCAGCCTTCAGGTGTCTCGACCAGCAAGGCATTTCCTTCAGCTCTTGGGCCACATGGCAGCCTCTACAGCAGTGGTCCAAGGGGCAAAATTCCAGATAAGGGACATTCAGTTCCATCTGAGGGCCTTTTGGTCCCAAAAGAAGGATTCCCATACCAAACTGATCCCAGTGACGAGACCCTGATCCAAGCCCTTCAGTGGTGGCAGGATCAGGACAATTTAAGGCAGGGTCCCATTTGCCACTCAGTCTCATTCAGTGGTCCTTACCATGGATGCTTCCTCCTGGGCTGGGGGCCTCACTGCCCAGGGACTGTGGTCCCCTCAGGAATTTTCTTCTTCATATCAATCTCCTAGAACTCAGGTAAATTTTTCTGGCCCTGTAAGCTTTCTTTCAGTCAGTGCAGAACAAGGTGGTTCAAGTCAGAACAGAGAACACCACCACCATGTGGTACATCAACAAGCAGGGAGGCACGCAGTCTACAGCCTTGTGAACAGAAGCCATGAAGTTGTGGTCCCTGGCTTATTCCCTGCAAACCTCTCTGATAGCAGTCCACCTTCCGGGGAAGGAATTTGTGCTAGCAGATGCACTGAGCAGGATTTCACAGGGCCATCATGAATGGTCCCTGGGCCCTCTGGTCTTGAAAGTGATATTTTTCAAGGTGGGGCACTCCAGAGATAGATCTCTTTGCAGCCCCAGACAATCACCAACTTCCTCTCTTTTGTTGCAGACCCCCAGTCTTGGGCACAGTCCCTCTGGATGCTCTGATTCTGAACTGGGAAGGAACATTTCTGTATGCTTTCCCTCCCTTTCCTCTACTTTTCAAAGTTTTAGTCAAGATAAAGTCACAACCTTGCAAAGTGATTCTGATTGCTCCAGATTGGGCCAGACAGCCTTGGTACCCCCTGTTACTGTCCCTAGCAGTCCATCCTCCTTGTCTCTTCCCAGGAATTACAACCTGGTAACCTCCTCTCAGGGGAGGATTTGGTACCCCAATCTTCGATCTCTCAATCTCAAGACATGGCTCTTGAAGAGTTAGAGAATGCAGATTTGCATCTGTCTCAGGGGGTTCTGGACATCCTCAAAGCCTCTCGAAAGCCTGCCACTAGAAAGACTTATAACTCCAAATGGAAAAGAGTCAGCATTTGGTGTTCTAAGCAGCATATTTCCCCAGACACTGCTGAATTGCCTACAGTTCTCGATTATATGGTCCATCTTAATGGCCTAGGCCTCAGACCAGCTACTCTCAAAGTTCGCTTGTTAGCTGTCTCTGCTTTCCTGTCAGTGGGGAAGTCTTCCTCACCATCATCTCATCCTGTGTTCTGTAAATTTTTCAAAGGATTGCTCGTACCAATCCTCCATTCAGAGACCCTGCCCCTGCCTGGGATTTAAATGTTTGTATTGATCAATTGATGCAACCTCCCTTTGACCCTATGTCCTCAGTAGAGCTTAAGTACTTGACTTGGAAAACTGTGTTTTTAGTAGCCATTACCTCTACCAGACGTATCCGTTAACTGCAAACCCTGTCAGTGGAACCTGATTTTATCTCCTTTCATAGGGATAAAGTGGTCCTTAGAACCAATAGAAGGTTCTTGCCCAAAGTGGTTTCAGATTTTCACCTGAATCAGTCTATGTCTCTTCCTGTTTTCTTCACTGATCATTCCTCTTCAGGAGAGAGGAGGCTACACAGTTTAGATGTTAAAAGGGCCCTTAGCTACTATATAGAGCGTACCAAGGTCACAGGTTTGATTCCCTCCAGCTGTTGCCAGGTGGATTGTATCTTGTATACAGTTCTGCTATGAGAAGCTAGGAAAGATTCCACCCTCAGGCCTAAGGGCACACTCCACCAGAGGTACAGCTGCTTCCCTGGCTGCTGCCAGGGATATTCCTCTCTTAGAAATTTGTCAAACAGTCACCTGGAAAACAGTCCATACCTTTACCAAGCATTACTCTCCGGATATCCAGGCTAGGAGTGATGCTCGGTTCTGCACAGCAGTACTTTCAGAACCTATTCCTAAAGTAGGTTCTGTCCCTCCTCCATGGAGGTACTGCTTGGTAGTCTGCAATAGTCAGAATACAACAAGACTTCATGTTGTTTGAAGAAAAAGTTACTCACCTCAGTAATTATGTTTCTTCTAATGGAGTCTTGCTGTATTCTGACCTCCCTCCCTGTGTCCCCTCTCAGAACCTGTTTTTGGGAAGTGGGTGGGCAGGTGCAGTGCTGCATCTCAGGGGTGCTCCTTTTACACCCTCTTCTTTTGGTTTGGGTGTTTGTTTTATCCTTATTCTTAATTGGATTGCGTTTTTGTTTTGGGTTTCCTGACTTGAGTCTTCCTTTGGGGATCCAAAGCTTTTTGTTGCCAGTTGGCTAGTAAAAAATTTACAATTTCCACATAGAATAGTTAGTGGGTTTTTGCTCGTAAGAATCTGATGGTTGGATTTCAAAGGGCTCCAGACAGAGACCTCAACCGAGCTCAAGCTCAGCATTCTATGCTCTGGATAGAAAGTTAACCCTTTGTTCTCCGGGGAAGTTTAATGGCTGGGGCTAACTGCAATAGTCAGAATACAGCAAGACTCCATTAGAAGAAACATAATTACTAAGCTGAATAATTTTTTCTTTGCGCTGCTACACCGAAGAGGGCATATTTACTTTGGCCTTCTGCCTGTGTGTGATATCCACAAAAAAGGGTTCATATTTGGCCACAAGACTCGAGACTGGTATTGTGTCCTGATCTAAAGTATATAGGGATGCTCTGGGACCTCATGGCAAGTGTTCTGTTGTAAACCCAGCGAACAGTCTGGGTGGACACGAGGAGGGTATTCCTGACCCCCCCCTCATGGATTGCACTTAGGGGTGGGCACTGTGAGCTCAGTGATCTGACCCTCACGAGTGGGTTCGTGACATGCATCAGTTTAAAACTGTTAAAACTTGTGTTGTAGCTATATATCTCGCCTGTGGTGCAGCCTTGGAGCAGTCCAAATAAAATTCAACCATGTCCCCCATGCACCCCTCAGACATCACCCACTGGGCCCACCACCTAGCCTCAACCCCTGCCTTTATTCAAAGTCCTCTCGCTCAAGGATGCAGCCAAACTCCTCAAGAGCCTCACGAACCATGGCTCCCCTGGAGCTGATGGACTATCCCTGTGTCCCTCAAGCTTGTATCCCCAGCCATCATTGCCCCTCTCACTTTCACTTTCAACCTCGCCTGACCACCTCCTACATGCCTGACCCTGGAAAACCTTCAACGTAATCCCCATTTTCAGAGCTGGAGACCCCCAAACCATGGATAACTACCACCCTATCTCCATTCTTTCTCACCTGAGCAAGCTACTTGAAAAGCTGTCCACCATCAACTTGCTGACTACATTAGCAAACATAACTTCCTATGTCTCGCAGCATGGTTTCTGCAAAACCATTCCACTACAACTGCCCTCGCACTCCTGGCAGACCACATCCTTACAAACATGGATCATGGTAACACCACCGGTGCAGTCTGTGTTGACCTCTCCAAAGCTTTTGATATGGTAAACCATGCCCATCTCCTCTCTAAACTCCATTGCCTTGGCTGCCCCCGGAGATCACCACCTGGTTCAAATGTTACCTCTCAGAGCGCTCCCAATTTGTGTGCATCGGCCATGCCTGCTCTCCCACCCTGCCTGTCTCCACAGGTGTCTCCCAGGGCTCCACCCTGGGCCCCCTCCTAGTCTCCCTATTCATTAACTTCCTTCCATTGGACAATCTCAGCTGCAACTCTCTCCTCTATGCCAATGACCTCGTACTCTTCAGTAGTGGTAAATCTCCTGCCCTCATCTCTGAAACCCTCTCACTCAACTACACCGCAGCCCATAACTGGTTTTCTGACAACCTCCTCCGGTCAACACCAAAAAACAAAACCATTGCTCTTCAGTTCCAAGCCGCCCTTAGCTAAATGTAAGTCAACCCCCCCCAAGGCATCACCTCACCCAATGTCCAACCCTGGATGATGTCAAGCATTTCAAATATCTGGGAGTCATGCTAGACCCATCCTCTCTTTTGCTGAGCACATAAGCTCCTAGTGCTAAGATTCCACCAAAACTCAGCAGTGCCTACAGATTCCAGCAGTACCTCACCCGAGACCCATCTGGCCATCATCCAGGGGAAATTCTCCCTATCCTGGACTACTGCTCTCCAACCTGCACCAGGACCTCTGCAACCACCATGGCCAAACTCTCCACAGCCTACAACAGTGCCTGCCAGTTTACCTTGCTGGCCCCTTTCTCCACGCACCACTACGTCCTCTACAATTCCTTGTGCTGGCTTCCACTACAAGACCGTTTTGATCTCACCTTGTACTGCATGATTGACTCTGCCATCCACATTGGCCTGGAATCTCCTCTCTTACCCATCCTCACCATCCGAACCTTGCACTGCAGCCTACACTCCTCTAGCATCCCTCCTCTAAACATTCCCAAGGTTTTGGCAGCCTCTACATGATGGAATAAATGCTCTGGCGAACTGCGCCCCATCAATGCCCACCCCTTGTTCAAAACTTGCCTCAAAGACTGGCTCCTGTTGGCGTCCACCTGCTACTGCTTTTCAGACTAATCCACCCTTCCCCTCCCACTCTGTCCTATCTAGATGTGGTCCCTTTCACCTCCCCCTTACTTCATTTTTCTCCTTCCTCTCTCCCACCCCTCCCCTTTCCCATCCCCACTCCCTCCTTCTTTTGCCACTTCCTATCTCTGGAGTATCTCTGTTGGTTCCTATGGTCTCGTGACTGGCCCCTTCCTACCCTGCACTTGCTCTTTAGACTAGTAGGATCTCATATTAATTACTTCCTGCATAACTTGCTGACTGATTGTGAACTCATCCTGTTATTCATCTCTTATGACCGCTATTTGTTGTAATTCCATTGTAGTATTGTACCCTGTTTTTTTTACCTTGTTATATTGTGTAATTACTGCTCTTCTGCTACATGATGTGTTTTAGCTTTGTACTCTGTGCCACTGCTGTGGCCCAGGTAGTGCCTGAAAACGGTCCCTGGGATCAGTGCACCCACCCGGTTACCAAAGTGATAAGTAAAATATGTACTCCATCAGAAGGTTACCAGTAGAGTTTTCATCTTTAAGATTTATACTGTGCTGTTACAGTTCACAGCTTTAGGTTATAATTTTATATTGCCATGGTGTAGGCATATATTTCCATGACTGTTATGCGAAGCAGCGAGGGAGAATGTTTAGTGAATTGCCACTATATGCTGTTTCTTCAGTCAATGTTTGCTGCAGTCTTAGTAGCCTTGGTTTCTATATCAAAGAACTGATGGACATACTGTAAGTGGGATGCCACGCCTTGAAATAGCTGGCAACTGTTCTTTTATGTTTTTGTTAATGCCTATTAGATACCCCTCCATGATGTGACACACAATGCTTGAGACTCAACAATACTGGAGCAAAGTATGATGCCAGTCTCTTATCAAATATACTGATGTCTCGGATACGTGTAATAATCTGTAATGCACATGTTCAAATAACAAAATAAATAAGTTTAAAATGAGGATATAAATACAGAACATTAGTGAAAGATAAGATGCCATGTTAGTTCAAGTTTATTGTTCAGCATATCATGCCATTACAAATTCAGACATAATATTCAATAATAGAGGAAAAATAAATTACATAATAAATATACATATCAATATACATACAATTAAAAAAAACTGTATTATGTCAGTAGAGTCAGTATTACATATACCTAGATATTATATAAAAAACAAATCATCGTATAATATCATCAGCACCTCCTCTAACCCAACAATCTTTATCTTATACCTTTTAAACATTTATTATTCCAACCATGTTGCCATGTAATAATGTTCATCATACATTGATTTATAAGTTAGTTGAGAACCAGCAATGAATCATGTTCACTAAAATCATGTTACCCAAATCAGGGTTTCAGATGAAGGCATCTTGATTCTATGTGACTTAAGAGGAGGCACAGGGACAAGTACCCTTCTTCCTGAGCTTTTAGTAGATATGTCATTATATTATCAGGTTGATAAGTAAGTTGTTGAATTATATTACCTAAAAGGGAAGACCTTTTTTTCATACAAAGGACACAACATTACCACGTGAAGTAAATTATCTTGACTTAACCCACATTTACAGTAGAGATCGTCATCACTTCTTTTCTCAAATCTCCCCCTCCTAACATTGCTGGAAAAACATTCAAAACGAAATCTGGTAACAACTTTCCTATGTTTTGGGTTTTGTAAGATTTCCAAATATAATTCTAATTTATAAGATCTCTTATTTTTAGCCAACTACAGACAGGCTTTAGATAATCTACTGGTCTCCAGATCACGTTGAATAAATACGTCTTTGATCCTAGAGTTCACTTGTTCTTTTATTTGAGCTAGAGGGAGTCTTAAGCAGTCTGTAATGTTCTGTAACAGACCAAAAGGTTTAATAACTTCTTCTACCACTCTCGTGCAAGGAAAAATTGTATGTGAGCGGAAACATATGATACTTTCCTCTAAACAAATACGAAGGAGCCTTTCCTGGTTCATTCTTAATACTCTTAACCAATAATTTACTAACCATTGCTGTATTTGACATTCAATTGATACCTTATGAAGTTCAGCCTCGCTAATGAGGATGGAGCACAGACTGGAAGCCCTAACATCTTCTTGTACAATTTATTTAGGCAAGGATCAAGTCCCATTTTGATTTTAGGGTTAATACCCCAAATTTCTGCTCCATATAGGAGTTGAGATCTGATCGTAGCATCAGTGACCATTAAATTACCTTTAATAGAATTGTCTCCAAATTTGAAAAAGAAGGATAAGAGGGCTGGGAAAAACTTTTCTGCCTTCAGCTTGACTTCCCTTAAATGAGCACACCAATTTCCAGTTTGACTAAAGGTTAATCCTAAATAACAGAAGTCTGTTACTACATCTAATTTATAATGATTTATATAATATTTATAAGTATGCCTATTCCCCAAACCAGTACCTTGGTTTTACTATAATTAATCTGAGGTCTGCACTGCAACATTCTGCATAGAATGTATCCAAACTCCTTGTCATGCCTAAATGACTAGTTGAAAATAAAGCCATCATCAGCATAAGCCAGATAAGGTAATACTCTAGCTCCTATTTTTGCCATGTGAAATTCTTCATCATACATTTTGTTTACTACAGTGCAGAAGAACAGAACAGATTAAACAGCAGAGGTGCCAGTGAGCAACCCTGTTTAACCCCTATACTGGAACTAAACCAGTTACTTAGTTCTCCTCTATTACTGTACCTAACACTGGCATAATTATCTTGATGCATCATCCTAATAATTTCCAATAAGGATGGGTCTACCCCAAGGCCAGAAAGTCTTTTCCAGAGAAGAATTCTATTGACTTTGTCAAAGGCTGACTTAAGATGAATGAATGTTCAATAAAGTATTTGTTTTTTAACCACCTTATATTTATGTACAAGGTGTGCCAAAGTAAAGGTCTGATCTATTGTTGAATGTTCCTTTCTAACTCCAGCTTGTGCTTCATTGATTACATTGTTAACCTCTGCCCAATAATACAATCTATTATTAATAATTTTTGTAAACAAGTTCCCCACAGTATTAAGTAAACTAATCGCCTATAACAGCCCAGGTCCTTTCTATCACCTTTTTAAATATTGCTTGGCACAATAATATTTAAGTTCCAACTTCTAGGATTAACCTGTTACCCAAAGATGATTGAATAGTTTGTATAAAAAGAATCCAATGGTACTTAGTCCTAATTATAACATCCAAAGGGACCCCATCAGAACTGTGCATTTCTTCTAAAATGAATCCATTGCATTCTCTATCTCAGTTACTGTTATCTCATCATTAGGTCTATACATACGTTCACCAGCCTTCATCTGACTAATTTAGTAAAATAGTCGGGATCATCCCTACAAAACATTTGTTTGTAGTGAGTTTCCAAATTTTAGGTTCGATATGTGCTTTAATACTATTATTAATTTTATCACCATATCTAACAATATGCCAAAACAATTTATTATCTTGTGATTGAACCACCCCTTTTAGCTCCATCCATAACTGTTTAACATATTTTCCTTTACTATTTACTAACACTGCTTTATACTGTAAGTTTTCCTTAATTGATTCATTTTTTTATTATCCTTGCTTGGATACATTTTTAATATTCTAAATTGTTTAATAAGATGCTTCCTTGCTTGTTTACATCCTGTATTATACAATGATTGGCCTTCTTTCCTCTTTATCTTTACCTCTTTTGCTATTATATATGCTGTTGAACTAATGATATAATTATAATCAGATATTTGGTTATCAAGGACATTATCCACTGAGTCCAATAGTCTAGTTAGGATTCCTGCACTTTGTAAGATATCTTCAAAATTTTGGGCTTCAATCATTTCCCACTAAGTACTTTTCCTTTTCAATTGGATAGGTAGGGATTCCTACTTAGTACTTTTTTTAATACATTCCTTTCTGTTTAGCCTAAGCTCAATGCCAGAATGCTGACTTCCTGGCCTTATTTTCAAGTAAAGAGAGTGACATAAATTAATCATATTTTTATCTGTCCAGACAAGGTCAATAGTTGAGGAACCATCCCTCCCCCCGAATGTATAAAAGGTGGCCTTCCATTTAAAAGACATACGTTCCTGTTAATCATTAATCTATGCAGATCTATTACTCTTTTATTTATTACTAAATCCTTAGCTTTCCTTGTAATATGTACTTTTGGTTTATCATTTAGAGACAAAACATCCTTTACATCACCAGAACAAGCTGGTAAATTGCCTAATGTAGCATTAAAATCACCCCAAATCAGCAATCCACATTCGGGATGATCACTTTGGATGTTAATTATTAAGTCATTGAATGTTTTAAAAATCCAGGTTTCCATGTTTTCCTACGGGATTACAATAAACATTAATTAAAACCAGGAATCCTTGTCTTTATCCGTGATTTTAACCACTTGCAGACCACTGCTATTACTACTTAGTTCTTCAGTTGTTATATCAATGTCCAATTTAATAAAAATTGTAAGTCCCCCAACTCCCCTCCCAAATTTTTTAGGTTTCCTTACCACTTTATTATATGACTTATATCCATCTAGAAAAGAGTTACTAAGTGCTCATGTCTCTTGTATACAAATTAGATCAAATAAATTCAAATATTCAATCATTTTTGGGTCTCCCAACTTTTCCTCTAGTCCTGATGGATTCCATGACAAAATATTAAGCTTATCTTCATTATTTTTAGATATTTCAGGACTATTTAATAAATGGGGGCCCTTGATCTATAATGAATTGGTTTTTGATCCCTGTGGCCTCCTCTGACAATCCATTTGTCTTTGGCTCATTGAGGAGAGCATTTCATATCTATTAGCTGTTTCAATCAGAATCTCCCATTGTTGACCCTTATATTGTGTGGTTAAAATGAATCATCAAGCCTCCCTTTATCATCTTCAATACAGACATAGATGCCCAACTGATCCAGTATAAGCTGTTTCTTATTCAAACAACATGAAGTCTTGCTATATTATGACAGTAGCAGTTTGATCCAGCTCTAGAACTGCTCCGGAGGTGAAATGGTTAATACCATTCCAAAATAGAACTTTGAGCACGAGCTCTAAGAAGCAGCTCTATCTGTGTAATTTCAAACCTGAACTGTCAGATTCTTTACTCTGCCTCAGTGAACAGTCGCTCCGGAGATTTCTCCTGCTGCTCGGTTCATTTCTCGATTTAAACAGTGTTTTCTCGGTCCGATTCAACCGAGAATAGTTTTATTTTAACCGCAAAACCGTTCGGTTCAAGCTCTGTCTGTGGTAATCGTAAGTAATTAAAAGGTTTGTCTGTGTGGAACTTGTAAGTTTATCGGTTCGGTTTTGAACCGATCAGCTGGGTTTAAAACTCATTAATTTTAAAGTTTAACATTTTAGAGTGCGTTTCTGGTTCTTATCGGTTCTAAAAAACGGATTTTATTACGCTTTTTCCAATACCTGTGACACGGTTGGGAACCGATAAGTGTCTTGCCTGGCACTGCCGTTAAAGGGCAAGTTTTCTGGTTAGGCTGGCATTATGTCTGGAGAAACCCAAAAGAAAAACTGGGCCCACTGGGTTTCAGCACTGTGATGGTCTGTGGGGAAGCTTCTAAGGCTGACCCGACACCACATGTGTTATTGTCTGGGGTTTGACCACCTCAGACTGCCAGATATAAGAATTTCCTGCAGCCACCCTGGAAATGAGATTGGGCAGGCTCAGGGAACGAGAGGCTAAAAAGTCCGCTGACCCGGATGGCCAGCCTGGTTCGGTGCCAACCGAACCGGAGGGAGTGCCCTCTGACCAGGGCGAGACTTCCTCGGGCAAAAGAAAAGCTGGTTCTGAGGAACCAGTTCCAGTAAAGAAAACAAGAAAGTCAGCAGGTTTGGAGTCCAAAATCCCTTCTCCAACTGCTGCAGAGATAGCAAAAGCCATACAAATTGTCCAGTCACTGTCTCAGGTTCCGTCCGAGCCGACACTATCTGGCAAAAGGTCGGTTCGTCCGGTTCCAGTGGTTCAGGAATATGATGTTGAGGAGTTTTATGAACCAGAGGAGGGGGAGGATGATTATGAACAGTATGAATGTGGCTGGGAAGGTCTGGGTGTGCCCATTAAACCGGACATTTCCCCAGACAGACCTTTAGAATCTCCCCCTATGCTATCTGAGTCCCCATCTCATTTTATGTTTTACAAAAAAGTTGCTGAAACCCTCCAGCTTCCCTTGGAAGAAGCTGTGGATGAGCAAGAGGAGCCTGATTTTGTAGAAATGATGGATATTCCAGAGTCTAGGAGATTGTCTATTCCTTTGCATAAGTCTTTTAGGAAGCAAACAATAAAATTTGAAAAGCTCTAATTCTGTGCCTCCTGTAGATAAAAAGATGGACAGAAGGTACACATTGTCAGGTCCTGATACAGAATTCTTTCTCAGCAATGCAGTCATGTTAGTAGTTCAGGCTGCAGCCTGTGATAAAGCTAATATTCCCTGGCTTCACATCCTCCTGACAAGGATTCCAGGAAGACTGATGCCATGGCGCAAAAACAGTATATGGCAGCCTCTCTGGGACTCAGGCAAGCAAATTATATGGCTTATGTAGCTAGGTATCAGAAATCTAGATGGGATACTGTTATGGAATTAGCAAGCAAGCCCATGGCCAGCTGGCTAGCGAACTAGAACAGGTGGCTGCTAATGGCATTGAGGCTTCTAAGGTACAGTTTCATGCTGCTGTGGATGTTAATGATGTTCCTCTAGGGTCATGGCCACATCTGTAGCTTTTCGTAGGTTGGCCTGGCTCAGGTGTACTAGCCTGTCACAGGATACCCAGACTAAGGCTATGGATTTTCCTGTGGTGGGAAATTCTCTGTTTGGGGTGAATATAGGACTACTTACAAAAGTGCCCAAGCTAAGGAGCGGCAAGCCACTCCCCAGAGGCATACACCCACGGGTAGGGGTAGGCCTTTTCACAGGTCTTTTTATCAGACTCAGGCCTCCTCTGCCTATGCTCAGAGGGGCTTCTTCAGAGGCAGAGGCAGACGAGGGGTGGGCAGGCCTGCTCCAACCCCTCAGCCTAAAGCACCTGCTAAGCAGGCACCCTGATGGGGTGCCCAGGGCCGATTCTCCTCTACCGGTAGGGGGCAGGCTGGCTTACTTCAGTCAGAACTGGGCTTCTTTAACCTCAGACAAGTGGGTTCTGGAAGTAGTAAGCCAGGGTCTGGTTCTCAGCTTCAAAAAGTTTCCCAAGTTGAGAACCAGATTTTTTCTACCTGCAAGTGCTTCAGAGACCCTTGTTCTAGAAGCAGAGGTCTCAACCCTGTTGGCTCTCAGAGCAGTGGAAAGGGTTCCTCCCCTGCACCAGGGCAGGGGTCTGTATTCCAGATACTTCCTTACCCCAAAAAAGACAGGAGAATGGCGGCCCATATTAGACCTCAGATATCTGAACAAGCATCTTTTGAAACCAAAGTTCAAAATGGTAACTCTGGCAATGATTTTACCCTCCCTAAGGCCAGGGGACTGGTTAGCCTCCCTGGACCTCAAGGATGCCTATTTCCACGTCCTAATCAGAAGCTCCCATCGAAAGTATCTCAGATTCGAACTACCCTCAGGTCATTACCAGTTCAGAGCAATGCCCTTCGGCCTCACCTCTGCCCCAAGGGTATTCACAAAGTGTCTGGCAGTGGCAGTGGCCCACTTAAGCAGGCAAAGGATTGCTGTTTTTCCCTATCTAGACGATTGGCTCATTGTAGGCCAGTCCCCAGAATGGGTAAAATCTCACCTGCAAGTTACCCAGCAGCTTCTCACCTCCCTGGCTTTCTGCTAAATCTGCCAAAGTCGGTTCTGGAACCAGTCCAGGTACTCACCTTATAGGGGCAGAGTTGGACACAAAGCTAGCCAGAGCTTTCTTCCCTTAGAAGGGTGACGAATTTAGTGGCTCTGGCCTCCTCCTTCACTCTGCAGGTCTCGACCAGCAAGACACCTTTCTGCAGCTCCTGGGGCACATGGCTGCATCCACAGCTGTTGTGCAGGGAGCAAGATTTCAGATGAGAGACATTCAGTTTCACTTGAGAACCTATTGGTCTCAGAGGAGAGACCCCTTTCCAAGTTGGTCCCAGTGACTGAACCTTGATCCAGGCCTCCAGTGGTGGCAGGATCAGAGTAATTTAAGATTGGGGTCCCTTCATTTCCTGCTTACAATTTGACTCTCACTACAGATGCTTCCTTCTGGGTTGGGGAGCCCACATGGGCAACCTTTCCACTCAGGGAGTGTGGTCCCCCAGGAATCTCTGCTCCACATCAATTTGCTGGAACTCAGAGCTGTCTTTTAGCTCTTCAAGCATTTTCTGCATCTGTCCACAACAAGGTGATACAAGTCAGAACAGACAACACCACAACAATGTGGTACATCAACAAACAGGGGGCACTGGTCTTGGCCTTGTGCACCGAGGCAATGAAGTTGTGGTCTCTGGCCTATTCCTGAATACTTCTCCTCATAGCAGTTCATCTTCCAGGGAAGGACAACATCTCTAGCAGATGCTCTCAGTAGGATTTCCCAGGGCCATCATGAATGGTCCCTGGATCCTCAAGTGCTGGGATAGTCTTTGCCAGATGGGGCACCCTCAGATAGATCTTTTGCAGCCCCAGACAATCACCAACTTCCTCTGTTCTGTTGCAGGCCTCCAGTGCTGGGCTCAGTCCCCTGGATGCCCTTCTCCTGGATTAGGCGGAAGTTTCTTTATGCTTTCCCTTCCTCTCCTATTCAAAATATTAGTCAAAATCAGATCTCAGCCTTGCAGGGTGATTCTGATTGCCCTGGATTGGCCAGGCAGCCCTGGTACCCACTCCTTCTGTCACTGACAATCCATCTTCCCTTTGCCTCCCCAGGAATCACAACCTATTAACTTGTGCCCAGGGAAGGGTTTGGTATCCGGACCTCAAATCCCTCAACCTCAAGGCCTGGCTCTTGAGAATTAGAGTTGCTGATTTACACCTCTCTCAGGGTGTTCTTGAAATCCTAAAGGCTTCCAGAAAGCCTTCCACTAGGCTACTTATAGTTCTAAATGGAAAAGGTTTTCCATTTGGTGTGCTGGGAAAAATGTTTCCCAGAATCTGCTGATTTGCCCATTGTATTAGATTACATGGTCCATCTTAATTCCTTGGGTCTCAGACCAGCTACCCTGAGAGTCCATTTGGCAGCTGTATCTGCTTTTGTTTCAGCAGGAAAGTCATCCACTCTTTCCACTCACCCTGTGTTTTCCAAGTTTTTTGAGGGATTACTCCATACTAATCCACCCTTTCGGGAACCGGCCCCTGCCTGGGACCTTAATGTTTGTATTGCCCAGTTAATGCAACCCCCTTTTGAAACTCTGTTTTCTGCAGAGCTTAAGTATCTAACTTGGAAAACTGTTTTTCTGGTGGCTATCACTTCTGCTAGATGCATAAGTGAGTTGCAAGCCTTGTCAGTAGAAACTGACTTTATTTCTTTCCACAGGGATAAGGCAGTCCTTAGGACTAATAGGAAGTTTTTACCTAAGGTGGTTTCAGATTTCCATCTTAACCAATCTATCTCCCTTCCAGTATTTTTCACTGATCACTCCTCTTCTGGTGAGAGGAGGTTGCACAACCTGGATGTTAAAGAGAGCTCTTGGTTACTATAATAGGAGAGTCACAGGTCTGAGAATCCTCAACTTTTCCTTACCTATGGTGAAGTTGGGAAGGAAACCTGCCACTAAGAGATCAATTGCCAGGTGGATTGTCTCTTGTATCCAATTTTGTTATCAGAAACTGGGCAGAGATCCCCCCTCTGGCTTGAGGGCTCACTCTACCAGGGGTACAGCTGCGTCTCTAGCTGCTGCCAGAGACATCCCTATATTAGAGATATGCCAGGCTGCTACTTGGAAAACGGTACACACTTTCACCAAGCATTACTCCCTGGATGTCCAGGCCAGGAGAGATGCTCGGTTTGGCACAGCTGTTCTTCAGAGCCTATTCCCTAAGTGTGTTCTGCCCCTCCTCCATGGAGGTACTGCTGTGTAGTCTGCTACTGTCATAATATAGCAAGACTTCATGTTGTTTGAAGAAAAAATTACTCACCTTAGTAATGTTGTTCCAATATCCAATATGGTGGTTAACAAATCAACCATTAGTCCAGTTAATTTGTCCTGCATTTCCTGTGGAATACAGGACACTCTAAATAATGGAAGAACAAAATCAGTACCAAGAGTTTTTAACAAAAATCTCCTAAAATGCTCATTACCCTCATTACCCTCTCTATCCAAACTACTTCGTGGATTGAATTTTTGAGTATTCTGTGTTTAGGTTACCTTCTCCTTGCTTACTAAGGATTCATCGACTAAAATAATATTTCTAGGAGCGTGGATACTGTATATTGTTCATCCACACTTGGCATGTCCCTTTCCCTTTAAATCTTGGACAGAAGGTCTTCGGTTGGCTACTTCCACCCACCCGGTGGTAAAACACCTCGGCCCGCCCCATGACACTAGATCTTCCTTTCCACTGGAAGATACAGGTTCCCTTGTGCCCTCACAGCAATTCTTAGACCCTGGATTCAAAGCATCATTTTTTACTGAAACTAACCTTAAAACTCATTCGAGTTAACATTGTAGCGCATCGGTCATGGAGGATAAATCATACCCCGGATTTTGCCGGTGTACCTGTGGCCAGAAGATGTTGCACACCGATCCCCACCTAACGTGCGTTTATTGCCTAGGTGTCGGACATGACACCCTGTCTTGCACTTTCTACCTGGCCTTCCAGCCCAACATCCTGGATGACTGCAAGGCACGCCTAAAACTGGGGAGACCGGAGAAAAGTAACCCATCGGTGAAACTGAAGGAGGCGAGGTGGGCGGTTTCCATGGCTGTGGGATCCGCTGAGCAGCTGGAACAAATGAAGGCATTCGAGGAGGAAGCAGCTCAAGCTTCAGCCAATCAAAGTTTTTTTTTGTTCCGCTCAACCTTGGCTCCACCATTACGGGCTCCTTCAAGGAGTTGTGCCAGTCTCTCTTCACCAGGGGTGAGGCACCCTCGGGCTTCCACTCCTCCCACCCTTGCAAGAGGGATGAGGACCTGAAGTCTTCGTCTAAGCGAAGACATTCTAAGGACCGAATAAGGTCCAAGTCCCAAGAACACACGGTCTCGGCCTCAGTTGAGATCGCATCCTCAGCTGCCAGTTTTTCGGACATCCCGTCTGGCCAGGGGACTGAGGAAATGGCTGATGAGGCTGAGATTATTCTCGACCCAATCGACCCCTGTCGCCGACCCCAGTCGACGATTCCTTGGAAAGGACTCCGGTCCTTGTTTTTCTGGATGAGGAGACCCAGCCCGCTGGTGTCCCCATTGAAGAAATGGTTCCGGACCCTCGATTTTCACCAACACCGGTGACTCCTGATCAATTGGATTGATTCCCTCTGTCTCGATAGAGGTCCAGAACCCCTTCGGACGAATGGACGAAAAAGAGTCATAAACACTCTAAAAAGAGGCGTCGCAACAGATCTTCATCCTCCTCAGACGAGGAGAGGCTTCGGCGGAAACTCCGTTGACGCTATGAAGACCTCATGTGGCAACAGCTGATTTTGTCCAGGCAGAAGCTGGCCCCACCGGCCACTCTGGCCATCACTTGGCTTCCGCCTCCTAGGCCGACACCAACCCCTCCGGAACCGAAGTCTTCAGTTCCCCCACCCATGGGGTTGGCCTGTATCCCAGTTCAGCCTGCCCTGGTCTCTCCACTGATTTTGGTGGAACCACCACCTAAGCAGCCTCAGGGAGGGGCTCCCTCAAAAGAGGACCAAACAGACATCGGGCTTCCCTGATGTCTGTCGATTACGGTTGTCCCCGATCGCCCTCGGTGTATTGAGGGAGACCTAGGTGGGAGGCCGTTGTATCCCAACTCTTCGGACTCGGATGCCACCGGATTGCATTCCCATCCTGGGGATGAGTCATCCATGGTGGGTTTGGAGGAAGGCCCTTCCTCTTTTCAGGGCATTCTCCACCTGATTTCCGAATCCACCGGAATGCCCCTGGAGTCCATCCAGAAGAAGGTGGAGTAACCCCTTACGGATATCCTCAAAAGGGGGGATACCCTGATGGAAGCCTTTCCAGCAGGGTCCACAACAGCTTCATAAGGAGGAGGCTGAGCAAGTCCAGGAGCCTCCTCCTCCTCCTCCTCAAGCCTGCTCAGTGACTGCTGGGGTTGCCACCCCTACACCCATCATGCCAGCTCTGGGTCCTCCCATGGGGGCCAGCTCCACCACTTTCTTTCTGCCTGGTCTGATATCACCTCAGACAGGTGGGTTCTGATGTGGTCGGTCAGCGACTGCCCTTAGAGCTCGAGCAGTACCCTCCCAGCCGAGCCCGTGCCCCTCAGGAGGAAAGGATCTCAGCTTGCACCCAGTCGGCTCTCCACGACCTTGTACTACCGCAACAAACAGGGTGGCATGCAGTCCCTGCCTGCTGTGCAAGGAGGTGCTCCAGCACTGCACCTCATAAGCCAGTTGAGGTGGATCTCAGAGTGCTTATGTGGCAGGAGTCTTGAACCAGCTGGCAGATGCTCTCAGCCACATAGGCCAGACATCCCACGAGTGGTTTCTCCATCCAGAGGTAGGTTACAGTCTGTTCTTCCATTGGGAAAACTGTTGATGGACCTGTTTGCCTCCGGGAAAACACCAAGCTGAGGCTGTACCATGCCCGCCCCCTCAGCAGGGCTTACTGCAGGATGCCTTCTCGGGGCCGTGGACCCAGGCCTCTACGCCTTTCCTCCATTTCCCTTGATCCACAAGATGTTACTCAAGGTGAGGAGGAACAAGGTGAAGGTGATACTGGTAACCCCAGATTGGCCGCACCAGTTCTGGTACCCAGATCTCCTCTGCCTCAGCTGCAGGGCGCCGGAGCGGCTTTGTACACACCTGGATCTGATATCACTGAACCAGAGGAAGGTTTTCCATCCTGACCTTCAATCCCTGCACCTCACAGCCTGGTATCTGAGTGACTAGAGTTCCAGGCTTTGGGTCTTTCTGAAGATGTCTACACCATGGTGGAGGCATCTCTTAAGGAATCGATCAGGAAATGTTATGCCTTCAAATGGAAAAAGTTTTCCATTTGGTGTCAGGATAAGGGTCTGGACCCCTTATCTTGCTCTGTGGCTAACATTCTTGACTACCTTTGGTTTCTCTCCAAAGGGGTCTAGATCATCAACCCTCTGGGTGCACCTGGCAGCCATTTCTGCTTACTGGGCATGGGCGGTCAGCCGACATTGGCACAGGAGACAGTGGTCGGCGCTTCTTCAAAGGCCTGGATCATATCCCTCCGGCATGAACCTCCACCTCCATGGGATCTGTTGCTGGTTTTGTAAAGCTCATGGGCAGGCTATTCAACCCATGCACAAGTGTGAGCTCTACACTTGTCGGAAGACGGCCTTCCTGGTGGCTATCACATCAGCCAGAAGGACAGGGAGCTCCAGGCACTTTCTGTGGACTCCCTTATCTGGTCTTTCACAGGGACAAAGTTTTCCTGTGCCCCCACCTGATATTCCTTCCAAAGGTGGTATCGAGTTTCACCTTAACCAGGTGTTGACTCTGCCGGTTTACTACCTAACTATACCTTGGACACAGAGTACAGGCTCCATACTTTGGACCTGAGACATGCTCTCTCCTATTATAAGGAGAGTGGTGGAAATTAGTGAGAAGTTCGTCAGCTGTTTGTCACCTACACTGAAGCCGCTTCTGGCAGACCTGCAGCCAAATGGACCATTGCAAGGTGCATTATATCGCGTATAGGTTCAGCTATGAGTTGGCGGGCAAGGAGCCTCCCAGAGGATAAGAGCTCATTCTACCTGCCATACTGCTGCATCGGTGGCTGCTCCAGGGACATCATTATCCAGGAAATCTGTCGGCTGCTACCTGGAAGTCATCCAGAGGCAAAACTCAGCTCCACACACGTGCCACCTTGCAAAATGATCAATAGAAAAGATAACAAAAGGCACACGTAGTATTACAAAATGTGAAAATTTAATCAGTGCATAAAATTGCACAGCTGCCCAACAATACAGGAAACAAACCTCAACTAGTTTCAGCACACCGCGTCATCAGGAGGATGGTCTAATCACACTGCATACCCTTAACAAAGCTTACAATTAAAGTGATAGCACCTCAAAAAAGAAATACATATAATGCATCGTAATACAAACACACAAACATTCAGTGGAAATAATACATAAACCTTATTAACCAAAAGCATCTGTATACATAAATGTTACAGAAACATCTAATGCACATTTCATTTAAAAACAGATGTTTTTATATCTGTAATAACTAACATACAAATGTACTGCTATTACTTCTCCAATTGAATCATATTTATGCTTCTATCAAAACCTGGTCTACTTATCATTAACCATATCATTAGTCATTATGACCATGTGAATCTCTAGACTTACTAGTCGAAGTCCATTATGTTGCATTTTTGTAGCTTAAAAATTATTTTCAGGCAGTATATATGCAAAAACAGTGCCATCTGGGGAAAGAAGAAAAAAAGAGAAAAAAAGATTATAAAGAACTAGTAATTAGATAATTTACATCCATTATAACAAATTGCTACATCTCAAATACATCAAGCTCCATAGTATTCTTATTATTTAGAATTGCAAACTGAGAAAAAATTCCCTACAGATGTTAGAATTCATAAATCATTTTTTCTTTCTCATATTTATTAAAGGGATAACATCAAACTTGTCATTTAATCCTGGCAACTGTAAACCCTCAAGGGTATAAATCCAGTATGCTTCTCTGTTTAGTAGCAAATCATTGATGCTACCCCCTCGTGGACCCAGTTTTACCAATTCAATTCCACAGAACTTAAATTCATGTTTCGTTTTGTCCATCTTATGTTTACAACAATGTATAGCCAGTGCACTCCTATCATCATTTTTGATTATGCTACGCTTGTGTTCTCTGACTTTACTTTAAGTTGGCCTGTAGATTTGCCAATGTAAATGCCCCACATGTGCATGTTGCCAAATACACCAAATTCTCAGAGGTATAGCTAAAAAAAGAACCCATTGTATATATTTTTGTAGTATTAACTGATGTGAACGTAGTATTCTTTAACATGGTAACACAGTATTTGCAATTTCCACATGCAAAATTGCCGTTAGGTATGCATGATAACCATGTTTTCACATCCCTCTGTACCCTCTGGACAGGTTGGTAGCTTTTAGTACAATATCCCCAATATTTTTGCCACGACGATACACTATACGTGGCAATTTACTAGCTACCCCCTGTAGTTTCAGTTCCAGATTCAGAAGTGGCCAGTGTTTTTTAATTATATCACCAACTACACCAGACTGTTTACAGTATGTGGTGACGAAACAAATTCAGTTGTCAATTCCCCTTTGTTTGGTTTTAGATTTCATAATGTCATCACGACTCTTTTTCAGAGACTTCAACCATGGCATCTTCCACCAATTCTCTCGAGTAGCCCCTATCTAGAAACCGTTTACACATATCTGTGCCTTGTTTCATAAAGTCAGCATCAATACTACAATGTCTCCGTGCCCTAAGTAATTGGGCTCTGGGAATGTTGTTAACCATATGTCTTGGGTGACAACTAGATGCACTCAAAAGGGAATTCCTGTGAGTACTTTTCCTGAAGAGGGATGTCTGAATACCATCATTGGTGTCCTTCTTAATCTCCAAAACCAAAAAAGTGACCACATTTTTGTCACTTGTCACACTAAATTTTAAATTAGGATTGCTTGTTTCCAGGTATGTGACAGATTCCCTTAGTTCACAAATAGTGCCTTTCCAAATTAAAAAAATGCTGTCAATAAACAACACCACAGATCAATCCTATGGTAAAAAGGATTGAGCTGTGCGTCATAGACCACTGATTTCTCCCAGAGACTCTGATAAAGGTTGACATAATTTGGTGCAAAGGTCACACCCATAGTCGTACCTTAACCTGGAGATAATACTCACCCTGAAACAAGAACACATTTTTTCTAGCAAGTCTCGCACATTCCAGAATGAACCTCTGTTTTGTTCACCCACTGTTGGGTCCATATTTAACTAATAATCCAAAGCCAGTAATCCTTGGAATGGGTATAGTTGAGTAAAGTGACTCAATATCCATCGAAACAAGGATGAAATTTGGATCTAACTGGACTTCCTCCAATATCCCCAGTATATCAGCAGCATCTCTGACATACGAATGCAGTTTGGGCACATATTGCTTGATATATGTATCCACATAACGAGACAGTGGTTCTGTAATCGAACCAATACCTGCCACTATAGGTCTCCCAGGGGGATTCTCCAAATCTTTATGTATTCAAACAACATGAAGTCTTGCTGTATTCTGACAATCTGGAGTTAGCTCCAGCCTTTAAACTGCCCCAGAGCGTATAGGGTTAATTTTCTATGCATTGCATAGAATGTTGAGATCGAGCTCGGTTGAGGTTTCTGTCTGCAGTCCTGTGAAACCCAACTGTCAGATTGATTACTCCGCCTCACTGAACAGTCGCTCCAGAGATTTCTCCTTCAGCTCGGTTCAAAAGTCGGTTAAAGTGTCGGTTTGGGTCGAAATTATTCAGAATTTGTTCTGCATTGTCGGTTCAGGCTCTGTCTGCAGTACCGTGAGTACTAGACAGTTATTTTCATTGCTTGTGGAAATTGTAAGTTTTTCAATCGGTTCGGCTGAACCGATCCTACACTCTGAATCCTTGTACTTTTCTTTAGTGTGGTTACTCGGGTCTTATCGGTTCTAAAAAAACACGTGTTTTAAACGTTTTTCCAGTACCCGTGACATGGTTAGGAACTGATAAGGAGTCTTGCCTGGGTTGCCGAAAAAGGGTAAGTTTGCTTAGGTTGGCTATGTCTGAGAAACCCAAGAAAAAACGGCCCACTGGGTTTCAACACTGCAGTGAGTGTGGGGAAGTCTTTGCTAAGGCTGACCCCCACACCACCTGTGTTTATTGTCTGGGGTTTGAACAAGGGGCAGAGCTACACACTGTCAAAGCAAGAGCCTTTCTTCCCCTGCAAAGGCCAAGAGTTCTTACAGAACTGGCTTCTTCTTTCAGCCTTCAGGTGTCCCGACCAGCAAGGCATTTCCTTCAGCTCTTGGGCCACATGGCAGCTTCTACAGCAGTGGTCCAAGGGGCAAAATTTCAGATGAGGGACATTCAGTTTCATCTGAGGGCCTTTTGGTCCCAAAGGAAGGACCCTCTTACCAAACTGATTCCAGTGATTCGGACACTGATCCAAGGTCTTCAATGGTGGCAGGATCAGGACAATTTAAGGCAAGGGGTCCCATTTGTCACTCAGTCTCATTCAGTGGTTCTTACCATGGATGCTTCCCTTTTGGGGTGGGGAGCTCATCTGGGGGCTCTCACAGCTCAGGGACTGTGGTCCCCTCAGGAGTCCCTTCTCCATATCAATCTCCTAGAACTCAGGGCAGTTTTTCTGGCCCTGCAAGCTTTCTCTCAGTCTGTGCAGAACAAGGTGGTTCAGGTCAGAACAGACGACACCACCACCATGTGGTACGTCAACAAGTAGGGAGGCACTCAGTCTACGGCATCGTGCACGGAAGCCATGAAATTGTGGTCCCTGGCTTATTCCCTGCAGACCTCTCTGATAGCAGTCCACCTTCCAAGGAAGGACAATGTGCTAGCAGATGCACTGAGCAGGATCTCCCAGGGCCATCACGAATGGTCCCTGGATCCCCTGGTGTTGAAAGTGATTTTTTCAAGGTGGGGCACTCCAGAGATAGATCTCGTTGCAGCCCCAGACAATCACCAACTTCCTCTGTTTTGTTGCAGACCCCCAGTCTTTGATTCAGTCCCCCTGGATGCTCTGGTTTTGAACTGGAAAGGGAAATTTCTGCATGCCTTCCTTCCCTTTCCTCTACTGTTCAAAGTTCTAGTCAAGCTAAGGTCACAACCTTGTAAAGTGATTCTGATTGCTCCAGACTGGGCCAGACAGCCTTAGTACCCCCTGTTGCTGTCTCTAGCAGTCCATCTTCCCCTGTCTCTTCCCAGGAATTACAACATGTTAACCTCCTCTCGGGAGGATTTGGTACCCCAATCTTCGATCTCTCAATCTCAAGGCATGGCTCTTGAAGAGTTAGAGTATGCATATTTGCATCTGTCTCAGGGGGTTCTGGACATTCTCAAAGCCTCTCGAAAGCCCTCCACCAGAAAGACTTATAATTCCAAATGGAAAAGATTCAGTATTTGGTGTTCCAAGAAGCATATTTCCCCAGACACTGCTGAGTTGCCTACAGTTCTGGATTATATGGTCTATCTTAATGGCCTAGGCCTCAGACCAGCTACTCTCAAGGTACACTTGTCAGCTGTCTCTGCTTTTCTGTCAGTGGGGAAGTCTTCCTCACTATCATCTCATTCTGTGTTCTGTAAATTTTTCAAGGGATTGCTTCATACCAATCCTCTCTTTAGGGATCCTGTCCCTGCCTGGGACTTAAATGCTTGCATTGCTCAGCTTATGCAACCTCCTTTTGAGCCTATGTCCTCAGCAGAGCTTAAGTACTTGACTTGGAAAACTGTGTTTTTGGTAGCCATTACCTCTGCCAGACATATCAGTGAGTTGCAAGCCCTGTCAGTAGAACCTGATTTTATCTCCTTTCATAGAGATAAAGTGGTCCTTAGAACCAATAGGAGGTTCTTGCCCAAAGTGGTTTCAGACTTCCACTTGAATCAGTCTGTGTCTCTTCCTGTCTTCTTCACTGATCATTCTTCCTCAGGACAGAGGAGGCTACACAGTTTAGACGTTAAAAGAGCCCTTAGATACTACATCGAGTGTACTAAGGGTCACAGGTTTGACTCCCTCCAGTTGTTCCTCACTTATGGGGAAGTGGGGAAGGGCAAACCCGCCACCAAGAGAACTATTGCCAGGTGGATTGTGTCTTGTATACAATTCTGCTATGAGAAACTGGGAACGATTCCACCTTCAGGCCTGAGGGCTCACTCTACAAGATGTACAGCTGCTTCCCTGGCTGCTGCCAAGGATATCCCTCTGTTAGAAATTTGTCAAGCAGCCACCTGGAAACAGTCCATACCTTTACCAAGCATTACTCTGTGGATATCCAGGCTAGGAGTGATGCTCAGTTTGGCACAGCAGTACTTCAGAGCCTATTCCAAAGTAGGTCTCTCCTCCTCCATGGAGGTACTCCTTGGTAGTCTGTAGATTGTTAGAATACAGCAAGATTTCATGTTGTTTGAAGAAAAATTACCACCTTAGTAATTGTGTTTCTTCTAATTGAGTCTTTCTGTATTCTGACCTCCCTCCTGCCTCCTCTCAGAACCTGTTTTTGGAAGTGGTGGGCAGGTGCAGTGTTGCACCCTAAGGGTGTCTTCAGCACACCCTCCATGTTCATGGGTGCTTTGTATTATAATCTTTATTTTAGTTACAGTAGGTTTTGGTTTTGTTCCTGGCTTGAGTCTTCCTTTGGGAATCCAAAACTTTCTGTTGCCAGTTGGCTAGTAAAATTTTTACAATTCTACATAGTGTAGTTAGTGAGTTTTTGCTTGTAAGACTCTGACAGTTGGGTTTCAAGGGCTGCAGACAGAGACCTCAACCAAGCTCGAGATCATCATTCTATGCACTGCATAGAAAATTAACCCTATACTCTCCGGGCAGTTTAAAGGCTGGAGCTAACTACAGATTGTCAGAATTCAGCAAGACTCCATTTGAAGAAACACAATTACTAAGGTGAGTAATTTTTTCTTTTGGTAAGAGAGGATTTCCATCTTCTTCCTACTATACCAGTACAAGTGATTCTGACAAAGATCCATTCCTGGAGAAGGAACAGGAGGAACCACTCACAAGATCTGCCCCCACCCCCAGAAATCACAATATTTCCAATCTAGGAGAGGAGAGAAGCAAATTCAGTTCCAGGAAACTAGGAATCAAGAAGTAAATTATCAAGAGAATCAGGGAAACTCCGAACACCCATATCACCAGTATCATCTTCAGACCCCAAACAGACTCGGGGGGGGGGGGGTAAACATTACTAAGCCAAGAAGAGGAAATCGAAGAGGAAATCAGAGGGGACGCTTGCGATAGTCCATACACCGGAGAATATCGTAATAAATATATTTGAGGTAACTTTAACTGATATTGAGATTCAGGTACTACAGAAAGGGTTGTCTTTGTACCAACAGTGAACATTAATCAATTTGAAGTGTATTTGGATATTCAGCGCCTGTCAAGAACTTTGAATCTCAGGACATCTTTTCTGCAGATATGGGTTATAATATTGTGGTAAATAATGATGATCACTTGATACAGCAGGAATATTACCAGTAACACCTGGTGGTGTAACATCTTTAAGAACACTTTCCACATTTAATCTACCGTATTCAGATATAGTAAAGATTTTGAAAAGCAGTTTTGAATGATGTAGAAACTATTAATACCAATAATAACGTGCCTAGTTTTGTGAATCTATCTAATATCGAGAGGGTAGTAATGACTTTACAGGATAATTTATCATTGGTTATTAAACCTGCAGATAAAGGTGGTGCCATAGTTGTTATGGATACAGTGAAATATGTTAGTGAAATCAACATACAACTGCTAGCCCAGAATTTTATATTAGACCCAGGGTATCCCACGAATAAATTTGTTGGAAATTGATCAAATGCTTGATCAGGATTATTAGAGGTGTAACAGACCAAAAGAACATTCTTTTATGGTGGTGACACACCCTGTAAGACCTACGATTTACATATTGCCCAAAATAGATAAAGATTTGGAGAATCCCTGGGAGACCTATAGTGGCAGGTATTGGTTCGATTACAGAACCACTGTCTCTTATGTGGATACATATATCAAGCAATATGTGCCCAAACATGCTCGTAGAAGTCAGAGATTCTGCTGATATATTGGGATATTGGAGGAAGTCCAGTTAGATCCAAATTCCATCCTTGTTTCGACGGATATTGAGTCACTTTATTCAAATATACCCCATTCCCAGGGATTACTGGCTTTGGAGTATTGGTTCAATATGGACCCAACAGTGGGTGAACAAAAAAAGAGATTCATTCTGGAATGTGCTGAGACTGTGCTAGAAAAAATGTGTTCTTGTTTCAGGGTGAATATTATCTCCAGGTTAAGGGTACGACTATGGGTGCGACCTTTGCACCAAATTATGCCAGTCTTTATCAGAGTCTCTGGGAGAAATCAGTGGTCTATGACACACAGGTCAATCCTTTTTACCATAGGATTGATCTGTGGTGTCGTTTTATTGACGACATTTTTTTAATTTGGAAAAGCACTATTTGTGAACTAAGGGAATTTGTCACATACCTGGAAACAAACAATCCTAATTTAAAATTTAGTGTGACAAGTGACAAAAATGTGGTCACTTTTTTGGATTTGGAGATTAAGAGGGACACCAATGATGGTATTCAGATGTCCCTCTTTAGGAAAAGTACTGACAGGAATTCCCTTCTGAGTGCATCTAGTTGTCACCCGAGACATATGGTTAACAACATTCCCAGAGCCCAATTACTTAGGGCACGGAGACATTGTAGTATTGATGCTGACTTTAAGAAACAAGGCACAGATATGTGTAAACGGTTTCTACATAGGGGGTACTCGAGAGAATTGATGGAAGATGCCATAGTTGAAGTCTCTGAAAAGAGTCGTGATGACATTATGAAATCTAAAACCAAACAAGGGGGAATTGATGATCAAATTTGTTTTGTCACCACATACTGTAAACAGTCTGGTGTAGTTGGTGATATAATTAAAAAACACTGGCCACTTTTGAATCTGGAACCGAAACTACAAGGGGTAGCTAGTAAAGTGCCACGTATAGTGTATTGTCGTGGCAAAAATATTGGGGATATTGTTACTAAAAGCTACCAACCTGTCCAGAGGGTACAGAGGGATGTGAAAACATGGTTACCATGCATACCTAATGCCAATTTTGCATGTGGAAATTTCAAATACTGTGTTACCATGTTAAAGAATACTACGTTCACATCAGTTAATACTACAAAAATATATACAATGGGTTCTTTTTTTAGCTGTACCTCTGAGAATTTGGTGTATTTGGCAACATGCACATGTGGGGAATTTTACATTGGCAAAACTACACGCCAACTTAAAGTAAGAGTCAGAGAAGAAAAAATTACTCACCTTAGTAATGTTGTTTCTTCTAATGGAGTCTTGCTACATTATGACAGTAGCAGTTTGATCTGGAGCAGTTCTAGAGCTGGATCAAACTGCTACTGTCATAATATAGCAAGACTTCATGTTGTTTGAACACATGCGTAGCATAATCAAAATGATGATAGGAGTGCACTGGCTATACACTGTTGTAAACATAAGATGGACAAAATGAAACATGAATTTAAGTTCTGTGGAACTGAATTGGTAAAACTGGGTCCATGAGGGGGTAACATCAATGATTTGCTACTAAACAGAGAAGCATACTGGATTTATACCCTTGGGGGTTTACAGTTGCCAGGATTAAATGACAAGTTTGATGTTATCCCTTTAATAAATATGAGAAAGAAAAAATGATTTATGAATTCTAACATCTGTAGGGAATTTTTTCTCAGTTTGCAATTTTAAATAATGAGAATACTATGGAGCTTGATGTATTTGAGATGTAGCAATTTGTTATAATGGATGTAAATTATTTAATTACTAGTTCTTTATAATCTTTTTTCTTTTTTTTCTTTTTTCTTCTTTCCCTAGATGGTGCTGTTTTGCATGTATATACTGCCTGAAAATAATTTTAAGCTACAAAATGCAACATGATGGACTTTGACTAGTAAGTCTAGAGATTCACCTGGTCATAATGACTAATGATATGGTTAATGATAAGTAGACCAGGTTTTGATAGAAGCATAAATATGATTCAATTGGAGAAGTAATAGCAGTACATTTGTATGCTAGTTATTACAGATATAAAACATCTGTTTTAAATGAAATGTGCATTAGATGTTTCTGTAACATTTATGTATACAGATACTTTTGGTTAATAAGGTTTATGTACTATTTCCACTGAATGTTTGTGTGTTTGTATTATGATGCATTATATGTATTTCTTTTTTGAGGTGCTATCACTTTAATTGTAAGCTTTTTTTAAGGGTATGCAGTGTGAGTAGACCATCCTCCTGATGACGCACGGTGTGTGCGAAACTAGTTGAGGTTCATTTCCTGTATTGCTGGGCGGCTGTGCAATTTTTATGCACTGATTAAATTTTCACATTTTGTAATACCTGTGATGCCTTTTGTTACCTTTTTTCTACCTGGAAGTCAGCAAACACCTTTATTACCTGCTACCACATTGACCTTGAGTCACACCGGGATGCTGGTTTTGGGGCCTCAGTTCTCCAATCTTTATTTCCCAAGTAGGGGGTGTGCGCCTTGCCTCGTTCCTCTCAGAGAACTGCTTGGAGTCTGCCAAGAAGTGAGGATGAACAACATATCCACTCTCCTAGAAGAACAGGTTACTCACCTGTAACAGTAGTTCTAGGAGTGGTATATGTTGTTCATCCACACACACCCACCCGACCTCCCTGGCTTTAGGCGCACAACCTTGCTTCCAGCGGGCTAAGATCTGGCGTCATGGGGCAGAGCCGAGGTATTTACCACCCGGGTGGGAGGAGCCAGCTTGAAGACCTTCCGGCAAGATTTAAAGGGGAAAGGGACATGCCAAGAAGTGTGGATGAACAACATATACCACTCCTAGAACTACTGTTATAGGTGAGTAACCTGTTCTTTTTGTTGTTTCCATAATTTCCTTATCAGCTTCTCCATCTTTTACCTTCAAATTTTCTTAAAAATGTTCTTATTATGCTCTTTCTTACTTTTCTTTCATTTCTTCAATTTTCTTGTTCTGTTATCCTTTTCAATGCCACTCTCAAACCTTTTAGTTTCCCCCTGATGTTCCTCTGGGTCTTGGTTAACTTCCACACCATGTAATGATGAATCAATATGTATTTTCTCATAATTAACAGATGTCTTTGATTGGGATATGAGCTACACTGAAACTTCCCTAACTTTATTTTTCTTGCCCTTATAATTCCTATAAATATTTTCCCCACAAGGAACCAAATTCCCTCTATTACACTTACACTTACCTCTACTTGCCTTTAAAATCCCCCTAGCAGCTTCTTGATCCTCTCCCTTTTTCCAGAGAAAAGAAAAGTGTTCTGCCATGTCTTTACAAATACTGGTATCTCTTATGTTTTCATCAGGTAACATAACACACTCGGAGCCATTACTTATCGATTGCTCTGAGAGATTATCTACTATCTCCCTTGGAAAGTCATTGGACTCTGAGCTAATGATGTCCTGATCAGACTGGGAACTATGATTCAAGATATCACCTAAGGGGAAACTAATAGCACTCTGTTCAAGAGTTAACTTGTCTCTAACACTTTCAACAGGTACACCCACTCCCTTATGCCCTTGTTCCATCAGATCTAATTTGATTTTATTTTCTAAACACGTCCCTTTAATAAAGCAGAGGTCCTGTTTAATATCCAACAGTTGTTTAAACAGGAAGATGTTAGAGTTGAGTGGGTCTCTTAATACCTTAATAATATCTTTAGTTATACCCTCCAGATCTGGAATGCTCCTGTTCTCAGGGCTCATTGTCTAAGAGGTATAACTATATTCTTCCCCAAGAGTTTGATCTAAAGTCCCCACTGCCTGATTATCTCCCTCAATACACCTTAATAATGCTGTCCCTTCATACTGCTTTTCTTTCAAGGATTTCTCGATGTCTGTTTTTTTAAGAGGAGTTTTTGTTATACTCTGGTCAACTAACCTTTGCTCATTATCACTAAAATGTATTCTTAATGCTGCTCTCATGCTTCTTACTTCGGTATCTAATATGGTCTGGTTGTGAAAAATATCAGAGAAATTGATTTTGGAAGTTTGAATCTGCTCAGATTCCTCCCTAATCCCTTTTTTAATTGGGCTAAGCATTTCTGACTTTTATTTATTTAGTTTTTGTTGACTGGGTAAGTGCACTAGACAAATCCTGCCTATTTTCAGGCACGTCCCAGGGAAGGGGGATACAGATGAATGCCAACTGACCTTGAACCAGATTAAGATGTTGGTGGTATTTTTAGTGAATGAGGGAAATTTGGCCAGGACACTGGGGAAATCCCCCTACTCTTTTTGATAAGTGCCATGGGATTGTTAACATCCACCTGAACTATCATGCAGACGGGACCTCAGTTTAACGTCTCATCCGAAAGATGGACTTACTAGTATTGGATTTAAAATGACACTGTTCCCCTCCTTTACCAGTATGTAGTGTAGTATCTACTGTTGTAATGATCTGCAGATTGTGAAATTTACCCAGTGGAGTTGCTATACCAAAAAATTTCAAAATGCCCCCCTTCGGTGTAGATGCTAATTGAGTAGCATGCCCTTTCTTTGTAAAAAACGTATTCTTAATTTTCTTACTATTTTCTTGCAATTTAGACCTATGTTTACTATTGTTGTTAAACAAAATTTGTTTTTTACCAAGTGACTTTATTGCCAGTTTTTTTTAGAGAGAGGGTTTTTTTTTGAATATTTTTGGAAGGCCCTCCTTGTTTGACTTCCTTAGGTACACACTCAGACATTATTAGTTCATCTCTAAGTGATGTCTTGCTCCTAGTAATGGCTGGCATGTCCAATTAATACTGGCAAATACAGCCGATTATAATTCGTCACAAGCCTGAGAGATCCTAACAAAAAAATCTAACAAATTGACGAAATGCAAAGGAATATACAATGAATAAAATATAGGAAGGTATGAAGAGAGAACCAGAAAAAAATCCTCAATTTTCCTTAAGTCCAGTTCTAAGTTGTTCACTTCATAAAATATCAGTTTCTTTCCTGACAAAGAAAAAGTATTACAGCCTCGCAAGCACAGGTTATCAAATCACATGCAAAAGACATGCAAAAGATGTGGACAGGATGAACAGAGTTCTGTGCCCAATATTCTGTATCCAACATGCCCAGGAATATTGTTTATGAGTCTGGATCTTCAGCCTAATAGACGGTAACTGTTAGTCCCCCATAAAAATTCAGGATTCTGTTTCTCAACAAATATCCTTAAACAGAGCGATTCATTGGAGACTTCAGAATTCGCTGTTTCCAAATAGAACACTAAAGTGTAAAAAAAAAAAAAAAAAAAAAATGAGTACTCAAAAGCTGTATACAAATGTGTAGCAATCAGTCATTCAATTTACTGTTCCCAGCGAGGTAAATATTTTATGACCAATTACGATGCTAGTACCCCCTGTAAAACTCTGTATCTCATATATAAAATATATAGGTTCTTTAGATCTAAAAATAGTTTAACTTACTTCTTGTAATGCAGTAGGTAAACTAAATACACCAGATACGCTAATAATATCCACACAGGATAAGCGGCCTTAGCGTTAGCACCCAAAATTATGAGGCAGAAAAGTATCGGGCAATGCGGCAAGCAGTATTATGACTCTTAAAACTCAAAAATAAAAAGTAGACTCATGCTAAAAAGCTCAAAATAGCTCACTCAAAACAGCCAGTGCCCATAATGGACTGTGGAAGTTCTTGCGCTCCAAAAGAGTCTGAAGACAGGGACGCCACACATGCGTGTATATATACCTAGATCACATGGGGCAGTACGCATTTGGCGCAAAATATGATTTAAACTAAGAGCTCTTAAAAATAAATAAAAACCATAAGCCTACCAACATATGAAACTAAACACTTGAACTAATAAATCCCAGACTGTACAAATGTATCGTTTTTGTAAACAATACAATTAAGTAAGATCAATAAAAAATCCAAAAGCATCTGGTCTAAAAACGTAAAAAAGTCAAATAATACACCTCTTATGTTAGTTGCAGAGACAGGGACAAAAGGTGGTTTTTTTTTTTTTTTTTTTGATGTTATTTCTTAGGAGCTCGGCTACCCCCGCCTCCGCCCGTTCCTCGGCGCCATCCCTGGACATGAGACCCCCTCCCTTCAGCACCAGCGACTTACCCTTCGCGGCAGGAGTGGTGGGAGCGACTCACCCACCCGAGCGGGTCCATGCCAGGGGCGTCCTCCGGGAATGGCGGCGGAAATGCGTCGTGCCAGGCTCCATTTTTCCCGAATTCTTCTCCCAGCGGGTCATGGCGTGCAATGACACCAGCGACTGAGTGCCTTGCGCTCCCGTCGCAGCGCGCACCAGTCAGCGTCTCTCGTCCCGCCTTCCCCTGTCTCCGCGGTTGCAGGTTGTCGACCCCCAGCCTCCGCTTAGGGGTCAGGCACCGGCCACCCAACTTCGCCTGAGATGGAGAGCAGTCCTCCGGACGCTCAATCCATCTCCTCCCGCCGACCTCTGGACAACCCGTCTCGCCTCGAACACGGGTCGCCGGCGGGCGCGAGGTGTAGTGACCAGCGCCAACCTCAGCGCCACTGGGCGGGCAAAAGGTGTTTTATAGCGAGCGATTATACAATTTATAGCTGGGCTTGAGTTTTTCTCCTCGGTGATGGTGTTCCGACCGGCTACTGTCTATCCCCAGGAGCCTGTCTTGGGAAAACCCTGGTTGCCACTAAACCAATGGGCTCCTCTTTTCTTCTCTCTTTCTCTCTCTTTCTGTGGGAGGAAACAGAACACCGGGAGAGACCTCAATCCAACACAGGGCAGAAATTAAGCAGTACTGGTAAGGAGACAAACTTAGTCAGGCAATGGTGGCATACCTGCTCTAAAGATTCAAATTGCAATGTCTCCCTGCTTCTCCCCTTTACTCCTCAAAGCGAGAGAGCGAAATTCTGTGTCAGTCACTGCTCTCTCCTTCTCTCAATCTCAGGCCGTGTGTCTACAAAGTATATTCAAACAACATGAAGTCTTGCTATATTATGACATATGCAGTATAACCCCAGGTTAGAACTGCTCCGGAGGTGAAAGAGTTAACTTTCCATGCAGGGCATGGAACCTTGAGCGCGAGCTCGGTTGAACACTCTGTCTGTTGTAGCTCAAACTTAAACTGTCAGATTCTTTACTCCACCTCACTGAACAGTCGCTCCGGAGATTTCTCCTGCTCCTCGGTTCGTTTGTCGGTTAAAAAGTGTAATTCTCGGTTTATTTTACCGAAATGAACCGCAGTCGGTCGGTTCAAGCTCTGTCTGTGGTATTGTAAGTAATAGATAGACTTATTTTATTTTCTTCTGTGTGGAACTTGTAAACATCTTTTTCGGTTCGGTTTGAACCGATCAGATGGTTTTAAATTAACTTTAGCCCTTTAGAGTGCGATTCCGGTTCTTATCGGTTCTAAAAAAAGCAGTTTATTCGTTTTCCACGACCGTGATTACGGTTGGGAACGATAAGAGAGTCTTCTTGGTGGATTGCCACTAACGAGCAAGTTTTGTTGAAGCTGGCACTATGTCTGAGAAACCCAAAAGAAAAACCCGGACCCACTGGGTTTCAGCACTGGCCTCTGTGGGAAATGCTGCTAAGGCTGACCCCTCCTGTGTATATTGTCTGAGGTTTTACCACCTCAATGCAGACTGCCAGATTTGTAAGAATTTTCCTGCTGCCACGGTGGAAAAGAGAGTTGGTAGGCTCAGGAAAGGAGGCCAAAAGTCCGCTGACCGGATGGCCAGCCGGTTCGGTTCCAACCGAACCTGAGGGAATGCCCTCTGACCAGGGCGATACTTCCTCGGGCAAACGAAAGCCAGCTCTGAGGAGCTGGTTCCAACTAAAAGGGCTAGAAAGTCAGCTAGTGTGGAGCCAAAAGTTTTTTCTCAAACCGCTGAGGAAATAGCTAAAGCTATTCAAATTGTCCAGTCTCTTTCCCCGGTTCTGTCCGAACCGACACCATCAGGGAAGCACTCGGTTCGGACGGTTCCACCGGTTCAAGATTATGATTTTGAGGATTTTTATAAACCGGAGGAAGGTGAAGAGGGGTATGAGGAGAGTGAATGTGATTTTGAAAGTCTGGATGTGCCCATTGAACCGGACATCTCTCCAGACAGACCTTCAGGGTTTCACCCCCCAGGCTATCTGAGTCCCCTTCTCATTTTATGTTCTATAAGAAAGTTGCTGAAACTCTCTAACTCCCTGTTGAGGAAGCTGTTGATGACCAAAAAGAGCCTGATTATGTAGAAATGATGGATATTCCAGAGTCTAGGAGACTGTCTATTCCCTTGCACAAATCCTTTAGGAAACAGACAGTAAAAATTTAAAACTCCTCACTCTATCCTTCCTGTTGATAAAAGGATGGACAAAAGGTATACATTATCAGGCTCTGATACGGAGTCCTCTCTCAGCAATGCAGCCATTTGGGGTAGTGCAGGCTGCAGCCTGTGACAAGGCTAATATTCCTCTAGCCTCTCACCCTCCTGAAAAGGATTCCAGGAGGATGGATGCCATGGCAAAGAAACAGTACATGGCAGCATCTTTAGGACTCAGACAGGCAAATTATATGGCTTATGCAGCTAGGTACCAGAAATCCAGATGGGATACTGTGCTGGCACTAGCAAAACAGGCCCCTGACCAGCTTGCCAGGGAGCTGGAGCAGGTGGCTGCGGATGGTATTGAGGCATCCAAGGTGCAATTTCATGCTGCAGTAGACTCTAATGATGTTTCATCAAGAGTCATGGCTACATCTGTGTCTCTTCACAGAATGGCTTGGCTCAGATGTACTGCCCTGTCACAGGATACCCAGTCTAAGGCTATGGATTTTCCTGTTGTGGGCAATTCTCTGTTTGGGGAGCAGACAGAGAATTATATGAAGAAAATGGATGAGTATAGGACCACCTATAGGAGTGCACAGGCCAAAGAAAGGCAAGCCACTCCTCAAAGGCAGCATGTCAGGGGCAGGGGCAGGCCTTTTTACCAAGCCCAGGCCTCCTCTTCTGCTTATGCCCAGAGGGGGTTCTTTAGAGGAAGAGGCAGAAGGGGTCTAGTAAGCCTGCTTCTACCCCTCAACCCAAAGCCCCTGCAAAACAGGCTCCCTGATGGGGTGGCCAGGGCCAATTCTCCACTACCGTATGGGGCAGGCTGGCTTACTTTGTCCAGGACTGAAGTCTGTAACATCAGACAAGTGGGTCCTGGAAGTAGTAAGCCAGGGACTGTTCTTAGCTCAAAAATTTCCAAAGATGAGAACCAGGTCCTTTCCACCTGCAAATCCATCAGAGCACTTGCCCTAGAAACAGAAGTTTCTTCCCTCCTGGCTCTCAGAGCTGTGGAAAGGGTTCCACCCCTACACCGGGCAAAGGGTTGTACTCCAGGTACTTCCTTACCCCAAAAAAGACAGGAGAATGGCGGCCCATCCTGGATCTCAGATACCTAAACAAGCACCTTTTTAAAACCAAAGTTCAAAATGGTGACTCTGGGAATTATTTTACCCTCTCTAAGGCCAGGGGACTGGTTAGCCTCCCTGGACCTCAAGGATGCCTACTTCCATGTTCTCATCAGAAGCTCCCATCGAAAGTATCTCAGATTCAACTGCCCTCAGGCCATTACCAGTTCAGAGCAATGCCTTCGGCCTCACCTCGGCCTCGAGGGTGTTCACAAAATGCCTGCAGTAGTAGTTGCCCACTTAAGAAGGCAAAAGATTGCAATCTTTCCTTATCTGGACGACTGGCTCATTGTAGGCCAGTCTCCAGACCAGGTCAAACTACACACAAGTAACTCAGCAACTTCTTACATCTTTAGGTTTCCTTATCAATCTTCCAAAGTCAGTTCTGGAGCCTGTCCAGCTTCTTACCTTCATAGGTGCAGAACTGAACACAAAAGAAGCCAGAGCCTTCCTCCCTCTGGAAAGAGCAAGGACTTCGGTCTCTCCGGCCTCTTCTTTCACCTTGCAGGTCTCTCGACCAGCAAGGCATTTTCTACAGCTCCTGGGGCACATGGCTGCTTCTACAGCAGTAGTGCAGGAGCAAGGTTTCAGATGAGGGGCATTCAGTTCCATTTGAGAGTCTTTTGGTCTCAAAGGACAGATCCTCTAACAAATTGATCCCAGTGACTCGAACCCTGATCCAGGCCCTCCAGTGGTGGCAGGACCAGAGCAATTTGAGACAGGGTTCCTTCATTCCCCAGTCTCATTCCGTGACCCTTACTACAGATGCATCCTCTTGGGGTGGGAGCTCACATGGGCGACCTTACTACCCAGGGGTTGTGGTCCCTCAGGAATCTCTGCTCCACATCAATTTTTGGAACTCAGAGCAGTTTTTCTAGCACTCCAGGTTTTTTCCACACCTGTTCAGAACAAGGTTGTTCAGGTCAGAACAGACAATACCACTACAATGTGGTACATCAACAAGCAAGGGGGCACTCGGTCTATGGCCTTGTGCACCGAAGCAATGAAGTTGTGGTCTCTGGCTTATTCTCTGAACGCCTTCCTTACGGCAGTTCACCTCCCAGGCAAGGACAATGTCCTAGCGGATGCTCTCAGCAGGATTTCCCAGGGCCATCACGAATGGGCACTGGATCCCCTAGTACTGGAGGTAGTATTTGCCAGATGGGGCACCCCTCAGATAGATCTCTTTGCAGCCCCAGACAATCACCAACTTCCCCTTTTTTGCTGCAGGCCCCCAGTGTTGGGCTCAGTCCCTCTGGATGCCTTCCTACTCAGTTGGGAAGGGAAGTTTCTCTATGCTTTCCCTCTTCCCTCTTCTTTTCAAGGTGCTAGTAAAAATCAGGTCCCAACCCTGCAGGATGATCCTAATTGCTCCAGATTGGGCCAGGCAGCCCTGGTACCCACTCCTCATGTCCTTAGCAGTCCACCTTCCCCTGTGTCTTCCCAGGAATCACAACCTCTTAACCTGTGTCCAGGGGAGAGTTTGGTATCCGAACCTCAAATCTCTCAATCTCAAGGCATGGCTCTTGAAGAGTTAGAGTTTGCTGTCCTACACCTTTCCCAAGGCGTACTGGAAATCTTGAAGGCCTCTAGGAAGCCTTCCACCAGGGCTACTTATAATTCAAAATGGAAAAGATTTTCCATATGGTGTGCTGGTAAGCATATTTCCCCAGAATCGGCTGACGTGCTCACGATTCTGGATTATTTAGTGCATTTGAATTCTTTGGGGCTAAGACCAGCTACCCTAAAAGTGCACTTGGCAGCTGTGTCTGTCTTTTTATCAGCAGGTAAGCCCTCTTCTTTTTCAGCTCACCCTGTGTTCTCCAAGTTTTTTAAAGGGTTGCTTCACTCCAACCCTCCGTTCAGGGACCCTGCCCCTGCTTGGGATCTTAATATTTGCATTGCCCAGCTTATGCAACTCCCTTTTGAGCCATTGTCTTCAGCAGAGCTTAAGTACTTGACTTGGAAAACTGTGTTTCTGGTAGCCATCACCTCTGCCAGGCACATAAGTGAGCTACAAGCGTTGTCAGTGGAGCCTGATTTTATCTCCTTTCACAGAGATAAGGTGGTCCTCAGGACTAACAGAACGTTTTTGCCTAAGGTGGTTTCAGACTTCCACCTTAATCAATCCATGTCTCTTCTTGTGTACTTCACTGACCATTCCTCCTCTGGCGAGAGGAGATTACACAGTTTAGATGTCAAAAGAGCCCTTAGTTACTATATAGAACGTACCAAGGGTCATAGGTTCGAATCCCTCCAATTGTTCCTCACTTATGGTGAGGTTGGTAAAGGCAAACCTGCCACTAAAAGATCCATTGCCAGGTGGATTGTCTCTTGTATCCAATTTTGCTATGAAAAACTGGGTAAAATTCCTCCCTCAGGCCTGAGGGCTCACTCTGCCAGAGGTACAGCTGCGTCCCTGGCTGCTGCCAGGGACATCCCTATCCTAGAGATATGTCAAGCAGCTACCTGGAAAACAGTTCACACTTTTACTAAGCATTACTCCTGGATATCCAGGCTAGGAGTGATGCTCGATTTAACACAGCTGTGCTTCAGAGCCTATTTCTAAGTAGGTTCTGTCCCTCCTCCATGGAGGTACTGCTGTGTAATCTGCATATGTCATAATATAGCAAGACTTCATGTTGTTTGAAGAAAAATTACTCACCTTAGTAATGTTGTTTCTTCTAATGGAGTCTTGCTATTATGACTCCCCAACCTGCCCCTCTCAGAACCTCTACTTTTGGGATGTGGGTGGGCAGTGCAATGTTGGCACTTCATAGGTGTCCACTTTATTTTCATCCTTTCTTAGGGTGCTTAGGTGTTATGTTTTATTTTTCTTTCTTGAATCCCCTGACTTGAGTCTTTATTTTGGGATCAAGAACAAAAATGTGTTTTTGTAGTTAGTAGCCAGTGGGCTAGTGTAGGTTTACGGCTTCCACACAGAACCTTAGTGAGTTTTGCTCGTAAAGATCTGACAGTTTAAGTTTGAGCTACAACAGACAGCGTGTTCAACTGAGCTTGCGCTCAAGGTTCCATGCCCTGCATGGAAAGTTAACTCTTTCACCTCCGGAGCAGTTCTAACCTGGGGTTATACTGCATATGTCATAATATAGCAAGACTCCATTAGAAGAAACAACATTACTAAGGTGAGTAATTTTTTCTTTTGAATTGTTTTCTTGGATATTTGAAAATCACTTAAAATACATAGTACTTTTTTGTGTTATGCACATTCTATAGACAGTTGAGACTGGGTTCTATAGCCATCTTAGAAACTAAAAGCATGTTTTATTTACACAGTAGTTGTGTTTAATGTGTACTGGTTCATTTCAGTTGTGTTAGTTTAGTTTGTTTTGCTGACCAGGAAAGTCTACTCAGATACAAGATTGCATTTTCAGGAATGACCCAGGCTTCAATGAAGCACAAAATGCAATACAATACATTACATAATGTATAGAAACAAGATATAACAATCACAATTGATTAAATATCACAGCAAAGTGTAACAAGGTTCATTTCTGTAAGCCACAATATAAGAATGAGCATAAAATCACCCTTTACGTAGTTTTGTTTCCATAACACCCACAGGCAAATTTCTGACTTCATATTCCCTTTACTTACTTTGCAACATGGAAAAAGTGCAAAGACACAACTGAAGAATAAAGTACTACAATGTAAATATCATTAATTAAATTGGTATTGTATTAGATGCATTAGAGACTGTTGAGTCTGTTCTGTACAGCACACTGGATCAAGTTGGATTTCTCATTGCACCAACAGTAAATAAAAGCTGTCTCTTCAGTTCAAGGTTTCACCAAAACATTCAGCTCACTACGTATAATTCCTTAACAAGTCATGTAACTCTACGTACTTGTTTATACATGTGACTCTAAACTTCATACATTCTGCATTGTTCAGATTCCATCCCTGGTGAAACCTTTGACAGGGGTGGCAGTTATGTCTTCTAGCACTCATCCAAAAAGAATGCTGTCGCACTTTTCAAAATATACTATTTAGACACAATATAGCATGTGTGCTGCAAGTCAAGCAAAGGATGAATGTGAAGGCTCACTGAAAATTAGAAGGGCTGCCTGGCAGATTTACCACAGGGCAAGTCATTCTGGGGCGGATTTTAACACACACCAAATGCAGCTCTGGACAGAACTGCAAGGATGCAACTTCAACATAAAAAAGCTACTCCGATTTTATTGGACATGACTAAAGAACTGGGCTTAAGGGACATTTGGAGGGATCAGCATGTTGGGGAGAGAGACTATACATTTTATTCAAACCCTTGTGCCTCCTACATGAGGATAAACCTTTTTTTAAGCAACAAAACAAGCTGCACACCATTAAACAATCCAGGATCCACCAAATAACCCTATCGGACCACACCCCCATTTCGATTAGTTTAAATCTTCGGAAAGGCCCCAAAAAATCTGCTTGGAGGCTCAGTGTCTCCTTATTAAGTGACAAACACTTTGTGACTCAACTTGCAGACAAAATTCAGGCTTTTCATTATATCAGTATCCAGCAAGGGTGCTTGCAGATATCTACTTTGGAAGCTTTAAAGCTAGTTATACGAGAGGAGATTATTAGTTATGCCTCAGCTAAGAAAAAACTAAATCTTTTAACATACAATAGGCTACTACAAGACCTAAAAAAAACTGTGAGGAACAACATTAAAAACCCAAATAAACCAAAGTTATTTCAAAAATTGGTCAGGGCCAGAGAAGCCCTAACACAACATGAGAATAAAAAGGTGGAGGGAAACATAAGATTCTGTAACCAGAACTATCATGAGACTGGAGGACAGGCTGCAAGGCTACTTGCCTTTAGACTTAAAAAAAGACAAGTGGACAGAGCAGTACCAAAACTAAAAAACAATAAGGCACCAACTAAACCATGGGTTACACCAGATGAAATTGCAGAACAATTTAGAAGTTATTATAAACAACTGTATCAAAGAGATACCCAGACAGTAAATATAAAGGAAGCCACAAGGGAATTCCTGGAAAAATATAGATTACCCAAATTAAAGGGAGATATGGGAGAGGATCTGGGTAAAAGTATATCGGAAGCAGCCATATGCTCCATAATAAAATCCCTCCCAACAGGAAAAGCTCTGGGCCAGCTGGTGTCTGTTCAGTTTTATAAAAAGTTACTAGTACATTAGCCCCTATTCTTACACAGGTTTACTACCTGTATTATGGAAAACAAAAGCCCCACAATTGTGGCAAGAAGCCATCATAACCACAATTCCTAAGCCAGGTAAACCTGTGGATATCCTATATCACTTCTAAATCAGGACCTAAAAATTCTCACAAAAATCTTAGCCAGTAGGCTACAGAAATATATTGAATGCCTTATCCATCCAGAGCAAACAGGATTTATTCCCAATAGGCAATTAACCGACAACATTACGAAACTTCTAAACATCATAAAATATGAAACACCCAAAGACTCAGCACAGTTAGCCCTGTTTTTAAATACAGAAAAAGCCTTTGATAGGCTAGATTGGGAGTATTGATTTACAGACATGGAACACATGGGGTAGGGAAACTTCCTTAAATGAGTCCAGTTATGTTATTTTCACCCACAGCCAAACTTAAAGTGAATGAGACCTTCTCGGATTATTTCAACATTGAAAAGGAACCAGACAGGGTGCCCATTGTCCCTTTATTATTTGCTTTGAGTTTGGAGTCCTTAGCAGCAGCTATTAGGCAGAATGAACATATTAAGGGTATTAGGGTGGGTTCTCAAGGCTGCAAGATATCCCTGTATGCAGACGACATGCTGGTCTATCTGGATGAGTATCATAAATCCATGCCCCATCTGCTACAGCTTCTTTCCCAATACAAAGCCATCTCAGGGTTTAAAATTAACACAGATAAATCAGAGGCTTTACTGCTGGGGAAAGGAGGAGTAAGAGAAGAGGAGAGAGGTATTCCTTTTAAAATGGGTAAAAGAAAAAGTTTGATATCTTGGCATGTGGATTCCCACGAACGTATCCCAGCTATACCAGGTTAACTATGGCAGACTGTGGCAACAGTTAATCGAAGATCTTAAGAGGTGGAATTTACTCCCCCTCCCTTTTCCAAATAGGATCGAAACAATTAAACAAAATGTCCTTCCCAGATTGCCGTTCCTCTTCTCCACCCTGCCGGTCATGATACCACATTGAGACTGGTGGAGTGCACATAGGAAAATTTCTTTTTTTTTTAATGGGTGGGGAAGAGGCCTCGAATAAGAAAAGCATGCTTAATGACCCTTAAGGAAATGGGGGCTGGGGGTTACCAAATTTATATAACTACTACCTGCCTGCTCAGGTTGGATCGATCATAAAGCTACTAGCACACCCAGATGAGGGCATCTGGTGGTCATTAGAGGGTAATGCACATCCAAGAACCCCAGCAAGGTTGTTGCCCTGGACTATTCTCCCAAAGGAAATAGGACATATCAGGAATTATTGGACAAAACACATACCACAGTGCTGGCTTAAGGTCAGAGCACATTGGGAGAACCCATCTCGTGTGTGGTCATATATACCCCTTAAATATCTCCCAAACTTCCCACTGCAAAAGCCGGATAAATGCTTTGAAACATGGGAAATATTAGGTCTGAGATACATTACCCAATTTATACAACACGGTATAGTGTTAGATTACAAAACTCTCCAAGCCACTTATAACCTACCACAAAAAGATTTTTACAGGTTCCTACAATGCCGGCATTATATAAATACGGAGATGGGGAGTAAGATGCTAGACTCATTACCGGTAGAAATGTTGCAGGTAATTAACACAAGAGTGAGACAACAGAACACAAAACAGCTCATCTCATGTGTATACCAAAGTTTACTGAGGAAGGGGAACCTAGCCAGACAAGCCATACAAAGTAAGTGGGAAACAGAAACAAACATTCATTTTGAGGAGGAAGAATGGAGTAAAATTTGGAAAGATATCAGCCATACCACCTCGTCAGCAATATGGAGAGAATACAGGTGGAAGGTAACAGGAAGATTTTTCATCACCGCAACAATAACTAAACATCTGGGTAACAATAGGTCAGACAGATGCTGGAGGAATTGTGGGGGACAGGGAACGCACTTCCACATTTCTTGGGAATGTCCCCAAATCACTGTATACTAGCAGGAATTAGCCCAGATACTAAAAGAGATGCTAAATCTACAGCAGCCTCTGGGTTTCAAACAATTGGTGCTGGGCTTAATCCCAAAAGAACTCAGACCAGAAGCCCTCAGGTATTTGTATAGGCTGTTGGTGGTGGCAGGGCCGAAGGTCATCACTCTAAATTGGCTGAGTGAGAGGGCCCCCAGGGTAGAGCAATGGTGGAATATAGTAAGGGAGATCAAGGCGATAGAGGCAGTCACAGCCAGACTGAGGCTGGGAGTTGAGAAATTTAACTCATGATGGAACCCTTACTCCCACTATATTACCAAAATACAGGGAACCCCATACCTGGACAAAATATTAGTGGATTAAGGGAAGGGGGATTATCGACCCACCGACCCCATTTCAAGATCCCCCATATGCCTTGATCACCCACCCATATAGCCATCTCCACAGTAGGATAATAGTGGACAATACTGTGATTAAGAGGGCCAGTCCTTGAAAGCATGCATAACAGTATCTTTGTTCCTTCAATTTATAGTCAATATGGTTGAAAAAATGAAAACAAAACAAGTAGCTCATAATTTCTTTGTTTGAGTTAAACAGTTATTGTTATAACATTTTTCTCATCTTTTATTTAATGAATAGTAAAACAAAGGAGATATAAGATCTTCTTAGATATTAAAATTATAAAGAGAGCAAACTATGTACATAGAAATGTACAACTCAGGCTGTCTAATAACAGTAATGTGGAGAGAATCCTTTCTGAAGCAGGAAGTCCCAAGGTCGCTCATGTCGGTGGCCCAGGTGGTACCAGGAGCCTGAAGCTGTTCAACACAAAGAACGGACATCTCCTAAGGACATAAATTAAACAAAATGTAATCCAATTATAAATCATAACAAGGTATACAAGTCTTCACAATCTAACAACCATAAGGACTAACAGAGACTGTAGTCGATAATTTATTAGAAACATGTATTGATGGTCCTGTCTGTATTGACTTGAATTGCTCTCAATAAATTTGATTTAAGTTTAAAAAAAAAAAAAAAAAAAAAGGCCTGCCTGATGATCCAGTACCATATGAATGACCAGGGTTTGGGAATAAGCCTAGCTCTCTGCATATTAGGTGTGCTGCCAGAAGCAGCGCTTATCTGTGTTGAAGAAGGTGGCACCAACCCTTGTGGCAAGATAAGGAAGGCTTCTGTATCAAAACTTCCTCTGCAAGGATTCAACAGATTAAAGGCAACCTCACATGGTAGTGGGCAGCATGGAAGGGCGATGAGAACTTGCCACATCAGTGCTGCTTGTGACTGCACAGCTCTTTCAGTTATTGGGCTCGGTAAATGTGGAGTCTGACAGGGTGACGGCCACCACCCACTTACTGGGCCCACCTGTGTGACTGAGTGTGGTCTCTTCCAGTGACTGCGCAGTGGTACAGCCATGGGATGTGGCGTAGGCTGCATTGTTTGGAGATCGAGACTTCTGTTTTGGGTGGGTCGAGGTTATGGGTGTGTGTGTTACTGAAGTGAGAAAGTGCTCTGTCCACTGTAGTGTCGGTGTATCCCACTTTAAAGAGAAAGCTCTCAATGTATTTTCTATATAACTGTGTAGTTTATAGGCATGAACACTGATTCCCTCCCTTACACCTCCCTAATTTCATTCTAATTTAAATTAAGTTGCTTCACTCTGTTCTGCCTTGACGTGAAAACCTGTTTCACTCCATTGCAAAAGTCATGACCCCACACATGCAAGGCATCATGGGAGTTGATGATGCATACATGCACAAGCCAGTAGAAATGCAACAGTTCTGTTGTATATCTTCTGAAGTCCCTGTATTATTGTCTTGTGCTGGCCATCTGACTTTTCAAGGTAAGTTCCCTGATGCTTTCTCTTGTTTAAAGTGTGCCTGGGTTGGAAAAATCCATCTGGAAGGATGCAGGTGCTTGTGACATTTTGTTATTCAGCTGATTCATTCTTATGTACTAGGAGCGCTTTGCTTACTCCCAATTTCTGTGATGTGCAAATACACATTGTCAGCTCCCATGTTTCCTTTTATGAGTTGGTCATGACCTCTGCAATGGAGTGAAACAGGTTTTCAGACCAGAGCAGAACACAGTGAAGCAACTTCATTGAAATCTAACTTAGGATGAAATTAGGGGGATGCAAGAGAGGGAATCATTGTTCATGTCTACAGACTACACAGGCAAACAGAAAAAAGGTTGAGGGACTTTCCCTTTAACAAAACAGTGTATTACTGGAGCTCAGCTCGCATATCCATGCCCATTCAGTCCTTGGCCTGTCATGTGAGCCTGTCAGCAACGCAAGGTTGCCATTTAGTGCTACTTGTAATGGTTATTTTGTGATGTAGATACCTCTCCAATGAGAAATGGACTGAAACCTACCACATATTTAACGGAGGCTATTAAAAATCCTCTAAGTGGTCACAACTTTCGGATACTACCTACCTGAGTTGATTTTGAACTGGCAACCTGTAGATGTGAGACTGCAAAACCCACTGCTGAGCCATCCATACCTTAGTGTATATATATATATTTATGGTTTCCAGCCATATTTTGATTTTAAAATGCAAATTTAACTTGAAAGGCTGTCATGTAATGTTTGTTAATAAGTTCTACAGAAGTATTTGATCTTAGAGCAATGATTCCTGTCGTTATGTTTTTTTTCTTTTTGTAAGTTAGCAGACAGAACTTGTGTGAAAATGTTTAATGTGTATAAGAAATAAAAATAGTTCATCTTGGAGGAATGTTATTCTTGGAACAGTACATACACCACTGCACATTCATGTAATTTTTTATTTCTCAGTTTGATAAATGGACAGACAGTCAGCGAAAAAGGGTCCTGAGTGAGCTATTTGAGAATGTTCCTGACACAGCTGAGGTTCTGCAGCAGACAGTTACAGATGAAGGTTCCAGCAGAAGCCCTGGACTTCACCACTGTGCTTCCCAGAGTCCTATCTCTCTTTGTTTTTTCATTCTTGGACCCACGGAGTCTCTGTCGTTGTGCTCAGGTAAAATAGAAAACTAAAGGCATGGCACTAGACACGTGTGTGTGTGTGTGTGTGTGTGTGTGTGTGTGTGTTATACATTTCAAGGTTTTGTTCATCAGCATAGTCCCTAGACATTAACAGACATACAGATCTTCCTCAGGATATCTCTTTCGTCAGGTCACACCTATGGAACTTAGCCATCAGGCGCTAGGATCCCACTGAAGTTTTTCTGTAGCAGTCTACTAGGGTCGCCCATGCCGACATCATGTACTGACATCACAACCCTATATTAGCATCAGCGCCCTGTTCCCTCCTCGGTTCTTTTCCGCTGTGGACCATTTCACATGGACTTTGCAGAAGCTTTGTCATTCATTTGACCACCAAAATTCTACTTGCCTTCATTTTCTCTTCATTTGGGATCACTTTTATACAAAGTGGTTCCCTTAGTCTGTCTATGTTGCAGTCTCACAATCTGGCGACAACACAAGAAGATCCTGCAGTAGTTCCTTATGGAGCAGCAGGCAGCCAGTAAGGACCAGGGGCCTTTGGGGGTCCCTCGCCAGTTGCCGGCTTCTTCAGCTAGCTCTCAGGCCACTAAGGCCTGAGTGAAGACTGCGGGGAAACACTATCGATGGGACAAGGACCGTCCCAGGGAATACTCCCCAGGGAGCACTCTCATGTCCCACTAACTCCTTCTTCCCCTCCAGGAGTGTGGCATTGGCAGCTCTGGCTCCACTGCTCTCCACTGCTCTTCACTGTCCAGGCCTTTTTTTCTACCAGACCCCTCACAGCAGTGCTCTTCACCAGTTTTTCTGCGGTTGGAGAAGGTTTGTTGGCCCCCCGGGTCGTCCAACCCTACCACTGCGGCCTACGGAGTGTCTGGATCTTCCAGCGTTGGGTAACTTGGGCTTGCCTTCTGGGGCAGCTTATAATCAAAGCACGCTTCCTGCATTCTCCGTTGATCCCACTGTTGCCGGCACTCCCTTTCCTGCCTGTTGACCTTGATTCTGTGCTTACCTCAGTCACTACGACCTTGGTGCAGCAGCTCATGCCATGGCCTGGGCCCTCCTCATTGATGCTGCTCAGGCCTCTGTGCTCTGCTCCCTCTCGGGAGCCATTGGCACCCCAGTTGTCTGCCCCAGTCTCAGAATGGGCTGACATCATGGAGGAATACCACCCAGATCTGATCCTCCCTGATGAGGAAGAGGAGGATGTTGAGGTAGAGGACTCCTCAGAGGGGTCCATGATCTCTTTCAGAAGCGAGGACTCTGTGAAGCATACCCTCAGATCCCCTCCTGAGGACCCCCTCCTTTTATAGTATTATGAATCACTTATCTGTTACCATGGGGTTCCAGACAGAGGAAAAGGACGTCACCTGGGGAACCTGGTGGACTTCTTGGAGATTCCAGAACCTCCTTCCAAGGTCATTTCACTACTGCTTTCTAGGCAGCCTGGCATAGACCTAACTTGGTCCCAACTATACCCAGGAAGGCGGATAAGCTTTACCAAGCACCTCATGGGCTGCCCTTCTGTGCAGCCCAGCCTGAGACAGATTCTGTCGTAATCAAGGCTGCTCATGACAGATATAAGTTGTGTAATCATCTTAGTTCCCTACCTTCTGATAAAGAATCTAGGAGGTAGATCTTTGGGGCAATAGGACTAGTGCTTCTGCAACTTTAGGCCTCAGAATTACCAACTGTTTTTCTCACATGGTTAAATATCAGCATACTGTCTGTAAGAAGGGCAAGGCGGCTGCACAGGCCCTTCCTGAGGGTTTTCAGAGGCAGGAGCTCCTCAAGACACTTCATGTTATGGAGCATGCCAGTAAGCACCTCCTCATAGCCACCTATGGTATGGCAGATACCACTGCCAGGGCTGCTGTCACTGGCATCTGCTTTTGGCGCCATTCCTGGCTGAGGGTTTCAGGCTTTGCTGCTGTTGTTCAGCAAAAGGTCTTGAATGGGCCTTTTGGGGGCTTCCAGCTTTTGGCCCCACTGTTCAGGATATCATTAATGATCCCTCTACCACACCAGCCAACCAGTAGACTCAAGTCTTCCTTTCACAAAGTCTCTCACAAGTCAGGCTAAGGAACCGGGCCTCAAAGTAAACACAGAGCCGGTTCCACCCTACCTTCCCCTTCCTCCTCCCCCAATGCCCTTCTAAGAACCACAGAGGAGGTGGTGTAGCCACAATCGCAGGTCTTACCTCAGCATGACTTCTTGCTGGTCCCCCTCCTTCTGCCCCAAGCCAGGAGGGGGTAGTCAGGGGTCGGTTCTCTCTCCACCTGGAGCAGTGGAGAACCATCACTTCAGATGCCTGGATACTGCATTTGCTCCAACAAGGTCACACTCTAGAACTTCTGGAACAGTCTCCAGAAACTCTGCATGTTCCCTCTTCCTACCCCCAGATCACATTCCAGTGTTGTGGAAGGAAGTGTTCACCTTGTTGCAGAATCGGTATGTCACTGCCAGGGCCTTCCTGAGGCTGCTGGGCTTAATGATCACAGCCATTGTCACTGTTCCTCTGGCCAGACTGCACATGTGGATCCCCCAGTGGACTTTAAGAATCACATGGGATCAGAGTACAGCCAGTCTGGATCAGCATGTTTTTGTCTCCTCACCTATTCGAAAGGTGCTTCAGTGGTGGATGCACCCCTGCAACCTTTTGAAAGGGGTATATATCCTCATTCCTTCCCCTCACCAGGTCCTCACCACAGATACCTTGGGCCTAGTTTGGGGGGTGCATCTAGGTCCCTTCCAGACCCAAGGGACCTGGTCTTGGATGTCGGCCCACCTCCATATAAACATTCTATAGATGAAGTCAGTTCTATATGCCTTGCAGGCCTTTCAGAACCATCTCTCTCTGGGTCCTCAGCTGGTGCAGTCGGACAACCGCAGTGTGGTTTACTACACCGACAAGCAAGGGGGAACTCGCCCTTACCCCCTGTGTTGGGAGGCGATGAGAGTCTAGTGCTGAGCACCAGAACATGGTCTAGAACATTTGGCTGTTCATGTTCCTGATGACCAGAATGTCCTGGCAGACAGTCTCAGCTGGTCGCAGTCCGAAAAGCATGAGTGGCAACTGCAGACCTCGTTCATCAAAGACCTGTTCGACAGGTGGGGGTGTCCAAAGTTAAACTTTTTGCATCCCCACTCAATGTAAAACTACCACATTCAAACAACATGAAGCCTTGCTGTATTCTGACAATTGCAGTTGGCTCCAGCCTTTGAACTGCCCCGGAGAGTATAAGGTTAAATTTCTATGCAGGGCATAGAACGTTGAGCTCGAGCTCGGTTGAAGACTCTGTCTGCAGTACTTTGAATTCAAACCGTCAGATTGTTTACTCCGCTACACTGAACAGTCGCTCCAGAGATTTCTCCTGTTGCTCATTTCAAAGACTCGGTTAAAGTATCAGTTAAAGTCTCGGTTTTCCGAATTATTTTACCGCGATTCGGTTCACTCTGTCTGCGGTACAGTAAGTATTTAGATAGTGTTTTTGGATTGTGGAAATTGTAAAAGTCCCGATCAGTTCAGCTGAACCGATCCTTTAGGTCTTTTGATTTAGTCATTTTAGTGTGTGGTTACCGGTTCTCATTGGTTTTAAAAAAAAATGTGTTTTTAGCGGTTTTTTCAAACACCCGTAGCACGGTTAGAAACCGATAAGAGAGTCTTGCCTGGCGGTTGCCGAAAAAGGTAAGTTTGGTTAGGTTGGCCATGTCTGAGAAACCAAGAAAGAAACCGGCCCACTGGGTTTCAACACTGCAGTGAGTGTGGGAGGTCTTTGCTAAGGCCGATCCCCACACCACCCGTGTTTACTATCTGGGGTTTGACCACCTCGATTCAGACTGCCAAACATGTAAGAATTTTCCCAAGTCTACCCTGGATAAGAGATTAGGTAGACTTAGGGAGAAGGAGGCCGAGAAATCCGCTAACCCGGAAGGCCAGCCCGGTTCGGTTACCACCGGACCAGAAGGAGTGCCCTCTGACCAGGGCAATACTTCTCTGGGCAAGAGGAGAGCCAATCCTGAGGGGTCAGTTCCTATAAAAAGGAAAAGAAAGGAAAAATCTGCTGGTTTGGATCCAGAACTCCATGTTCCGACGCGGAAGAAATTGCCCGAGCGATTTGGATTGTGGAATCACTTCGTCTGGTTCCGACCGATCCGGTCCCGGTTGGTAGGTGTTCGGTTTGGTCGGTTCCTCCGGTTCAGGATTATGCCCCTGAAGATTTTTATGAACCGGATTTTGAGGAGGGGGACTGTGAACAATGTGAGGATTATGATGATGAGTGCTTAGAAAGTCTGGATGTGCCGGTGGAACCGGACATCTCCCCAGACAGACCTTCTGGTGTTTCCCCTCCTAGGCTCTCTGAGTCCCTTCCCCACTTTCTGTTTTACAAGAAAGTGGCAGAAACCCTCCAGCTTCCTATGGAGGAGGCTGTGCAGGACCAAGAAGAGCCTGACTTCGTTGATGATTATCCCAGAGTCTAAGACACTGTCCATTCCCCTTCACAAGTCTTTTGGGAAGCAGACTCAAAACATTCTAAAGTCTCCTAACTCTATACCTCCTGTGGACAGAAGGATTTAGAAGAGGTATACTCTGTCAGGCTCGGATACGGAGTTTCTTTACCAGCAATGCAGCCATGTTGGGGTAGTGCAGGCTGCAGCCTGTGACAGGGCAGGCATTTCCTTGGCTTCACACCCCCCAGATAAAGACTCCAGGAAGTTGGATGCCATGGCAAAGAAACAGTACATGGCATCCTCTGTGGGACTCAGGCAGGCTAATTATATGGCCTATACAGCCAGGTAGTAGAAGTCCAGATGGGACACTGTACTGGCACTGGCTAAGCAGGCTTCCCCCCAGCTGGCCAAGGAGCTGGAGGGGGTGGCTGCTGATGGGATCAAGGCATCCAAGGTTCAGTTTCATGCTGCTGTGGACTCCAATGATGTGTCAAGAGTCATGGCTACATCTGTGGCTCTTCGGAGAATGGCTTGGCTCAGATGTAATTGCCTTTCACAGGACACCCACGCTAAGGCCTTGGATTTCCCTGTGGTGGTTAATTCTTTGTTTGGGGAGCAGACAGAGAATTACATGAAGAAAATGGATGAATACAGGACCACCTACAGGAGTGCACAGGCCAAGGAAAGGCAGGCAACTCCTCAAAGGCAGCAAGCCAGGGGCAGGGGCAGGCCTTTTTACAGGCCTTTCTACCAAGCGCAGGCCTCTTCTCCCTTTTCCTAGAGGGGGTTCTTTAGAAGGAGAGGCAGAAGGGGGATGAGCAGGGCTGCATCCACCACTCAGCCTAAGGCTCCTGCCAAGCAGACACCCTGAGGTGTCAGCCCAGGTCGACTCTCCCATACCAGTAGGAGGCAGGCTGGCTTACTTTGTCCAGGACTGGAAGTCTGTTACTTCAGACAAATGGGTCCTGGAAGTGGTAAGCCAGGGACTGGTCCTCAGCTTCAAAAGATTTCCAAAGCTGAGGCCCAGATCTTTTCCAACTGCAAGCACCTCCGAATCCCTTGCCTTGCAAGCAGAGGTTCATCTCTGTTGGCTCTAAGGGCCATAGAGAGGGTGCCTTACCTACACAGGGGCAAAGGTCTGTACTCCAGGTACTTCCTTACCCCAAAAAAAACAGGGGAGTGGTGACCCATCCTGGATTTAAGATATCTGAACAAGCATCTGTTAAAACCAAAGTTCAAAATGGTGACTCTGGGAATAATTCTTCCCTCTCTAGGGCCAGGGGACTGGCTAGCCTCCCTGGACCTCAAGGATACCTATTTTCACATTCCCATCAGGTGCTCCCACAGAAAGTACCTCGGGTTCAAATTGCCTTCAGGCCATTATCAGTTTAGAGCAATGCCCTTTGGCCTAACATCAGCTCCAAGGGTGTTCACAAAGTTCCTGGCAGTAGTGGTGGCCTTTTTAAGAAGGAAGAAGACTGAAGTTGTCCCATATCTGGATGACTGGCTCATTGTGGGACAGTCCCCAGACCAAGTCAAGTCAGACCTCCAAGTGACCCAGCAAGTGCTCACTTCCTTGGGGTTTCTTCTCAACCTTTCCAAGTCAGTTCTCGAACCTGTACAGCTTCTCACTTTTATAGGAGCAGAGCTGGATACAGTCAAGGCAAGAGCTTTTCTTCCCATGCAGAGGGTTACAGCCGTTTCAGAGCTGGCCTCTTCTTTCCCGCCTTTTGGTCTCTTGACCAGCAACGCATTTCCTTCAATATCTGGGTCACATGGCAGCTTCTACAGCAGTGGTCCAAGGAGCCAGGTTTCAAATGAGGGACATTCAGTTCAGTTCCACCTAAGGTCCTTCTGGTCCCAAAAGAAGGATTCTCTTACCAAACTGGTTCCAGTGACTCAGACTCTGATCCAGGCACTCCAATGGTGGCAGGATCAGGACAATCTCAGGCAAGGGGTTCCTTTCGTCAATCAGCCCCACTCTGTGGTCCTTACCACAGATGCTTCTCTGTTGGGGTGGGGAACCCATCTCGGGGGGCTCTCACAGCCCAGGGACAGTGGCCCCATCAAGAGTCCCTCCTGCATATCAATCTTTTGGAGCTCAGGGCAGTGTTCCTGGCTCTGCAAGCCTTCTCTCGGTCAGTGCAGAACAAGGTGGTACAGGTCAGGACAGACAACACCACCACCGTGTGGTACAGCAACAAGCAGGGAGGCACTCGGTCCATGGCCTTGTGCACGGAAGCCATGAAACTATGGTCTCTGGCTTACTCTCTGCAGACATCCTTAGTTGTAGTCCACCTTCCGGGAAAGGACAATGTGATAGCAGATGCACTGAGCAGAATCTCCCAGGGCCATCACGAATGGTCTCTGGATCCCCTGGTGCTAGAAGTGATTTTTTTCCAGGTGGCGCACTCCAGAGATAGATCTCTGTGCAGCCCCGGACAATCACCAACTTCCTCTGTTTTGTTGCAGACCTCCAGTACTGGGCTCAGTCCCTCTGGATGCTCTGGTTCTGAACTGGGAAGGGAAATTCCTCTATGCCTTCCCTCCTTTTCCTCTGCTGTTCAAAGTTCTGGTCAAAATGAGGTCACAATCCTGCAAACTAATTCTGATTGCTCCAGACTGGGCCAGGCGGCCATGGTATCCCCTGCTGCTGTCCTTAGCAGTCCTTCTTCCCCAGTCTCTCCCCAGGAAGTGCAATCTGTTAACCTCATCTCAGGGGAGGATTTGGTACCCCAATCTTCGGTCCCTCAATCTCAAGGCATGGCACATGAAAAGTTAGAATATGCAGATTTGCATCTGTCCCAAGGGGTTCTGGTCATTCTCAAAGCCTCTGGAAAGCCTGCCACCAGAAAAACGTACAACTCCAAATGGAAAAGATTCAGTATTTGGTGTTCTAAGAAGCATATATCCCCAGACACTGCTGTATTGTCTACAGTTCTGGATTATATGATTCATCTTAATGGTCTAGGCATCAGATCAGCTACTCTCAAGGTACATTTGTCAGCTGTTTCTGCTTTTCTGTCAGTGGGAAAGCCTTCCTCTCTGTCATCTCATCCTGTATTCTGTAAATTTTTCAAAGGATTGCTTCATATCAATCCTCCTTTTAGGGATCCTGCTCCTGCCTAGGATTTGAATATCTGCATTGCTCAGCTTATGCAACCCCCTTTTGAGCCTATGTCCTCAGCAGAGCTCAAGTACTTGACTTGGAAAACTGTGTTTTTGGTTGCTATAACCTCTGCCAGAGGTATCAGTGAATTGCAAGCTCTGTCAGTTGAACCGGACTTCATCTCATTCCATAGGGACAAGGTGGTCCTTAGAACCAATAGGAGGTTCCTACCCAAAGTGGTTTCTGATTTCTGCTTGAACCAATCCATGTCTCTTCCTATGTTCTTCACTGATCATGCTTCCTCAGGAGAGCAAAGGTTACACAGTTTAGATGTTAAAAGAGCCCGTAGTTACTACATAGAACGTACAAAGGGTCACAGGTTTGACTCCCTACAGTTGTTCCTCACTTATGGGAAAGTAGGTAAGGGCAAACCTGCCACCAAGAGAACTATTGCCAGGTGGATTTTGTCTGGTATCCAGTTCTGTTATGAGAAAATGGGAAAAATTCCTCCCTCAGGCCTGAAGGCTCATTCCACTAGAGGTTCAGCTGCATCTCTGGCTGCGGCCAGGGATATTCCCTTGTTAGAAATTTGCCAAGCAGCCACCTGGAAAACAGTTTATACCTTCACTAAGCATTACTCCCAGGATATCCAGGCTCAGAGTGATGCTTGATTTGGTGCAGCAGTGCTTCAGACGCTATTTCCAAAGTAGGTTCTGTCCCTCCTCCTTGGAGGTACTGCTTGGTAGTCTGCAATTGTCAGAATACAGCAAGACTTCATGTTGTTTGAAGAAAAAATTACTCACCTCAGTAATTGTGTTTCTTCTAATGGAGTCTTGCTGTATTCTGACCTCCTTCCCTCCCTGCCTCCCCTATCAGAACCTGTTTTTGGGAAGTGGGTGGGCAGGTGCAGTGTTGCACCCCAGGGGTATCTTCAGCACACTTCCTGTTGGGTGCTTTAGTTTGGTTATTATGAATTTGTTATGCTTTATTACCTGGTTTTTGTTTGGTTTTTGGGTTTCCTGACTTGAGTCTTCCTTTGGGAACCTAGACCGTTAGTTGCCAGTTGGCTAGTAGAAATTTTACAATTTCTACATTCTGATAGGTCAGTGAGTTTTTAGCTCATAAGACTCTGACAGTTTGGATTCAAAGTACTGCAGACAGAGTCTTCAACTGAGCTCGAGCTCAACGTTCTATGCCCTGCATAGAAATTTGACCCTATACTCTCCGGGGCAGTTCAAAGGCTGGAGCTAACTGCAATTGTCAGAGTACAGCAAGACTCCATTAGAAGAAACACAATTACTAAGGTGAATAATTTTTTCTTTCTGCTCGCTAGATCCAGGGCCTGGAGATATCTGGTGAGATGCGTTGTCCCTCTCTTGAAAGGAGAGGTTCCTCTACACCTTCCTTCCCCTCCAGAGGGTGCTGATCAAGCTCCAGAGGGAGGGTGCCACCCTGATTTTGGTGGCACCATTCTGGCCTCATCAGATCTGGTTTCCATATTACTACAGCAGTTAGCTGCAGAGCCTCCAGTCCCCCTGCCTATCTGTCGGGACCCCTTGACCCAGGAACAGGGCACCCTGGTCCATTCAGACCTCAAGCCCCTTCGTCTGCATGCCTGGCTCCTAAAGATGTAGCCATCACCCAGTTTGGAGTGTCTCAGAAAGTGGCTTATGTCCTGGTGGCTGCTAGAAAATCCTCCTTCAGGGCCACCTATTCAAAGAAGTGGAAGCATTTTGCTATCTGAGCCTGTTCCCATTATCTGGACCCTTTTAATTGTCCGGTGAGCCAAGTTCTAGAGCATCTCCTGTCCCTATCTGATGCAGGACTTCCATACTCCTCTGTTGAGGCGCACCTATCAGCTATTTCCGCCTTCCATGTGCTTGTTAATGGCCGTACTGTAACTCAGTTGGATGTGGCCCATATTTCTTTGGGAGGCATTCTGCATTTGCAGCATCCCATTTGTAATCCGATTCTGGCCTGGGACCTGAATTTTGTTCTAGAGAAGCTCACCCTGCCTCCTTCAAACAACATGAAGTCTTGCTATATTATGACAAATGCAGTGAGTCCCAACCTTCGAACTGCTCTGGAGGTGAAAGAGATAACTTTCCATGCCAGGCATGGAACCTTGAGCATGAGCTCAGTTGAAAGCTCTGTCTGTTGTTCTTCAAACACAAACTGTCAGATTCTTTACTCTGCCTCACTGAACAGTCGCTCTGGAGAGTTCTCCTTCTGCTCGGTTCATTTTGTCGGTTAAAGTATTAAGTTTTCGTTTTTTTAACCGAATTTAAACCGCAACCGGTCGGTGCAAGCTCTGTCTGTGGTACCGTAAGTACTAGATAGGTTTTACATTATTTTCTGTGTGGAACTTGTAAACGGTATTATTGGTTTGGTTTGAACCGATCAGGTTGTTGTAAAATTCATTAAATCTGTCTTTTAGAGTGCGGTTCCCGGTTCTTATCGGTTCTAAAAAGAACGGATTTCATTACGTTTTTTTCCACGACCCGTGACAATTTGGGAACCGATAAGAGGGTCTTGCTTGGCGGATTGCCATAAACGGGCAAGTTTTGGTTAGGCTGGCATTATGTCTGAGAAACCCAAAAGAAAAACCGGGCCCACTGGGTTTCAACACTGCAGTGTTTGTGGGGAAGCCTTTGCCAAGGCTGACCCCCACACCACCTGTGTTTATTGTCTGGGGTTTGACCACCTCAATGCAGACTGCCAGATTTGCAAAAATTTTCCTGCAGCTACCCTGGATAAGAGAGTTGGTAGGCTCAGGGAAAGAGAGGCCAAGAAGTCCACTGACCCGGATGGCCAGCCCGGTTCGGTTGTAACCGAACCAGAGGGAGTGCCCTCTGACCAGGGCGAGACTTCCTCGGGCAAAAGGAGAGCCAACTCGGAGGAGTCGGTTCCAGCAAAAAGGACTCGAAAATCAGCAGGTGTGGAGCCACAATTTCCATCTCCAACCGCTGAAGAAATAGCCAAAGTGATTAAAATTGTCCAGTCGCTTTCCCCGGTTCCGACTGAACCGGCACCATCAGGTAAGCGTACGGTTCGGTTGGTCCCACCGGTTCAAGAATATGATTTAGAGGAATTTTATGAACCGGAGGAGGGGGAAGAGGAGTATGAGGAGAGTGAATGTGGATTTGAAAGTCTGGATGTGCCCATTGAACTGGACATCTCCCCAGACAGACCTTCAGGAGTGTCTCCCCCTAGGCTTTCTGAGTCCCCCTCTCATTTTATGTTTTATAAAAAAGTGGCTGAAACCCTCCAGCTCCCTATGGAGGAAGCTGTGGATGATCAGGAGGAGCCTGACTATGTAGAAATGATGGAAGGAGACTGTCTATTCCTTTGCATAAATCTTTTGGGAAACAGTAAAAATTCTAAAAACTCCTCACACTATACCTCCTGTGGATAAAAGAATGGACAAGAGGTACACATTGTCAGGCTCTGATACGGAGTTCCTTACACAACAATGCAGCCATGTTGGGGTAGTGCAGGCTGCAGCCTGTGACAAGGCAAATATTCCTCGGCCTCACACCCCGACAAGGACTCCAGGAGGATTGATGCTATGGCAAAGAAACAGTACATGGCAGCATCCTTGGGACTCAGACAGGCAAATTATATGGCTTATGTTGCTAGATATCAGAAATCCAGATGGGATACTATTATGGCTCTAGCAAAACAGGTCCTCAAGCCAGCTTGCCAAGGAGCTGGAGCAGGTGGCTGCTGATGGTATTGAGACATCCAAGGTGCAATTCCATGCTGCAGTGGACTCTAATGATGTGTCATCAAGAGTCATGGCTACATCTGTGGCACTTCGCAGAATGGCTTGGCTCAGATGTACTAGCCTGTCACAGGATACCCAGACTAAGGCCATGGGTTTTCCTGTTGTGGGTAATTCTGTGTTTGGGGAGCAGACAGAGAATTACATGAAGAAAATGGATGAGTATAGGACCACCTATAGGAGTGCACAGGCCAAGGAAAGGCAGGCCACTCCTCAAAGGCAGCCTTCCAGGGGCGGGGCAGACCTTTTCATAGGCCCTTTTACCAAGCCCAGACCTCCTCTTCAGCTTATGCCCAGAGGGGGTTCTTTAGAGGGAGAGGCAGACTGGGTACAAGCAGACCTGCTTCCACCCCTCAGCCTAAAGCCCCTGCCAAGCAGGCACCCTGATGGGGTGGCCAGGGCCGATTCTTCACTACCTGTAGGGGGCTGGCTGGCTTACTTTGTCCAGGACTGGAAGTCTGTAACATCAGACAAGTGGGTCCTGGAAGTAGTAAGCCAGGGACTGGTTCTCAGCTAAAAAAATTTCCAAAGATGAGAACCAGGTCCTTTCCACCTGCAAATCCATCAGTGGCACTTGCCTAGAACAGAAGTTTCTACCCTCCTGGCTCTCAGAGCTGTGGAAAGGTTCCACCCCTACACCAGGGCAAAGGTCGTACTCAGGTACTTCCTTACCCCAAAAAGACAGGAGAATGGCGGCCCATCCTGGATCTCAGATACCTAAACAAGCACCTTTTAAAACCAAAATTCAAAATGGTGACTGAATTATTTTACCCTCTCTAAGGCCAGGAGACTGGCTAGCGTCCCTGGACCTCAAGGATGCCTACTTCCATGTTCTGATCAGAGCTCCCATCGAAGTACCTCAGATTCGAACTGCCCTCAGGCCATTACCAGTTCAGAGCAATGCCCTCGGCCTCACCTCTGCCCCGAGGGTATTCACAAATGCCTGGCAGTAGCAGTTGCTCACTTAAGAAGGCAAAAGATTGCCATCTTTCCTTACCTGGACTACTGGCTCATAGTAGGCCAGTCTCCAGACCAAGTCAAACTACACCTTGGGTAACTCAGCAACTGCTTACATCTCTAGGTTTCCTTCTCAATCTTCCAAAGTCAGTTCTAGAGCCTGTCCAGCTTCTCACCTTCATAGGTGCAGAACTGAACACAAAAGAGGCCAGAGCCTTCCTTCCTCTGAAAGAGCAAGGACCCTGGTCTCTCTGGCCTCCTCTCACCCTGCAGGTCTCTCGACCAGCAAGGCATTTTCTGCAGCTCCTGGGGCACATGGCTGCTTCTACAGCAGTGGTGCAGGGAGCAAGATTTCAGATGAGGGACATCCAGTTCCATTTGAGAGCCTTTTGGTCTCAAAGGAGAGACCCTCTAACCAAATTGATCCCAGTGACTCAACCCTGATCCAAGCCCTTCAGTGGTGGCAGGACCAGAGCAATCTGAGACAGGGGGTCCCCTTCACCCCTCAGTCTCACTCCTTAATCCTTACTACAGATGCATCCCTCTTGGGGTGGGGAGCTCACATGGGCGACCTCACTACCCAGGAATTGTGGTCCCCTCAGGAATCTCTGCTCCACATCAACCTGTTGGAACTCAGAGCAGTTTTTCTAGCACTTCAAGTTTTTTCCACATCTGTGCAGAACAAAGTTATACAGGTCAGAACAGACAACACCACTACAATGTGGTACACCAACAAGCAAGGAGGCACTCGGTCTACAGCCTTGTGCACCGAAGCAATGAAGTTGTGGTCTCTGGCTTATTCCCTGAACACCTCCCTTCGGCAGTTCACCTCCCAGGCAAGGACAATGTCCTGGCAGATGCTCTCAGCAGGATTTCCAGGCCATCACGAATGGGCACTGGATCCCTAGTACTGGAGGTAGTATTTGCCAGATGGGGCACCCGCAGATAGATCTTTTGCAGCCCCAGACAATCTCCAACTTCCCCTTTTTTGTTGCAGGCTCCCAGTGTCGGCTCAGTCCCTCTTGATGCCTTCCTTCTCAGTTGGGAAGGGAAGTTTCTCTATGCTTTTCCCCCCTTCCCTCTTCTGTTCAAGGTGTTAGTCAAAATCAGATCTCAACCCTGCAAGATGATCCTGATTGCTCCAGATTGGGCCAGACAGCCCTGGTATCCACTCCTTATGTCCCTAGCAGTCCATCTTCCCCTGTGCCTTCCCAGGAATCACAACCTGTTAACCTGTGCTCAGGGGAGAGTTTGGTACCCAAACCTCAAATCTCTCAATCTCAAGGCCTGGCTCTTGAAGAGTTAGAGTTTGCTGACCTACACCTTTCCCAAGGTGTATTGGATATCCTGAAGGCTTCTAGGAAGCCTTCCACCAGAGCTACTTATAATTCCAAATGGAAGAGGTTTTCCATATGGTGCTCTGGCAAGCACATTTCCCCAGAATCTGCTGACTTACCCACAGTCCTGGATTATATGGTGCATTTGAATACTTTGGGGCTGAGACCAGCTACCCTGAAGGTGCACCTGGCAGCCGTGTCTGCTTTCTTATCAGCAGGTAAACCCTCTTCTCTTTCAGCTCATCCTGTATTCTCCAAGTTTTTCAAGGGGTTGCTTCACACCAACCCGCCATTCAGGGACCCTGCCCTTGCCTGGGATCTTAATATTTGCATTGCCCAGCTTATGCAACTCCCTTTTGAGCCCTTGTCTTCAGCAGAGCTTAAGTACTTGACTTGGAAAACTGTGTTTTTGGTAGCTATCACTTCTGCCAGGCACATAAGTGAATTACAAGCATTGTCAGTGGAGCCTAATTTTATCTCCTTTCATAGAGATAAGGTGGTCCTCAGGACCAATAGAAAGTTCTTACCTAAGGTGGTTTCAGACTTCCACCTTAATCAATCTATGTCTCTCCCTGTGTACTTCACTGACCATTCCTCCTCTGGCGAGAGGAGACTGCATAGTTTAGATATCAAAAGAGCCCTTAGTTACTACATAGAGCGTACCAAGGTCACAGGTTTGACTCCTCCAACTGTTCCTCACTTATGGTGAGGTTGGTAAAGGGAAACCTGACACTAAAAGATCCATTGCCAGGTGGATTGTCTCTTGTATCCAATTTTGCTATGAAAAACTGGGTAAGGTTCCTCCCTCAGGCCTGAGGGCTCACTCTACCAGAGGTACAGCTGCGTCTCTGGCTGCTGCCAGGGACTTCCCTATCTTAGAGATATGTCAAGCAGCTACCTGGAAAACAGTTCACACTTTTACCAAGCATTACTCCCTGGACATCCAGGCTAGGAGTGATGCTCGGTTTTGCACAGCTGTGCTTCAGAGCCTATTTCCTAAGTAGGTTCTGTCCCTCCTCCATGGAGGTACTGCTGTGTAGTCTGCATATGTCATAATATAGCAAGACTTCATGTTGTTTGAAGAAAAAATTACTCACCTTAGTAATGTTGTTTCTTCTAATGGAGTCTTGCTATATTATGACCTCCCCCCGCCTGCCCCTCTCAGAACCTCTGCTTTTGGGATGTGGGTGGGCAGTGCAGTGTTGGCACTTAGTAGATACCCACCTTGTTTGTTTCACCCCTCCTTTTTGGGTGTTTGGGTGTTGTGTTTTTTTTTTTTGGATCCCCTGACTTGAGTCTTTGTTTTGGGACCAAAAAAGGTGTTCATATATTTAGTAGCCAGTTGGTTAGTGTAGATTTACAGCTTCCACACAGAACCTTAGTGAGTTTTGCTCGTAAAGATCTGACAGTTTGTGTTTGAAGAACAACAGACAGAGCTTTCAACCGAGCTCGTGCTCAAGGTTCCATGCCTGGCATGGAAAGTTAACTCTTTCACCTCCGGAGCAGTTCGAAGGTTGGGACTCACTGCATATGTCATAATATAGCAAGACTCCATTAGAAGAAACAACATTACTTAGGTGAGTAATTTTTTCTTCTGAGCCAGCCATGTCTTGTGAGCTATGCTTTCTGTCACGGACAGGGTTATTTTTAGTTCCTATTATTTATGCTCGAAGGATTTCAGTGCTACAGGCTGTCGTGTGTGAGCAGCATTATTTACTTTTCGACAAGGACAGGGTCTCTTTGCATACCAGTCCTAAGTTTCTTCCTCAGGTGGTGTCTGAATTCACTTTAAATCAATCCAACCACCTTCCTGTTTATTCCCAGAGCATTCCAATCCAGGGGAAACATTGCTCCATACTTTGGCTGTGCATTGAATTTTACATTACTATACACACCATACCAAGGAATGCAGGTAGTCCTCACAGTGGTTTGTTTCTTTTGTGCCTGGGACAGAGGGCATAACAGTTTCTAAACAGTGCTTGTACAAATAGTTGGCTGACTGTACTACTGTTTGTTATAGGAAGTACGGTAAGAAACTTCCTGGAGTTGTGTGTGGCCATTCAACCAGAGGCATGGCCACTTCTGTTGCCTGTTTCAGGAATGTGTCAGTTGTGGAAATTTGTGCTGCTGCCACTAGGAGTATTGTCCACATCTTCACCAAGCACTGTAGTCTGGACATTGCCTCTAGAAGGAGGGCAGGCCGTGGCCTAGCTGTGCTCCAAGGCCTTCTTTCTTAGGCCTTTAGCTTCCTGCCGCCCAGTCTGTCCCATTCTCTGTAACTGCTTGGGACTTGTTTCATAGGTGTGACCTAATGAAAGAGATATCCCCGACGAAGAAGATATAACAGTTACATAAGAACTTACCATAACGGTAGATCTTTAAGGGGATCTCTTTCATCAGGTCATGCTGTCCCTCCTCTACACTCCTTGTGTCTCTGTTTCCTCACTGTCTCTCTTGTTCATCCAGCCTTTTATTTATAGCTGGCCACCTTCTCTCTCTCTGTCTCTCTCCTCTGTCCCTTAGGGGAGTACTAGCTCTCTTGGTCTCTAGCAGGGGGAAGAGAACTGAGGAGGAAGTGGGGCCGCCCATGCTGAAATAGGGTTGTGACTTCAGTGCATGATGTTGGCATGGGTGGCCCCTAGTAGACTGCTACAGAAAAAGCTTCCACGGGATCCTAGCGCCTGATGGCTACAGTCCAGTGGTGTGACCTGATGAGAGATTTCCTTGAAGATCTCCTGTTATAGTAAGTTCCTGCATGACTGTTCTTTATATCTCTCATCCTATTGTCATTAAATGTGGGACACTGACATACAGAATATGGTAAACCTCATCAAACATGCAGATCCAAGCTCAGAACATTGTGAACGCTAGTGCTTCACTTGTGTGAAGTTTAATCGAACAGTAGGAATGTGATGGATAATGTCAGTCTATTTACATGAAATCCACCCCTGCGTGATGCCCCAGAACTTTAAGAGCCTTCAAAGGATGCCTTCTGCTTCTCAAGAGCTCCCCAACATTTCAATTGTAGGTCTTTAGTTTCTGCTAAAGATAGTGGTCAGACGGGGGGGAGGGGGGAGGCTGTGGAGCCCGAGTAAGATGGCAGCCCGCCGATAGAATTCTGCAGCTGAACAACAGATCCCTTTTATCAAAGTGCTGAATTTTAATGCTATTTTGGTACAAAAAGTATGGCAGATTGCAGCAGAACCCCTTTGCTACAAACCGGGGAACCCTTGTAAGGATGAACAATCTGGATCAGGAGCAAAAATCAAAATTGCCCCCATGGCTCCTACCACAAGATCTGCAGAGGCCCAAAATGAGGATACACCTGAGAAATTGGGAGAAGAGACCCTGCAGATGATAGGGGTGAAAATCTCCCATCTTATTAAATCGGTCGCCAACCTCTGAGACAAATTTGATGGACTTACTACAAGGGTGGCAACTGTGGAGACCAACTTGGACAATATACAGATGGTGTCAGCAGATACCTCAAAGTGGGCAGATGCAGCAATGGGGGTGGTCTCCATGATAGTAAAAGAAAGCTCCCACTGGAAAGCCCGCATAGAGACACTTGAAAACCAAATTCATGCTCCAAACATCCGCATATTAGAAATGCCCGAAGACTCTGAGGGCAACCACCTTCTGTTGTTTCTGTGGGATTGGTTTGGGCAGCAGTTAGGAGAGGCAGTATCAGCGAAGGTTCAGCAGTTTCAAAAGTCCTACAGGGTGGCCCATCGTGGTCTCTCTGACAATCCTGAAGCACCGTGAACGATCATAGTGGTAACAGATAGCACAGGCACCCGTGATTCTTTATTGGCTTTGGTACGTCAGAGGGGAACCCTTCTGCAGGATGGTTAGTGTATCACGCTATATCCAAATATCAGTTATGCCACCCTGCAGAAGAGAAAAAAAATTTGATGGCGTTCGGGCTATGTTGCATGAGGCTTCGATTTCCCATGCTATGGTTTTCCCAGCTTGACTCAGAATCGCTCACTAGGGGAAGATTTTCTTCAAACAACATGAAGTCTTGCCGTATTCTGACTATTGCAGTTAGGTCCTGCCTTTCAACTGCGCCGGAGAACAAAGGGTTAACTTTTCTTTGCCTTGCATAGAACGTTCACCACGAGCTCAGTTGAAGCCCCTGTCTGTTGTTGTTCAAACTTAAACCGTCAGATTCTTTACTCCGCCTCACTGAACAGTCACTCCGGAGATTTCTCCTGCTGCTCTGTTCAAAAGTCGGTTGAAGTGTCGGTTTTCGGTCGGTTTCTACCGAATTGTTGTTTCCGCATAGTCGGTTCAAGTCTCTTTCTGTGGTACTGTGAGTACTAGATAGGTTTTTGTTCTGTTTTCTGTGTGGAACTTGTAAACTGTATATCGGTTCGGCTGAACTGATCATTTTGAGGTAAAACTTGTGCTTTACTTTAGTGTGTGGTTACCAGTCCGTATCGGTTCTAAAAAAACGGGTTTTAAGTACTTTTTTCCCAAGATCTGTGGACACGGTCAGGAACCGATAGGGAGTCTACTCATGGATTACCGAAAAAAGGGTAAGTTTTGGTTAGGCTGGCCATGTCTAAGAAACCCAAGAAAAAAACAGGCCCACTGGGTTTCAACACTGCAGTGTGTGTGGGGAGGTCTTTGCTAAGGCCGATCCCCACACCACCTGTGTTTATTGTCTGAGGTTTGTCCACCTCGATTCAGACTGCCAAATTTGCAAGAATTTTCCCAAATCTACCCTTGAAAAGAGATTAGGTAGACTGAGAGAAAGGGAAGCTGAGAAGTCCTCTGCCCCAGATGGCCAGCCCGGTTCGGTTCCGACCGAACCAGAAGGAGTGCCCTCTGACCAGGGTGATACTTCTTAGGGCAAAAGGAGAGCCAATTCTGAGGAATCGGTTCCGACAAAAAGAAAAAGGAAAGACAAATCAACCGGTTCAGACCCAGAATCTCATACTCCAACCTCCGATGAGACAGCCAAAGCGATTAGGATTGTGCAGTCGCTTAGTTTGGTTCCGACCAAACCGGCACCATCTGGCAGGGGCTCAGTTCGGTCGGTTCCCCAGTTCTGGATTATGCCTTGGAAGAATTTTATGAACCGGAGTTTGAGGAGGAGGGAGAGTATGAGGATGATTATGGTGATGGTGAAAGTCTGGATGTGCCTATTGACCAGGACATCTCCCCAGACAGACCTTCAGGTGTTTCTCCTCCTAGGCTTTCTGAGTCCCCTTCACACTACATGTCCTACAGAAAGGTGGCTGATACCCTCCAGCTTCCTGTGGAGGAGGCATTAGAGGATCAGGAAGAGCATGATTATGTTGAGATGATGGACATCCCAGAGTCCAGGAGACTGTCTGTTCCCCTCCACAAATCTTTTGGGAAACGAACACAAACAATTCTTAAGTCTCCTAATTCTATACCTCCTGCTGACAGAAGAATGGACAAGAGGTACACTCTCTCAGGCTCAGACACGGAGTTCCTTTTTCAGCAGTGCAGCCATGTTGGGGTTGTAATGGCTGCTGCCTGTGATAAGGCAAACATTCCCTTGGCATCACACTCCCCAGACAAGGACTCCAGGAAGATTGATGCCATGGCAAAGAAACAATACATGGCAGCATCTTTGGGACTCAGGCAGGCTAATTATATGGTCTATACAGCCAGGTACCAGAAGTCCAGGTGGGACACTGTACTGGCACTGGCTAAACAGTCTCCCGCCCAGCTTGCCAAGGAGCTGGAGCAGGTGGCTGCAGATGGGATTGAGGCATCGAAAGTACAGTTTCATGCTGCTGTGGACTCCAATGATGTGTCATCAAGAGTCATGGCTACATCTGTGGCTCTTCGGAGAATGGCTTGGCTCAGGTGTACTAGCCTCTCACAGGATACCCAGGCTAAGGCCATGGATTTTCCTGTAGTAGGTAATTCTCTGTTTGGGGAGCAGACAGAGAATTACACGAAGAAAATGGACGAATACAGGACCACTTACAGGAGTGCTCAGGCCAAAGAAAGGCAAGCAACTCCTCAAAGGCAGCGGTCCAGGAGCAGGGGCAGGCCTTTCCAAAGGCCTTTTTACCAAGCTCAGGCCTCCTCTTCTTCGTTTTCGCAGAGGGTTTTTTTTAGAGGGAGAGGCAGAAGGGGGATGAGCAGGCCTGCATCCACCCCTCAGCCTAAAGCCCCTGCCAAGCAGACACCCTGATGGGTCTGCCCAGGTCGATTCTCCTATACCAGTAGGGGGCAGGCTGGCTTACTTTGTCCAGGACTGGATGTCTCTTACATCGGACAAGTGGGTCCTGGAAGTAGTAAGCCAAGGACTGGTTCTCAGCTTCAAAAAATTTCCCAAGATGAGAGCCAGATCTTTTCCACCTGCAAATCTCTCAGAGACCCTTGCCCTAGAGGCAGAGGTTTCTTCTCTCCTAGCTCTCAGAGCTATAGAGAGTTCCCACCCTGCAGGGGGCAAAGGATTGTACTCCAGGTACTTCCTAACCCCCAAGAAGACAGGAGAGTGGCGACCCATCCTGGACCTAAGATATCTGAACAAACATCTTTTAAAGCCAAAATTCAAAATGGTAACTCTGGGAATTATCTTTCCCTCTCTAAGGCCAGGGGACTGGCTAGCCTCCCTGGACCTCAAAGATGCCTACTTTCACATTCCCATCAGGTGCTCCCACAGAAAGTACCTCAGGTTCGAGTTGCCCTCAGGCCACTATCAATTCAGAGCAATGCCCTTTGGCCTAACATCAGCCCTAAGGGTCTTCACAAAGTGCCTGGCAGTAGTTGTTGCCTTCCTAAGAAGACAAAAGATTTCCATTTTCCCATACTTGGATGACTGGCTTATAGTAGGTCAGTGTCCAGACCAAGTCAAGTCACATCTGCAGGTGACCCAGCAAGTGCTCACTTCTTTAGGATTCCTTCTCAACCTACCAAAGTCAGTTCTCGAACCAGTGCAGCTCCTGTGCAGAACTGGATACGGTAAAGGCAAGAGCCTTCCTTCCACTGGAAAGGGCAAGGACCCTTATAGAACTGGCCTCTTCATTCAGCCTTCAGGTGTCTTGACCAGCAAGGCATTTCCTTCAGCTACTGGGCCACATGGCAGCTTCCACAGCAGTGGTCCAGGGAGCAAGATTCCAAATGAGGGACATTCAGTTCCACTTAAGAGCCTTTTGGTCCCAAAGAAAGGATTCATTTACCAAACTAATTCCAGTGACTCAAACCCTGATCCAAGCCTTGCAATGGTGGTAGGATCAGGACAATCTGAGACAAGGGGTTCCATTTGTCACTCGGTCTCATTCAGTGATCCTCACCACAGATGCTTCCCTGCTCTTACCACCCATGGGCTGTGGTCACCCCAGGAATCTCTGCTTCACATCAATCTCATGGAACTCAGAGCAGTGTTTCAGCACTGCAAGCTTTTTCCAAATCTGTACAGAACAAGGTGGTTCAGGTCAGAACAGACAACACCACCACCATGTGGTACATCAACAAGCAAGGAGGCACTCAGTCTACGGACTTGTGCGCAGAAGCAATGAAGCTGTGGTCCCTGGCCTATTCCCTGCATACCTCTCTGATAGCAGTTCACCTCCCAGGGAAGGACAATGTCCTAGCAGAAGCACTGAGCAGAATATCCCAGTGCCATCACGAATGGGCCCTAGATCCTCTGGTGTTGAAAGTGATTTTCTCAAGATGGGGCACTCCAGAGATAGATCTTTTTGCAGCCCCAGACAATCACCAACTTCCTCTCTTTTGTTGCAGACCCCCAGTCTTGGGCTCAGTCCTCCTGGATGCTCTGGTTCTGAACTGGGAAGGGAAATTTTCTGTATGCTTTTTCCCCCCTTCCCTCTTCTGTTCAAAGTGTTAGTCAAGATAAGGTCACATCCATGCAAAGTGATTCTGATTGCTCCAGACTGGGCCCGACAGCCATGGTATCCCTTGTTGCTGTCCCTAACAGTCCATCTTCCCCTGTCTCTTCCCAGGAATTACAACCTGTTAGCATCTTCTCAGGGGAGGATTTGTTACCCGAATCTTCAGTCTCTCAATTTCAAGGCTTGGCTCTTGAAGAGTTAGAGTTTGCAGATCTGCATCTTTCCCAAGGGGTTCTGGATATCCTTAAGGCTTCTCGAAAGCCTTCCACCAGAAAGACTTACAACTCCAAATGGAAAAATTCAGCATTTGGTGTTCTAAGAAGAATATTTCTCCAGACTCTGCTGAATTGCCTACGGTTCTGGATTATATGGTCCGTCTTAATGGCCTAGGTCTCAGACCAGCTACCCTCAAGGTACACTTGGCAGCTGTTTCTGCTTTCCTGTCGGTAGGCAAGTCTTCCTCTCTGTCATCCCATCCTGTATTATGTAAGTTTTTCAAGGGATTGCTTCACACCAGTCCCCCCTTTAGGGATCCTGCTCCTGCTTGGGACCTTAATGTTTGCATTGCTCAGCTTATGCAACCCCCTTTTGAGCCTTTGTCCTCAGCAGAGCTGAAGTACTTGACTTATAAAAATGTGTTTTTAGTAGCCATTACTTCTGCCAGACGTATCAGTGGATTGCAAGCCCTGTCAGTGGAATCTGATTTCATCTCTTTTCACAGAGATAAAGTGGTCCTTAGAACTAACAGAAAGTTCTTGCCTAAAGTGGTTTCAGATTTCCACCTCAACCAGTCTATATCTCTACCTGTTTTCTTCACTGACCATTCCTCCTCGGGAGAGAGGAGGCTACACAGTTTGGATGTTAAAAGAGCCCTTAGCTACTACATAGAGCATACCAAGAGTCACAGGTTTGAATCCCTCCAGTTGTTCCTAACTTATGGAGAAGTTGGTAAGGGCAAACCTGCCACTAAGATATCTATTGCCAGGTGGATTGTTTCTTGTATACAATTCTGCTATGAAAAACTGGGTAGAACTCCACCCTCAGGCCTGAGGGCTCATTCCACAAGAGGTACAGCTGCTTCCCTGGCTACTGCCAGGGATATTCCTCTCTTAGAAATTTGTCAAGCAGCCACCTGGAAAACAGTCCATACTTTTACCAAGCATTACTCTCTGGATATCCAGGCTAGGAGTAATGCTCGGTTTGGCACAGCAGTACTTCAGAGCCTATTTCCAAAGTAGGTTCTGTCTCCTCCATGGAGGTACTGCTTGGTAGTCTGCAATAGTCAGAATACAGCAAGACTTCATGTTGTTTGAAGAAAAAATTACTCACCTTAGTAATTATGTTTCTTCCTGTGGAGTCTTGCTGTATTCTGACCCCCCCCCACCTCCCCTCTCAGAACCTAGTTTTTGGGATGTGGGTGGGCAGGAGCAGTGTTGGCACCCTAAGGGTGTCCATTTTACACCCTCTTTTTCTTTGGGTGGAATCTTGTGTTGGATGTGTTTTTGTTTTTGGGTTTCCTGACTTGAGTCTTCCTTTGAGAACCAAAAACATATATATTTGCCAGTTGGCTAGTAAAAATTTTACAGTTTCCACACAGGACACCTAGTGAGTTTTTGCTCGTAAAGATCTGACAGTTGCAGTTTGAACAACAACAGACAGGGGCTTCAACCGAGCTCGTGATGAACGTTCTATGCAAGGCATAGAAAAGTTAACCCTTTGTTCTCCGGGGCAGTTGAAAGGCAGGACCTAACTGTAATAGTCAGAATACAGCAAGACTCCACTAGAAGAAACATAATTACTAAGGTGAGTAATTTTTTCTTATTTTCTAACCCGAATGATGCAATGAAGTGGAGCCAAAAGTATGCGGCTTCCAGAGTTCATACCGCAGCTTCAGAGGAACAGTTGTTGGATGAGGAAGAATTCTGAGCATTTAGAAAACCGGCAGGTAATAGTTAGAAGAGTGGGAAATTTGTCCAGGTAAGACTATCCCTTGACTTTTATAACTGGAAGTCTTATACTGTCACCAGTACCTGGTTCTTACCCACCCAATGTAGGAGCACTGAAACAATATTCCAGTCCTTTTGGATGAATTGAGTCAGTTTAGACTCCTTACAAGTTAAAAAGCCTGAAGGTTCAATGAACAGTTACTGAGAAGTTTGCAGTGGATCTGTGGGGTGCAGCTCCTGTTGAGTTGCATGACCACATCTGTTTAAGTACTCAGATGTTTTTCTTTCTGTTTTAAAATGTCGGATCTAAACCAGAATATTTTACTAATTAGAAATGACTTGTTAAAGCCTTTGAGAGTACTACAAATTTATTTTTTGTTCCTATATACTACTGAGATCCGATAGGATGTCTTTTCAGCAACAATTAATTAGATCAGTTTAGGCAGTTTCCAGCTATATATATACTGTACCTATCAAGTCTCTGATTCACAAAATGTGTATATAATTATGGTAGAGCATGTTATTTTTTTCTTCCCTCCTTCCAGGTAGGGACAGCTTGGACATTAACACTAAGTCTATGTGAATATTATACCGTGCAACTCCTGGGCTCAATGCACCGTCACATGTTGTTTTATCTTTGTTATTACCTGGATACCCCCCCCCAGACATATCTTATAGCATTTGATGGTCAGCTGTGAATATTAAGAGGAGTGGCGCCCTCATAGAGTATAATGAACATAATGTAATATATGTGCTAGCAATTTCAAACTGTATGTTTGTTCTTTTTTAAAACAATAAACAAAGTAAAAAAAAAAAAAGATAGTGGTCACCCCAGATCAATGGTCCACCATTTTGTTTAGCCAATTTTTACGACTGACGACCACCTCAGGAATTTCATTCCAGCTGCCTCCACCACCCTCTTCTGACATCCTTCTTGAACTTACTATCTATGAGCTTGTAAGTGTGCCCCCTAGTGTTCTTACTTTCACTTAAACAAAAGAGATTCCCTAGCTCAGCCTTGTTAATACCTTTGATATACTTGAAGGTTTTTATCATGTCCCCCTGTTCTCTCCTCAAGCAAGTACTGTACATGTTAAGATGCTTTTTCTCATATGGGAGATCATACTGACCCTGGACCATCTTTATGTCTATTCTTTGTACCGCTTTCGCTGGTTTATGTCCTCCCTTAGATAGGGACTCATACTGCATACAGTACTCCAGGTGCAAACACACGATAAATCAGTAGAGAGTCAGAATCGCCTCCCTCCTTCTGCTGGTAAAACCCCTAGATATGCAACTCAGCATCCTGTTTGCCTTATGTTGCGTGTTTACATTGTGGAGAGAGCTTCAGGTAACTCATCATAGCTACCCCAAGTTCTTTTTCCTAATCTGAAACCATGACTTTTACTCGCATTAGTCAAGTTCAAGTTTACTGATCAACATCAAGTCATTACAAAGTAATATATAAAAAATTAAAAGAAAAAACAAAGTACAATTGTATACTAACATTTCAAGTCCACTTCTTATTAAAAATGTTCAGATTTACATTTTAATATTTGACTCTAGGAATAAAAGCTTGAGGAGCTTTAATAAGTTAGGTAGAGTTTAGGAGGAGATGGTTCTTAGCAAATCCTGACTAATAATGGGATGAAATGGGATTTGGATGGGTTCAGGTCTGGTTACCTACACCCCCATCCGAGTTATTGTGGCCTGTAATCCCAAAAGTTAGAAAAATATAAAAAGAATATACCCAAGTACAGTAATAGTAATGATAATAAAAAGAATAAGAAGAATGTTTTGAACATGAAGCCTCTACTGGCATAAAAAGACATTTATTTCCTATATTCTTCGGAACAATTATAGATGCCTAATATGGTCAGAAAACTTTGATTAATCCAGTCTACATGGAGCATAACAATTTAAATTTGACATCATTAACATCTTATAGGTTGAGACTATGCAAGAATTTAGAAAGATGATACAATATTGATATAACAAAAGAATTAAACAATCCATTTACTATTTGGTCAAGGGGTAGATAGGGTGCCAAAAGCGGCCTGATCCAAAAGGCTCTTCTACTGTGATATAAAGGACATAAAAGTACAGCATGTTTTAGATTATCGTGAACTCCCATCCCACATTTATAAAACTCCAAAGATATCCCTGATCTCCTATGTTTAAAATGTACATAATTTGCTAAATCTAGATCTTCTTCGGGGGTATCTCAGTCATCAGGTTACACCGTAGGAACCTTTGCCATCGGTGAAGGCGAATACATGCGGAAGATTTTCAGCAGTACAACTGGGGCCACCCATGCCATCAGCTGATATCAGCAACCCTATATAGGTGTGAGCAGCCCCACTCCTTCCTCAGTTCTTTCCCGCCATCAACTTGCTTGCATGATTCTCCGCTGAAGCTTGATTGCAGTGTTCGCACCTTTTTCAGCCTATGGCTTTTTTCTCTTTACCTTGCCTAAATCTCTTTTTTAAGAGATTTTTCTTTTTGTTTATGTTGAGAGTTATTCCCTCCTCTTCTCTTTTCTTTTCTGTCACTGCGGAAAGGAGATTTCCTCTACAGATGAACACTCTATTTGCGTCTGCTGTCTTGGGCCTGACCACGACATCTCTGACTGTGAACTCTGACAGAAGTTTAATCAAAGAACCCTCATGCAACACAAGAAGGCTCTCAAAAAATTCCTGATAGAACTGCAGGTAGCCAGCTACAGGCAGGGGTCCTCTGGGGCCCCGGCCTCTAAGTCACCGACCGGCTCTTCCAGCACCCAGGCCTCTAAGGCCTGAGACAAGCCCTTGGGGAAGAGTCACAAAAAAGACAGAGATTGTGACTGTTTCCCCCCACAGCATCAATCTCATTCCTCATTGGCCTCTCCTTCAGGGGGATCTTTGTTAGCTGTGGCTGCTCTGATGAAGAGGCCAGCTGTTCAGGTCTCTGTGCCTACCAGACCCATACCGACAGTACCTCTGCCTGACGGACAGGGTGCCTAGCCATTGACCTCTGGGTTGTCTACCCCTATGTCATCGATAACAGACTCATCATTGGTGACCTTCCCATTAGGCCTGCTGCTTCTCCTTCCAGGGCTACAGACTCTGGTTCCCAGGATACAGCTGTCATTAACACCTGTGCCATCAAACCCCCCTCCATCGACCTCCACTATGGACCTGAATGAAGTACTGATTAAATTCACTAATGTGCTAGTTCAGCAGCTGGGCACCTTGAATAAGCCCCCTTCACCAACGCCATCAATGGCAGTTTTGTCATCGATGCCTGTTCATTGACCCCAGGAGACCCCCGTGGGCTGCAACTGGTGAATCTTACACCAGACCAAGAGGTTGAGGAGGTTGATGTCAAAAGGGGTATCGCCCTGATCTCATTCTCCCTGATGATGTGGAGAATGAAGAGGAAGAGATCCTTTTCTCAGAGAAGTCCACAGCCTCCTCAGTCAGTGAGGACTCTGTGAAACGTACTCCAAGGTCCCCTCCTGAAGACGCCAATTTCTTTAATGTAATGAACCAGTTCTCTTGCACCATGGGCTTACAGACTGAGGAAGAGGATGTCACCAGGAAAGACCTGGTGGATTTCCTGGAGATCTCTGAATCTCCCCCTAATATCATTCCGCCAATGCTTCCAGCATTGAAGAATGCAGCCACGGCAGCCTGGCAAGACATGTCATGCAGTGCGAACAAACTTTATAACGCCCCTCGCGGTCTTCCTTATTTTGCTGCCCAGGAGGAAACTGATTCAGTTGCCATCAAGGCAGCGCATGACTGATCTAAGGTGCCCAAACACCTTAGTGCCCTACCCCCAGATAAGGAATCTCTTAGGATTGCCCTCTGAGGGGAAAAAGGGTTTCTGCCTCCTCCACTTTAGTCTGAGGATTGCAAATTATCTGTCACACATGGTTAAATACCAAAATGCCAGCTGGAGACAGGGCAAAGCTATGGCTCAGGTCCTCCCTGATGGATCTCAGAAATAGTGTTTACAGGCTGCTGAGGATGTTAGCAAACACCTCCTCAGAGCACTGTATAACATGACTGATACAGTTGCCAGAGCAGCTGCCACTGGCATATGCCTTTGTAGGCAGTGCTGGCTTAGTTTCTGAATTTGCAGCTGATGTGCAGAACAGGGTGCTTAATGCTGTGTTCAATGGCACCAGGTTTTTTGATCCTGATATTCAGGACCTCATAAATGATCTGCAGGCCTTGAGCATGGCCATTAAATCAGTCCATTCCCTCTACCACACTGAGCTAAGGTGCAGACGGCAGCCTACTTTTCATAAACAGAGCAGTAGGCCTGGATTGGCTCCCCATACCCAGGGAAAGCATAGCGCTCAGGCTCCCTTGGCTGTCCCCTTCAATGCTGGAGTGGTGGCCAAGTGACCCAGAAATGATGGACCAGCCCCTGTGGCTGGCTCCATCTCAGCTTGACTCCTTGCCAGACCTGTGGTTCAGACCCAGGAGGCAGTGGTTGAAGGTTGGTTCTCCCTCCATCTGAGTCATTGGAGGGCCAGAACTTCAGATGCATGGATTCTGCAGATCATAGAAAAGGGTCACACCTTGGAATTTATACAGCAGCCTCCAGACACTCCTCCTCCACCCCCCCAACTATCCCCTGGTTCTCTTGTCTGTTCTCCGGGAAGAAGTACAGTCTCTTCTGTGGAAGCAGGCCATTGAGCCAGTGTTCAGGCACCGAGAAACCAGGGATTTTATTCCAGGTTTTTCCTGGTCCCTAAACAGACTGGAGATCTAAGGCCCATCTTAGATCATAAGGAACTCAATCTCTTTGTCCAGTACAAAAAGTTCCGGATGGTAACTTTGCCAGGCCTGATGCCCCTCCTCAAGACTGGGGACTGGCTCTGTTCACCGGACATGCAAGATGCTTACCTGCATATCTCGGTCTTTCCTCCTCACAGGAGGTTTCTTCATTTTGCCTTTCATGGTGAGCATTAACAATTCAAAGTGATGCCCTTTGGCCTATCCTCTGTGTCACAAGACTTTACCAAGTGCTTGGCAGCAGTCACAGCAGCTCTCAGAAGAGAGGGACTATATGTCTTCCCTTATCGTGGCAATCACAGAAACATGGTACACTGAGAACCATGACTGGGATGTCAACATACCAGGATACACAATGTACAGGAGGGACAGGGAGGGTAAAAGAGGAGGAGGAGGAGTAGCTCTTTATGTAAGGGAAGTGATCAAAGCAACAGAACTAAAGGATAAACAGGGAGTAGAGGAGGCAGTGTGGGTTACACTGGAAACAGGATATGGCACCACAATTCGCACAGGGGTGGTATACAGACCCCCATCTCGGGGAGGCAGTGTACAAGGAAATGATAGAAGGCATCCTTAGAATGGCAGAAAAAGGGGAGTTATTGTTGATGGGGGATCTGAACGTGCCAGACGTTAGCTGGAGCACCCTGGCTGCAGCCACTTAAAAAAGCAGGTTTATTCTTGATGCCCTGCAGGGGGCATGCCTCAGACAGCTAGTGGTGGAACCCACTAGGGAGGGAGCAGTCTTAGACCTGGTACTGTCAAATGGGGATGGAGAAAGGATCTCAGATCTAGACGTGAGTATCCATCTGGGAACAAGTGATCACAAAACAGTGTGGTTCACAATAAACATAGTCATAGAGTCGAGCCATACGAAAGCAAGAGTGTTGGACTTTAGGAGGGCTGACTTTGGGAAAATGAGAGAGTGCCTCAGAAAAGCAGTAGCAAACTGGCAAGAAGGAGGGGTGGAGAAACAATGGGGAAAAATCAAAACAGCCATCACAGAGGCAACAAGCCTTTGTGTGAAGCAAATCAACAAAGCAAAATGAAGGAAAAAACTACTATGGTTCTCAAAAGAGGTGGCGGGGAAGGTTAAGGAGAAAAAGGTAGCATTCCGGAAGTATGAGGAAACACAGAAGGAGCAGGACAAAGAACTGTACCAGTTAAAGCAGAGGAAGTGGGAAGGCAGTCAGAAGAGCAAAAGCCCAAACTGAGGAAAAGATAGCCAACTCAGTTAAGAAGGGGATAAAACCTTTTATAGGTACATTAGGGAGCGAATAAAGATGAAGGAATGGATAGTGAGGCTTACTAGAGGGAAGGGAGGGTGGGCAGAGGATGACAGTGAAAAAGCAGGGATACTGAATGAATACGTCTGCTCAGTCTTCACAAAAGAAGAGGAGGGGAGGTACCTAAATCAAAGAATAGAAGCACTCTGGATAGGGGGGTTGATACCAGTTCATTTACAGAAGAAAGGGTCCTGAAAGAACTTTAAAACTGAAGGTGGACAAAGCAATGGGCCTGACAGGATTCACCCAAGAATTCTAAAAGAACTAAGGGTAGAATTAGTGACACCACTGACCTCCCTTTTTAACAAATCATGGGAGAATGGTGTAGTACCAGAGGACTGGAGGAGGGTAGATGTGATTCCCCTTCACAAAAGTGGGAGCAAGACAGAGGCAGGAAACTACAGACCTGTTAGTTTGACCTCAGTGGTAGGGAAAATAATGGAATCACTTCTAAAGGAAATAATTGTTGAGTTCCTAGAGGCCGGTGGGGCACAGGACCCAAGGCAGCATGGATTCACAGCGGGAAGGTCATGTCAGATGAATCTAATAGATTTCTTTGACTGGGTGACGAATGTGGTAGACCGGGAAGGGGCAGTGGACATGGCCTACCTGGACTTTAGCAAGGCATTTGATATAGTCCCTCACAAAAGATTAATATACAAGTTAGCCTGCCTTGGAGTGGGTCCCAAGGTGGTAGCCTGGGTAAAATTGGCTGGACAACAGGATACAGAGGGTAATAATAAACTGAGTTTACTCTGAAGAAAGGGGGGTTACTAGTGGGGTACTGCAGGGTTCAGTACTGGGACCGGTCCTCTTTAATGTCTTTATAAGTGACACTGCAGAGGGACTGGAAGGAAAAGTATGTCTCTTTGCAGATGACACAAAGATCTGCAACAGGGTTGATACAGAAGGTGGGGTGGAGAGGATGCAAAGGGACTTGGCAAGGTTGGAAGAATGGTCAAATATATAAGTTCATAAGTTGTAACAAAGCATAGAAGACCTATTTGGTCCATACTGCTTGCCTTAAATTAATTAGTATCCCAAAACACTGTTTCCTAGCAAATATTTATCTAATTTTGATTTGATATCCTGCATAGTATAACTGGATACTACTTCCTGGGGCAGTTTGTTCCATATTGGTACCACTCTGACACTGAACCAATGTTTTCTTCTTGTAGTTCTGTATTTTTCCATTTTTAGTTGTAGAGGGTGTGCTCTAGTCTGATGTAAATTTTCTCTTAAATTTAGTACCCAATGATTCCCTTAAACTAATATCAGAAAGCGCTTTATAAACCAAACACGTCTCCTCGCAAGCTCCTGTACTCCAGAGTGTACAGTCCATAGTTTTGCAAACGTGTTTGATAATCACAACCTTGATTTCCATCAATCAGGCGTGTGGCCCTTTTTTGGACCCTTTCCAATGCCACAATCTGTTTTCTGTAGCCTGGGGACCAAAACTGAGCACAATACTCCAAGTGCAGTCGTACCAAAGAACCATAAAGTGGCAATAACACCTCACTCCTCCTAGACTTAATATGTCTACTGATGCAGCTCGGTATATTCCCTGCTTTTTTTACTATCTGGCTGCAATGTTGGTTGGCTGCAATGCTGGATGCTAGGGGTGTATTTACTTTACATTGTTTAATATCTTCTCCCATATTACTTAATACAAGATCAAGTATATTTGAGTTTCTGCTTGGTTGTTGTACAGGTTCTTCAGGTCAATTTGAACCCTCACTCCCAAATCCCTCTCATCAATTACTTCTCTAAGGATTTGGCTATTTAACTTATACATGGCTCTTTTATTATTTCTGCCAAAATGCATGACTGTGCATTTATCTACATTAAAGGTTAATCCTGAAGCGTTCGGCCCATTTTTGGAGTTTGATCACGGTATCCTGTAATTTCTCAGTATCTAAGCTATTTTCCACTATGGTGCCAATCCTTGTATCATCAGCGAACTTGGCTACCAAAATATCCTTTTCAGTTGTCATAGAATGTATATATAAATTAAAGAGACAGGGTCCCAGGACTGATCCCTGTGGAACACCACTGGTCACTTTTACCCAACCCGATTTACTTCCTTTTTATTGTCACTTTCTGTTTTCTATCAGAAAGCCAGGAACCAATCCATCGAGTTATCTCACTATGGATGCCATGTTCTATTAGGGAATTCACTAGCTCTCCATGGGGCACTTTATCAAAGGCCTTTGAGAAATCCAGAAATATGACATCCACTGGATGTCCCTCATCCAGAGCTCTACTAACATCCCTGTAAAATCCCAAGAGATTTGTCTGGCAAGATCTTCCATGCCTGAAACCATGCTGTGATATATCAATGTCTCCCCTATTTTGCAAATCTGCTTCTATATATTCTTTTACATTCCCCTCTAACACTTTCCCTAGTATAGAGGTCAGGCTTACTGGTCGATAGTTACCTACTTCATGTTTAGTGCCCTTTTTAAAAATGGGGATGACATTAGCCTCTCTCCATGCCTCTACAACTTCTCCCTGATCTAAAGAGGCATGGAATAAATGAATCAGTGGTTCAGCCAATAGGTGTGCCAATTCCTTAATCAGTCTGGGATGTATCTCATCTGGATCCATAGATTTACTGGAATTTAAACCAAGCAATTTATGTTTAATAACTTCCTTATCTAATATTAACTGGTTTGTTGATTCCTGGTGTTGCTTTGTGGCACTGGTACTTGGATTATATACTGATGAAAAATATCCATTAAACTCCTTAGCCATTAGTACATTTTCCTGAATTAACGTACCATCAGCTGTTGTTAGTGGGCCTATCCCTTTTTACTACCTATATAACTATAAAATGTTTTATAATTGTCTTTTATTCTGCTTGCCAATTTATATTCATAGTTTCTTTTGGCTGTTGAGATGCATTTCTTTGTCCTTCTTTGCAACTGTTTATATTTCCTCTGATTAATCTCATGGCCATTTTTTTTGGCTATATCATAGGCCTTTTTTTTCTGTTTATCAGTTGTTTTATATTTCTTGTCATCCAGACAGGGATCTTCCCTAAACCATTATATTTCTTCTTTATTGGGACATGTCTGTCCACTATCTGTTTCAGTTTATTAGTAATGATGTCCCACATCAAAGTGACGGTTTTCTGATGTAAATCAACCTTCCAGTCCTAATTTCTAAAATCCTCCCTTATTCTGTTGTAGTCAGCACCATTATAATTTCTAATTAGAGTTTCTCCAGAAGTTCTATTTCCTTGTCCCTCTATGGTAAATTCTACCCTATCATGGTCACTGGATCCTAGGGGTGTATTTACTTTACATTGTTTAATATCTTCTCCCATAGTGCTTAATACAAGATCAAGTATATTTGAGTTTCTGGTTGGTTGTTGCACATATTGCTCTAGTCCCATTAGGCTAAAGGTATCAAGAAATTTAGTTTCCACTGTGGTCCCTGCTGTATGGTTTTCCCAGTTTATACCTGGTAGATTAAAATCACCTAATATTATTAGGTTCTCAGGTATATTCATTTCTTCTAATCTTTCCATCAGTTGTTTGTCTGTATTTGGTAAGGTCGAAGGGGGTCTATATATTACACCTATAGTGATATTAGCTTGATTTACAGGGGATTATCCATAATTGGTCAATACCTTCTAATGTCTGAACCTCCAATTCCTCTGTTGTAATATTATTTGCAATATAGATGGCAACCCGCCCCCTTTTTTACCCCAGTCTATCTGCGCAGTAAAGATGGTACCCTGGAATCTGACGGTTCCACTGATCTTCTATATCCCACCAGGTCTCTGTGATGGCGCATATCTGTATCTTGTCTGTTGTAATATGGCAGCTTAGATTCAGTGCAAAGAAGTGCAAAGTAATGCACCTGGGAAACAAAAATCCAGGGGAAGAGTACACAGTGGGGGGTGAGATAATAACTACAGAAATGGAAAGGGACCTGGAGGTAGTCATATCAGATGACCTTAAGGTGGGCAAGCAATGTGAGAAGGCAGTAAGAAGAGCTGGTGGGACACTGGAATGTATCGGAAAAGGCACCACCAGTAGAAAACAGGAAGTTGTTATCCCTTTGTACAGACAGTTGGTGAGACCCCATCTGGAGTTCTGTGTCCAGTTCTGGAGACCCCATCTCTGCAAGGACATAGACAGGATGGAGGATGTCCAGAGGAGGGCAACTAAAATGGTGCAGGGTCTGCACCAGAAGACATACAAAGAGAGATTAAAGACTTTAATGTATACACTTGAGGAAAGGAGGAGAGGGGACATGATAGAAACTTTCAAGTACATCAAGGGAATCAACAGAGTCAAGATGGTAGCATCTTTCAGAAAAAGATGTGCAAGAACAAGGGGCACAATTTGAAGACAGGAGGGGGACGGCCCAAAGGTAATGTGGAGGAAGTATTTTTCAATGGAGGGTTGTGGATACATGGAACAGCCTTCCTGAGGATGTAGTGGACTCAAAAACAGTGGATGAATTCAAGAATGCATGGGACAGACATAAGGCAATTCTAGTGGGGGGTAGGAGGAAGTAGGCTGTTGGTTAACTAGGATCTGCAGCCTATGCATTAGGTAGGGAAATGGGCAGACTAGATGGGCCAAGTGGTCCTTATCTGCTGTCAAATTCTGTGTTTCTATGTTTCTATCTGGACGATTGGCTTCTCAAGGGCCCCGTCCAGGGAACAACTTTTGCCGACTCTGGAGCATACTCTCCAGCTCTTCCACTCCCTGGGCATTACTGTCAAACTGCCCAAATTAGTTCTAGTACTGTCCCAAAGGCTGTGGTATATAGGGGCGGTTCTGGATTCCAAGCAGGGGAAGGCCTTCCTGTCCCCAGACAGGGCAGATTGCCTCATAGCCCAAGCTCAGGAAGTCACTCAGATTTGTTACATTCCTGTCAGGGTGTACCTCAGATTGTTGGCCTAATGGCAGTGGCATTTCCCACCATTCCGCTGGCCAGGCTTCACATGCGCACCCTTCAGTGGACTCTCTGGTTACAGTGGGACCAGCACACGGACGAGTTAGACCCAATCAGTCCTGTTATCCTCTCTAGTACGCAAGGTACTGCAGTGGTGGATGGACCCCTTGACTCTACTTCAAGGTATTCCCTTACAGATTTCTTCCCCACATCAGATCTTAACCACAGATGCTTCGGGTCTGGGCTGGGGAGCACACCAGGGCCCCTTACAAACCCAGGGCTCCTGGTTCCAGTTAGAAGCCGCCCTGCATATTAATGTCCTGGAGATGAGAGCGGTGCTGTACGCCATGCAGGCCTTTCAAGGGCATCTTGCTCCGGGCCAACTGCTGGTGCAGTTGGACAATTTGTGTGTGGTCTACTACATCAACAAGCAAGGTGGGACCCACTTATACTGCCTTTGCTGGGAGGCCATGAGAGTATGGTACTAGGCACTGGAGCACAGCCTGACACTCTCTGCAGTCCACATGCCAGGTGGCCTAAACACTCTGGTGGACAGTCTCAGCAGGACTCAGTCCAGCATGCATGAATGGGAGCTTCTGTCATCCATCACAGAAGACTTGTTTGACAGATGGGGTCATCCAGAGTTGGACCTTTTTGTGCCCCCACTCAACACACAACTGCCCAATTTCTGCTCGCTAGATCCAGAGCCTGGAGTTTTCTGGCAAGATGCGTTGTCCCTTGCTTGGAATGGGAGGTTTCTGTATACATCCATTTAGTCTAATACAGAGGGTGCTAATCTAGTTGCAGATGGAGAGGGCCAGCATGATTCTGGTGGCTCCATTCTGGCCTCGCCAGATATGATTCTCTCTACGTCAGCAGCTGGCAGAAGAACCTCCAATCCCTCTTCCTCTTTGCAGTTATCTGCTGACCCAGGATCAGGGAACCCTAGTCCATCTCAGCCTCAGGTCCCTTCATCTGCATTCCTGGCTCCTGATAAGATAGCCATCACCAGGTTCAGGGTCTCTAACAGTGTAGCAGATGTCCTGGTGGCTACTTGGAAGACTTCCACTCGAGCCACCTATGCCATGAAGTGAAAGCAGTTTGCCATTTGGGCTGCCAAACATGCCCTGGACTCTTTTACCTGTTCGATGAATCATATCCTGGACTACTTGATTTCTTTGTCAAACTTGGGCCTCCAGTATTCCTCCCTCAATGTCCACCTTTCAGCTATTTCTGCCTTTCATGAGCCCATGGGTGACCACATGATTGCTCAGCTGGATGTCTCCCGTACTTTCCTCTGGGGCATCCTGCATCTGAAACCTCCAGTCCGTTCTCCTGTCTCGGCCTGGGACTTGAATTTTATTTTAGAGAAATGGACCCTGTCTCCTTTTGAGCCAATCACATCTTGTGATTTGCACTTTCTCTCTTGGAAGATGCTGTTTTTAGTTGCAATTACTTCTGCTCAAAGAATTTCAGAGCTTCAGGCCCTCTGGTGTGAGGAGCCTTATTTGATTTTTCACGAAGACAGGGTATCTTTTCTGCCAAGGTGGTTTCTGAATTCACATTAAATTGGTCTATTCACCTTCCTGTTTATTTTCCTGAGCATGCCAAACCAGGGGAAGCACTGATCCATACGTTAGATGTGCACAGAACTTTGAAGTATTACCTGCTTCAGACTAAAGAGTCCAGAAAGTCAAAGCAGTTGTTTGTTTCCTTCACCCCGGGTAGAGAGGGCGCTTCCATTTCTAAGCAATGTTTATCTAAATGGTTGGCTAATTGCATTGTGTTTCGGCTACAAAAAGTATGGCAAAGAATTGCCTGGTGCTGTCAAAGCTCATTTCACCAGAGGCATGGCTACCTCAGTTGCTTGTTTCAAAGGGGTCTCAACTGCTGACATTTGTGCAGCAACCACCTGGAGTACAGTCCACACTTTCACCAAGCATTACAGTCTGGACATTGCTTCAAGAGCCCATGCAGGATTTGGCAGGGCTGTGTTACAAGCATTCCTGTCTTAAGTTTATGGAGATTCAGCCTCCAAGACTGTCTGTTCACACTTGACACTGCTTGGTACTCTTTCCTATGGTGTAACCTGACTGAGATACCCCCAAAGAAGACAGAACAGTTACGTAAGAACTTACAGTAGCAGTAGATCCTCAGGGGATCTCCAGCATCAGGTATATTTCTCTCCCACCATCCTCTTCTTGGGGCTCCTGTCTAGGAACTGACTATCTACTGTATTCAGTTTTTATCAGGTCTGGATACCTCTTTCTCTCTTCAGTGCCCCTGGGCGGGGGACCTAGCTTCCTTCGTCTCTGGGGGAAACAGCTGAGGAGGGAGCATGGCAGCTCACACCTATATAGGGTTGCTGACGTTGGCTGACATTGACGGCCCAGTTGTACTGCTGAAAACTTCCATGTGGATTCCCCTTCACAGACAGTGCAGGTTCCTACGGTGTAACCTGGTGACTGAGATCTACTGTTATGTTAAATTCTTACGATCACTTGGATTTGTTACGTGATGAAACTAGTCATAGGAACTAGGTAGCCCCCCCAATCTCTCTCTCTCTCTCGCACACACACACACACACACGACTAGTAGTTGCAACCAGGCCTTCATGCATTTCTAACACTGAGACTGGTGTCTGTGACTGATCACGATGGCCATGACTCTGCTGGACTGCCAGCCTCTAGGAATGGACAGGTGAGCCATACACTGTGCGGACACTGAAAACTCCTCCAGGACTGTTCTGTACATGCACACCACACTATTTACTTGTAGTTCTGGTTTGTGTTTTTTCCTGTGTGTAAACATTTATTTTTCCTTTGGTTATAAACCATTATTCTCTTGTAATACATGGTTTGTGTTTTTTCCTGTGTGTACTTTGGTGAAAGCAGAACTTTTATAGTATTTTTCTGAGGATTCTAAGTCATAATACCATAGCTCTGACATCAGATTGATGGTATTTTGATTTAAAATCACGATGAAAACTGCACACCTCTAAAATTTCTCAAGTTTCTACCATGTGAGAGACATAGCTAGGCATCATTGCCATGGAGTCGAGACATCTTCCTAATAGTGAGCAAGGCTGTGAACCAGATAAATGCAACTGAGAATGAGTACCTTGGCAGCTCATAAACACCTGATTTTAATACTGTGACTTAAAGTCTAACTTGAATAGCCAGTGCCTGTTCCAAATGCTGTGGTAATAACAGGGACAGGCATAGTTTTTGTGGAGCTAAGATGTGGTCGTCATGTTGAGCGAGTCTGAGAGCCAAAGCATTGTGAGTGAGCGAGTACTATGGTGGTGAGTAAAATCTGAGTTTAATAGCCGGCTCATTATGTCTGTTTACAGAAGGAAATCCTTGTATTACAACAGAAAAAAACAACAACACATGGGACCCAATCTGTTAGAGTGCTGGTAGCACCATCTCAGGATTCCACGTCATAAACCTCTCAAGTATAGTGTTACATAGAGAATAATGGATAGTAACCTATCGGTAACAAGTTGGTTAGTGCATCGAGAGGTTGCCATGGCGACTGCATAAACCTCGAAAGCGAAGCTCGAGAGTTTTGGTTGGCATTGCAACCTTGAGATGCATTAACACATCTTGTTTCCAAGCGGTAACTGTCCATTGCTTTTTATAGTGTAGGATGCCCCCACAAGCAGTATGTTACTTTAGTAATCAGTCCTACTGTTCTTTTCTTCCTCTGTGCTGCTTTCCTTTGCTCTCCTTTTTGTCGTGGCCACTTCCTGGATGTGTAACGCGCATGCTCTAGCACGTCCGATGTTGTTATGCTGTAGTAGCTACGTAGCTAGTGCAACATAACGGTGACAATGACGTAGCTATTACAACATAACAACATTTGGAAAGAGCTAGATTTTTATCGGAAACAGCGTTCCATCATACTCTATAGCACCATAACAGACAGAATCCCATATGTTATTCTGTTTGTAGTTTGCTGTTATTAATTGTACAAAATTAATGAAATATTGAAAACATTTTTCTTTTATTTTTTTCATTACTTAAATTTTTCCTGGTCTGTAACTTACAGCAAGGTATCTCTATTTATATCTATAAACACTTGTTTCTATAGAGTTTAAATTGTGCTATTTTTTCGTCTCTCAACTCTCCTCCTTCCTTGACTCCTCTCCTTTCTTCACGCCTTACCAGTCTGGCTTCAGGAAGACCCATTCCACTACCTCATCCCTGCTGAGGCTCACTGACTACATTCTCACTGTCATGAACAAGGACCACATCACCTCAGCAATCTTTGTCGACCTGGCTAAAACGTTTGACACTGTATCTCATTCTCTCCTCCAGACCAAGCTGTCCTACGCAGGGCTCTCTGATACAGCTACTGATTGGTTCCGCTCTTATCTGGTAGGTCAGTCACAATCGATCAGAATTGGTAGGGCAATCTCCACCCACTCCCTATCTCTTCAGGTGTGCCACATGGCTTTGTCCTGGGGCCTCTCCTGTTTTCCATCTTCCTAAATAACCTCCCCGCCGCCTGCCCACAGACAGTCATTCATATATATGCGGATGACATGGTACTGTTTACATCTGGACCCTCAACTGCTGATGTGGAGACCAGACTCCATCAGGACTTCAGCAATGTCCAGCTCTGGTTTCTCTCCAACCAGCTACACCTCAGTGCCAATAAAATCGTTTCCATGACCTTCGGCACTAGGCAGAGACTTTCGAGGCTCCCCCACACCCCTACCTTCCACACCCTGGATGGGGCCACTCTGGAGGACAGCTCCGCCTTCAGATATCTCTGGGTCTGGCTCGACCAGCACCGGGACTTTTCTGTGCATATCGATGCCATCCACAAAAATCTGCACCCTAGACTGGGTGCTCTTTACCAGAATCATGGTAGCATCCTGCTGCCTGCTCGCCACGCTATTGTACAGAAAATTATCCTGCCAGTTATCGACTACGGTGTCGTAGTCTACAGTGCCACCCCCTAGTCCACCCTGGCCAGACTGGACTCTCTCTTCCACTCCTTCTGTGGGTTTGCCCTTGACTGCCCCTACACCACCCATCACTGTACCCTCTATGAGTTGCTAGCTCTTCCCTTGCTACAGGACCACCATCTGTCACACTGTGCTCACCTCGTAGCCAAGTTCTGGTCATAGTCCCTGCCCACTTACCTCTCCTCGGTTCTCTCTGCTGCCTCCCAGCCTTCCTACACACTCAGAAGCAATGATAACAGTCTCTTCTCCTTCCCACACATGTGCACCACAGCAGGCCAGTCCACCTTCGGATATAGTAAGTAGTAAAATATTTTTATTCATCGAAATTTGTATGAGTAAGGGATAGATTCGATTGAGCAAAGCTCATTTTCAGCAGGGTCCCATGCAATATTCAAAATCATACCAAAAGAATTTACAATCATAGAAACATAGACTTTGACGGCAGATAAGGACCACTTGGCCCATCTAGTCTGCCCATTTCCCTACCTACAGGATAGGCCGCAGATCCTAGTTAACCAACAGCCTATTTCTTCCTACCTCCCACAAGAATTGTCTTATGTCGGTCCCATGCATTCTTGAATTCTCCCACAGTTTTAGACCCCACAACCTCCTCAGGAAGGCTGTTCCATGCATCCACTACCCTCTCTGTGAAATAATACTTCCTCACATTGCCCCTGAACCACCACCCCCTCTATCTTTAAATTGTGTCCCCTTGTTCTTGCACGTCTCTTTTTCTGAAAGATGCTACCCTCTTGGACTTTGTTGATTCCACTGAGGTACTTAAAAGTTTCTATCATGTCCCCCCTCTCCCTTCTTTCCTCAAGGGTATACATATTAAGCTCCTTTAGTCTCTCCTCATACGGCTTCTCTTGCAGACCCTGCACCATTTTAGTTGCCCTCCTCTGGACTGCCTCTATCCTGTCTATGTCCTTGCGGAGATGGGGTCTCCAGAACTGGACGCAGTACTCCAGATGGGGTCTCACCAACTGTCTGTACAGAGGATAACAACTTCTGTTTTCTGCTGCTGATGCCTCCCCATGCATCCCAGTATACCCCAGCCCTCCCTACTGCCTTCTCACATTGCTTGCTAACCTTAAGGTCATCTGATATGATTACCCCAGGTCCCTTTCCTTTTTGTTGTTGTTACTACCTCCCCCATTGTGTATTCTTCCCTGGGTTCTTGTTTCCCAGGTGCATTATTTGCACTTCTTTGCATTGAATCCTAGCTGCCATACTTCTGACCATTCCTCCAACTTTGCCAAGTCCCTTCTCATCCTTTCCCACTCCTTGTATATCAACCCTGTTGCAGATCTTTGTGTTATCTGCAAGAGGCATACTTTTCCTTCAGTTCCTCTGCAGATGTCACTTATGAAGACATTAAAAGGACTGGACCCAATACTGAACCCTGCGGTACCCCACTAGTAACCCCTCTTTCTTCAGAGTGGACTCCATTTACAATTACCTTCTGTGTCCTGTTGTCCAGCCAATGTTTTACCCAGGCTACCACCCTGGGACCCAATCCCAGGCTAGTTAATTTGACTATTAATCTTTTGTGTGGGACTGTGTCAAATGCCTTGCTAAAGTCTAGGTAGGCCATGTCCACAGCCCCTCCCTGGTCTACTACTTTGGTCACCCAGTCAAAGAAATCTATTAGATTCTTCTGACATGACCTTCCCGCTGTGAACCCATGCTGCCTTGGGTCATGTGCCCCACTGGCCTCTAGGTACTCAACTATTCTTTCCTTCAGAAGTGACTCCATCACTTTCCCTACCACAGAGGTCAAACTGACAGGTCTGTAGTTTGCTGCCTCCGTCTTGGTCCCACTTTTGTGAAGGGGAATCACATCCGCCTTCCTCCAGTCCTCGGGTACCACCCCATCCTCCCATGATTTATTAAAAAGAGTAGCCAGTGGTTTCACTAGTTCCCCCCTTAATTCTTTTAGAATTCTGGGGTGAAGTCCATCAGGCCCCATTGTTTTGTCCACCTTCGGTTTTAGGAGTTCTTGCAGAACCCTTTCTTCTGTGAAAGGATTGGGATCAACCACCCCCCCCCATCAAGAGTGCTTCTGTTAATTGGATTAGGCACTTCCCCCTCCTCTTTTGTGAATACTGAGCAGAAATATTCATTCAGTATCCCTGCTTTTTCACTGTCCCCCTCTGCCAACCCACCGTTCATTCTATTTTGCCCTCACTATCCCTCCCTTTGTCTTTCTATGCTCGCTGATGTACCTATAAAAGGTTTTATCCCCCTTCTTAACCGAGTTGGCTGTCTTTTCCTCAGTTTGGGCCTTTGCTATTCTGACATCTCTCCCTGCTTCCTTCTGCCTTAACTGGTACAGCCTCTGTCCTGCTCCTTCTGTGTTTCCTTATACTCCGAATGCTATCTTTTTCTTTCCTGACTTTCACAGCCACCTCTTTTGAGAACCATAGTGGCTTTTTCTTTCATTTTGATTTGTTTATTTGCTTCACACAAAGGCTTGTTGCCTCTGTGATGGCAGTTTTGATGATTCCCCATTGTTGCTCCACACCTCCTTCTAGCCTGTTTGCTAGTGCTTTTCTGAGGCACTCTCCCATCTTGCCAAAGTCAGCCCTCCTGAAGTCCACATACAGTATGTCTGACATAATACATAGCCCAAAGAACTATAAAAGAAACATAATACAATTCAGATACTCACAAAACATCAATACACTTATACAAGAATTCTTAGTTAATTCCAGTCTATTTTACATTTAATTAAGTTCCTAAAATATTATTCAAACCTATCTAATTACCCTGCATTGTATATCTACAGATACCCTTTACATATCTACACAGCAATGTCTTTTTTGACTTGAATTATTCTGACACCAGCATTAAATATGGGTCCATAAGTTCTTCACATTAGCCAACATCAATGTCCCAGGAATTGCATTCCATCCCAACACCCCTCTATAGTAAATAGATTGTCGTCCAGTTTCTGTGTTACAGCTAGGCAATTCCAGGCTTGGCACTTGGCAATTTCTCAATGAGATCAATTTATTTCTATGAATCAACCTGTCTACAACATACCCTGGGTATTGCCCCATCAAACCTTTATAAACAAATGCCAGCAAGTGTTCATGGTTGCGCACATAGAGCATAGGCCAACCTAACCAATCATATAGCTGGCATTTGTGAGTTAATCTAGGGGCCCCCAGAATAAATCTAGCCAGGTTGTTATAACTTACTTCTAACTTTTTTTAAGTCCTGTTTTCTCCCACAAGAATAAAATATGTCCCCATATTCAAACATAGGGATACTCATTGCATTTACCACTCTTTTTCTTACTTCCATACTCATTGCTGATGTAACCTTATAGAGGGCCCCTATTCTCTTCTTCACATTTTTAACCAGGTTACTAATGTGTATGTCCCAGCACAATAGACTATCAATCCAAAGACCCAAATACTTATACGTATGTGTCTGTTGGATCGGGGCTCACCCAGAGTGTCAGTTTTTTGATGTAACGACATGGTCTGTATTTTCTTCACATTCAAAGCAAGCCTACTGTCCATTAAAAAAGCCTGAAATTCATTAAAGGCTAACTGAAGCCTTTTTTGTATCACTTCAATAGATTCATCAGTTGTTTAAATGATAGTGTTATAGGCATAAAGATGGTACATTACTTTAGTATCGAAAAAAGACAGGCCACTTATGTACATGTTGAACAGCAAAGGCCCTAGGATAGAGCCCTGTGGGACCCCCGATCCAACAGGCAGAAAACATGACTCCCATCTGCCCAATGATACTTTCTGGCTCCTGTTTGTCAAGTACGATTCTAGCCACTTTCCACTCTGACGCACCACCCCAAGTGATGCTGCCCTGGACAGGAGAACACAGTGGTCCAAAGAATCAAAAGCTTTTGATATATCCACAAATATTGCCCCCACTAGTGTCCTCCTGTCCAGGGCCGCCTGCACATCCCCCACTACTTTGGCAAGTGCAGAGGTTGTGCTATGTAATTTCCGGAAGCCAGACTGCATGCTGTTAAATAAACCAGAAGAATCCAAGTGCTCTCTTTACTGGATGGCTACTGTTTTTTCTAATAACTTAAATATCTGGGGCAAAAGGGAAATTGGCCTATAATTATTCATCTCTGTCCTATTGCCTCCTTTGAATATAGGTATAACCTTAGATTGTTTCCAAGCTAGTGAATATGATCCTGTGATTAATGAATTATTAAACAAGTATGTCAGGGGTTAAGCTATGATTGGAGCAGTATACTTCAGCAACTTTGATGGAATGTTATCCAAACCAATGGCTTTAGCAGTATTTAGGCCTATTAATTCTCTAATCACTGTTTCTACTTTTATTTCCTTAAATACAAAAGGTTTAATGCAACCATAATCTTTCAGCTGAAATGATTGGTAAGATCCAGGAATACAGGATGGGTCAGCTAAATCAGTCACTTCCATTTTACTAAAGTACTCGTTCAGCCGATCCAACACCTGTTGCGACAATGGTAACAGTTGTCCATCAATATTTAGCACCCTTAGTTCATCAGTTCCCTGACCCTTGATGAGTATATTTATTGTTTTCCAAAAATCTTTCAAACAACATGAAGTCTTGCTATATTATGACATATGCAGTATAACCTCAGGTTAGAACTGCTCCGCAGGTGAAAGAGTTAACTTTCCATGCCAGGCATGGAACCTTGAGCGCGAGCTCGGTTGAAAACTCTGTCTGTTGTTGCTCAAACTTAAACTGTCAGATTCTTTACTCTCCACTGAACAGTCGCTCGGAGGTTTCTCCTGCTGCTCGGTTCGTTTGTCGGTTAAAAGTGTAATTTTCGGTTTATTGACCGAAATTAAACTGCAATCGGTCGGTTCAAGCTCTGTCTGTGGTATTGTGAGTAATAGATAGGCTTACGTTTATTTTCTTCTGTGTGGAACTTGTAAACGTTTTTTCGGTTCGGTTTGAACCGATCAGATTGGTTTTAAATAACTTTCTAGTCCTTTAGAGTGCGGTTCCCGGTTCTTATCGGTTCTAAAAAATGGATTTCAACGTTTCCACGACTCGTGACACGGTTGGGGAACCGATAAAGAGTCTTTGTTATGGATTGCCACTAATGGGCAAGTTTTGGTTAGGCTGGCACTATGTCTGAGAAACCCAAAAGAAAAACCGACCCACTGGGTTTCAGCACTGTGGCCTCTGTGGGGAAGCCTTTGCTAAGGCTGACCCACACACCACCTGTGTATATTGTCTGGGGTTTTACCACCTCAATGCAGACTGCCAGATTTGTAAGAATTTTCCTGCTGCCACTGTGGAAAAGAGAGTTGGTAGGCTCAGGAAAGGGAGGTAAAAAGTCGCTGACCGCGATGGCTAGCCCGGTTCGGTTCCAACCGACTGAGGGAGTACCTCTGACCAGGGCGATACTTCCTCGGCAACGAAAGAGCCAGCTCTGAGGAGCCGGGTTCCAACTAAAAGGGTAGAAAGTCAGCTAGTGGAGCCAAAAGTTATTTCTCCAACCGCTGAGGAAATAGCTAAAGCTATTCAAATTGTCAGTCTCTTTCCCGGTTCCGTCCGAACCGACACACCATCAAGGAAGCGTTCGGTTCGAGACGGTTCCACGGTTCAAGATTGTGATTTTGAGGATTTTTATGAACTGGAGGAAGGGAGGAGGGGTATGAGGAGAAACGAATGTGATTTTGAAGGTCTGATGTGCCCATTGAACCGGACATCTCTCCAGACAGACCATCAGGGTCCCCCGGCTATCTGAGTTCCTTCTCATTTTATGTTCTATAAGAAAGTTGTTGAAACTCTCCAACTCCCTGTTGAGGAAGCTGTTGATGACCAAGAAGAGCCTGATTATGTAGAAATGATGGATATTCCAGAGTCTAGGAGACTGTCTATTCTCTTGCACAAGTCCTTTAGGAAACAGACAGTAAAATTCTAAAACTCCTCACTCTATCCTTCCTGTTGATAAAAGGATGGACAAGAGGTATACATTATCAGGCTCTGATACGGAGTTCTCTCTCAGCAATGCAGCCATGTGGGGTAGTGCAGGCTGCAGCCTGTGACAAGGCTAATATTCCTCTAGCCTCTCACCCTCCTGAAAAGGATTCTAGGAGGATGGATGCCATGGCAAAGAAACAGTACATGGCAGCATCTTTAGGACTCAGACAGGCAAATTATATGGCTTATGCTGCTAGGTACCAGAAATCCAGATGGGATACTGTACTGGCCCTATCAAAACAGGCCCTGACCAGCTTGCCATGGAGCTGGAGCAGGTGGCTGCGGATGGTATTGAGGCATCCAAGGTGCAATTTCATGCTGCAGTAGACTCTAATGATGTTTCATCAAGAGTCATGGCTACATCTGTGTCTCTTCGCAGAATGGCCTGGCTCAGATGTACTGCCCTGTCACAGGATACCCAGTCTAAGGCTATGGATTTTCCTGTTGTGGGCAATTCTCTGTTTGGGAGCAGACAGAGAATTATATGAAGAAAATGGATGAGTATAGGACCACCTATAGGAGTGCACAGGCCAAGAAAGGTAAGCCACTCCTCAAAGGCAGCATGTCAGGGGGCAGGGGCGCTTTTTCATAGGCCTTTTACCAAGCCAGGCCTCCTCTTCTGCTTATGCCCAGAGGGGTTCTTTAGAGAAGAGGCAGAAGGTTCAAGTAAGCCTGCTTCCCCTCAACCCAAAGCCCTGCAAAACAGGCTCCTGATGGGGTGGCCAGGGCGATTCTCCACCTGTAGCAGGCTGGCTTACTTTGTCCAGGACTGGAAGTCTTTAACATCAGACAAGTGGGTCCTGGAAGTAGTAAGCCAGGGACTGGTTCTCAGCTTCAAAAATTCCGAAGATGAGAGCCAGGTCCTTCCACCTGCAATCCATCAGAGGCACTTGCCCTAGAAACAGAAGTTTCTGCCCTCCTGACTCTCAGAGCTGTGAAAGGGTTCCACCCTACACCAGGGCAAGGTTGTACTCAGGTACTTCCTTACCCCAAAAAGACAGGAGAATGGTCCCATCATGGATCTCAGGTATCTAAACAAGCACCTTTTAAAACCAAAGTTTAAAATGGTGACTTGGGAATTATTTTATCTTCTAAGGCCAGGGACTGGCTAGCCTCCTGACCTCAAGGATGCCTACTTCCATGTTCTTATCAGAAGCTCCCATCGAAAGTACCCAGATTCGAACTGCCTCAGGCCATTACCAGTTCAGAGCAATGCCCTTCGGCCTCACCTCGGCCCGAGGGTGTTCTCACAAATGCCTGGCAGTAGCAGTTGCTCATTTAAGAAGGCAAAGATTGCCATCTTTCCTTATCTGGACGACTGGCTCATAGTAGGTCAGTCCTCAGACCAGGTCAAACTACACCTTCAGTAACTCAGCAACTGCTCACATCTCTAGGTTTCCTTCTCAATCTTCCAAAGTCTGTTCTAGAGCCTGTCCAGCTTCTCACCTTCATAGGCGCAGAACTGAACACAAAAAGAGGCCAGAGCCTTCCTCCTCTGGAAAGAGCAAGGACCTTGGTCTCTGCTCTCCTTCTTTCACCCTGCAGGTCTCTCGACCGGCAAGGCATTTTCTACAGCTCCTGGGGCACATGGCTGTTTCTACAGCAGTAGTGCAGGGAGCAAGATTTCAGATGAGGGACGTCCAGTTTCATTTGAGAGCCTTTTGGTCTCAAAGGACAGACCCTCTAACCAAATTGATCCCAGTGACTTGAACCCTGATCCAGGCCCTTCAGTGGTGGCAGGACCAGAGCAGTCTGAGACAGGGGGTTCCCTTCAACCCCCAGTCTCACTCCTTGACCCTTACTACAGATTTATCCCTCTTGGTGTGGGAGCTCACATGGCGACCTCACTACCAGGGTTGTGGTCCCACAGGAATCTCTGCTCCACATCAATTTGTTGGAACTCAGAGCAGTTTTTCTAGCACTCTAGGTTTTTTCCACATCTGTTCAGAACAAGGTTGTACAGGTCAGAACAGACAATACTACTACAATGTGGTACATCAACAAGCAAGGAGGCACTCGGTCTATGGCCTTGTGTACCAAAGCAATGACGTTGTGGTCTCTGGCTTATTCCCTCAACGCCTCCCTTACGGCAGTTTACCTTCCAGGCAAGGACAATGTCCTAGCGGATGCTCTCAGCAGGATTTCCCAGGGCCATCACGAATGGGCACTGGATCCCCTAGTACTGGAGGTAGTATTTGCCAGATGGGGCACCCCGCGGATAGATCTTTTTGCAGCCCCAGACAATCACCAACTTCCCTTTTTTTGCTGCAGGCCCCCAGTGTTGGGCTCAGTCCTCTGGATGCCTTCCTTCTCAGTTGGGAAGGGAAGTTTCTATGCCTCCCTTCCCTCTTCTGTTCAAGCTAAAGTCAAAATCAGATCTCAAGCCCTGCAAGATGATCCTGATTGCTCCAGATTGGGCCAGACAGCCCTGGTACCACTCCTCATGTCCTAGCAGTCCACCCCCCTGCACCTCCTCAGGAATCACAATCTGTTAACCTCGCCTCAGGAGGGTTTGGTATCCGAACCTCAGATCTCTCAATCTCAAGGCATGGCTCTTGAAGAGTTAGAGTTTGCTGACCTACACCTCTCCTAAGGTGTACTGGATATCTTGAAGGCCTCTAGGAAACCTTCCGCCAGGGCTACTTATAATTCCAAATGGAAGAGATTTTCCATATGGTGCTCTGGCAAGCATATTCCACCAGAATCTGCTGACTTGCCCACAATCCTGGATTATTTGGTGCATTTGAATTCTTTGGGGCTGAGACCAGTTACCCTAAAAGTGCACCTGGCAGCCGTTTCTGCCTTCTTATCAGCAGGTAAACCTTTCTTCTTTTTTCAGCTCACCCTGTATTCTCCAAGTTTTTGAAGGGGTTGTTTCACACCAACCCTCCATTCAGGGACCCTGCCCCTGCTTGGGATCTTAATATTTGCATTGCCCAGCTTATGCAACCCCCTTTTGAGCCGTTGTCTTCAGCAGAGCTCAAGTACTTGACTTGGAAAACTGTGTTTTTGGTAGCCATCGCTTCTGCCAGGCGCATAAGTGAGTTGCAAGCATTGTCAGTTTAACCTGACTTTATCTCCTTTCACAGGGATAAGGTAGTCCTCAGGACTAACAGAAAGTTTTTGCCTAAGGTGGTTTCAGACTTCCACCTTAATCAATCCATGTCCCTTCCTGTGTATTTCACTGACCATTCCTCCTCTGGCGAGAGGAGATTGCACAGTTTAGATGTCAAAAGAGCCCTTAGTTACTACATAGAACGTACCAAGGGTCACAGGTTTGACTCCCCTCCAATTGTTCCTCACTTATGGTGAGGTTGGAAAAGGAAAACCTGCCACTAAAAGATCCATTGCCAGGTGGATTGTCTCTTGTATCCAATTTTGCTGTGAAAAACTGGGTAAGGTTCCTCCCTCAGGCCTGAGGGCTCACTCTACCAGGGGTACAGCTGCGTCTGTGGCTGCTGCCAGGGACATCCCTATCCTAGAGATATGTCAAGCAGCTACCTGGAAAACAGTTCACACTTTCACTAAGCATTACTCCCTGGACATCCAGGCTAGGAGTGATGCTTGATTTGGCAGAGCCGTGCTTCAGAGCCTATTTCCTAAGTGGGTTCTGTCCCTCCTCCATGGAGGTACTGCTGTAGTAGTCTCATTATGTCATAATATAGCAAGACTTATGTTGTTTGAAGAAAAAATTACTCCACCTTAGTAATGTTGTTTCTTCTAATGGAGTCTTGCTATATTATGACCTCCCCCCCAGCCTGCCCCTCTCAGAACCTCTATTTTTGGGATGTGCGTGGGCAGCGCAATGTTGGCACTTCACAGATGCCCACTTTGTTTCACCCTTTCTTTAGGGTGCCTGGGTGTTAGGTTTTAATTTTCTTTCTTGATCTCCTGACTTAAGTCTTCGTTTTGGGATCAAGAACACAAATGTGTCTTTTTGTAGTTAGTAGCCAATGGGCTAGTGTAGGTTTACGGCTTCCACACAGAACCTTAGTGAGTTTTGCTCATAAAGATCTGACAGTTTAAGTTTGAGCAACAACAGACAGAGTTTTCAACCGAGCTCGCGCTCAAGGTTCCATGCCTGGCATGGAAAGTTAACTCTTTCACCTCCGGAGCAGTTCTAACCTGGGGTTATACTGCATATGTCATAATATAGCAAGACTCCATTAGAAGAAACAACATTACTAAGGTGAGTAATTTTTTCTTTGGGTCTTTTGAGCTATTTTTATCCAACAAATGAGTATAATGGCATTGTTTTGCCCCTTGAACCTCCCTAACTTATACATTTCAAAGCTTTTTAAATCTGTCCCAATCCTGTTTACCTTTTTTTGGCCTGATACCATGCCTTATCCCTTAATGTTTTTATCTTTTTAAGCTCTTTTGAGTACCATAATGCAGAATTTTGTTTCAGTGTCTTAGTTTTAACTGGGCCATGTTTATTACAGACTTCCATGAATTCTCCAAGGAAGTACTCCCTTTTCAAACAACATGAAGTCTTGCTGTATTCTGACTATTGCAGTTAGCCACAGCCTTTAAACTGCCCCGGAGAACAAAGGGTTAACTTTCTATGCAGAGCATAGAATGCCGAGCTCGAGCTCGGTTGAGGTCTCTATATGGAGCCCTTTGAAATCCAACCGTCAGATTCTTTACTCCGCCTCACTGAACAGTCGCTCCAGAGAGTTCCCTTCAGCTTGGTTCGAAGGTCTGTTAAAGTCTCGGTTAAGTTGTCAGTTTTTACCGAATTTATTTCCCCATAGTCGGTTCAGTCTCTGTCTGTGGTACCGTGAGTACTAGATGGGTTTTGTTCTGTTTTTCTGTGTGGAAATTTTAAAGTGTTAGATCAGTTCGGCTGAACCGATCATTTGTATTGAATCCTTGTATTTTACTTTACAGTGTGGTTACCGGTTCTTATTGGTTCTAAAAAAAAAAACGTGTTTTGAACTTTTTTTTCCAACACCCGTGACACGGTTAGGAACCGATAAGGGAGTCTTGCCTGGCGGTTACCATAAAAAGGGTAAGTTTGGTTAGGTTGGCCATGTCTGAGAAACCCAAGAAAAAACTGGGCCCACTGGGTTTCAACACTGCAGTGAGTGTGGGGAGGTCTTTGCTAAGACCGACCCCCACACCACCTGTGTTTATTGTCTGGGGTTTGAACACCTCGATTCAGACTGCCAAATTTGTAAAAATGTTCCTAAAACTACCCTTGAAAAGAGACTAGGTAGACTGAGGGAAAAGGAGGCCGTGAAGTCCACTGACCCGGATGGCCAGCCTGGTTCGGTTCTGACCGAACCAGAAGGAGTGCCCTCTGACCAGGGCGATACGTCTTCAGGCAAGAGGAGAGCCAACCCTGAGGGGCTGGTTCCTACAAAAAGGAAACGCAAAGAAAAATCGACCGGTTCGGATCCAGAGGTTCATGTTCCAACTGCCAAGGAAATAGCCAGAGTGATTCAAATTGTGGAATCGCTTCGCCTGGTTCCCACCGATCCGGCACCTTTTCACAGGGGTTCGGTTCGGTCGGTTCCCCCGGTTCAAGATGATACCCCTGAAGATTTTTATGAACCGGAGTTTGTGGAGGAGGGGGAGTTTGAAGATGATGGTGATGATGATGAAAGTCTGGATGTGCTTGTGGAACCGGACATCTCCCCAGACAGACCTTCTGGTGTATCCTCATAGGGTTTCTGAGTCCCCTTCCCATTTTTTGTTTTACAGAAAAGTGGCTGAAATCCTCCAGCTTCCTATGGAGGAGGCAATGGAGGATCAGGAGGAGCCTGATTATGTGGAAATGATGGACATCCCAGAGTCCAGGAGACTGTCTATTCCCCTTCACAAATCCTTTGGGAAACAGACACAAAAAATCCTGAAGTCTCCCAATTCTGTACCTCCTGTTGACAGAAGGATGGACAAGAGGTACACACTATCAGGCTCAGATACGGAGCTTTTATACCAGCATTGCATCCATGTTGGGGTAGTGCAGGCTGCTGCCTGTGTCAAGGCAAACATTCCCTTGGCTTCAAAACCCCCATATAAAGACTCCAGGAAGATTGATGCCATGGCAAAAAAACAGTACATGGCATCTTCCTTGGGACTCAGGCAGGCGAATTATATAGCCTATAAAGCCAGGTACCAGAAATCCAGGTGGGACACTGTACTGGTACTGGCTAAACAGGCCTCCCCCCAGCTAGCCAAGGAGCTGGAGGAGGTGGCTGCAGATGGGATTGAGGCATCAAAAGTTCAGTTTCATGCTGCTGTGGACTCCAATGATGTGTCATCAAGAGTCATGGCTACATCTGTGGCTCTTCTGAGAATGGCTTGGCTCAGACGTACTAGCCTTTCGCAGGATACCCAGGCTAAGGCCACGGATTTTCCTGTAGTGGGTACTTCTCTGTTTGAGGAGCAGACAGAGAATTACATGAAGAAAATGGATGAGTACAGGACCACTTACAGGAGTGCTCAGGCCAAAGAGAGGCAGGCAACTCCTCAAAGGCAGCAGTCTAGGGGCAGGGGCAGGCCTTTTCATAGGCCTTTCTACCAGCCACAGGCCTCTTCTTCTTTTTCACAGAGGGGTTCTTCAGAGGGAGAGGCAGAAGGGGGATGAGCAGGGCTGCATCCACTCCTCAGCCTAAGGCCCCTGCCGAGCAGACACCCTGATGGGGTGGCCTGGGTTGACTCTCCTATTCCAGTAGGGGGCAGGCTGACTTACTTCGTCCAGGACTGGATGTCTATTACATCAGATAAGTGGGTCCTGGAAGCAGTAGGCCAGGGACTGGTTCTCAGCTTCAAAAAATTTCCGAAGATGAGAGCCAGATCTTTTCCACCTGCAGGTCTCTCAGAAACCCTTGCCCTAGAGGCAGAGGTTTCATCTCTGCTGGCTTTAAGAGCCATAGAGAGAGTGCATACCCTACACTGGGGCAAAGGTCTGTACTCCAGGTACTTCCTTGCCCCAAAAAAGACAGGGGAGTGGCGACCCATCCTAGACCTAAGATACCTAAACAAACATCTTTTAAAAACAAAGTTCAAGATGTTAACTCTGGGAATAATCCTTCCCTCTTTAAGGCCAGGGGACTGGCTAGCCTCCCTGGACCTCAAAGATGCCTATTTTCACATTCCCATCAGGTGCTCCCACAGAAAGTACCTCCGGTTCGAGTTGCCCTCAGGCCACTATCAGTTCAGAGCAATGCCCTTTGGCCTAACTTCAGCCCCAAGGGTCTTCACAAAGTGCCTGGCAGTAGTAGTTGCCTTTCTAAGGAGGCAAAAGATTTCCATTTTTCCATATCTGGATGACTGTCTCATAGTGAGCCAGTCCCCAGACCAACTCAAGTCAGACCTGCAAGTGACCCAGCAAGTGCTTACTTCTCTAGGATTTCTTCTCAACCATCCCAAGTCAGTTCTTGAGCCAGTGCAGCTCCTTACCTTTATAGGGGCAGAGCTGGATACTGTCAAAGCAAGAGCGTTTCTTCCCCTGGAAAGGGCAAGAGTTCTTATAGAACTGGCTTCTTCCTTCAGCCTTCAGGTGTCTCGACCTGCAAGGCATTTCCTCCAGCTCTTGGGCCACATGGCAGCCTCTACAGCAGTGGTCCAAGGGGCAAGATTCCAGATGAGGGACATTCAGTTCCATCTGAGGGCCTTTTGGTCCCAAAAGAAGGATCCCCTTACCAAACTGATCCCAGTGACCCGGACCCTGATCCAAGCCCTTCAGTGGTGGCTGGATCAGGACAATCTAAGGCAAGGGGTCCCATTTGCCACTCAGTCTCATTCAGTGGTCCTTACCACGGATGCTTCTCTCCTGGGCTGGGGAGCCCATTTGGGGGCCCTCACTGCCTAGGGACTGTGGTCCCCTCAGGAATCTCTTCTCCGTATCAGTCTCCTGGAACTCAGGGCAGTTTTTCTGGCCCTGCAAGCTTTCTCTCAGTCAATGCAGAACAAGGTGGTTCAAGTCAGAACAGACAACACCACCACTATGTGGTACATCAGCAAGCAGGGAAGCACGCGGTCTACGGCCTTGTGCACAGAAGCCATGAAGTTGTGGCCCCTGGCTTATTCCCTGCAAACCTCTCTGATAGCAGTCCACCTTCTGGGGAAGGACAATGTGCTAGCAGATGCACTGAGCAGGATTTTACAGGGCCATCACGAATGGTCCCTGGACCCTCTGGTGTTGAAGGTGATTTTTTCAAGGTGGGGCACTCCAGAGATAGATCTCTTTGCAGCCCCAGACAATCACCAACTTCCTCTCTTTTGTTGCAGACCCCCAGTCTTGGGCACAGTCCCTCTGGATACTCTGATTCTGAACTGGGAAGGAACATTTCTGTATGCTTTCCTTCCCTTTCCTCTACTGTTCAAAGTTTTAGTCGAGATAAAGTCACAACCTTGCAAAGTGATTCTGATTGCTCCAGATTGGGCCAGACAGGCTTGGTACCCCCTGTTACTGTCCCTAGCAGTCCATCTTCCCCTGTCTCTTCCCAGGAATTACAACCTGGTAACCTCTTCTCAGGGGGGGATTTGGTACCCCAATCTTTAGTCTCTCAATCTCAAGGCATGGCTCTTGAAGAGTTACAGTATGCAGATTTGCATCTGTCTCAGGGGGGGTCTGAACATCCTCAAAGCCTCTCGAAAGCCCGCCACTAGAGAGACCTATAACTCCAAATGGAAGAGATGCAGCGTTTGGTGTTCTAAGCAGCATATTTCCCCAGACACTGCTGAATTGCCTACAGTTCTGGATTATATGGTCCATCTTAATGGCCTAGGCCTCCGACCAGCTACCCTCAAAGTACACTTGTTAGCTGTCTCTGCTTTTCTGTCAGTGGGGAAATCTTCCTCACTATCATCTCATCCTGTGTTCTGTAAATTTTTCAAAGGATTGCTTCATACCAATCCTCCATTCAGAGACCCTGCCCCTGCCTGGGATTTAAATGTTTGTATTGCTCAATTGATGCAACCTCCCTTTGAGCCTATGTCCTCAGTAGAGCTTATGTACTTGACTTGGAAAACTGTGTTTTTAGCAGCCATTACCTCTGCCAGACATATCCGTGAACTGCAAGCCCTGTCAGTGGAACCTGATTTTATCTCCTTTCGTAGGGATAAAGTGGTCCTTAGAACCAATAGAAGATTCTTGCCCAAAGTGGTTTCAGATTTTCACCTGAACCAGTCTATGTCTCTTCCTGTTTTCTTCACTGATCATTCCTTTTCAGGAGCGAGGAGGCTACACAGTTTATATGTTAAAAGGGTCCTTAGCTACTATATAAAGCGTACCAAGGGTCACAGGTTTGATTCCCTCCAGCTGTTCCTCACTTACGGAGAAGTGGGGAAGGGCAAGCCTGCCACCAAGAGAACTATTGCCAGGTGGATTGTATCTTGTATACAATTCTGCTATGAGAAACTAGGAAAAATTCCACCCTCAGGCCTGAGGCTCACTCCTGGAGAATTTACAGCTGCTTCCTAGCTGCCAGGGATATTCCTCTTAGAAATTTGTCAAGCAGCCACCTGGAAAACAGTCCATACCTTTACCAAGCATTACTCTCTGGATATCCAGGCTAGGAGTGATGCTCGGTTCAGCACAGCAGTACTTCAGAGCCTATTCCCAAAGTAGGTTCTCCACCTCCTCCATGGAGGTACTGCTTGGTAGTCTGCAATAGCCAGAATACAGCAAGACTTCATGTTGTTTGAAGAAAAAATTACTCACCTTAGTAATTATGTTTCTTCTAATGGAGTCTTGCTGTATTCTGACCTCCCTCCCTGCCTCCCCTCCCCTCTCAGAACCTGTTTTTCAGAGGTGGGTGGGCAGGTGCAGTGTTGCATCTCAGGGGTGCTCCTTTTACACCCTCTTCTTTTTGTTGGTATGTTTTTTTTATCTTTATTCTTATTTGAATTGGTTTTTGGTTTTGGGTTTCCTGACTTGAGTCTTCCTTTGGGGAATCCAAAACTTTTTGTTGCCAGTTGGCTAGTAAAAATTTTACAATTTCCACATAGAATAGTTAGTGAGTTTTTGCTCTTAAGAATCTGATGGTTGGATTTCAGAGGGCTCCAGACAGAGACCTCAACCGAGCTCGAGCTCAGCATTCTATGCTCTGCATAGAAAGTTAACCCTTTGTTCTCCGGGGCAGTTTAAACGATGGGGCTAACTGCAATAGTCAGAATACAGCAAGACTCCATTAGAAGAAACATAATTACTAAGGTGAGTAATTTTTTCATCTCATCTATTGATGAGATCAACTGCATACGTTCCCAATTAATAGTACTTAGGTCCATCATGAAATCTGTATAGTCGAAATTCTTAAAGCTGCACCATCTAATACTCTTTTTCTCATCTGACTTTTTACATTGTACCCTGCTACAAAATATGAACTGATGGTCTGAGATTGTATCAGATAATACCCCACTGTTTATAATATTACCTGCAGCATTGGTAAAAATCAAATCCAAAACTGAGGAGGTTGAAACTGAGGCCATATTTTTTCTCATGGGTTCTTGAATTAATTGTGTTAGGCCCAAATTTTTTTGCAAGTGAATCAGTGGATGGAACTCATTGATATTTTGCCAATTAGAGTTGAAATCGCCTGCCATCATTATCTCATGGCTATCATTATAATCAAATAGCAAATCCTGTAGGCAATTAAAAGCTTGGGCTTTAACCTTGGGTGGGCAGTATATCTCCAAAATCAATATTTTCTTTGTGTAGGGCAATCTTAATTCTAGGGCCAACATCTCCAGACCCTGCATATCTTTTTTTATTTCTAACTGCTTCAAAATGAAATTAAATTTCCCATAAATTGACTCCTCTGCCCCTTTTATTTCTATCTTTTCACCATATGTTGTACCCAGGGATATTTAAGAAAGTATCCTCAATTTTGTAACTTAGCCAAGTTTTAGTAGTTATCACAATCTCGGGGTTGCTATCAACAACCCAGGGGCCAATCAGGTCCATTTTATTTAGCATACTACTGGCATTCAAATGTATTATGCCAAGTCCCTGTTTTATATCAGAAATATCACTCTGTTTGGCACCTGGATTACATGATTCCATATCTCCGAGATTCTGAGAGGCATTATATAAGGGGAATTGTTGAGGGGCTTGAGGCCCTGGATTTGGATGGACATCGCCACACATTATTAAACATACAACAAACACTGCTTTAAAAACTCTATGATATTTGTTCTTCATCAGATATGTTCCCATGAGCACTTTAGTTAACCATTTCACCATCCCTGGGTTAACTAACCTTTTAAAATTTACCCACTCCAAGAAATAGTACCCCTTACAAAAGGCATTGCTAAGGCTATTAGGCCATAGAGTTGCCTTAATAAAAACATCTTTGGGTGGACCATAATTTCTCTCACCCATAGTATTGGATCTAATTAATGCATGTACTTGTAAGTCTGTTTGTAATTTAATATTACTCCCCCCCCCCGCCCCCAACGCCTAAAGCCTGGATGCCCCATACCATCAATGTTAGGCCAAGTATTAATATCTGGAGAAACATTTCCCTTATTTAACAAACTCTTCAGTAACCAGCAATGATATCACAATACGCTGTTGTAAACTTTAATAACTGTACGCTGTAAGGTAAATAGAAAAGGAACTTACTGCCTGACACTTTAATCTTTAGGACAAAACTCCTTCCCAGTTTAGTTCCAACACTTTTTTGCGACCAAGTGGCGCTCGTGCCCTCACGTTGCTTTCGGCTGGCCGCGGTAGCGGGGCTTTAAGAAATGTTCGTTGCCCCACCCTCTGTCTGCTCGCTACCTTGTTGGTCTGCCACCTACCCCCTCAACTCGAGCAGAATTAGCAATTAAACATAGGATGTCAGCAGTTCAAAGCAGGCACAGTTCATCCGTTTCAACAATCAGCTGTTCACTCCCCTTTAGCACACAGACGGCAGTCCATTCAAATGCGTGGGTCAGCATTAGATAATTCACTCAGTCAGCAGCCTCTCAAAGCCAGATAAGCTGTGGAACTCTCTCCCTGCGGACATTTGGCACACCCCCACAACCCAGTACCTCAATGCATGTCTCACTACATGCACTTCTCCACTTGCACTTGTGACTAACCTAAACTCTGCCTCCTCCAGCAACTAGCTAAGCACTGGTTTATCATACTTCATGACATCTGTTGCTCATTCTACTCCTAATGTGCCATGTTGTTCTGTTTCGTGTGATGCCTTGTTCTGAACAGTCTATATTGGTTAATTGTCATTACATTTCTATATGTATAATTATGTTGAACCTGCATACCAATTGCATCTACTGTACTTTCCCCCGGGGTGCATCTGGAATTGAGCAGTACTCTGCTCAGCATGCACTCCTGGTAAAACTCTTAAATAAATGAATACATTTTTTAATTTAAATTCGCTTCTGCTGTTTCTGTGACCCCAGTCTCCTAGAGCTCAGATGTTAGCCAGTTTGCCTACCGCTGCTTAGTATCATTTAGTTATCTGTCAAACAAAGAGTGCTAAAAGCATAACTTTATTTGGGATCTCCCTCTTAGCCACCAACATTGTGAACTCCTGTTTAGCATGTTAGTTGGCATTCTCTGTTATTGTCTGCAGGTGAACTGGCACTGGAAGTACCTGACAGAACTAGACCAGCTCTGGATGCCCAAGTGCCTGCGTTTTGGCTGGTACATTAACTTCTCCCCAACTCCATTTGAGCAGAGTATCTGGAAAAGGCACTACATAGAGATGGTGAAAGAGCTGCATGTCACAAGGCCTAAGGTATCATTTGTTTTTCCATTTATTTATCTGGATAGCCCAGCTGAGATGCAGTGTCTTGTTTTCAGTGGGTAGGGGGCAGGAATCCTACTTCACCTCAGTTTTACAGTTGGGAAGACAGAAGCAGAGGGAGGGCACATAATGACTTATTCACACACTGAGCTAGTGACTGTGATTAGTTTGAGTCTGAGATGTCCTGTTTCATAGTGCCATGTTCTAATTACTAAACCATAGCGGAAACAAAAGTAAACACTGTGGGGAAGATGGGGCAGATGGTCACGGTCACTCCATGCTGTGCCATATTGAAATTCTATGGCCTAGTGATGTTCTGAAACTGAAGACAGACTTAATGGAGCAGCTCACTGAAAATGTTGGTGTGAGATTGTTCAACTCAGGTTTATTCAGTAGTTTGAGTCTTGTGTAGTTGTATAGTCAGTTGAACATTTTATTTATGAACGTATTTAAAAAATGTTTCTCACAACATGCAAATCCGTCTCAATTCTTATTTTGGTGCAACGCACCTAATTAACAAATAGAAGAGCACAACAACAGCAAGAGCGCATCTGTTAGAAGGTATATAGATTACTTTATTTTATAAAGTGGGTGCCAAGAATCCTGCATCCTGAATGGCTGAAACCTGTTCTGACAATGGGTCCAGTAGTGACACAATACAAAAACTGCATCATCTCCAATTTGAGCTGTTACCTCAGAGATTAGAGTGGTGCTGTGGAAGCAGAACACCATTCAGATATTGCTGTGGGGTAATGCTCCCTCTATTTTTTATTTTTTTTTATTTTAGTCTTTGGTAACCGGGTAAGGCCCACTAGGCACAGTGCCTGTTTTCAGGGGTGACCTGGAAGCACTGGGGAGGTTATGTGACTTGCTCAGAGTTACACGGTATGCAAGTGGAGGTCGTGGGAATCAAACCCAGGTCAATTGGATGAACCAAGCTCATTCACAGCTCATTACTCTAACCACTAGGCTATACTGCCAGCCAGTCTAGTGTTCTAACTTCGGATTTGTATTCTCTGCTGAAGAGAACTGTCACCTCGGAGCTCTCTCCAAGTCCATTGACTAAGTTCCTTATTTATTATTAAACTCCATTTTCAAACAACATGAAGTCTTGCTGTATTCTGACTATTGTAGTTAGCCCCGGCACTCAAACTGCCCCGGAGAGTAGATGGTTAATTTTCTATGCAGAGCATAGAACGTTGAGCTTTAGGTCAGTTCAAACCTTTGTCTGCTGCACTTTGAAATGCAACTGTCAGATTCTTTACTCCGCCTAACTGAACGGCTGTTCCGGAGATTTCTCCTTTGCTCATGGTTCGTAAGTCAGTTAAAGTCCTCGGTTTTACCGATTATTTTTCGCAAGTTTCGGTTCAGATCTCTGTCTGTGGTTCAATAAGTACTAGGTGGTGAACTAGACACAGTAAACTTTTCGAAATTCTAAAATTGATTTTTCGACCGGTTCGCCTGAACCGGCCGTTTAGTGATTTATATATTCTGTCTTTGTTTTTAAACTTAGAGTGTGGTTACCGGTCCTTATCGGTTTAAAAAAAACTGCATTTTCTTGTGTTTTTTCCAATACCTGTGACACGGTTAGAAACTGATAAGGGTGTCTTGCCTGGTTGTTTGCCATAAAAAGGGTAAGTTTGTGGTTAGGATGGCTATGTCTGAGAAACCTAAAAGAAAAACCAGGCCCACTGGGTTTCAACACTGCAGTGTGTGTGGGGAGGCCTTTGCTAAGGCCGATCCCCACACCAGCTGTGTTTATTGTCTGGGGTTTGACCACCTCGATTCAGACTGCCAAATCTGTAAATATTTCCCTAAGTCTACCCTGGAAAAAAGATTAGGTAGGCTCAGGGATAAGGAGGCCATGAAGTCCGCTGACCCGGATGGCCAACCCGGTTCGGTTCTGACTGAACCTGAGGGAGTGCCCTCTGACCAGGGTGATACTTCTTCAGGCAAGATGAAAGCCGATCTTGAGGGATCGGTTCCTAGAAAAAGAAAAAGAAAAGAAAAATCGGCTGGTTCCGTTACAGAGACCCATTTTCCGACCACCGAAGAGATTGCCAATGTGATAAGGATTGTAGAATTGCTTTGTCCAGTTCCGTCTGATCCGGCGCCTTCTGGAAGGCGCTCGGTTCGGTCAGTTCCTCCGGTTTAAGATTATGCCCCTGAAGATTTCTATGAACCGGATTTGGAGGGGGTTGAAGATTATGATGATGACGATGGTGTGGGAGCTCTGGTTGAGCTCATTGAACTGGACATCTCCCCAGACAGGCCTTCTGGTGTTTCCCCTCCTAGGTTTTCTGAGTCCCCTTCCCACTACATGTTTTACAAGAAAGTGGCAGAAACCCTCCAGTTCCTTGTGGAGGAAGGTGTAGAGGAACGAGAGGAACCTGATTATGTGGAGATGATGGACATCCCAGAGTCCACGAGACTGTCTATTCCCCTTCATAAGTCTTTTGGGAAACAGACACAAAAGATTTTAAAAACTCCAAATTCTGTACCTCCTGTCAACAGAAGGATGGACAAAAGATACACCTTATCAGGTTCTGGTAAAGAGTACTTGTATCAACAATGCAGCCATGTTGGGGTTGTGCAGGCTGCAGCCTGTGATAAGACTAATATACCCTTGGCTTCACACCCCCCAGATAAAGATTCTAGGAAGCTGGATGCCATGGCAAAGAAATAGTACATGGCATCTGCCTTGGGACTCAGGCAGGCTAAGTATATGGCCTATGCAGCCAGGTACCAGAAGTCCAGGTGGGACACTGTACTGGCACTAGCTAAGCAGGCCTCCCCCCAGCTAGCCTCGGAGCTGGAGGTGGTGACTGCTGATGGGCCTGAGGCATCTAAGGTACAGTTCCATGCTGCTGTGGACTCCAATGATGTGTTCTCTAGAGTCATGGCTACATCTGTGGCTCTTCGGAGAATGGCTTGGCACAGATGTACTAGTCTCTCACAGGACACCCAGGCTAAGGCCATGGATTTCCCAGTGGTGGGTAATTCTCTGTTTGGGGAGCAGACAGAGAATTACATGAAAAAGATGGATGAGCATAGACCACCTACCTGTAGGGAGTGCACAGGCCAAGGAAAGAGGCAGCCCTCAATGGCAGCAGGTTAGGCAGGGCAGGCCTTTTCATAGGCCTTTCTACTAAGCACAGGCCTCTTCTCCCTTTCCTCAGAGGGGGTTCTTCAGAGGGAGAGGCAGAAGGGGGATGAGCAGGGCTGCATCCATCCCTCAACCTAAGGCTCCTGCCAAGCTGACACCCTGATGTGTCAGCCCGGGTCGACTCCCCCATTCCTGTAGGAGGCAGGCTGGCTTACTGCGTCCAGGACTGGATGTCTGTTACCTCAGACAGATGGGTTCTGGAGGTGGTAAGCCAGAGGCTGGTTCTCAGCTTCAAGAAATTTATAAAGCTGAGGGCCAGATCTTTTCCACCTGCAAGCATCTCCGAAACCATTGCCCTAGAGGCAGAGGTTTCATCTCTACTGGCTCTAAAGGCTGTAGAGAGAGAGTTCCTACATTGCACAGGGGCAAAGGTCTGTACTCCAGGTACTTCCTTATCCCAAAAAGACAGGAGAGTGGCGACCCATTCTAGAGTTAAGATACCTGAACAAACATCTTTTAAAACCAAAATTCAAAATGGTGACTCTCGGAATAATCCTTTCCTCTCTAAGGCCAGGGGACTGGCTAGCCTCCCTGGACTTAAAAGATGCCTACTTTCACATTCCCATCAGGTGCTCCCACAGGAAGTACCTCAGGTTCGAATTGCCTTCAGGCCATTATCAGTTCAAAGCTATGCCCTTCGGCCTGACATCAGCTCCAAGGGTATTCACAAAATGCCTAGCAGTAGTAGTGGCCTTTTTAAGAAGGAAAAATATTTCCATATTTCCATACCTGGACGACTGGCTCGTTATGGGTCAGTCCCCAGACCAAGTCAATTCAGACGTTCAAGTGACTCAGCAATTGCTCACTTCCCTAGGATTCCTTCTCAATCTTCCCAAGTCAGTTCTCGAGCCTGTACAGCTCCTCACCTTCATAGGGGCAGAGTTGGATACCATCAAAGCAAGAGCTTTTCTTCCCCTGGAAAGGACAAGGGCAATTGTAGAGCTGGCTTCTTCATTCCACCTTCTGATCTCTCAGCCAGCAAGGCACTTTCTTAAACTTCTGGGCCTCATGGCAGCTTCTACAGCAGTGGTCCAAGGGGCCAGATTTCAGATGAGGGACATTCAGTTTCACCTGAGGGCCTTTTGGTCTCAGAAGAAAGATTCTCTAACCAAACTAGTTCCAGTGACCCAGACTCTGATCCAGGCTCTCCAATGGTGGCAGGATCAGGGCAACCTCAGGCAAGGAGTCCCATTCATCACTCAGTCTCACTCTATGGTCCTAACCACGGATGTTTCTCTGTTGGGGTGGGGAGCCCATCTGGGGGCTCTCACAGCCCAGGGACTCTGGTCCCCTCAGGAATCCCTTCTTCATATCAGTCTTCTTGGAACTCAGGGCAGTCTTTCTGGCCCTTCAAGCTTTCTCTCAGTCAGTGCAAAACAAGGTGGTTCAGGTCAGGACAGACAATACCACCACCATGTGGTACATCAACAAGCAGGGAGGCACTCGGTCCATGGCCTTGTGCACGGAAGCCATGAAATTGTGGTCCTTAGCTTATTCTCTGCAAACCTCTCTGATAGCAGTCCACCTTCCAGGGAAGGACAGTGTGCTAGCAGATGCATTGAGCAGGATCTCCCAGGGCCATCACGAATGGTCCCTGGACCCTCTGGTGTTGAAAGTGATTTTTTCAAGGTGGGGCACTCCAGAGATGGATCTCTTTGCAGCCCCATACAATCACCATCTTCCTCTGTTTTGTTGCAGACCCCCAGTATTGGGCTCAGTCCCTCTGGATGCTCTGATTTTGAACTGGGAAGGGAAATTTCTATATGCCTTCCCTCCCTTTCCTCTACTGTTCAAGTTTCTGGTCAAGGTAATGTCACAACCTTGCAAAGTGATTCTGATTGCTCCAGACTGGGCCAGGCAGCCTTGGTACCCCCTGTTGCTGTCCCTAGCAGTCCATCTTCCCCTGTCTCTTCCCAGGAATTACAGCCTGTTAACCTCTCTCATGGGAGGATTTGGTACCCCAATCTTTGGTCGCTCAATCTCAAGGCATGGCTCTTGAGTTGGAGTATGCAGATTTGCATCTGTCCCAAGGGGTTCTGGATGTTCTCAAAGCCTCTTGAAAGCCTGCCACCAGAAAAACTTACAACTCCAAATTTAAAAGATTCAGCATTTGGTGTTCCAAGAAGCATATATCCCCAGACACTGCTGAATTGTCTACAGTTCAGGATTATATGGTTCATCTTAATGGCCTAGGCCTCAGACCAGCTACTCTCAAAGTACATTTGTCAGCTGTTTCTGCTTTTCTGTCAGTGGGAAAGCCTTCCTCACTGTCATCTCTCCCTGTATTCTGTAAACTTTTCAAGGGATTGCTTCATACCAATCCCCCCTTTAGGGATCCTACCCCTGCTTGGGATCTTAATGTTTGCATTGCTCAGCTTATGCAACCCCCTTTTGAGCCTTTGTCTTCAGCAGAGCTTAAGTACTTGACTTGGAAAACTGTGTTCCTTGTAGCTATTACCTCTGCCAGGCGTATCAGTGAATTGCAAGCTCTGTCAGTGGAGCCTGATTTTATCTCATTCCATAGAGATAAGGTGGTCCTCAGAACTAATAGGAGGTTTTTGCCTAAAGTGGTTTCAGATTTTCATCTGAACCAGTCTGTGTCTCTCCCTGTGTTCCTCACTGATCATTCTTCTTCAGGAGAAAGAAGTTTACACAGTTTGGATGTTAAAAGAGCCCTTAGTTACTACACTGAGCGTACTAAGGCTCACAGGTTTGACTCCCTTCAGTTGTTTCTCACTTATGGGGAAGTGGGTAAGGGCAAACCTGCCACTAAGAGAACTGTTGCCAGGTGGATTGTCTCTTGTATTCAATTCTGCTGTGAGAAACTAGGCAAAATACCTCCCTCAGACCTGAGGGCTCATTCGAGTAGAGGGACAGCTGCTTCCCTGGCTGCGGCCAGGGAAAATCCTTTGCTAGAGATATGTAAAGCAGCCACCTGGAAAACAGTCCATACATTTACCAAGCATTACTCCCTGGACATCCAGGCTTGGAGTGATGCTCAGTTTGGTACAGCAGTACTGCAGAGCCTATTCACAAGGTAGGTTCGATTCCCTCCTCCATGGAGGTACTGCTTGGTAGTCTGCAATAGTCAGAATACAGCAAGACTTCATGTTGTTTGAAGAAAAAATTACTTACCTTAGTAACTGTGTTTCTTCTAATGGAGTCTTTCTGTATTCTGACCTCCCTCCCTACCTCCTCTCAGAACCTGTTTTTGGGAAGTGGGCTGGCAGATACAGTGTTGCACCCCAGGGGTGCATTTGGGTACTCCCTCCTTTTAGAGAGGGGGAGTGGGTTATATTATTAATTTAACAGTCTTAAGTTGTTCACTGCCTGGTTTTTGATTTTGGATTTCTTGACTTGAGTCTTTTGGGGATCCAAAATATTTGGTTGCCATTTGGCTAGTAAAAATTTTACAATTTCCACATAGTAGTTAGTATTAGCTCATAAGAATCTGACAGTTGTGTTTCAAAATGCAGCAGACAGAGGTTTGAACTGAGCTTGAGCTCAACGTTCTATGCTCTGCATAGAAAATGAACCATCTACTCTCCGGGGCAGTTTGAGTGCTGGGGCTAACTGCAATACTCAGAATACAGCAAGCCTCCATTAGAAGAAACACAATTACTAAGGTGAGTAATTTTTTTTCTTTTTTTCTTCCCATTTAGTTCTCAGTGTTTGCATTAACTAAGTTAAATATTTTAGCAGTTTTCTCCGGTTCCCGATTGTTCCCTGGAGCCAGAGAAAAGTCAGTTTTGTGGTCCTCACTTTAACGTGGCAACAGCTATTATTGTTAAAAATACAGAAATAACTGTGTATTTACAGTCTTTATTTAGAGGTTTACAAATGTTGTTTAATGAACTGGCAATATTTTTTTTGATATTTTCAGTCAATTGGTAGGACTGAAAATCCTAAGAAAAGGAAAGGGCCTACAGGATTTAAAAATTGTGAATCCTGTCAGAAAATCTTGGCAAAGGCAGATCACCACAGTCAGTGCTTTGGTTGTTTGGACTCTGACCACAAGTGTTTAAGTTGTGATTTGTGTACTTTTTTTTTGCCCCAAAACACACACAAAAAATAGGTAAAACTCAGAGGGTCACAGTCTGCCGCTGAGTCACCCAGCAGCTATCCTAAAAGAAAACTGGTGAGAAGTACCTCAGGTGGTAGAAAACAAGTACAGTCAATTCCACTTGTGTGCCTTTCGGATGTGTGCGCATTTCAGTTATGTGCACATGTCTCTGAAGTCCCAGTTCTCTTTCTGTTCATTCAGTGTTAAAACTTTCATTTGTGTGCACACAGAATTCTGGTTGTGTGCCTTTTTTTGTCTCATTCCACTGCTTTTCTATGAGTTGTTAAGTGATTAAGTGATTGTCAGTAACTGTGACGCGGCTAATCACTTAATCACTTAACTGTGTTTTGTGTGTTAAACAATGGCGGTGCTCACAGTGCTCATGAAAGGTGCTAAGAGCATTCACAGGTGATGCTAGGTGCTGGCAATCTATGATAACCTGATCTTTCAGTGCTCTAAGCATTCAGCACTAAACTGCCTACTTGCTGTCTTGCCTTGTCTGTACAATGGATGGTCTCAAACACAACGTCCTTTCACTGGAACAAAAAGCCAAGTTGCTTGAGAAATGTGAAACAGTTAGTCGAAAGGACCTAGCAGCAGAATTTAAAACTGACATCTCATGCGTCGACTGAATAATCCGGAGCAGAGAAGTAATTCTCAGAGTTTGATGCAGTGGGACCCTGAAATGCTGCAAAAGGGAACGGGACGGCAAAAAACTGCCATGTGGAGGATGCCCTTCTCTGCTGGTTTTCTGCTGCCAGAGACTGGGTTTCCACTCTCCAGTCATATTCTGCTGGAGAAAGCAAAGAGCCTCTCACTGAGCATGGGTCTGGACTTTGAACCAACATCAGGATGGCTCTCCAGATGGAAGGAGAGGCATTCCATCAGTTACCTGTGAGTTCACGGTGAGAGAGCCAAGGCAGACTAGCAAGCAGCCAATGACTGTATACGAAAAGTGCTCCCAACCCCATTGTCACAGTACGATGCAAAATACATTTTTAATGCTGACAAAACGGCATTGTTCTTTTGGGCAACACCTGATGGCATCTTGTCTTTTAAGGCTGAAAATCTTGCTGCACATAAGAAAGCAAAAGAACGTGTATCCATCTTAGTGTGTTCTAATGCCAACAGAATAGAGAAAACTCCACTGTTAATGATTGGGAAATCCAAAAAGCCCAGGCATTTTAAGGGGGTTAATGTAGCCGCATTACCTGTTAAATACACTGCTAACTGTAATGCATGGATGACATGCGATGCGTTCCATGATTGGCTGAAAAGAATCGATAAGAAAATGCAGCGCCAACTCAGAAAGATAGCAATGATAGTGGACAATTGCCCAGCCCAAAAGCCACTACAACTGCGATTTGTCCAACTGTATTTTTAACCCCTGAACATAGAAACATAGACTTTGACGGCAGATAAGGACCACTTGGCCCACCTAGTCTGCCCATTTCCCTACCTACAGGATAAGTTGCTGATCCTAGTTAACCAACAGCCTATTTCTTCCTACCCCCCACAAGAATTGCCTTATGTCTGTCCCATGCATTCTTGAATCCTCCCACAGTTTTAGACCCCACAACCTCCTCAGAAAAGCTGTTCCATATGTCCACCACCCTCTCTGTGAAAAAATATTTCTTTGCATTGCTCCTGAGCTGTCTCCCCTCGTTCTTGCACATCTCTTTTTCTGAAAGATGCTACCCTCTTGGACTTTGTTGATTCCACTGAGGTACTTAAAAGTTTCTATCATGTCCCCCACTCATCCTCCTTTCCTCAAGGGTATACATATTAAGTTCCTTTAGTCTCTCCCTATATGGCTTCTCTTGCAGACCTTGTACCATTTTAGTTGCCCTCCTGTGGACTGCCTCCATCCTGTCTATGTCCTTGCGGAGATGGGGTCTCCAGAACTGGACGCAGTACTCCAGATTGGGTCTCACCAACTGTCTGTACAGAGGGATAACAACTTCCTGTTTTCTGCTGGTGATGCCTCTCCCTATACATCCCAGTATCCCCCAGCCCTCCCTACTGCCTTCTCACATTGCTTGCCAACCTTAAGGTCATTTGATATGATTACCCCTAGGTCCCTTTCCATTTTTGTTGTTACTACCTCCCACCCCATTGTGTAATCTTGCCCTGGGTTTTTGTTTCCCAGGTGCATTATTTTGCAATTCTTTGCATTGAATCCAAGCTGCCACACTTCTGACCATTCCTCCAACCTTGTCAAATCCCTTCTCATCCTTTCCATGCCTCCTTGTGTATCAATCCTGTTGCAGATCTTTGTGTCATCTGCAAAGAGGCATACTTTTTCTTCCAGTCCCTCTGCAATGTTACTTATAAAGACATTAAAAAGGACTGAACCCTGTGGTACCCCACTAATAACCCCCCTTTCTTCAGAGTGGACTCCGTTTACAATTGTCTTCTGTGTCCTGTTGTCCAGCCAGTGTTTTACCCAGGCTACCACCCTGGGACCCACTCCCAGGCTGGTTCATTTATTTATTAATCTTTTGTGTGGGACTGTGTCAGATGCCTTGCTAAAGTCTAGGTAGGCCATGTCCACAGCCCCTCCCTGGTCTACTACTTTGGTCACCCAGTCAAAGAAATAAGATTTGTCTGACATGACGTTCACGCTGTGAACCCATGCTGCCTTGGGTCCTGTGCCCCACTGGCCTCTAGGTACTCAACAGTTCTTTCCTTCAGAAGTGATTCCATCACTTTCCCTGCCACAGAGGTCAAACTGGCAGGTCTGTTGTTTCCTGCCTCTGTCTTGCTCCCACTTTTGTGAAGGGGAATCACATCTACCTTCCTCCAGTCCTCAGGTACCACACCACCCTCCCATGATTTGTTAAAAAGGGTAGTCAGTGGTGTCACTAGTTCTCCCTTTAATTCTTTTAGAATTCTGGGGTGAATCCTGTCAGGCTCCATTGCTTTGTCCACCTTCAGTTTTAGGAGTTTTCTGTGAAAGGACCGGGATTGAACCCCCCCCCCATCCAGAGTGCTTCTATTAATTGGATTAGGTACCTCCCCCTCCTCCTCTTTTGTGAATACTAAGCAGAAATAGTCATTCAGTATCCCTGCTTTTTCACCGTCCCTCTCTGCCCACCCACCGTCCATTCTATTCAGCCTCACTATCCTTCCCTTTGTCTTTCTAAGCTCCTTGACGTACCGATAAAAGGTTTTATCTCCCTTCTTAACTGAGTTGGCTATCTTTTCCTCAGTTTGGGCCTTTGCTATTCCGACTTTCCTCCCTGCTTCCTTCTGCCTTAACTGGTACAGTTCTCTGTCCTGCTCCTTCTGTGTTTCCTTATACTTCCTAAATGCTATCTTTCAAACAACATGAAGTCTTGCTATATTCTGACAGTAGCAGTGAGTCCCAACCTTCGAACTGCCCCGGAGATGAAAGAGTTAACTTTCCATGCCAGGCATGGAACATTGAGCTCGAGCTCAGTTGAGACCCTGTCTGTTGTTCTTCAAACTCAAACCGTCAGATTCTTTACTCCGCCTCACCGAACAGTCGCTCTGGAGATTTCTCCTTCTGCTCGGTTCATTTTGTCGGTTAAAGTACCACTTTTCTCGGTTTTTGACTGAATTTAAACCGTAACCTGTCAGTTCAGTCTCTGTCTGTGGTATTTGTGAGTACTAGATAGGTTTTATTTTATTCTGTTCTGTGTGGAACTTGTAAACGGTTTATCGGTTCGGTTTGAACCGATCAAGTTGTTTAAAAATGTTTAAATTGTGCTTTTAGAGTGTGGTTACTGGTTCTTATCGGTTCTAAAAAAAATGGATTTTATTATGTTTTTTTCCACGACCCGTGACACGGTTGGGAACCGATAAGAGGGTCTTGCCTGGCGGATTGCCATAAAAGGGTAAGTTTGGTTAGGACTGGCACTATGTCTGAGAAACCCAAAGGAAAAAACGGACCCACTGGGTTTCAACACTGCAGTGTGTGTGGGGAAGTCTTTGCCAAGGCTGACCCCCACACCACCTGTGTTTATTGTCTGGGGTTTGACCACCCCAATGCAGACTGCCAGATTTGCAAAAATGTCACTGCAGCTACCCTAGAAAAGAGAGCTGGTAGGCTCAGGGAAAGGGAGGCCAAAACGTCTGCTGAACTGGATGGCCAGCCCGGTTCGGTTCAAACCGAACCAGAAGGAGTGCCCTCTGACCAGGGCGACACTTCTTCGGGCAAAAGGAGAGCCGATTCTGAGGAGTTGGTTCCGGCTAAAAGAACTAGAAAAGAAAAATCAGCTGGTGTGGAGCCAAAACTTTCCTCTCCAACCGCTGAAGAAATAGCCAAAGCTATCAAAATTGTTCAGTCGCTTTCCCCGGTTCCGACCGAACCGGCACCATCAGGCAGGCGCTCGGTTCGGCCGGTTCCACTGGTTCAAGAGTATGAGTTAGAGGAATTTTATGAACCGGAGGAGGAGGAAGAGGAGTATGAGGAAAGTGAATGTGGATTTGAAAGTCTGGATGTGCCCATTGACCCAGACATCTCCCAGACAGACCTTCAGGAGTGTCTCCTCCTAGGCTTTCTGAGTCCCCCTCCCATTTCATGTTTTATAAAAAAGTGGCTGAAACCCTCCAGCTTCCTATGGAAGAAGCTGTGGATGACCAGGAGGAGCCTGACTATGTGGAAATGATGGATATCCCAGAGTCTAGGAGGCTGTCTAGTCCCTTGCACAAATCTTTTGGGAAGCAGACATTTAAGATTTTAAAGACTCCTAACACTATACCTCCTGTGGATAAAAGAATGGACAAGAGGTATACATTGTCAGGCTCAGACACGGAGTTCCTTACACAACAATGCAGCCATGTTAGTAGTGCAGGCTGCAGCCTGTGATAAGCAAACATTCCTTGGCTTCACACCCCGGACAAGGACTCAGGAGGATTGATGCCATGGCAAAGAAACAATACATGGCAGCATCCTTGGGACTCAGACAGGCCAATTATATGGCCTATACTGCTAGGTATCAAAAATTCAGATGGGACACTGTTATGGCCCTAGCAAAACAGGTCCCTGGCCAGCTTGCCAAGGAGCTGGAGCAGGTGGCTGCTGATGGTATTGTGGCATCCAAGGTGCAATTCCATGCTGTAGTAGACTCCAATGATGTGTCATCTAGAGTCATGGCTAAATCTGTGGCACTTCGAAGAATGGCTTGGCTCAGATGTACTAGCCTGTCACAGGATACCCAGACTAAGGCCATGGATTTTCCTGTTATGGGTAATTCTCTGTTTGGGGAGCAAACAGAGAATTACATGAAGAAAATGGATGAGTATAGGACCACCTATAGGAGTGCAAAGGCCAAGGAAAGGCAGGCCACTCCTCAAAGGCAGCTTCCCAGGGACAGGGGCAGGCCTTTTCATAGGCCTTTTTACCAAGCCCAGGCCTCCTCTTCTGCTTATGCCCAGAGGGGGTTCTTTAGAGGGAGAGGCAGACGGAGTACAAGCAGACCTGCTTCCGCCCCTCAGCCCAAAGCCCCTGCCAAACAGGCACCCTGATGGGGTTGCCAGGGCCGATTCTCAGCTACCTGTAGGGGGCAGGCTGGCTTACTTTGTCCAGGACTGGGAGTCTCTGACATCAGACAAATGGGTCCTGGAAGTAGTAAGCCAGGGACTGGTTCTCAGCTTCAAAAAGTTTCCAAAGATGAGAACCAGATCCTTTCCACCTGCAAATCCATCAGAGGCACTTGCCTTAGAGGCAGAGGTCTCTTCCTCCTAGCTCTCAGAGCTGTGGAAAGGTTCCACCCTCACACAGGGCAAAGGGTTGTACTCCAGGTACTTCCTTACCCCAAAAAAGACAGGAGAATGGCGGCCCGTCCTGGATCTCAGATACTTAAACAAGCACCTTTTAAAACCAAAATTCAAAATGGTGACTCTGGGAATTATGCTACCCTCTCTAAGGCCAGGGGACTGGCTAGTGTCCCTGGACCTCAAGGATGCCTACTTCCATATTCTCGTCAGAAGCTCCCATCGAAAGTACCTCAGGTTTGAGCTGCCCTCAGGCCATTACCAGTTCAGAGCAATGCCCTTTGGCCTCATCTCTGCTCCAAGGGTATTCACGAAATGCCTGGCAGTGGTAGTTGCTTCTCTAAGAAGGCAAAAGATTGCCATCTTCCCTTACCTGGACGACTGGCTCATAGTAGGCCAGTCCCCAGACCAAGTCAAGTTACACTTACAGATAACTCAGCAACTGCTCACTTCTTTGGGTTTCCTTCTAAATCTTCCAAAGTCAGTTCTAGAGCCTGTCCAGCTCCTCACCTTCATAGGTGCAGAGCTAGACACAGAGAAGTCCAGAGCCTTCCTTCCCCTGGACAGGGCAAGGACCCTGGTCTCTCTGGCCTCCTCCTTCACCCTGCAGGTGTCTCGACCAGCAAGGCATTTTCTACAGCTCCTGGGGCACATGGCTGCTTCTACAGCAGTAGTGCATGGAGCAAGATTTCAGATGAGGGACATTCAGTTCCATTTGAGAGCCTTCTGGTCTCAAAGGAAGGACCCTCTGACCAAATTGACCCCAGTAACTCGAACCCTGATCCAGGCCCTACAGTGGTGGCAGGATCAGAACAATCTGAGGCAAGGGGTTCCCTTTGTCACTCAGTCTCACTCTTTAATCCTTACTACAGATACCTCCCTCTTGGGGTGGGGGGCTCACATGGGCGACCTCACCACCCAGGGGTTGTGGTCCCCTCAGGAATCTCTGCTCCACATCAATCTGTTGGAACTCAGAGCAGTATTTCTAGCACTTCAAGCTTTTTCCAAATCTGTTCAGAACAAAGTTATACACGTCAGAACAGACAACACCACCACAATGTGGTACATCAACAAGCAGGGAGGCACTCGGTCTACGGCCTTGTGCACCGAAGCAATGAAGTTGTGGTCTCTGGCTTACTCCCTGAACACCTCCCTCACAGCAGTTCACCTCCCAGGCAAGGACAATGTCCTGGCAGATGCTCTCAGCAGGATTTCCCAGGGCCATCACGAATGGTCGCTGGACCCCTGGTCTTGAGGTGATATTTTCCAGATGGGGCACCCGCAGATAGATCTTTTGCAGCCCCAGACAATCACCAGCTTCCCTCTTTGCTGCAGGCCCCAGTGTTGGGCTCAGTCCCCCTGGATGCCTTAGTTCTCAATTGGGAAGGGAAGTTTCTCTATGCTTTTCCCCCCTTCCCTCTCCTGTTCAAAGTGCTAGTCAAAATCAGATCTCAACCCTGCAAGATGATCCTGATTGCTCCAGACTGGGACAGACAGCCCTGGTATCCACTCCTATTGTATTTAGGAGTCCATCTTCCCCTGTGTCTTCCCAGGAATTACAACCTGTTGACCTGTGCTCAGGGGAGGGTTTGGTACCCGAACCTCAAATCTCTCAATCTCAAGGCCTGGCTCTTGAAGAGTTACAGTTTGCTGATTTACACCTCTTCCAAGGTGTAATGGATATCCTGAAGGCTTCCAGAAAACCTTCCACCAGGGCTACTTATAATTCCAAATGGAAAAGGTTTTCCATATGGTGCTCTGGGAAGCATTTTTCCCCAGAATCTGCTGATTTGCCCACAGTCCTTGATTATATGGTCCACTTAAATAGCTTGGGACTGAGACCAGCTACACTGAAAGTGCATCTGGCAGCTGTGTCTGCTTTTATTTCAGCAGGTAAGCCTTCTTCTCTTTCAGCTTACCCTATATTCTCCAAGTTTTTCAAGGGATTGCTTCACACCAACCCTCCATTCAGGGACCCTGCCCCTGCCTGGGACCTTAATGTTTGCATTGCTCGGCTTATGCAACCCCTTTGTCTTTGTCTTCAGCAGAGCTTAAGTACTTGACTTGGAAGACTATGTTTCTGGTAGCCATCACTTCTGCCAGACGCATAAGTGAATTACAAGCTTTGTCAGTGGAGCCTGATTTTATCTCCTTTCATAGAGATAAGGTGGTCCTCAGGACTAACAGGAAGTTCTTGCCTAAGGTGGTTTCAGATTTCCACCTTAATCAATCTATGTCTCTTCCAATGTACTTCACTGACCATTCCTCCTCTGGCGAGAGGAGGCTGCACAGTTTAGATGTGAAAAGATCCCTTAGTTACTACATAGACTGTACCAAGGGTCACAGGGTTGACTCCCTCCAACTGTTCCTCACTTATGGTGAGGTTGGGAAAGGGAAACCTGCCACTAAAAGATCCATTGCCAGGTGGATTGTCTCTTGTATCCAATTGTGCTATGAAAAACTGGGTAAGGTTCCTCCCTCAGGCCTGAAGGCTACTCTACCAGACGTACAGCTGCTTCCCTGGCTGCTGCCAGGGACATCCCTATTCTAGAGATATGTCAAGCAGCTACCTGGAAAACAGTTCACACTTTTACCAAGCATTACTCCCTGGACATCCAGGCTAGGAGTGATGCTTGGTTTGGCACAGCTGTGCTTCAGAGCCTATTTCCTAAGTAGGTTCTGTCCCTCCTCCATGGAGGTACTGCTTTGTAGTCTGCTACTGTCAGAATATAGCAAGACTTCATGTTGTTTGAAGAAAAAATTACTCACCTTAGTAATGTTGTTTCTTCTAATGGAGTCTTGCTATATTCTGACCTCCCCACCGCCTGCCCCTCTCAGAACCTCTGTTTTTGGGATGTTGGTGGGCAGTGCAGTGTTGGCACTTAGTAGGTGCCCACCTTTTTGTTTTCACCCCTTCTTTTTTGGGGTGAGTTGGTGTTGTGTTTTTCATTTTTTGGGTCTCCTGACTTGAGTCTTTGTTTTGGGACCAAAAAATGTGTTTTATGTTTAGTAGCCAGTTGGCTAGGGTAGGATTACAGCTTCCACACAGGACCTTAGTGAGTTTAGCTCATAAAGATCTGACGGTTTGAGTTTGAAGAACAACAGACAGAGTCTCAACCGAGCCCGAGCTCGGCGTTCCATGCCTGGCATGGAAAGTTAACTCTTTCATCTCAGGGGCAGTTCGAAGGTTGGGACTCACTGCTACTGTCAGAATACAGCAAGACTCCATTAGAAGAAACAACATTACTAAGGTGAGAAATTTTTTCTTTTCTCCCCAGCCTTCCCCGCCACCTCTTTTGAGAACCATAATGGCTTTTCTTTCTTTCTGAACTGCACATCCATCATTTAACTGCTGGATCCAGGTGTGCTCTACAGTTTAAAACAGCACTATTAGCGATGGATTGTGTCTAAGATCCTAGCCGACATAGACTCTGGTACAGAAGCCTTTAATTGCCAGACACAAAAGCTAAACATCCTGGATGCCATTCACCTTGTCAGTCGATCCTGGGCAGATGTCTCAAGTGAGACAATTACAAACTGCTTTCAAAAAGCTGGTCTATACAGTCTGCAGAATGACATCGAGTCTGCTTTAGAGCCAGATCCTGAGACCCCCCCCTCGGAATGTTACCTGAAGAATTCTAAGCCTACTTCGACATTGACACAAACAAGTCCACATCGGGAGAGCTGACTGATGCTGAAATCTGTGTTTCGGTGATAGGGCAGATACCGCAGTGGAGGAAGATGAGGACGAGGATGAAGAACAACCACCGAGCACTGGGAAGATGTGGGTGCTTATGTGCAAGGTCTGATATTACATAGAAACGAAAGAGGACAGAGGCTTCTGGTGGTTCTACACTTTTGGGAGAAACCTTGAAAGTCTTGCTGCAAAAAATGCTGCTCAAAGTAAGATAACAGATTTCTTTGCCTAGTTTGCACCGTACAGTTACACAGTATGAGATACTGAAGACTGTAATTCCTATAAAGCACAGTATTGTACTTTAAATCTTTTAAAGCAATGCTAAAGTAACTGTCTAAAACATTTTTTAAACCTTTTAAAAACCCTTTAAAGTTACAGTACATATTAAATGTTGTGAGTGTATCATATTAAAACATCTTTATATTTTTTCAAAAACATGCGGATGTCTTTTTATTGCACGAAGTGTGCTTTTTGAGCATCAAAAACTATCAAAAACAGTTGTTCCGGATAAGTGCATTTTAAACAACATGAAGTCTTGCTGTATTATGACAGTAGCAGTTTGTCCCACCACTAGAACTGCTCCGGAGGTGAAATGGTTAATACCATTCCAAACTAGAACTTTGAGCACGAGCTCTAAGAAGCAGCTCTATCTGTGTAATTTCAAACCTGAACTGTCAGATTCTTTACTCCGCCTCAGTGAACAGTCGCTCCAGAGATTTCTCCTACTGCTCGGTTCATTTCTCGGTTTAAACAGTGTTTTCTCGGTTCGATTCAACCGAAAATAGTTTTATTTTAACCGCAAAACTGTTCGGTTCAAGCTCTGTCTGTGGTAATCGTAAGTAAATTAAAGGTTTTGTCTGTGTGGAACTTGTAAGTTTATCGGTTCGGTTTTGAACCGATCAGCTGGGTTTAAAACTTATTAACTTTAAAGTTTACACTTTAGAGTGCGGTTCCCGGTTTCTTATCGGTTCTAAAAAAAATGGATTTTATTACGTTTTTTTTCCAATACCCGTGACACGGTTAGGAACCGATAAGGGTGTCTTGCCTGGCACTGCCGTTTAAAGGGCAAGTTTTTCTGGTTAGGCTGGCATTATGTCTGAGAAACCCAAAGGAAAAACCGGGCCCACTGGGTTTCAACACTGTGATGTCTGTGGGGAAGTCTTTGCCAAGGCTGACCCACACACCACATGTTTCTATTGTCTGGGGTTTGACCACCTCCAGTCAGACTGCCAGATATGTAAGAATTTCCCTGCAGCCACCCTGGAAAAGAGATTGGGCAGGCTCAGGGAACGAGAGGCCAAAAAGTCCGCTGACCCGGATGGCCAGCCCGGTTCGGTGCCAACCGAACCGGAGGGAGTGCCCTCTGACCAGGGCGAGACTTCCTCGGGCAAAAGAAAAGCTGGTTCCGAGGAACCAATTCCAGTAAAGAAAACAAGAAAGTCAGCAGGTTTGGAGTCCAAAACCCCCTTCTCCAACTGCTGCAGAGATAGCAAAAGCCATACAAATTGTCCAGTCACTGTCTCAGGTTCCGTCCGAACCGCCACTATCTGGCAAAAGGTCGGTTCGTCCGGTTCCAGTGGTTCAGGAATATGATGTTGAGGAATTTTATGAACCAGAGGAGGGGGAGGATGATTATGAACAGTATGAATGTGGCTGGGAAGGTCTGGGTGTGCCCATTGAACCGGACATTTCCCCAGACAGACCTCTAGAATCTCCCATGCTATCTGAGTCCCCATCTCATTTTATGTTTTACAAAAAAGTTGTTGAAACCCTCCAGCTTCCTTGGAAGAAGCTGTGGATGAGCAAGTGGAGCCTGATTTTGTAGAAATGATGGATATTCCAGAGTCTAGGAGATTGTCTATTCCTTTGCATAAGTCTTTTAGGAAGCAAACAATAAAAATTTTAAAAGCTCCTAATTCTGTGCCTCCTGTAGATAAAAAGATGGACAGAAGGTACACATTGTCAGGTCCTGATACAGAATTCCTTTCTCAGCAATGCAGGCATGTTGGGGTAGTTCAGGCTGCAGCCTGTGATAAAGCTAATATCCCCCTGGCTTCACATCCTCCTGACAAGGATTCCAGGAAGATTGATGCCATGGCGCAAAAACAGTATATGGCAGCCTCTCTGGGACTCAGGCAAGCAAATTATATGGCTTATGTAGCTAGGTATCAGAAATCTAGATGGGATACTGTTATGGAATTAGCCAAGCAAGCCCATGGCCAGCTGGCTAGCGAACTAGAACAGGTGGCTGCTGATGGCACTGAGGCTTCTAAGGTACAGTTTCATGCTGCTGGATGTTAATGATGTTTCCTCTAGGGTCATGGCCACATCTGTAGCTTTTGTAGATTGGCCTGGCTCAGGTGTACTAGTCTGTCACAGGATACCCAGACTAAGGCTATGGATTTTCCTGTGGTGGGAAATTCTCTGTTTGGGAGCAGACAGAGAATTACATGAAAAAGATGGATGAATATAGGACTACTTACAAAAGTGCCCTAAGCTAAGGAGCGGCAAGCCACTCCTCAGAGGCATACCCCAGGGGTAGGGTAGCCTTTCACAGACCTTTTACCAGACTCAGGCCTCCTCTGCCTATGCTCAGAGGGGCTTCTTCAGAAGGCAGAGGCAGACGGGGTGGGCAGGCCTGCTCCCTCCTCAGCCTAAAGCTCCTGCTAAGCAGGCACCCTGATGGGGTGCCCAGGGCCGATTCTCCTTTACGGTAGGGGCAGGCTGGCTTACTTCAGTCAGAACTGGGCTTCTTTAACCTCAGACAAGTGGGTTCTGAAGTAGAAGTCAGGTCTGGTTCTCAGCTTCAAAAAGTTTCCAAGTTGAGAACCAGACTTTTCTACCTGCAAGTGCTTCAGAGACCTTTGCTCTGGAAGCAGAGGTCTCAACCCTGTTGGCTCTCAGAGCAGTGGAAAGGGTTCCTCCCCTGCACCAGGGCAGGGGTCTGTATTCCAGATACTTCCTTACCCCAAAAAAGACAGGAGAATGGCGGCCCATATTAGACCTCAGATATCTGAACAAGCATCTTTTGAAACCAAAGTTCAAAATGGTAACTCTGGCAATGATTTTACCCTCCCTAAGGCCAGGGGACTGGTTAGCCCTCCCTGGACCTCAAGGATGCCTATTTCCACGTCCTAATCAGAAGCTCCCATCGAAAGTACCTCAGATTCGAACTACCCTCAGGTCATTACCAGTTCAGAGCAATGCCCTTCGGCCTTACCTCTGCCCCAAGGGTATTCACAAAGTGTCTAGCAGTGGCAGTGGCTCACTTAAGGAGGCAAAGGATTGCTGTTTTTCCCTATCTAGACGATTGGCTCATTGTAGGCCAGTCCCCAGAACAGGTAAAATCTCACCTGCAAGTTACCCAGCAGCTTCTCACCTCCCTGGGCTTTCTGCTAAATCTACCAAAGTCGGTTCTGGAACCAGTCCAGGTACTCACCTTTATAGGGGCAGAGTTGGACACAAAGCTAGCCAGAGCTTTTCTTCCCTTAGAAAGGGTGACGAATTTAGTGACTCTGGCCTCCTCCTTCACCCTGCAGGTCTCTCGACCAGCAAGACACTTTCTGCAGCTCCTGGGACACATGGCTGCATCCACAGCTGTTGTGCAGGGAGCAAGATTTCAGATGAGAGACATTCAGTTTCACTTGAGAACCTATTGGTCTCAGAAGAGACCCCTTTCAAGTTGGTCCCAGTGACTCGAACCTTGATCCAGGCCTCCAGTGGTGGCAGGATCAGAGCAATTTAAGATTGGGGTCCCTTCATTCCCCTGCTCACAATTTGACTCTCACTACAGATGCTTCCTTCTGGGTTGGGAGCCCACATGGGCGACCTTTCCACTCAGGGAGTGTGGTCCCCCCGGGAATCTCTGCTCCACATCAATTTGCTGGAACTCAGAGCTGTCTTTTTAGCTCTTCAAGCATTTTCTGCATCTGTCCACAACAAGGTGATAAAAGTCAGAACAGACAACACCACAACAATGTGGTACATCAACAAACAGGGGGGCACTCGGTCTTCGGCCTTGTGCACCGAGGCAATGAAGTTGTGGTCTCTGGCCTATTCCCTGAACACTTCCCTCATAGCAGATCATCTTCCAGGGAAGGACAATGTCCTAGCGGATGCTCTCAGCAGGATCTCCCAGGGCCATCACAAATGGTCCCTGGATCCTCAAGTGCTGGGGATAGTCTTTGCCAGATGGGGCACCCCTCAGATAGATCTTTTTGCAGCCCCAGACAATCACAAACTTCCTCTGTTCTGTTGCAGGCCTCCAGTGTTGGGCTCAGTCCCCTGGATGCCCTTCTCCTGGATTGGGAGGGAAGTTTCTTTATGCTTTCCTCCCTTCCTCTCCTATTCAAAGTATTAGTCAAAATCAGATCTCAGCCTTGCAGGGTGATTCTGATTGCCCCGGATTGGACCAGGCAGCCCTGGTACCCATTCCTTCTGTCACTGACAATCCATCTTCCCCTTTGCCTCCCCAGGATTCACAACCTGTTAACTTGTGCCCGGGGAAGGGTTTGGTATCCGGACCTCAAATCCCTCAACCTCATGGCCTGGCTCTTGAGGAGTTAGAGTTTGCTGATTTACACCTCTGTCAAGGTGTTCTTGAAATCCTAAAGGCTTCCAGAAAGCCTTCCACTAGGGCTACTTATAGTTCTAAATGGAAAAGGTTTTCCATTTGGTGTGCTGGGAAAAATATTTCCCCAGAATCTGCTGATTTGCCCATTGTATTAGATTACATGGTCCATCTTAATAACTTGGGTCTCAGACCAGCTACCCTGAGAGTCCATTTGGCAGCTGTATCTGCTTTTGTGTCAGCAGGAAAGTCATCCCCTCTTTCCACTCACCCTGTGTTTTCCAAGTCTTTTAAGGGATTACTCCATACTAATCCAGCCTTTCGGGAACTGGCCCCTGCCTGGGACCTAATGTTTGTATTGCCCAGTTAATTCAACCCCTTTGAACCTCTGTTTTCTGCAGAGCTTAAGTATCTAACTTGGAAAACTGTTTTTCAGGTTATCACTTCTGCTAGACGATAAGTGAGTTGCAAGCCTTGTCAGTGGAAACTGACTTTATTTCTTTCCACAGGGATAAGGTAGTCCTTAGGACTAATAGGAAGTTTTTACCTAAGGTGGTTTCAGCTTTCCATCTTAACCAATCTATCTCCCTTCCAGTATATTTCACTGATCACTCCTCTTCTGGTGAAAGGAGGTTGCACAGCCTGGATGTTAAGAGAGCTCTTAGTTACTATATAGAGCGTACCAAAAGTCACAGGTTTGAATCCCTCCAACTTTTCCTTACCTATGGTGAAGTTGGGAAAGGCAAACCTGCCACTAAGAGATCAGTTGCCAGGTGGATTGTCTCTTGTATCCAATTTTGTTATCAGAAACTGGGCAGAGATCCCCCCTCTGGCTTGAGGGCTCATTCTACCAGGGGTACAGCTGCCCAGAGACATCCCTATATTAGAGATATGCCAGGCTGCTACTTGGAAAACGGTACACACTTTTACCAAGCATTACTCCCTGGATGTCCAGGCCAGGAGAGATGCTCGGTTTGGCACAGCTGTTCTTCAGAGCCTATTCCCTAAGTAGGTTCTGCCCCTCCTCCATGGAGGTACTGCTGTGTAGTCTGCTACTGTCATAATATAGCAAGACTTCATGTTGTTTGAAGAAAAATTACTCACCTTAGTAATGTTGTTTCTTCTAATGGAGTCTTGCTATTATGACCTCCCCCAGCCTGCCCTCTCAGAACTTCTACTTTGGTGGGGTGCGGCAACTTAGTGTGGGCACTATTTTATGCCCTTTTAGCATTTCTCCCCTTTTGGGAGTTTGGGGTGTGTGTGTTTTATTATACTGTTGTTTTATTCTCATGTTGTTAGAATTGTGTTAGTAGTTCTGGTCCCCTGACTTGAGTCTTGGGTGTTGGGACCAGCAATGGTTGTTAATATTTAGGTAGCCATTTGGCTAGTGTAGGTTACAGCTTCCACACAGACCTTAGTGAGTTTTTGCTCGTAAAGATCTGACAGTTCAGGTTTGAAATTACACAGATAGAGCTGCTTCTTAGAGCTCGTGCTCAAAGTTCTATTTTGGAATGGTATTAACCATTTCACCTCCGGAGCAGTTCTAGTGGTGGGACAAACTGCTACTGTCATAATATAGCAAGACTCCATTAGAAGAAACAACATTACTAAGGTGAGTAATTTTTTCTTTTGGTTGTGTGCACAAAATGTGTGTTCCCCGAGCATGGTCACACAACTGAAATTGACTGTATTTTCAAGTACCTCTCCTTAAAGTAAATCTAAGGTGACAATAAATGTAAGATGACAGAAAGAAACAGGAGTCTCTGATAAGAGACAGATAAAGCTGTAAACTCTTCATCCAGCTCAGAGAAAGAGCACAGGGTGTCTGATAAGGGGGACCCCTGTGCGAAGGGCAGCAAAAAGAAACAAAGCCAGATATGCTCTTGAGTCATCAACCCCAGTTAAGAGTAAACTATAAGAAAAGGCTCCGACTGCATCTCCTTCCAAAAGGGATCAGGAGCTAGCAGTAGAACAGAGGGCTATGCCCATAGCATTGGACATTACAAAAATGTGTCGGTCCTTCTAGGCTTTCTGGGCCATGAAAAATCTTGTTGCTATTCCTTCCCCCCTCCCTAGACTCAGGCATTCTTTGAACCTGTGCTGGAGGAGGAAGAGGAGGATGATAAGCATGAACCAACTGAACCTGAAGTATCCCCTGAACAGGATTTTGTTCTCCAGCAGTGAATGAGGATTTTTCCTCATATACCACCTTTGTAAGGCATATAGTTGACTTTCTGGATATCCCCTCTACAGAAACAGAGGAGGATATTGAAGAGGCAGAATTTGAGTAGGCTGGGACTGATCTCATCTAAGACCATTTGCAAATCCCTTAAAAAAAGCCCCTAGCAAGGTTTAGGAGCATTTAAACTCAGGTTCTGGTATTGACAAAAAAGTGGAAAAGAAATAACAAATAGAGGAGCAGGGAGTAGAATTCTTATATTCCCATCCTGATCATGGACATGGGCAGGGGCAGAGAGGGATGGTCAGGATGAAGACAAAGGTCCTGGACTTTTGGAAACCTGACTTTGGTAGAATGGGAGGAGTTCTGAAAGGACACCTTGCTTATAATCAGAGTGGGGATCTATGTGAAACATAAATGGGCCGTAATGAAAGGATTAATTGAAGTCTCTAGGGACGTGTGCCAGAATAAAAAGTAAGAAAGCAAAGGCCATAAAGCCCAGCTTGTTCATCAAGAAGATGGCAGAAGTGGTGGGGGACAAGAGAGCAGCCTTCAGAAAATAAAAGTACATTGAGAAGGAGGAGGATAGGGTGGACTATGCCACTAAGTCAAGAGAAGCAAAGGCCGCGAGAGAGGTACAGCTAGCCTAGGGGTTAAAAGTGGGGGAGAAGACCTTTTTCAAACCCAGTAAATCACTCGCTTATGCTTAACAACTGCAGTCCCCTAGAATGAGCCAACCAAGAACTTTAGAATTTTATGCTAATTAGAGAATTTAGAATGAAATTCAAACCCTACTGTGATCATGCTCACATCTGTATTCTAACATCAAATTTGTTTCTCTGCTTGAAGAAAGCAGTTGCCCCAAAATCTTCTTTTCACTTTTGTGCTCATTATGGTTTATTTTATTTTTTTAATAGAGTTTAACATGTTTAGTTTATCAATAACACTGCGTATGTTAAGGTGTTTTTTTTTTTTTTTAAGTGTGTGTGTTTTTCTGATTCCATATTGGTTCCCAGGAACCAGATGGAGAAAGTTGTTTTGCTGCGTGGTTTCCACCATTGGAAACTGCATCAAATTAACAAATAAAAAAAAAAAAAAACTTATTCTGTGGTTTAAACTGTACCGCTTTGTGATATTTTCACTATTTTATTCTTGGTTCCTTGTTTGAGGAACAGATGTTAATTGGCATCAGAATTAAATTTTGACAGAATGCTGGGGTGCATAGGAAGGGGTATAACCAGTAGGAGGAGTGAAGTGGTAACGCCACTGTATAGATCACTGGTGAGGCCTCATCTGGAATACTGTGTCCAATTCTAGAGACTGCATCTCAGGAAGGACATAGAAAGAATGGAAGCAGTCCAGAGAAGAGCAACAAAAATGATATATGGACTGCACCACAGGCCTTATGAGGAAAGACTCAAGGAACTAAACATCTATTCACTGGAAGAGAGAAGGGAGAGAGGGGATTTGATAGAGACTTTCAAATACCTTAGAGGAATAAACAGGGTACAGGAGGGGAGCATATTTCAGAGAAGCAAGTGCACAAGGACAAGGCGACATAACATGAGGCTGGAGGGAGGAAGGCTTAGGGAGAATACTAGGAAGTATTTTTTTCACAGAGAGGGTGGTGGATCTGTGGAACAGCCTACCAGTGGAGGTGGTGGAAGCAAAAACAGTACGGGGATTCAAAAGTGCATGGGATAAGCATAAAAGCACCCTGCTGTACAGCAGAGCAGGGGAAAGGCAGTCCAGATAAGAGTAGGGTTTGCCAAACCTAGTAGGGAAATGGGCAGACTAGGTGGGCTATATGGTCCTTATCTGCAGACAGATTGTATATTTCTATGTTTCTATGACAGCATTTGGTGTTCAGTTTCTGTTGTGGTTCTATTTATAGAGGAACAGCACAGCAATTTTGTATTCTAACCTTTATAAGAATAATTTTGTCTTGGGGGGACTGGAACATCTTCCCAGAGTTGTCAGTGTTTGGCATGACTGACAGACCCAAGAAGATAGGTTTCACAGGCTTTAAAAATTGTACAAATTGTTTTCAACTCCTGGCTAAGGCAGATTGCCATGAGTTGTGTTTGAGGTGCCTGGGTCCAGATCACAATTTTCAGTTTTAAAATTCGTATCAAGTTTTACCCTAAACTGCAAAAGAAAAGTGCTAAAAAATTAGAAGATGTTATGACTTCTTAATCTGCCTCCAGATCACCTAAATGCTCGGATGAGGGTCCAGTCCCTCAAAATAAGCAGCAATCCCCGTCAAAGGCGACAGATAAAGAAAGAAAAAGCTGCAAAAGATATTTCAGAAATCATGGTGTCTGAACAGGGGAACCCTGAATCCAGCAAAAGTAAAAGAGCCTTAGAGTAGACACTGGAGATGGTGCTAGCCAAGAAAAGACATAAAGAAAAGGAGTGGTTAAGCCTGCTTGCTGTGGAGAAGATCTCTGTAAGTTTTGCTGTTGTTTTTTAAACTACAGGAGAAGGGTTAGTTAATTCTACTTGCTGTTGAGGGAGTAAACGAGTAGAGGATTTTTGTAAGTTTTGATATTGTTTTACTTTTTTTTTATTTAGCTTAAAGATTTCTGTGGCTGGAGTGACTGTAAAAGACTAACCCCTTTTACCAGCCTTTCTTAAATACTGAAATACCACTGGGGGTTGAGTTTGAAGGCTGTGAGGGAGGAGCTTGGGGAGCTGCAAACTGACCTGAGCCCTCACAGCAGGTCAGGAAGGAGGAAACGAGGAACAGCTATATGAGCTAATTCTTAAAAATATATAAATATATATAACTTATGAGTAGATCTATAGTCCTTACGAGTAGGATTGTGATTTCCAGTTAGTACTGTAGTTGGCTGTCTTATGCTGCATGCAAGGGCATTTGGGATTAAAATTTCTTTTAGAGGCTGGGCTAGGATTAGTTAATTCTACTTGCTGCAGGGAGAGTTAGTGTGGAGAGGCTGTATAGGTAGTGTAGACCATGGGTAGGATTGTAGGGTGCAGTGGTTGTTGGGCAGCAATGCAGATGAACATACTGTGGAGGCTGGGAGGGTGCCCAGTATGCCACAGGCTAAGGCGGCTCGAGGAAAAGGTTCAGTGGCTTGGCAGGGAGTTGGGGAGGTTGAAGGAAGAGGGGAGGATTTCATCAGTAGGAGGGCTGACATCAGAGAGTATTGTGGGGGCGCCACAGTAAAGGAACTATGGGTCAAGGGAGGGGGTTAAGGAAGGGGGCAAACTAGACAGGAAGCCAGCTGATGAAGGGTGGACTCTAGCAGAACCTAGAAAAAGATGAGCAGCAGGAGGGAGGGAGGGAGGAGAAAACACATGGTAAGCAAAGGGGGTAGGGAACATGTTTGCTTTACTAGCAACACATAGGAAAGAGGACGCAGGAGGAGATTGCACAAGGGACAGCACTCACAAAGAGGAGGGCGTGAGGGGCATTACTAGTGGAGAGATTGAGAAGTTTGTGGCAGGGGGAAGGATAATACTCGGAGAGGTGAGGAGGGAGAGGGAGATTGGCAGTCAAGGAGGAGGGGGAGCGGTCTCAATTGAGAGGGGCAGGGGGGAAGACATGGGGCACATGGTAAAAGCACTGTCTTGAGTGGCCCCAGAAATGAGAACCTGGGTGGGGGGGGTGGCGATGGGCACAAGGAAAGAGGAGAGGGGTGTACTGATGTTGGGGAACTCCATGCTCAAGGGGATCAGATGGGGCAGCAAAGGGGAGAGGCACAGTCAGATATGGGTGGAGTCCATACCAGGATTAAAGACAGACAAGGCAGGACAGGCAATCCTAAGGTGCATAAGGAGGGTTAAGAGGAAACCACACATTCTGTGTCACATATGGGGACAAATGACCTAGCGGGGGAAACAAGGGGGAGGACTGAAAATGTGGGAAGGTTGTGCGAGGAGACGGGGAGTCTGTGGCCTTCTCCGAGGTGCTCCCAGTACCCTGCGCAAGCACAGTGAGAAAAAAGAGGATTAGGGAGTTGAACACATGGTTGGTAGAATGGTGTCAAACTAAGGGGTATCGGGTTGTGGGTGGCTGAGGCAGTACCTGGGATAATAACAATCTGTTTGCAAGGGAAGGATGCACCTGAGTGGGGAGGAGAAGGAGGTATTAAAGCAAAGACTGGGAAAGTATATTGCGACAAAGGTGGATTTAAACTAGATGGGGGGGTGGCAAGTGGACAGCAGGTAGGCAGGGATCTGATAGAGTGGAGTCACAATTTACCCCCCCCCAGGCTAGCAGAGAAGGACTCTAGGCAGCCAAAAAAGGATGGAGTGGAAGAAAGGAGATGGAGGCCAGTGAAGGGAAGAGGGCAGGATGGAGGGTGGTCTTGTTGAATGCAAGAAGCTTAGGAAACAAATCAGCTGAGCTACAGGCATGCTTAGTAGTGTGGAGGGTGGATATTGCAGCTGTCACAGAAACGTGGGTAACTGAGCACCGGGACTGGGATCTGGCAATCCCAGGTTACAAATTATACAGGAAGGACCGTGGGGGAGGGTGACAGTCTATGTGAGTGATGGGTTAAAATGCACAAGGGATGAGGGGAAAAAGGAGAGTAGAGGCAATCTGGCTACAGCTCCTAGACTCAAGGAGTAGGAAACTGAGGTTTGGGGTGGTATACAAGCCACCGTCCCCATCTGAGGAGCTTGACAAGGGATTAGCGGGACAAATCAGAAAGGTATGTCATCGTGGGGGATTTTCAACTTGCCGGGGGGGTTGACTGGAGCATTCCGGTCACCTCCAGTGCTAGGGAGCAAGTGCTCCTGGACATGATCCAGGAAGGTCTCCTGACACAGGTGGTTAGTGTACCTACTAGGCTAAAGAACACTTTAGATCAGGTATTGTTGAATAGGGAGGCAGTAAGGGAAATAAATGTGGAGGACCCACTAGCCGACAGTGATCACCAAATGGTGTGGTTTAATATCATGATATGCGGGAGCCAGACAAATCAGTTATTCGGGTGGTAAACTTCAGGGGGTCAGACTTTGGGAGGATGCAGGAAGTACTGAAAGGGAAACTGGATGGCATAAGGCAGGAGATGGACGTGGAGCATAAATGGGATAGAATTAAATGGGAGATTACAGAGGCAACAGAAGCCTGCACCAAGACACAGAGTAAGAGGAGCAGAGCAAGAAAACCATGCTGGTTGAACAGCAAGGTTGTGAAGGCAAACCGAGTGGTGCACCAGAGGTATAGGAGGACGGGGAAGGAAGTGGACAGGGAGGAATGTCCAAGATGGTCCTGGGAGGTGACCAGGAAAAAAGTGAGAGAAGCCAAGGCCCAGGGGGAGCTGAGATTAGTGCAGGGAATTAACAGGGGGGAGAAAGACTTTTTCAGATACATCAGGGAGAAAAGGACATGCAAGGAGACAATAGTGAGGATAAAAAGGGGTGGGGAGTGGATGGAAAAGGGGGAGGAGCAGGCAGAAGCACTGAATGAATACTTTTGCTCAGTGTTCACGGAAGAAAAGGAAGAACTGCTACCACCATGGGCTGGGAGGGTGGGGACTGGGGGAGAGGAAGTGACAGATGGAAGAATTGAGGCAAGTGGAGTCCTAGAGGGACTGAGGGCACTGAAGGTAGACAAGGCACCAGGGCTGGATGGTATCCACCCCAGGGTGCTGAGGGAGATGGCAGAGGTGTTGGCTGTGCTGCTGGCGGATCTGTACAGCACCTCACTGAAGTCGGGATGTGTGTCACTGGACTGTAGGATGGCACATGTAGTACCATTACAGAAGAGCGGGCCAAGGGATGAACTGGGTCATTAACATCCGGTAAGTCTCATCTCCATAGTATGCAGACTCTTGGAAATGATACTGAAGGAAAGACTAGTGTCGTACCTGGAGGACAGTGGCCTCAAGGATGTGAGGCAGCATGGGTTTGTTTCAAGGAAGTCTTGTCAAACCAACTTGATACAATATTATGACTGGGTGACAGGTGAGCTGGATAAGGGTCATGCAGTGGATGTTCTTTACTTGGACTTCAGCAAGGCCTTCAATTCAGTGCCTCATGGGCAGCTTGGGGGGAAGCTAACTGGGGTGGGGCAGAAATGATGAACTGGGTTACAAGTTGGCTAAGTGGGAGGCTACAATGGGTGGTGGTGAAAGGGGAGCTCTCAACTCCAAGGCCGGTGATGAGAGGGGTGCTACACGGCTCTTTGCTGGGGCCAGTATTATTTGGGCTCTTCATATCAGACATTGCACATGGGGTGGTGAGCAAGGTAAGTCTGTTCGCTGATGACACCAAAATCGGAGCAGTGGTGGATGGAGAGAAGGGATGGAAGCAGCTGCAGGGGGGGGCCTAAGCAAGCTAGAGAAGTGGTCAGAGAGGTGGCATCTGGGGTTCAATGCAAAGAAGTGTAAGGTTATGCACTTTGGGGCAAAGAACCCAAGGAGAGAATACTAGCTGGGGATCACTGAGGAGGAGAAGGACCTGGGGTAATGATAACAGGGACCATGAACAACACTGCCCAGCGCAGGAGAGTGGCTGCAAAAGTGAACAAAATGCTGGAGTGCATAGCAAGGTTTTTTTTTTGTCCAGGCAAAGAGAGGTGATCTTGCCCCTGTGCAGGTTGTTAGTAAGGCAGCACTTAGAGTATTGTGTGCAGTTTTGGAGGCCATACCTAAAGCGTGATATCAGGCTACTGGAGGGGGTGCAGAGGAGGACAACAAAGATGATATGTGGAATGGAGGGGAGAGACTATGAGAGCAGACTTGGAGACCTGAATATGTACACTCTGGAGGATAGAAGGGACAGGGGACATGATAGAGACATTCAAGTATCTGAGGGGAATTGATAAGGATGAGGCAGACGAGGTCTTTAAGCTAAGGAGGGGAAGGGACACCAGGGGGCATGGGTTAAGAATAGAGGGTGGAAGATTTAGGAGGGAAATGAGGAGACAGTATTTCACAGTGAGGGTGGTAGCAAAATGGAATGCACTACCAGAATTGGTGGTATCATGTAAATCTGTAAACAGCTCAAAAGCGCATGGGACAGGGAAACATAGAAACATAGAATTTGATGGCAGATAAGGACCGCTTGGCCCACCCAGTCTGCCCATTTCCCTACCTACTGGATAAGCTGCAGATCCTAGTTAACCAGCAGCCTACTTCTTCCTACCGCCACCCCCTAGAATTGCCTTATGACTGTCCCATGCATGCTTGAATTCCACCACTGATTTTGACTCCACAACCTCCTCCAGAAGGTCGTTCCATGCATCCACAACCCTCTCTGTGAAAAAATACTTCCTTAAATTACCTCTGAGCCGCCCCCCCATCTTCAAATTGTGCCCTCTTGTTCTTGCACACCTCTTTTTTTGAAAGATGGTACCCTCTTGGACTTTGTTGATTCCCTTGAGGTACTTGAACGTTTCTATCATGTCCCCCCTCTCCTTCCTTTCCTCGAGGCTATACATATTAAGCTCCTTTTGCCTCTCTTCATATGTCTTCCGGTGCAGACCCTGCACCATTTTAGTTGCCCTCCTCTGGACAGCTTCCATCCTGTCAATGTCTTTGCGGAGATTGGGTCTCCAGAACTGCACATAGTACTCCAGATGGGGTCTCACCAGCTGTCTGTACAGAGGGATAATAACTTCCTGTTTTCTACTGGTGATGCCTCTCCTATGCATCCCAGTATCCCCCAACCCTCCTTGCTGCCCTCTCACATTGCTTGCCCACCTTTAGGTCATCTGATATGACTACCCCAGGTCTCTTTCCATTTTGTTGTTGTTAGTATCTCACCCCCATTGTGTACTCTTCCCTGGGTTTTTGTTTCCCAGGTGCATTACCTGCACTTCTTAAATTGAATCTAAGCTGCCATACATTTGACCATTCCTCTAACCTTGCCAAGTCCTTCTCATCCTTTCCACCCCACCTGTGCATCAACTCTGTTGCAGATCTTTGTGTCATCTGCAAAGAGACATACTTTCCTTCCAGTCCTTCTGCAATGTCACTTATAAAGACATTGAAGAGGACCGATCCTAATACTGAACCCTCCGGTACCCACTAGTAACCCTCCTTTCTTCTGAGTGGACTCCATTTACTATTACTCTCTGTGTCCTATTCTCCAGCCAATTCTTTACCCAGGCTGTCATCTTGGGACCCACTCCCAGGCTGGCTAACTTGTATATTAATCTTTTGTGTGGGACTGTGTCAAATGCCTTGCTAAAGTCTAGGTAGGCCATGTCCACAGCCCCTCCCTGATCTACTACTTTGGTCACCCAGTCAAAGAACTCTATCAGATTTGTCTGGCATGACCTTCCCGCTGTGAATCCATGCTGCCTAGCATCCTGTGCCCCTCTGGCCTCTAGATACTCGACAATTCTTTCCTTCAGAAGTGATTCCATCATTTTCCCTATCACTGAGGTTAAACTAATAGGTCTGTAGTTTCCTGCTTCTGCCTTTCTCCCACTTTTGTGAAGGGGAATCACATCTGCCCTCCTCCAGTCCTGGGGTACCATCCCATCCTCCCATGATTTGCTAAAAAGGGTAGTCAGTGGTGTCACTAGTTCTACCCTTAGTTCTTTTAGAATTCTGGGATAAATCCCATCAGGCCCCATTGCTTTGTCCACCTTCAGTTTTAAGAGTTCTTTCAGAACCCTTTCTTCTATAAATGGGCTGGTATCAACTTCTGTATCCAGAGTGTTTCACTGTTTGTTTTAGGTACCTCCCTCTTCATTTGTAAATACTGAGCAAAATATTTGTTTAGTATCTCTGCCTTTTCACAGTCTCCCTCTGCCCACCCTCCCTCCCCTTTATTAAGCCTCACTATCCCTCCCTTGGTCTTCCTTCACTCCCTGATGTACCTATAAAAGGTTTTATCCCCCTTCTTAACTGAGTTGGCTATCTTTTCCTCGGTTTGGGCCTTTGCTGTTCTGACTGCTTTCCCAGCCTCCTTTTGCTTTAACTGATACAGTTCTCTGTCCTGCTCCTTCTGCGATTCCTTGTTCTTCCTGAATGCTTTCTTTTTCTCTTGAACCTTCACTGCCACTTCCTTTGAGAACCATAGTGGTTTCTTACATCGTTTGTTTTGTTTATTTGCTTCACACAAAGGCTCATTACCTCTGTGATGGCAGTTTTATTATTCCCCATTGTTCCTCCACCCTCCTTCCTGCCCATTTGCTAGTGCATTCCTTAGGCACTCACCCATTTTGGCAAAGTCAGCCCTCCTAAAGTCCAGTACTTTTGTCTTTGTATGGCTTGACTCTATTGCTGTGTTTATTCAAACAACATGAAGTCTTGCTATATTATGACAACTGCAGTTTGTCCCAGCCTTAGAACTGCTCCGGAGGTGAAAGAGTTAACTTCCATGCCATGCATGGAACTTAGAATGCGAGCTCGGTTAGAAAAGCTCTGTCTGGATCATTTCAAACTGAAACTGTCAGATTCTTTACTCCGCCTCACTGAACAGTCGCTCCGGAGATTCCTCCTACTGCTCGGTTCATTTCTCGGTTTAAAAGTGTTTTTCTCGGCTAAATTCAACCGCGATTATAATTATTTTAACCGCAAACCGATCAGTTCAAGCTCTGTCTGTGGTATTGTAAGTAATAGACAGGTTTATTTCTGTGTGGAACTTGTAAATGTTTATCGGTTCGGTTTGAACCGATCAGGTTGTTTTAAAAAATTTTTTTCTGAATTCATTTAAAGCCATTTAGAGTGCGGTTCCCGGTTCTTATCAGTTCTAAAAAACACGGATTTCATTACGTTTTTTTCCATGACCTCTGAAACGGTTGGGAACCGATAAGGGTGTCTTGCCTGGCATTTGCCAGAAAAGGACAAGTTTTTGGTTAGGCTGGCATTATGTCTGAGAAACCCAAAAGAAAAACTGGGCCCACTGGGTTTCAACACTGTAGTGTCTGTGGGGAAGCTTTTGCCAAGGCTGACCCACACACCACATGTGTTTATTGTCTGGGGTTTGACCACCTCAATGCAGACTGCCAGATTTGCAAGAATTTCCCTGCAGCTACCCTAGATAAGAGAGTTGGTAGGCTCAGGGACCGAGAGGCCAAAAAGTCCGCTGACCCGGATGGCCAGGATGGATGGAGGGAGTGCTCTCTGACCAGGGCGAGACTTCCTCGGGCAAATGAAAAGCTGACTCAGTGGAGCCAGTTCCAGCAAAGAGAACTAGAAAATCAGCAGGTGTGGAGTCCAAAATTCCTTCTCAAACTGCTGCAGAGATAGCCAAAGCGATCCAAATTGTCCAGTCGCTTTCCCCGGTTCCGTCCGAACCGCCACTATCTGGCAAAAGGTCGGTTCGGCCGGTTCCACCGGTTCAAGAATATGATATAGAGGAGTTTTATGAACCAGAGGAGGGGGAGGATGATTATGAACAGTGTGAATGTGATTTTGAAAGTCTGGATGTGCCCATTGAACCGGACATCTCTCCAGGCAGACCTTTAGGAGAGTCTCCCCCTAGGCTTTCTGAGTCCCCTTCTCATTTTCTGTTTTATAAAAAAGTTGCTGAAACCCTCCAGCTCCCTTTGGAGGAAGCTGTGGATGAGCAAGAGGAGCCTGACTTTGTGGAGATGATGGATATCCCAGAGTCCAGGAGATTGTCTATTCTTTACATAAATCCTTCAGGAAACAAACAATAAAATGTTAAAAGCTCCTAATTCTGTGCCTCCTGTGGATAAAAAGATGGACAGGAGGTACACCTTGTCAGGTCCTGATACAGAATTTCTTTCACAGCAATGCAGCCATGTTGGGGTAGTTCAGGCTGTAGCCTGTGATAAAGCTAATATTCCCCTGGCTTCACATCCTCCTGACAAGGACTTCAGGAAGATTGATGCCATGGCTAAAAAACAATACATGGCAGCGTCCTTGGGGCTCAGACAGGCAAATTATATGGCCTATGTTGCTAGATACCAGAAATCTAGATGGGATACTGTCATGGCCTTAACCAAACAGGCCCCTGGTCAGCTTGCCAAGGAGCTGGAACAGGTGGCTGCCGATGGTATTGAGGCATCTAAGGTGCAATTCCATGCTGCAGTGGATTCTAATGATGTATCCTCTAGAGTCATGGCTACATCTGTGGCTTTTCGTAGATTGGCTTGGCTCAGGTGTACTAGTCTGTCACAGGATACCCAGTCTAAGGCCATGGATTTTCCTGTGGTGGGAAATTCTCTGGGGAGCAGACAGAGAATTATATGAAGAAGATGGATGAATATAGAACCACTTATAGGAGTGCACAAGCCAAGGAACAGCAAGCCACTCCTCAGAGGCAGCCCCCCAGGGGTAGAGGCAGGCCTTTTCACAGACCTTTTTACCAAACCCAGGCCTCCTCTTCAGCTTACGTTCAGAGGGGGTTCTTCAGAGGGAGAGGCAGACAGGGTATGAGCAGGCCTGCTCCCACCCCTCAGCCTAAAGCCCCTGCCAAACAGGCACCCTGATGGGATGCCCAGGGCCGATTCTCCATTACCTGTAGGGGGCAGGCTGGCTTACTTCGTCCAGGACTGGGAGTCTTTAACTTCAGACAAGTGGGTCCTGGAAGTAGTAAGCCAGGGTCTGGTTCTCAGCTTCAAAAATTCCCAAAGATGAGAATCAGATCTTTCCACCTGCAAATCCTCTAGAGTCTCTTGCTTTGGAAACAGAAGTCTCAACCCTCCTGGCTCTCAGAGCTGTAGAAAGGTTTCTCCCCTACACCAGGGCAAGGGACTGTACTCCAGGTACTTCCTTGCCCCAAAAAAGATAGGAGAATGGCGGCCCATCCTGGACCTAAGATATCTGAACAAGCACCTTTTAAAACCAAAATTCAAAATGGTGACTCTGGGAATGATTTTACCTCCCTAAGGCCAGGGGACTGGCTAGCTTCCCTGGACCTCAAGGATGCCTACTTCCATGTTCTTATCAGAAGCTCCCACCGAAAGTACCTCAGATTCGAACTGCCCTCAGGCCATTATCAGTTCAGAGCAATGCCCTTCAGCCTTACCTCTGCCCCAAGGGTATTCACAAAATGCCTGGCGGTAGCAGTTGCTCATTTAAGAAGGCAAAAGATTGCCATCTTCCCGTACCTAGACGACTGGCTCATTGTGGGTCAGTCTCCAGACCAGGTCAAATCACACCTGCAGGTTACCCAGCAGCTGCTTACCTCTCTAGGCTTTCTTCTCAGTCTTCCAAAGTCAGTTTTAGAACCTGTCCAGGTACTCACCTTCATAGGCGCAGAATTGGACACAAGGCAGGCCAGAGCCTTCCTTCCCCTAGAAAGGGTAAGGACCCTGGTGGGCCTGGCCTCCTCCTTCACCCTGCAGGTCTCTCGACCAGCAAGGCATTTTCTACAGCTCCTAGGACACATGGCTGCTTCCACAGCCGTAGTGCAAGGAGCAAGATTTCAGATAAGGGACATTCAGTTCCATTTGAGAGCCTTTTGGTCTCAAAGAGATCCCCTATCCAAGTTGATCCCAGTAACTCGAACCCTGATCCAGGCCCCTCAGTGGTGGCAGGATCAGAGCAATCTGAGACAAGGGGTTCCTTTCATCCCTCTATCTCACTCCTTGACCCTTACTACAGATGCGTCCCTTTTGGGATGGGGAGCTCACATGGGCAACCTCTCCACCCAGGGATTGTGGTCCCCTCAGGAATCTCTGCTCCATATCAATCTGTTGGAACTCAGAGCTGTTTTTCTAGCACTTCAGGTTTTTCTGCATCTGTTCAGAACAAAGTGGTACAGGTCAGAACAGACAACACCACTACAATGTGGTACATCAACAAACAAGGGGCACTCGGTCTTGGCCTTATGCACTGAGGCAATGAAGTTGTGGTCTCTGGCTTATTCCCTGAACACCTCCCTCATAGCACTTCACCTCCCAGGCAAGGACAATGTCCTGGCAGATGCTCTCAGCAGGATTTCCCAGGGCCATCACGAATGGTCATTGGATCCTCGAGTACTGGGGATAGTTTTTGCCAGGTTGGGCACCCCTCAGATAGATCTTTTTGCAGCCCCAGACAATCATCAACTTCCACTTTTTGTTGCAGGCCCCAGTGTTGGGCTCAGTCCCCTGGATGCCTTCTCTCAATTGGGAAGGAAGTTTCTCATGCCTTTCCCTTCCTCTCCTGTTCAAGGTGCTAGTCAAAATCAGATCTCAGTCCTGCAAGATGATTCTGATTGCTCCAGATTGGGCCAGACAGCCCTGGTACCCTCTCCTTCTGTCCTTAGCAGTCCATCTTCCCCTGTGTCTCCCCAGGAACCACAATTTGTTAACCTGTGCCCAGGGAGAGTTTGGTATCCGAATCTCAAATCCTCAACCTCAAGGCCTGGCTCTTGAGGAGTTAGAGTTGTGACTTACACCTTTCTCAAGGTGTTCTCGAAATTTGAAAGCTTCTAGGAAGCCTTCCACTAGGGCTACTTATAACTCTAAATGGAAAAGGTTTTCCATATGGTGCTCTGGGAAGCATATTTCCCGGAATCTGCTGATTTGCCCACTGTTTTGGACTATATGGTCCATCTTAATTCTTTGGGACTGAGACCAGCTACCCTAAAAGTGCATTTGGCAGCTGTCTCTGCTTTTATTTCAGCAGGGAAGCCCTCTTCTCTCTCTGCTCACCCTGTATTTTCCAAGTTTTCAGGGGATTGCTTCATACCAATCCACCATTCGGGGCCCCTGCCCCTGCCTGGGATCTTAATGTTTGCATTGCTCAGCTGATGCAACCCCCCTTTGAACCTCTGTCTTCGGCAGAACTCAAGTACTTGACTTGGAAAACTGTGTTTCCAGTAGCCATCACTTCTGCCAGGCGCATAAGTGAGTTGAAAGCTTTGTCAGTGGAGACTGACTTTATTTCCTTTCACAGAGATAAGGTAGTCCTCAGGACTAACAGGAAGTTTTTGCCTAAGGTGGTTTCAGACTTCCACCTTAATCAATCTATTTCTCTTCCAGTGTTCTTCACTGACCATTCCTCCTCTGGTGAGAGGAGGCTGCACAGCTTAGATGTTAAGAGGGCCCTTAGTTACTACATAGAGCGTACCAAGGGTCACAGGTTTGACTCCTCCAACTCTTTCTCACTTATGGTGAGGTTGGGAAGGAAACCTGCCACTAAGAGATCCATTGCCAGGTGGATTGTCTCTTGTATCCAATTTTGCTATCAAAACTGGGTAGGGTTCCCCTTCAGGCCTGAGGGCTCACTCTACCAGAGGTACAGCTGTGTCCCTAGCTGCGGCCAGGGACATCCCTATCTTGGAGATATGTCAAGCAGCTACTTGGAAAGCAATTACATACTTTCACTAAGCATTACTCTTGGACATTCAGGCCAGGAGGGATGCTCGATTGGCACAGCTGTGCTTCAGAGCCTATTTCCTAAGTAGGTTCTGTCCCTCCTCCTGGAGGTACTGCTGTGTAGTTCTGTAATCGTTATAATATAGCAAGACTTCATGTTGTTTTAAGAAAAAATTACTCACCTTAGTAATGTTGTTTCTTCTAATGGAGTCTTGCTAATTATGACCCCCCAGCCTGCCCTCTCAGAACTTCTACTTTAGGGATGGGGTGGGCAGTCCAGTGTTGGACTTTTGATGCCCATCTTGTGTTTTCCACCCTTCTTTTGGGGTGTTTGGGTGTGTGTTTTATTTTATCTTATCTTATCTTATTTTCTGGTCCCCTGACTTGAGTCTTAGTGTTGGGACTAGGAAAATGTGTTAATATAAGTAGCCAGTTGGCTAGTGTAGGTTACAGCTTCCACACAGAACCTTAGTGAGTTTTGTTCGTAAAGATCTGACAGTTTCAGTTTGAAATGATCCAGACAGAGCTTTTCTAACCGAGCTCGTGCTCTAAGTTCCATGCATGGCATGGAAGTTAACTCTTTCACCTCCGGAGCAGTTCTAAGGCTGGGACAAACTGCAATTGTCATAATATAGCAAGACTCCATTAGAAGAAACAACATTACTAAGGTGAGTAATTTTTTCTTGCGAACCATACTGTTCGATGGTCGCTAGTTCCCAGATGGCTACCCACTTCTACATCTGTGATCCTCTCTCCATCTCCATTTGAGAGAATCAAGTCTAATATTGCTCCCTCTCGAGTGGGCTCCAGTACTAGTTGTCTAAGGCATGCCCCCTGTAGGGCATCTAGAATAACTGCACTCTTCGAAGTGGCAGCTGCAACTGCACTCCAGTTAACATCTGGCATATTCAGATCACCCATCAGCAATATCTCCCCTTTTTCTGCTATTCTAAGTATACTTTCTATCATTTCCTTGTCCATTTCCTTCCCCTGAGAAGGGGGTCTGTATACAACCCCTGTGTGGATTGTGGTGCCATTGCCTGTCTCCCAATTTACCCACAGTGCTTCTTCTCCTCCCTGTTTACCCTTTTGTTCTGTTGCTTTTATTCCTTCCCTTATGTAAAGAGCTACTCCTCCTCCTCCTCCTCTTTTACCCTCCCTGTCCCTCCTGTAGATAGTGTATCCTGGTATGTTTATGTCCCAGTCATGGTTTTGTGTGTACCATGTTTCTGTGACTGCCACGATATCCAGATGTTCCTCCTCCATCAAGGTCACTAATTCAGGAAGCTTGTTACCCAGACTACGGGCATTGGTACTCATTACTCTCTATTTTTTGATGGCTTTACCTTCTGTTGCAGCATCCCCCACTGACCGTTCTACCTCGGTCTTTTTCTCATTTAGTACCCTGTTTTGTAGGGAGAGGCTGGGATTTTCCTGCTGCTTGTCAGTGCCTCCCTCTTTGACTAGTTTAAAAGCTTGCCAATGAAGCATTTAAACCGATTGCTCAAAAGACTTGTTCCCTTCCTGGACAGATGCAGACCATCCTACCAGTATAGGCTGGTGTCCCTCCAGGTGGAACCCCAGTCCCCAATGAAGCCAAACCCCTGTGCTCCGCACCATTTTTTCAACCATTCATTAAACTGCATGGTGCTAATTACCCTCACCTCCCCCATGCCTTTGACAGGCAGCACCTCTGAGAAGGATACTGTGTGTGCTACTTGTCTTAGGCCCCTCCCCAACTCTGCAATGGCCTCCTGCACTGCTCTAATCTCATGATGAGCCAAGTCATTTGTCCCTAGGTGGACAATTATGTCCAGCTCAGACTACCTTGCAGCTGTTCTCGTGATCCTGAGGATGCGCTTCCTGTCCCTCCAAGCCATGGCACCAGGCAGGCACCTTACTTCAGTTTTCCCAGCTCCCCCCAGTTCTAGACCCCTAATAATTGAGTCCCCCACCAGGAGCTGCTTCCTTTCCCTGTGGTGTCCTCTGCCTCCTTCCTGTGGGCCTCCCTTGTGACAGTTGTCATCAGTCTTCTCTGCGGGTGCATCCATAGGGGAGCTATGCTCCCCCAGAATGGTGTATGGATTGTGGAGTGGAACAATTGACTGGGTGTGCCTTTGTTCCACCATCCTCACCCTCCCTGAGCCCACTGTGGTCCAACTGCTGTGCTTTCTTCGCAAGAGTGAGGGTGGGGAAGGTGGGGGTGGCAGTGGGATGACAAAGGTGAGGGGGTGGGGCAGCTGCTAACTAGGGGTGCTAGCTGCACACTTGAGCAGACTTAGCTAGACTGCATGGTCTGTTTCTGCTGGCACATTCATATGTTTGTAAAAACATGTTCTAGGGACGTGGATATGATGTTCTATCCACACTAACTGGCAATGTCCTTTCCCTTTAAGATGATCCTGGAAAGTCTTCTAGCTGGCTCCTCCCACCCACCTGGGTGGTAACTCCATCGGCTCTGCCTCATGATGCCAGATATTCCTTTCCGTTGGAGGAAGCAGGTTCCCTCCTTACCGCTCCCATGTTGAGTAGGCCCTAACACTTAAATCTTTGGATTTACTTCCTAAAACATAAAACTCTAACGAGTTTCTTTTTCAGCTCGATCTTTGATCGAGACCATCATGAACAATAAGCCTGTTCCCAGGTTCTGCTGGTGCCCTTGAGGGCAGAATATGTCCAGGACCGGCCCGCATGCCACGTGCGTCTACTGCCTGTGGCACGACCATGATCCCCAGGCCTGCAACCTTTGTCATTCTTTTCATCCGAATGTCCTGGAGGACAATCTCACCCCGACTTAAACTGGGCTGCCTGTTGCTTCGGAACCCGCCAGTCAAATCCAAGGATGCCCGTTGGGTGGTGGCTGCAGGGTCCACTGAACAGCTTCCGGCGTTTGAGGAGGTGGCTGCCCAGTCCGCAGCTTGCTCCTCTTCGGCTTCTTTCTTTGTGCCGCTCCAGCTGGGCTCGACTTTCAGGGGGTCCTTCAAGGAATTGTGTCAGTCCCTGCCGACCCTCAGTCAGAGACCTTCTGGACATAAGTCTAAATCCAAAAACAAGTCCCCCCTCCAAAAAAAAGGACTCACCGTCATTTGTGAGATCTGGAACGCTCTTGGTCAAGAGACTCTGATTCCTGCGCTTCTCCGGATTTGACTTCAGTCGAATCCTTGGCCTAGGCCGCCGGCTCCACAGTAACCCCATTGGGCCAGTTGGCTGAGACACTGGTTGAGGTCCTGCCCGAGATTTTTCTTGAACCGACCAACCAGTTGTCGACTAAAGAGGCCGACACTTCCTTCTCCAGGACTTTGGTCCTGACTCAGACCATTGGAGGGACAGATCAGTCCACTGACCCACTGCCTCTGGTCGATGACCAAGACCCAGAGGAGCCTCAGCGCTCGCCGACTCCCGCCAAGCCCCGCTGTCGCCCCCCCAGCAGTCTCAGTCTTCCTCCCGTGGGTCGAGCCGGTCCTGTCGACACCGGTGCTCCTGCTCTCGGTACCACAGGAAGCGGCACCACCACTACTCTTCATCTTCGTCCTCCTCGGGTGAGGCTTCGGCGCAGATTGTGTCAATGCTATGAGGACTTGATGTGGCAACAGTTGGTGCTGACCAGTGTCAATCTGACTCCGGGTCCTACTCCAGCCATTACTGGCTGTTGCCCGAAAGGCCGACGCCATCTCCATCGATGGCTCTGTTGACCCTTGCGTCTCTGCCGATAGTGGTGGAACCGCTGCCTAAACTGCCACCAACCAGCACTCTGACTAAGGAGCTTCGGCCATCTAAGGAGCTTCCCCATTAGTTGTTGGTCACCTTTACACCTTTCCTCCGCTTCTGAGCAAAGGGAACCCTCAACATGTTCTAGGCCTTGCCATTCGGCCTCTCCTCAGCCCCCAGGGTCATCACCAAGTGCATTGCAGTGGTGGCAGCTTACCTGAGGCGCCGAGGGGTCCAGGTTTACCTCTACCTGGATGACTGGCTGATCGCAAGTCCCTCCAGGCAAGAGGTGGAGCGATCCAGGGATCTGGCCCTCCAGACCTGTGTCTCCCTTGGCCTCTTGGTCAATTAGGCCAAGTCGGGACTCGTGCCTTCGCAGGTGATCAACTTTTTCGGGGTGGAGCTTAACTCTTGCAGAGCCAGAGCCCGGCTCCCGGTGGACAGGGCAGAAGCCCTCTTTTCCTGTGCCTGATCATTTCATACTGGTCAAATGCTCCCTGCCGGGACTTCCTGCACTTGCTGGGCTACCTGGCGGCCTCCACCAGCATGGTACAGTGGGCCTGCTGGAGAATGCACTCCTTGCAGTGGGAGCTCGCCAGACAGTGTTCTCAGTGCAAGGGTCACTTCAACCAGCTGGTCACTGTGATGCAGAGGATGTGACACGCCATTAAGTGGTGGTTAGTCACAGTGCATCTGCAGGAAGGGATCCTATTTGTTCACCCAGAGCCGATGGCCATCGTGACAACCGATGCCTCTCTCATGGGCTGGGGTGCCCACCTGGGGGAACACAGAATCCACAGGCTCTGGACCCCTGAGGAGTCCCAATGCCACTTCAACCTTCTGGAGCTCTGGGCAGTTCGGCTAGCGCTGACTGCATTCGCTCAGCATATTCTGAGTCAGGTGGTCCAGGTTCAGATGGACAACACCACAACCATGTAGTACCTCAACAAACAGGGTGGAATGCACTCCCTGCAATTGTGCAGGAAAGCTGTCTGTGTCTGGACCCTTGTGTGCAGCCTGGAGGCGAATCTCCAGCGATTCACGTGGCAGAATCAGCTGGTGGACACCCTCAGCCAAGTGGGCAAGGCGTTGTAAGAGTGGTCTCTCCACCCAGAGGTAGTTCACAGTTTGTTCTCCCAGTGGGGCACGCATCAGGGGGACCTGTTTGCCTCTAGGGAAGGCACAAAGCTGAAGCTGTTTTGTGCTTGCTCCCTTCAGCAGGGAACACTGCAGGGAGATGCCTTCTTGAGGCCCTGGACCCTAGGCCTCTTCTATGCCTTCCCTCTGCTTCCCTTGATCCACAAGGTGCTCCTCAAGGCCAAGAGGGGGCAAGGCACAGGTGATCCTCGTGGCTCCAGACTGGCCCCGCCAATTCTGGTACCCTGATCTCCTCAACCTCAGCAGCAGGCTCCTGAGGTATCTTTCCTTATGCTTGGACCTGCTTTCCATCAATCATGGGATAGTAGGGGGAAGGAGGATTATGTCAGTTCAGATCACGGGCAGTAGCAGGAGCTAAGCAAGATGCCGGACTCAGCGGCAGCAAGACGGTCTAATGGCGCTCCGTTTGAAATCAATCTAGAAATAGCGTTACTGTTTTTGCTTAAATTGCTTTGAATTTATCCGAAATGAATGAAAAATAGTTAGTCTAGATATTTCAGTATGTCTAGAAATGTTCGGCGCACAAAAGATTACTGGAAGCAGCAAACGACTAAACGGAAGAAGGTGAAGCGTAACATTGACTCAAACTTACCACAGAAAGCAGAGGAACAGCATATGCAAGAGCAGGTATCCCCCAATATTGCTCTCTCTGTGGTAAGTCAGAACCTGATTTCCCCCCTCCCAAAAATGCTGGATACAGGTAAAATTTTCTCTTTCTTTAAAAAAAAAACAAATAAAAACCGCTGTCATTTGGAAGTATAATGCCACCAAAGATAAATGCAGCTCATCAGTCAGAAGCTGATACTTCAATACCTGATATGATTACCACTGAATCCCCAAATGGTGACTTTAATAAAGTGATCCCTTTTGTTATTGAGTAAGGGCAGGAGGTGTCTGACCAAGAGATTGCGGGGGGAGGGGGGCTTGGAGGCTACCTTACCTCTTAGAAGGGAATCAATAATGGAATATGTATTGGCATCGGATACCCAACAAAATTCTGGTCCTTTGAATAATAAGTTAGAACAGACTGAAATTCAAAACACCGGTGAATCCTGAGGGGACATTTTGCAGTTGCTGACAGCATTTAGGTCAGAAATGAAAGGCTCAATTAGTGATAGTAAGGAATCAGTGAAGGGAGTAACTGATTCTATTGGCATATTATCTGAACAAATGGAATCCCTCACCATTAGAACGGGAGAGCTGGAAACCAGAGTTTCAAAAATAGAGGACGGGTCTTCTAGTATAACTAAAACACTGTTACAACATGAGAAACAGATTTTAAATCTGCAACAAAAACTGGCAGAGCTGGAAGGCTGCTTGCGTAGGGCCAATTTAAGAATCTGTGGGCTTCCTGAGGGATCTGAGGGAACAGAAAATCCTGTGAATTTTTTGGAAAAAATGATTACAGTCACAATGGGCTGCTCTTATCCAGACCAGAAAATTATTCTGGATCGGGCCCACAGAGGAGGCGGTAGGTTTGCGTCAGTTAATCATAATTACCCAGACCTATTCTTGTTAAGCCTCGTAATTAACAAGATACGAGGCAATTCTACAAAAACCAAGGGTGGAAAAGGGCCTGAAATTCCAGGATATCTCTTTGCATGTTTATCCAGATCTTTCTACAGAGATGGTGAGCAAGAGAAAGTTGTTTAACCCAGTTAAAAAAAAATATTACATGAGTCTGGAGTTAAATTTTCAATGCAATACCCGGCCAAAATTTGATTTGTAGTGAAGGGGAGATTATTGACTTTTGATGAGGCTGATGATGCTTTAGAGATGAATGAAGAACATTATGGCTGTCATTCCCTGGTAGCTGCACTGAAAACCCAATGAGTGCACTCCTATCAGACAATTTTGTCAGAGAAAAATGATAAATAATTAAGACATATGCAATCCGATGCTGCGAGCTGAAGGGGGGAAATGTAGTAACTCCTTTTTTAGGCTGCTTAGCAACAAATTGATGATATAGACCTCTTGCTCTGAGTCTTTTTGGCAATAGAGATGATAAGCAATATCATCTCTGCTAATGATGGGGAGGGGGTGATTTAGTTTAATTGATTTAATTGGCATATTTTTAAATAAGGGTGGGTATTTGGGTTTTTTGAATTGGCGTAGTTTAAAGGAAAGGATCCAAGATTCTATATGTAGTTACATTAAGAGAAATATAAATGAAAGGTTCTATGTAAGAAAAAAAGAAGTTATGGAAAGATGGTAGCTAAAATAAGAATCGCAACGTGCAATGTTAAGGGGCTGCGTAATAAAGTTAAAATTAATAAGATTTTAAGGTATTTAAAAAGCAATCACATTAATTGTATTTTTATGCAAGAAACATCTTCAGGAGAATGACTATCTTTGGTTTCAAAAATGTTGGGGACCAGGTGCATATTCAGAGCTTAACTGGGTGTCATGTGGGGTTGCTATTTTTTTTAATAAAAAAACGTTTTTTTTCCTTCTCCATTAATAAAGTTCATTCGGATACAAATGGTAGATATATTATTATGGAAGTAGTATTAGAGGGGACATTATTCACATTTGCTTCTATTTACAGACCAAACATTAATACACCCTCCTTTTTTACAGATTTGTTTTTGCACTTAGCATCATGTAGTACCCCTTACATTATAGGGGAAGATTTTAGTATCACTTTAAGAAAACAGGACAGAACTTCTTCTTCTCATTCAGTGTTTTACTCATCAATTAAGGTTATTAAAAACTTTATGAGGGATTTAAGATTGTCTGCTCCTTGGATAGCAGCAAAACATAATGTGAGAAGGTTTTCTTTTTTTTCCTTCAAGCCAGCATATGTACTCTAGAATAGATTTATTTTTGATTTCAGAAACATTGCTATATACATTGTTTAAAATTGATTACCCTGGTATAATTATATTGGACCATTCACCATACATAATGGATTCACAGTGTTTTGGCAATAGGAGAATCAATTACACCTGGAAGATGGACATCACATTATTAAAAGAGGAGGAGACCTTTTCTTCCTTTCAGAATGAGATGAGGTTCTTTTGTCAGGTGAATAAAGAAAAAGAAGTTACTGTAGGTATGATTTGGGAATCTTTTAAAATCTGGGTTAGAAGTACGTTACAACAAATTAAAAATAGAAGGAAAAAATGCAGGCAAGAACAAGAAAGACCGCTACAAAATGATATACAGGTGTTAGAACAAATTTAGATTTCAAATGATGATGCAGAAATATATAATAAGATCATTAAGAAAAGAGCAGAATTAAATAAGCTGTTAACAGATAAAGCAGAAAATAAAAATCTGAGAATAAGGTCCAATTATTATATCCCTTCAGATAAACCTTTAAAATTAATGCCTTGGCAACTAAAAAAGAATCAGGAAAAAATAACATCAATCAAATAAAAAATTATGCTTGTAATGTATTCAGGGACCCTTTTTTAATTAGTAAAATCTTTTTTGAGTATTATCAAAAATGATTTATATCCGAGTTTGATCAAAATCAGGAGGGAATGGAGGTATTTCTCCATAATTTGCAAATTAAGCAAATCACTGAAAAGGCTAGGGACGCTCTTGATAAACCCATAACTCAGGATGAGATTTCTAATGCAATAGACAGCCTGCCCACAGGGAAAATGTTGGGCCCAGGTGGGATGCAAATTGACTTTTGTAACAAATTTAAATTGTTTTTGGTCCCAATTCTGAGTAGATTATTTGATGCTTTTGGTGAAACTCTGACTATGCCCCTCTCATTTAAAAAGGCCATTGTTATTTCATAAATAAGGGAAAGACCCAATGTTGTGTGGATCATATAGACCTATATCTTTATTGAATGCCGATTGCAACATTTTTGCTAAGGTTTTGTCATTGAGGTTGAAGGGGACACTCCCATCACTCACTGAACCTGATCAGAATGGTTTCATCAAAGGAAGAAAGATTAGTGATAATCTACGTAGAACTATAAATATTATTGCGAACAACACACATCAAGATGGAATATTGCTCGCAGTTGATGCCGAGAAGGCTTTTGATCGGGTGGAATGGGTTTTTATATTTACACTTCCTGAAAAGGTGAATTTTGGTAATCAATTTCTGAGCTGGATTAAACTGTTATATTCAGCTCCGGAAGCTAATATTAGAATAAATAATGTTTTATCCTAAACTATTTTCTTGTAAAGAGGAATGAGGCAGGGGTGTCCTCTCTCCCCTCTGTTATTTGCCTTAGCTATCAAACCACTCGCTATTGCAATCAGGCAAAACAGAAACATATCAGGAATACAGATTAATAATACCATTCATAAAATGAGTCTGTACGCGGATGATGGTTTACTGTATCTAACTGACCTCTCAGACTCAATTAAAGAATTCATTAGACTGGTCACCATATATGGGATGTTTTTGGGGAATAAAATAAACTGGCAGAGAACTTTATTAATGAAATTAGATGATATTTATCATTTAAATATACCAGAAATTGGTGTAGAAGATCAAACTGACTCTAGTAAATACTTGGGTATTAATTTAACTAATAAATATAATCAATTATATCGAGCCAACTGTTCAGACTTACTTAATGAATTTTGTTTTTCAACTGTTTTTCTAGCCCCTGGAGCTGGAACTCTCTCGGGCCTCACCTCTGGCCAGTGCTGCTCTACTGCCCACTGTGAGTCTCACCATCCTCAAGGACGTTATTGTTCCTCCCCAAGCCCCCTGGAGGACATAGGGCCTGAGGAGATGGAAGAGGCAGTGGAGGGGCTCCAGTGTTGGACGTGTGGCAGCATGGTTCGGGGTGGGCTGTTGTCTGTCTGGCCCAGAGGGGTTTTTCCCCTGTGGTGTTTATGCCTCCCCATCATGGGACATGCAATGCCATCCCAGCCTGAAACGTGGGTACTCCCAACCACATCTGGAGGACAGCCACCTGATGTCTACCCCTTCGCTAAGCCCTATGTGTGTAGCAGTGCCTCTGGTCTCCACCAGGGGCCACTGCCACACCGGGCTACCCCTTGATCCCTCCCTGAGAGAGAAGAGCAGTCCTACGGATGCTCGATCCACTCTCTCCTGCCAACCCCCGGTGGACTGAGCTTGTTTCCGAACCCGGGTCACCGGCATAGCACGAGGTGTGGCGTCCAGTGCCTCAGCACCACTGGGCCAGATACTTATTGAATTTAAGTCGGACTTAGACAGTTGGACTCACCTTTCATTAAATTTGATTGGAAGAATAAATGTGATTAGGATGAAAATTCTCCCAAAGTTATTGTATAAATTTCAAGCTATACCTATTATGATCCCTAACATCTTCTTTGAAAATTTAAGGAAGATTGTTACAAATTATATATGGAATAAAAAAATACAAAAAACAAGAATTTCATATCAAAAACATATTCTTCCTAGGGATAAAGGCGGATTCAAACAACATGAAGTCTTGCTGTGTTCTGACAATTGCAGTTAGTCCCAGCCTTTAAACTGCCCCGGAGAACAAAGGGTTAACTTTCTATGCAGAGCATAGAATGCTGAGCTCGAGCTCGGTTGAGGTCTCTGTCTGCAGCCCTTTGAAATCCAACCATCAGAGTCTTTACTCTGCCTCACTGAACAGTCGCTCCAGAGATTTCTCCTTCAGCTCGGTTCAAAAAGTTGGTTAAAGTGTCGGTTTTAAGCCGAATTTGCTCCGCTTAGTCAGTTCAGCCTCTGTCTGCGGTACCGTGAGTACTAGATAGGTTTTACCTATTTCTGTGTGGAAATTGTAAGCTTGTTTGATCAGTTTGGCTGAATTTCTGTCTTTTACTTTAGAGTGTGGTTACCGGTCCTTATCGGTTCTGAAAAAAAACTTGTTTTAAACTGTTTTTTCCAACACCTGTGACACTGTTAGGAACTGATAAGGGAGTCTTGCCTGGTGGTTGCCATAAAAAGGGTAAGTTTGGTTAGGTTGGCCATGTCTGAGAAACCCAAGAAGAAAACCGGGCCCACTGGGTTTCAACACTTCAAGTGAGTGTGGGGAGGTCTTTGCTAAGGCTGATCCCCTCACCACCTCTGTTTACTGTCTGTGGTTTGAACACCTTGATACAGACTACCAAATTTGTAAAAATTTTCCTAAATCTACCCTTGAAAAGTGATTAGGTAGACTCTGCGGGAAAGAAGGCCAAAGGGGTCCCCTGACAGGATAGCCCAGCCGGTTGGTTCCGACCGAACGGAAGGGTGCCCTCTGACCAGGGTGATACTTCTTCAGGCAAAGAGAGAGCCAATCCTGAGGGTCGGTTCCTACAAAAGGAAACACAAAGAGAAATCGATCGGTTCAGATCCAGAGGTTCATGTTCCGACACATGAAGAAAGCCAGAGCGATTTGGATTGTGGAATCGCTTTGCCCGGTTCTGACCAATCCGGCACCATTTGGCAGGGGCTCGGTTCGGTCAGTTCCCCCAGTTCAAGATTTTACTCCTGAAGATTTTTATGAACTGGAATTTGAGGAGGAGGGGGAGTTCAAGGATGATGGTGATGATGGTGAAAGTCTGGATGTGCCTGTGGAACCGGACATCTCCCAAGTCATACCTTCTGGTGTTTCCCCTCCTAGGCTTTCTGAGTCCCTTCCCCACTTTCTGTTTTACAGAAAGGTAGCTGAAACCCTCTAGCTTCCTATGGAGGATAAAGAGGAGCAAGAGGAGCCTGATTATGTAGAAATGATGGACATCCCAGAGTCCAGGAGACTGTCTATTCCCCTCCACAAATACTTTGGGAAGCAGACACTCAAAATCTTAGTCTCCCAATACTGTACCTCCTGTTGACAGAAGAATGGACAAGAGCTATACATTATCAGGCTCAGATACAGAGTTTTTATACCAGCAATGCAGTCATGTTGGGGTAGTGCAGGCTGCTGCCTGTGACAAGGCAAATATTCCCTTCGCTTCACACCCCCCAGACAAAGACTCCAGGAAGACTGATGCCATGGCAAAAAAGCAGTACATGGCATCTTCCTTGGGACACAGGCAGGTGTACTATATGGTCTATACAGCCAGGTACCAGAAGTCCAGGTGGGACACTGTACTGGCACTGACTAAACAGGCCTCCCCCCAGCTTGCCAAGGAGCTGGAGGAGGTGGCAGTAGATGGGATTGAGGCATCAAAAGTACAGTTTCATGCTGTTGTGGACTCCAAAGATGTGTCATCAACAGTCATGGCTACATCTGTGGCTCTTCGGAGAATGGCTTGGCTCAGCTGTACTAGCCTCTCACAGGTCACCCAGGCTAAGGCCATGAATTTTCCTGTGATGGGTAATTCTCTGTTTGGGGAGCAGACAGAGAATTACATGAAGAAAATGGATGAGTACAGGACCACTTATAGGAGTGCTCAGGCCAAGGAGAGACAGGCAGCTCCTTAAAGGCAGCAGTCTAGGGGCAGGGGCAGGCCTTTTCATAGGCCTTTTTACCAAGCACAGGCCTCTTCTCCCTTTTCACAGAGGGGGTTCGTCAGAGGAAGAGGCAGAAGAGGAATGAGCAGGGCTGCATCCACTCCTCAGCTTAAGGCCCCTGCCAAGCAGACACCCTGATGGGCCTGCCCGGGTCGACTCTCCTATTTCAGTAGGGGGCAGGCTGGCTTTCTTTGTCCAGGACTGGATGTCTATTACCTCAGACAAGTGGGTCCTGGAAGTAGTAAGCCAGGGACTGTTTCTCAGCTTCAAAAAATTTCTGAAGATGAGAGCTAGATCTTTTCCACCTGCAGGTCTCTCAGAAATCCTTGCCCTAGAGGCAGTGGTTTCATCTCTTCTGGCCTTAACAGCCAAAGAGAGAGTTCCTATCCTACACAGGGGCAAAGGTCTGTACTCCAGGTACTTCCTTACCCCAAAAAAGACAGGGGAATGGCGACCCATCCTAGACCTAAGATACCTGAGCAAACATCTTTTAAAACCAAAGTTCAAGATGGTAACTCTGGGAATAATTCTTCTTTCTCTAAGGCCAGGAGACTGGCTAGCCTCCCTGGACCTCAAAGATGCCTATTTTCACATTCCCATCAGGTGCTCCCACAGATAGTACCTCAGGTTCGAGTTGCCCTCAGGCCGCTATCAGTTCAAAGCAATGCCCTTGGGCCTAACATCAGCCCCAAGGGTTTTCTGCAAGTGCCTGGCAGTAGTCGCGTCTTCTAAGAAGACAAAGATTGCTTCCATATCTGGACGACTGGCTCATAGTGGGCCAGTCTCCAGACCAAGTCAAGTCAGACCTGCAAGTGACCCAGCAAGTGCTCACTTCTCTAGGATTTCTTCTCAGCCTTCCCAAGTCAGTTCTCAAGCCAGTGCAACTCCTTACCTTTATAGGGGCGAAGCTGGATACTGTCAAAGCAATAGCCTTTCTCCCCCTGGAAAGGGCAAGAGTTCTTATAGAACTGGCTTCTTCCTTCAGCCTTCAGGTGTCCCGACCAGCAAGGCATTTCCTTCAGCTCTTGGGCCACATGGCAGCTTCTACAGCAGTGGTCCAAGGGGCAAGATTCCAGATGAGGGACATTCAGTTCCATCTGAAGGCCTTTTGGTCCCAGAGGAAGGATTCCCTTACCAAACTGATTCCAGTGACTTGGACCCTGATCCAAGCCCTTCAATGGTGGCAGGATCAGGACAATTTAAGGCAAGGGGTCCCATTTGTCATTCAGTCTCATTCAGTGGTCCTTACCATGGATGCTTCCCTTCTGGGCTGGGGAGCCCATCTGGGGGTCCTCACCACCCAGGGACTGTGGTCCCCTCAGGAATCCCTTCTCCATATCAATCTCTTAGAACTCAGGGCAGTTTTTCTGACCCTGCAAGCTTTCTCTCAGTCAGTTCAGAACAAGGTGGTTCCGGTCAGAATAGACAACACCACGATGTGGTACATCAGCAAGCAGGGAGGCACTCGGTCTGTGTCCTTGTGCACAGAAGCCATGAAGTTGTGGTCCCTGGCTTATTCCCTACAAACCTCTCTGATAGCAGTCCATCTTCCAGGGAAGGACAATGTGCTAGCAGATGCACTGAGCAGGATCTCACAGGGCCATCACGAATGGTCCCTGGACTCTTTGGTGTTGAAGGTGATTTTTTCAAGGTGGGGCACTCCAGAGGTAGATCTCTTTGCAGCCCCAGACAATCACCAATGTCCTGTCTTTTGTTGCAGACCCCCAGTCTTGGGCTCATTCCCTCCGGATGCTCTGGTTCTGAACTGGGAAGGGAAATTTCTGTATGCCTTTCCTCCCTTTCCTCTGCTGTTCAAAGTTTTAGTCAAGATAAGGTCACAACCTTGCAAAGTGATTCTGATTGGTCCGGACTGGGCCAGACAGCCTTGGTACCCCCATTGCTGTCCCTAGCAGTCCATCTTCCCCTGTCTCTTCCCAGGAATTACAACCTGTTAACCTCTTCTCAGGGAGGATTTGGTACCCCTATCTTCAGTCTCTCAATCTCAAGGCTTGGCTCTTTAAGAGTTAGAGTATGCAGATTTGCATCTGTCTCAGGGGGTTCTGGATATTCTCAATGCCTCTTGAAAGCCCACCACTAGAGAGACCTATAACTCCAAATGGAAGAGATTCAGCATTTGGTGTTCCAAGAAACATATTTCCCCAGGCACTGCTGAATTGCCTACAGTTCTAGATTATATGGTCCATTTGGACCTATGCATCAAACCTGTATATTGTGCTTACTATTGTTGCTTGTATCAAATCTGTTTCATGTGCATTACTGTTACCTTGTACTCTACTGTCACCCTGCGCCATGTGTTATGGCCCGGGTCGTGCCTGAAAACGGTCCCTGGGATCAGTGCACGCACCTGGTTATCAAAGTCATAAATAAATAAATAAATTTGAATTGCTTAGGCCTCAAACCAGCTACTCAAGGTGCACTTGTCAGCTGTTTCTGCTTTTCTGTCAGTGGGGAAGTCTTCCTCACTGTCATCTCATCCTGTGCTTTGTACATTTTTTTAAGGGATTGCTTCATATCAGTCCTCCCTTTAGAGACCCTGCCCCTGCTTGGGACTTAAATGTTTGCATTTCTCAACTTATGCAACCTCCCTTTGAACCTATATCCTCAGCACAGCTTAAGTACTTGACTTGGAAAACTGTGTTTTTAGTAGCCATTATCTCTGCCAGATGTATCAGTGAATTGCAAGCCCTGTCAGTGGAGCCTGATTTCATCTCTTTCCATAGAGATAAAGTGGTCCTAAGAACTAACAGGAAGTTTTTGCCTAAGGTGGTTTCAGATTTCCACCTTAATCAGTCTATGTCTCTCTGTTTTCTTCACTGACCATTCCTCCTCTGGAGAGAGGAGGCTGCACAGCTGGATGTTAAAGGGCCCTCAGCTACTACATAGAGCGCACCAAGGGTCACAGGTTTGATTCCCTCCAGTTGTTCCTCACTTATGGAGAAGTGAGAAAGGGCAAACCTGCCACCAAGAAAACTGTTGCCAGGTGGACTGTGTCTTGTATACAATTCTGCTATGAGAAACTAGGAAAGATTCCACCCTCAGGCCTGAGGGCTCACTCCACCAGAGGTACAGCTGCTTCCCTGGCTGCTGCTAGGGATATTCCTCTCTTAGAAATGTGTCAAGCAGCCACCTGGAAAACAGTCCATACCTTTACCAAGCATTACTCTCTGGATATCCAGGCTAGGAGTGATGCTTCATTTGGCACAGCAGTACTTCAGAGCCTATTCCCAAAGTAGGTTCTGTCCCTCCTCCATGGAGGTACTGCTTGGTTGTCTGCAATAGTCAGAATACAGCAAGACTACATGTTGTTTGAAGAAAAAAATTACTCACCTTAGTATTTATGTTTCTTCTAATGGAGTCTTGCTGTTTTCTGACCTCCCTTCCTGCCTCCCCTCTCAGAACCTATTTTGGGAGGTGGGTGGGCAGCTGCAGTGTTGTACCTCAGGGGTGCTTCTTTTACACCCTCCTCTTTTTGTTTGGGAGTTTATTTTATTATTATTCTTATTTGGATTGGTTTTTGGTTGTGGGTTTCCTGACTTGAGTCTTCCTTGGGAATTCAAAACTCTTGTTGCCAGTTGACTAGTAAAAATGTTACAATTTCCACATAGGATAGTTAGTGAGTTTTTTGCTCGTAAGAATCTGACAGTTGGATTTCAAAGGGCTGCAGACAGAGACCTCAACTGAGCTCGAGCTCAGCATTCTATGCTCTGCATAGAAAGTTAACTCTTTGTTCTCCGGGGCAGTTTAAAGGCTGGGGCTAACTGCAATAGTCAGAATACAGCAAGACTCCATTAGAAGAAACATAATTACTAAGGTGAGTAATTTTTTCTTAGCTCTCCAGGATTTTAAAAATTATTACTATGTGGTTCAAATAAATGAAGTCTGGTATTGGTTAAGAGATGAAGAATGTTATTCTTTATCTGCTAGAATGGAACAAGAAATGCAAGGGGGCTGGTTATTAAGCCAACTACTTTTTTCAGGGTATTATAATAGTAAGATGACTTGGAAAATAATCAATCTGCTTATGCAAACAACAATAAAATGTTGGATAGAACTGCATAAATTATTGCATATTAAAATTCCTATTACTAAATACTCACCATATATAATAATCATTTCATCCCTTCAGTTAACGATCGTTCCTTTAAACTATGGAATGAGAGGGGCATATGTGAATTTCGCCAAATTTTTAGGAACAGTATATTATTACCTTTTTCAGAAATACAAGAGCAGCATAATATTCCTGCCTTTCATTATTTTAAGTATCTTCAAATAAAAAATTTCATTTAGATGAACGACAACTTGTTTCTTCTCGGAAACACGACAGTTGTACAAATGATGGAAATTAGCCCTAATAAAAAGCTTACAACTTAAATTTATGACATCCTCATTAATAGTGTGTGAATAAATGATAATATATAGCTATTAAAAGAAAAATGGACAAATGATTTTGGAATTGAGATTTTGAATAACCTGTGGGATAAAATAGTGGCCTTTCCTATGGCTAATATCAGATCCAGTAAATTGCAGCAAATTCACTTTAACACTCTCCATAGCACTTAGTTTACTCTGTATAAGCTGCAAAAAAATCAATAAAGTAATCTCTCCTAACTGCCCTAGGTGTGTTTGTACTTCTGGCACATTAATCCATATGTTACATAACTGCCCTTGCCTCTCCAACTTTTGATTTAAAATTTATGCCTTTCTTAATAAGGCATTAAATCTTAATATATAGATAGAGCAAATGTTGGGTCTTTTGACCCTGCCTGGACAAAATATCTTTCTAGAAGTACATCAACAAACTCTTTTTTTCTATTTCCATGACACTGGCTAAAAAATGCATTCTTTTAAAATGGAAGGATTCAGCTCCTCCACTTTTTAATACCTGGTTGAACTTTCTGATAGATGCTATGAAGTTGGAAACAGTATATTACTTAAAAAATGAGTATACTACATCTTTAGAAAATATTTGGGCTCTGTTATATACTGAAATTAAAAACTGAATCAAGTAAACCAATCTAATATATTTATGCACAATAACGTATAGGAAATATGGAAACTTGGACCCAAAAGATAGGTGGGATATGATGATGGATGTAGAGGGGACTATCTTAACAGCATAATGTCTTGGATGAAACTTTCTCTCATATTTCTGATGTGAACCCTCCAAAAGAAAAAAAAAAAGGAAAAAAAAATCAGGGGAAGGTACTCCACCCAGACCTTCAGTCCCTGCACCTGACAGCCTGGTTCCTGAGTGGCTAGAGTTCCAGGCTTTCCGGTCTCTCCGAAGCTGTCTTCACTGTTGTGGAGACCTCTCAGAAGGAGTTGACTAGGAAGTGCCATGCCTTCAAGTGGAAGAGATTCTCCATTTGGTGTCAGGCAAGGGGATGGACCCTTTGCCCTGTCCAGTGGCTAGCATTCTAGATTATCTTTGGTTCCTGTCTCAGTCGGGCCTTCGGTCGATGACCCTTAAGGTGCACCTGGCAACCATCTCTGCTTACTGGACAATGGCTGGTCAGCAGTTGGTGATGCAGAAAAAAATGATCTGGTACTTCTTCAAGGATATTGACCACATTTCCCCTCTAGTGTGTGAACCACCACCACCATGGGACTTGTTGCTGGTTTTGGCAAAGCTCATAGGCAAGCCATTCGAACCAATGCACAGGTGTGATATCTCTCTTCTGTCATGGAAGACCAACTTCTTGATGGCTGTCGTCATCCAGAAGGATCAGTGAGCTCCAGGCACTTTCGCTGGAGTCTTCTTACCTGGTCTTCCACAAGGACAAGGTTTTCCTGCACCCCAGCCCAAAGTTCCTCCCAAAGGTTGTGTCAGAGTTTCAACTTAACAAGGTGATTAATCTCTCAGTGTACTTCACCATTCACACCCCGGAGGCTAAGCACAGGCTCCATACTCTGAACCTGAGGCGAGCGCTCACTTATTGTAAACAGTGCATGGCTGGAGTTTGGGGAGAGGTTCGCCAGCTGTTTGTCACCTATGCTGAAGCTGCATCTGATAGACCTGCAGCCAAGCAGATGATTGGCAAGTGGATCACATCCTGCATTGATCTCTGCTATAGATTTGTGGGTAGGGAGCCTCCCAGAAGGCTAAGGGCTCATTCCACCCACCATACCGCTGCATCGATGGCTGATTCAAGGGATGCCCCTATCCAGAAAATCTGCAGGGCTGCTACCTAGAGGTCAGCACGCATCTTCATTTCCCATTACCACATTGACTGTGAGTCACACCGGGATGCTGATTTTGGGGCCTCTGTTCTCCAATCCCTGTTTCCTAAATAGGGAGTGTATGCCTTGCCTCCCTCCTCCCAGAGAACTTCTAGGAGTCTGCCAGTTAGTGTGGCTAGAACATCTTATCCACATCCTAGAAAAACAGGTTACCCACCTGTAACAGTAGATCTTGTATGGAATGGTCTCTTGCAGTAGGTCATTACTTCTGGGAGGTTCCAGCATTTGGCACTATTACATGGCAGCTTCTTCCAGCAGTCTCTCTACCAGGGACCACCCAAACGACATCACTTCCTGGCTCTGCATATAAGAGTGGGTGGTCCCTAGTGTTCTCCGTTCATTTTCCCACTGGCTTCAGCTCGCACAGCAGCTAGCTCAATATTCTGTGTAAGCAGTTATCGACGAGAACTGAACTTTTACAGCCTGAGGTTGCCTGGGCTTCACACATGGCACCAACTCCTGTGCTTTATGCCAGAAACAAAATACAGCCTGAGGCTGCCTGGGCTTCATACACGGCACCAACTCCTGTGATTTCTGCCAGAAACAAAATACTATGTTACAAACTCAGGGGGCTTACTCCATAGGCTCCAGATCTACTGAGTTGTCTTTCAAAATAAAAGGGAGAAGGAAATAACCTTCTTTCTAAGTCCTGCCATGCCACACTTCAACGGCAACTTTAACAGAAAACTAACATCGATGGAGGAAATACCCCTGTCGATGGCAGGCATTTCTCTATCGTCAATGGGACATTTTGAATCTAGCCTCCTCATACATGGGAGTGCTTCCCCCGTCGACGGAGCATCATACATATGCTCAGTATCTATGGTCGATGGGGCTTATACTGCCAGCCTCCTGTTACATGGGAGTGCTTTCCCTGTCGATGGAGCATTACACTCAGTATCGTTGTCAACGGGGCTTATACAACCAGCCTCCTCATACATGGGAGTTCTTTCCCCATCGATGGAGCATCATACTTATGGTCGACAGGGCTTATACAGCCAGCCTCCTCATACATGGGAGTGCTTTCCCCATCGATGAGGCATATATTTAATCTTTATCCACAATGGGGTACATAACTCCAGCCTCCTCATACATGGGAGTGCTTTCCCCATTGATGGAGCATCTTCTCTATACTCTCCCATTGACGGAGACTACCATCCCATCAACGACAGCACCAAAACGACATTTATCATCGACGGGACACACTCCCCCATCGATGGAGGCTCTTGAAATGCCTCTCCCATCATTGGGACTGCCTCCCCCATTGACAGAGCACATGGATTTCACTTTCTCATTGACGGGGCTGTTTCCCCCATCAACGGTGCACATGAATTTTACTCTCTCATCAACAGAGCTAACCCTCTCTCCCGTTGACAGTGCCCATGAGTTCCACTATGGGGCTGCCTTCCTCATCGAAGGAACCTGCATTTATAACCCTCCTGTCAATAGGGAGTACCTATATCTTCGAAGGAGCATCTATTTTATGCTCCCCCATCAACGGGCCACATTGCAACATTGATGGAGCAGGTTTTTTATCATGAAATCATACCTTTAGAAGCTATTTCTCCATCAACGGAGATTGTTATTTCAACTTCCACCCCTCAGAGGCCCAAAACTTGATGACAAAGGCATCTCATTTCTTTCTGCATATACCCATGAGGACACCTCACCACAAATTATGGGGTCACATCTCATGAGAAAATGGGGCAACCCAACATATTTTAACCCCATGAATATACCACATTCATTATATGATAAAAAAAAAAAAAAACTCCTCACCAAAGCAGTGCAGGATCATATTACTAGGAGGCATGCATTCATCCTCCGTGACGCCCACTACCATCGGGTACAACAATCATGATGGGCTCACAAGCTAAACTTATTGACCTGCTACCTTACAGGTACCTAATACTGAGCATATTATTAATAAAATTTCATAATATTTGGGCTCGACCATACATTGGAGCCACATAAAACGGTAAGGCTCAACTTTCCAGGGCTACCTCACCCCCTATGATTCCATTTTACATGGATAATATTGCCCAGGTACTCTGAATACTCGGATACTGAATTATATGGACCATATGCTAAATACCAGCATAATCTGGGCATTTTATCACCTCCTTCGCCTGCAAAAGAACATCTGATGCCTATACTATGTCACAGGCATTACTATATGACATCAGGCCTAGCTCTTAATTCCTGGCCTTATACATGTTACACAACGTAAAAGGGCTAACATCCTGTCTTCAGGCAATAAACTACCTAATCCAGCAACACAGAGCATTCTGGATGACTTGCAAGCCTCAGGCAGACTACTAAAGAGGTGTTTTTTTCCCGTAAACAAAGAATAAATAACAAAGGCACATTCACTACCTCTGAGCCTACCCGGCCTTTCATTCAGACAACAGTGCCTACACCTCTATGATTTCACATATCTGAACCCCTACCCTTTAAGCGGAGACCAAATACGGGTCGCTCAGACCATCATATCACAACATTAGGAAATACTATTTCATAGAGGGAGTGGTGGAAAAGTGGAACAGACTCCCAGAAGCAGTCATTGGAGAGGAAACAGTGGAGGGATTCAAAAGGGCATGGGACAACCACAGGGGAGTGTTGGGGGGCACAGGTCCAAGCAGATAGCTGGACAAATGGGCAGACTTGGTGGGCCTTGTTCAGTCCTTTTCTGTTGTCACACTTCTATGACTCTGGATCCTGCCTGCATCATAAAGTGCCCTTTCGTGGTGGACACTGTCTCCAACCTCAACCAGGGTCTATTACAACATTAAATACAAATAACAGATGCAATTTTTAAAAAGGGAACACAAAAACCCAAATTATTCACATGACATGTGGGTCAACCCCACTACACAATCTTATATTTAATCTCTTGCCTTGGATGTTGCCGTGCAGCTCAAGCCTACCCACCATCCAGATCCCTTACTCCAATATCTGTTTACCCAACAGAATAAATAAAGGGATCACCATACCAGCTTTTCATGTAAAATACCTGAAATGTAACTATATTTTATATCCTAAATGAAACATTCTTTAATGCCATATCCTGACCCTGGACAAGACTCTCTTTATCGGTCCTATATCACTAAAGATCAACGGAATATTAAAGGACAAATAAGAGAACAGGCCCATACGTGGCCTCAACAAATCTGGCATTACAGGCTATAACACTTAACAGCCATTATGGACACATTAATACTCATATCAGACTTTAAATGTGAAGGGAGAAACCCTAAAATACCACAACCTGAAAGGTCTGCAATCCCAAGCTTAATGCTTAAGGACTCCTTTGTAAATGAGATTACTAATACAGGACAAAATAACAGAAATTTTCCTTGCTGATTTTTAACAGCTTTTAACCCCAGACTGGGTACATTTGCATCATTTATGACTACATAGCAGACATTTCTTGCTGCCTCTCTAAGGGCTACTAAGTAACAATCCTAAATGGATACATTTGTCTCATTTATGACTTTGTAAGAGTCATCTCTTTGCTGCCCTCCTGATAGCTACTAAGTAGCATATACATTCCTAAATGGATACATTTACATCATTTATAACAACTTTGCAGACATTTTTTTATGCTTCCCAGACAAGCTACAAAGTAACACTCCTAAATGGACACATTTGTATCATTTGGGTTTCCTTTAAAATCGGGCTCATATTACTACCTACGTACAAGAGCCCTATACAATTTCACCAAATTATTCGCTGAAAACCTCAGCTAATTGTCCATTTCTATCATATATATATATATGAAACTGGATAACCAGAATATTTCTCAGGGACGTATTGTACTTATAACCTCTTACTCAGACCTTTTTCACCATAAGATCTGACTTTTTCAACTTCCATATCCTGGGCTACAGGCCACTGGGACCTACCAGTCACTCCATTATATGGATGAATCCGTCACATGACTTATTACTATAATAGATACAACATACCCTGATTGGGTCTTGATCAGACTAACTCCTCAGGAGAAAATTACTAACAGCCAATTTGGCTTGTTTCACCAATGATTTTATCACCGACATTATAATGCGGTTACCTGGTACACTGTCCAATCCTTTACCAGGCAATATAACTGGGATACTGCCTTTAGACGACTACTGGTCATTTGGCCACAGTATTCTATAAGGCACAATGCCATAGCTGGTCTCCCCACTGGCATATAACTGGTTGGGAATCTCCCAGAAGTAATGACCTACTGCAAGAGACCATTCTATAGAAGATAGTATGGTTACGTAAGATCTTACCATAACAGTAGATCTTCCAGGAATGTCTCTTGCAGTAGATAGCTTCCCACCCTCCTTCCCCCTGCCAATTTTATTTTATAGGGGAAATTATAATATAAGAACTGAGGGTTGGGACTCACTGGTACCTCGGTTTCCCTCGAACCCTCACTTATGAGCTGAATCCAGCGGAGAATGGAGAGCACTAGGGACCACCCACTCTTATAGGCAGAGCCAGGAAGTGATGTCGTGTGGATGGTCCCTTGTAGAGAGACTGCTGGAAGAAGCTGCCATGTGATAGCGCCACCTGCTGGAACCTCCCAGAAGTAATGACCTACTGCAAGGGACATTCCTGGAAGATCTACTGTTATGGTAAGATCTTACGTAACCGTACTTTCTAGGAGTGGTATATGATGTTCATCCACACGGACCCACCTGACCGCCCCTGGCTTTGATGCACATGACTGCATCCAGCAGGCAAGATCTGGCGTCATGGGGCAGAGCCGAGGGAGTTAACACCTGGGTGGGTGGGAGAAGCCAGCTTGAAGACTTTCCGGCATCATCTTAAAGGGAAAGGACATTGCCAGTTAGTGTGGATGAACATCATATACCACTCCTAGAACTACTGCTACAGGTGAGTAATCTGTTTTTGCTGTCCCTCCTCTTGAAGGATGAAAGGAGCTGCCAGTGGACACAAAGTGCCCTCAACAGAGGACGTGACTAAGGCATGGCAATTCCTCCAGGCACTCCAGGTTATGGGGAATTTAATGAATATGCTTGCCCCGCCCTCCGGCTCCTGTTCCTTTTCCATTACCTGTGGAGGAGGAGGCTGAAATGAACTATGAGGAGGAGAAGGAAGAGGAGGGAGAACCCCTAGAGCCCAATGGCCCCCCCCGAACAAGAGTTTGGCTCCCCTCCTTGATCAACTACACCTTTCACTGTACTTTTGTGAGATGTATGGTTAATATCCTCAGCTCCATCTCACAAGAGATTGAGGAGGTTGAGGATGAGGTGGAATTCCTGGATATTATGGGCCTTACTCCAACAAAGGGGTTGCCACTGCCCATTCATAAATCCCTCAAGAAGGCCACCTGTAAAATCATATCAGCACCTACCTCAGCTGCTGGCATAGATAAGAAGATTGAGAGAAAGTCTCAGGTGGACAGAAAGGGTACTGAATACCTCTGTTCCCACCCTGATCATGAGTGGTGGTCCAGACTGTTGTCTTCAACAAGGCCAAGATGCTCCTTTCCTCCCAATCTCCTGAGAAAGATTCCAGGAAACTGGATAGTATGGGCAAAAACATTTATACTTCAGCTTCTCTGCTTTTAAGGCAGGCAGCATACTTGGCCTACACAGCTCAGTACCAAAAAGTCCTCTGGCACTCCATTTTGGCAGTAAGTGAAAAGGCTGCTGGTGACTTGGCACAGGAATGGCTGATGCAACAAAAACAGCCATAGTTGCCAAAAAGTACCAATTCCACATGACAGTGGACACTAAAGACACTGCATCCAGGGTCATGGCACACGCAGTGTCCTTAAAGTTTGTCTGGCTTAGAACTACCAGTCTGTCCCAGAACACACAAACCAAGGCAACTGATTTTCCTTGTGAGGGAAATTCACTGTTTGGTGACAAGATTGATACGTACATGAACAAGCATTTGTCACTGCTGAATATTTTCTTGCATGGTTTATGTGGCAGGTATGTATCGTGTTAGTTGAACTTCTGGTGAGAGGAAAAGCCTGCCTGAGCTATGTTTTGACAGCTGTCCTATTTTGGACAGCAGTTGAATACAGAAGCTTGGGTAATAAAGCTATGTTGAAAATGTAGGATGCATCGCCGGCCTGGTGGCACTGAGGGTTGAGGCGCTGGATGCCACACATTGTGCCATGCTGGCGACCCATGTTTGGGACCGAGCACAGGCCACTGGGGGTCGGCAGGGGAGGAGAAGGATTTTCTGGGGAAAGGGGTGACCAATTGTTGATGCATGCCTGGCCCCTAGTGGCAGCTAGGGGCTGGCACACCAACGCTGCAGACATTGGATCAGAGGTGGGGCAAAGATCTGATGGGTTGTGCACACAGGAGAGTGCACGGCATCGTTGCTAGCATCCTTGTACACTCCACCCCTGAAGGGGAGAAACCAGGAGGAAAAAAGCTCACAGTGGATGATGGAAGGTGTTCGCAGGTCCCACCCCAAATAGCCATGGTGCCGAGCACTGTACTGGATCTGGTCCTGGTGGGGGTGGGCCACCCCGCTGATCCAACCGGAGGGAGTAAGCCCTGGGGGTAGCTGGTCGTCATCAACTGGTAGATGTAGGGGTGAGGCTGGGGTTCCCTCCAGATAGAAAGGTCTGAGGAGCAGGAGTACAGATAATTAAAAAAAAAAATTTGGGGTGCAAATATTTAAGATTTCCACAGTTACTAGCATGCGTACCGAAATTGCAACAAGTGGCCATAACTTTGTCATTTTTTGAGTTTGCACAAGTGCGTCGATCTCCTTGAGAGAGTAGGCTTTGTCGGGTGTGACACTGTCTGTCCAATGCAGAGTGCTCTGCATGGGGCTTGACAGTATCACACCAATCCTCAGTCAGGCTGGTCCTGATGCTGTTTTGCCTGCAGTGGTCTGCACTTGAAAAGAAAAAGCCGCACTAGTCAGGAGCCGACTTTTTCCTTTCATCTGCAGGTCACCACAGAGCAAACAGCTGATTGCATCCTGACATCTCCACACTAGCTGGGAGGAGGTGCTTTCCTGCCTACCTCTTCCACGCTGTATCTCCCCCCCCAACACTGAGATGCCCACTCTCGGTGTCGGATGGGTCCCTCCCACACACACACACACACATAACCTCCGACTTCGGGGTGCCCAAGCTGCAGGTTGGCATCGAATCATGTTTTTCTGACACCAAGATGCCCACTCCCAGTGTTGGATGCACCCCCCCACATAACCTCCGACCTCGGGGTGTCCAATCCCCGGGTCGACATTGAAGCCCCCAGTATTCTGGCACACTGGGAGCACTTTCCAGTGTGCCAACATCCATATGTTCCCTGTAAAAAAAACAGAAAACAGACCCACAAAGTCTTTTTTTTGTTTTTTAAAACCTGAAAAGACAGAAAACAGTCTCTCACTGTTGCTGCTGGCCCCCTCCCTTCCCCCAACCTGCACCTTCCCTCTGCGCACCTGACTTTCCCACACCCCCTTCACCCATATTTACCTCCGAAAGTCAGGAGCAGCGATCTTCAGTGGACCGGGAACACGTCTGCACTCTTCAAAAGCTGACCGCAAGCTGAAGAAATGACAGTAAGTCCTATAATGGCAGTGAATGGGGGGGTTTCAATTTAGGTTGATATTTTAGCCGTTTTTGGGAGTTTTGGTCCCAAATTTTCAACATAGCGTTTTTGGGACCCCACCTCATGAATACAGTCACTGTCATTTCGTTTCTCTGTCTCAAAAGGTGATTTCGCGATCACTGCGTGGAATCACCTTTCGGGACCAATTAATGAATCAACAGTGCCGCTGTTCATGAGGCGGGGTCCCAAAAAGCCCTCGTTGCAAATTTGGTGAAAAAACTCCCAAAAATGACTGCGTTACGAGCGTCCATTGTGTAGTTTCCATGCATGCTCGTAAGGTCATAATTTTTTAAGATTTTCACTCCATATTTCCAACATTGCCATTTTTTTCACACCCCATTATGAACAGTACAGCGGTCATATTTTTGTATCCTTCCAAAATGCGTTATTGCATCTGTGGCACAGAATGGTGTGGTTGCTGTACGAAATCAACTTTCAGGACAGATTAACAAAATTCCAGTACCACTGTTCATGAGGGGAGGTTCCAAAAAGGCCATGTTGAGCAGTTTCTACACACACTTGTAATTTCGCCACTTTTTCATATTTTCACTCCAGATTTTCAACATTGCCATTTCTTCACACCTCCTCATGAACAGTATAGCTGTCATTTTTCACATCCTGCCCAAAATGTGTTTTCACACCTGTGGCGCCGACCTGCACACTCGCTGTGTGAAATCACCTTTTGGGATTGAGTAACAAAATGATACTGGCACTGTTCATGAGATGATGTCCCAAAAGGCCCTTGTTGAAAATTTGGAGCAAAAATACCAACAATCGCCTGGGGCGTTAGGGTTTCCAACCGTAACACCCACCCTTAAAATGCAAGACAGAGGAATATACAGAGAAACATATGGGAGGCATGTACAAGAGCAATACCAACAGCGAACTCTCGGCATTGACAAATGCTTGTTTCATATTTTGACCCTAAATGTTGAACATTGTCTTCTTATCACCCCACCTTATGAACCCTGTAGGTGACATTTTCCAAATCCGTGGGAAAACGGTATTCCACGCCGCAAGTGCGAAAACACATTGTAGGCAGGATATGAAAAGTGACAGCTGTACTGGTCATGAGGTGGTGAAATAAAAAGGTTATATTGAACATTTGGAGTGAAAATATTGAAAATGACCAAAGTTACGTGTGCTTAGAAAATTTTGAACAACCGGGTGTAACTCGGCCATTTTTGGAGTGTTTCACCAAGTTTATAACACAGTCTTTTGGGACCCCACCTCATGAAGAGTGCCACTGTCATTTCATTCACTTATCCTGAAAGGTGATTTCGCAGAGAGACCGAGCCATTCTGTGTCACAGGTGCGAAAAAACATTTCAGGCAGGATGTGAAAAATGACAGCTATACTGTTCATAAGGAGGTGCAAAAAAATGGCAATGTTGAAAATGTGGAGTGAAAATATAAAAAAACTGGCAAAGTTAAGAGCATGCGTAGAAACCGCACAGTGCACGCTTGTAATGCAGTCATTGTTTGGAGTTTTTTCACCAAGTTTGCAACATGGGGTTCTTGGTACCCCACCTCATGAACAGTGGCACTGTCGTTTCATTAATTGGTCTCGAAAGGTGATTCCAAGCAGCGACCTCAAAATCACCTTCTGGGACTGAGTAACGAAATGACAGTGACAGTGTTCACGAATTGGGGTCCCAAGAACCCTGTGTTGAAAATTTGGATCCAAAATTCCTAAAAATGGTTGAGAATTATCAACCTAAGTTAAAAACTCCATTGACTGCCATTATATGGCGCTTACCTTTTGATTCTTCAGTTTGCCATTCAGCTTTGAAGAGTGCAGACATGTCCCGGTCCTCAGAAGATGACAGTGCTGAGCTCCGGAGGTAAGTATGGGTAAGGGTGGTGGTGTGGGGAGGTGGGTGCTCAGTGGGAGGGTGGGGATGGGGAGGGAAGACTGGGAGATGACAAGGGACCATTTCTTTTACAGGTTAAAAAGGGAGAGATCGAGGATGGTTTCTTTATTTACAAGTACAAAAAAAAAATGGGGAGCTACGGGTGGGCTTCAGTGTACTACATGAGTTGGGGTGGATACATGATGCTGACACAGGATTAGGCTTGATGGCAAAGCCTTGCGAATGAAGGGTGCAGGGCAGACAGCACACAGTGGGAGCGGGAGGGTTTGATTAGGTGCCCAGGACTGGGATGGGAGCGGAGACAGTGGGAGGGTTTAATGAAAGATGCCAGGCTGGTGAGGGAAAGGAGGGTGCAGGGCGTACTGCAGCAGTGGGAGGGAGCAGGAGGGTTTGATTAGATGCCCAGGGCTGGGATGGGAGCAGGGAGGACAGCAGCATTAGGAGGCAGTGGGAGGGTTTAATGAAAGATGCTGACCCGGGGCCAGTGGCGGAATGAAGGGTGCATGCGGGGTGGACTGCAGCAGTGGGAGGGAGAGGGAGGATCTGCAGACTTGCAATGCCAGCTATGCGAATGAGAGGAATGAAGCGTACTATCTCATTAGTGCAGTTAATTTCTCTCAAGTGCGAGACGGCTCCCTGTTGTGAAATTCCGATGGCCGTCACACTCTGCTTCAGTGATCATTAGTGTGTCAAGGTCGCGCCCACTGTACAGTGCTCTGCATTGGACTCATCCCTGACACACCGCTCAAATGCCGTACTGTCCCAAGGCGTTTCTTGCGCAAGCGCAAGGAAACATAAATAGGTGGATGAATACAAGACCATCTATAAGAGCGATACTAAGAAGGAAAAGGCCTCCACTTCCAGTAGGCCTTATGGAAGGAGAGGGAGACGTAGGGGTACTTTCCCCATGCTTACATCTCCTATGACTACACCCCTCCAAGGGTTACTGTAGAGGTGGAAGGGGCACCAGGTGTGCAGTTGCTGAACCAGCCCCCAAAACTCAGGCTAAGCAAAACCCCTGACAAGTCTATACAGGTCACCCATTCATTGCCAGTAGGGTGCAGGCTGACTCTCCATTTTCAGGAGTCGACAAGGATAACCACAGACAAGTGGGTCCTGGAGATAGTGAGTCAGGGTTTGTCCCTGCAGTTCAGAAAATTCCCAAGACTGCAGAATCACAAAAGGTCCCAGCCTTACACTTGAGCAGAAAGAATTCTCTTGGAGCTGGAGGTGAAAAAAATTGCTGCAGGTAAGTGCAGTGGAGAAAGTACCTCCCTCACAATGGAGAAAGGGTCTTTACTCAAGATTCTTCCAGACTCACCAAATAAAATGTGGAGTGGTGACCCATTTAGATCCGAGATATGTGAAAAAACTTATATATATGCAAAATAAAAACTTAAAGAAAGAAAAATTCAAGATGACATCACTGGGCTCAGTGATTCTATCTCAGCAGGAAGAAGAATGGCTGGATCTGAGCGATGCCTTCTATCACACAGATAGAATTTGAATTTGATGGCAGATAAGGCCCGTGTGACCCATCCAGTCTGCCCATTTCTCCCTACCTACGCTATTACCACAGACTGTGCCCGATCTACAGCTCTTTCTCCCTCACCGCTTCTTTTCTACTATTATTCCCTTGTGCTTATCCCATGCATTCTTGAACTCCACTACTGTTTTTGCCCCCACCACCTCTGCTGGAAGGTTGTTCCAGGAATCGATCACTCTTTCTGTGAAGAAGTACTTCCTCACATCTCTCCTGAATCTACCCTCTCCAGCTTCATAGCATGTCTCCTTGTTCTTGAGCACCTTTTGTTTTGAAAAATACTCCCTCCTGTACCTTATTTACCCATGTGAGGTATTTAAAGGTCTCTGTCATATATCTATACTTCTCTGTTGCAGGGTATACCTGTTGAGGTCCTTTACTGTCTCCTTGTAGGGCTTTTGATGTGGACTCTGCACCATTTTAGTTGCCCTCCTCTGGACCGCCTCTACTCCATGTCCATTCAGGGATGTGGTCTCCAGAAATGGACGCAATACTCTAGGTGGGGTCATACCAGCAATCCATACAGAGGCAACACCACCTTCCGCTTTCTGCTAGTGGTACTCATCCCTATGAACTCCAGTATCCGACTAGCTTTCGCTACTCCCTTGCTGCACTGCCTGACCATCTTTAGTTCATCTGATATGATTACCCCAGGTCTCTGTCCTGCTTGGTGGTTGCCAATATCATGCCCCTCATTCTGTACTCTGCCCCGGGTTTCTGTGCCCTAAGTACATTATTTTGCACTTTTTTGCACTGAAACCCCGCTGCCATACCTTATAATGAAAAATCTAGAATTTTTTATACAGAAATGTGGTAATCTATTGAAATATCTTCTGAATGCAGAAAACTTGACATCTCAAACTTTATTTTTGTTTCTGTCTTTGTTTCTGCCTATTTGGGCAGACTGGATGGGCCAAGTGATCCTTGTTTGGTGTCAAATTCTATGTTTCAAACAACATGAAGTCTTGCTGTATTCTGACAATAGCAGTGAGTCCCAACCTTCGAACTGCCCCGGAGATGAAAGAGTTAACTTTCCATGCCAGGCATGGAACGCTGAGCTTGAGCTTGGTTGAGACTCTGTCTGTTGCTGTTTGAACTCAAACCGTCAGATTCTTTACTCCGCCTCACTGAACAGTCGCTCGGAGATTTCTCCTTTGCTCGGTTCAATTTGTCGGTTAAAAGTACCGCTTTTCTCGGTTTTCGACCGAATTTTAACCGCAACCTGTCGGTTCAGTCTCTGTCTGTGGTATTCGTGAGTACTAGATAGGTTTATTTTGTTTTTCTATTCTGTGTGGAACTTGTAAACAGTTCATCGGTTCGGTTTGAAACGATCAGGTTGTAGTAAAATCTTTATTTCTGCTTTAGAGTGTGGCTGCTGGTTCTTATCGGTTCTAAAAAAAACGGATTTTATTACAGTTTTTTCCACGACCTGTAACACGGTCAGGAACTGATAAAAGGGTCTTGCCTGGCAAAGGGTAAGTTTTGTTAGGACTGGCACCATGTCTGAGAAACCCAAAAGAAAAACCGGGCCCACTGGGTTTCAACACTGTAGTGTGTGTGGGAAGTCTTTGCTAAGGCTGACCCCCACACCACCTGTGTTTATTGTCTGGGGTTTGACCACCTCAATTCAGACTGCCAGATTTGTAAAAATTTTCCTGCAGCTACCCTAGAGAAGAGAGTTGGTAGGCTTAGGAAAGGGAGGCCAAAAGTCCGCTGACCGGATGGCCAGCCGGTTCGGTTCAAACCAGAACCAGAAGAGTACCCTCCGGACCAGGCGAAACTTCCGGGCAAAGGAGAACCGATTCAGGTCGGTTCGGCTAAGAGAACAAGAAAGGAAAAATCAGCTGGCGTGGATCCAAAACTTTCTTCTCAACCGCTGATGAAATAGCCAAGCGATAAAAATTGTGCAGTCGCTTTCCCGGTTCGACGAACCGGCACCATCAGGAAGGCGCTCGGTTTGGCCGGTTCAACCGGTTCCGGATTATGATTTTGAAGAATATTATGAACCGGAGGAGGAGGAAGAGGAGTATGAGGAAAGTGAATGTGGTTTTGAAAGTCTGGATATGCCCATTGACCCGGACATCTCCCCAGACAGACCTTCAGGAGAGTCTCCTCCTAGGCTTTCTGAGTCCCCCTCCCATTTCATGTTTTACAAGAAAGTGGCCGAAACCCTTCAGCTTCCTATGGAAGAAGCTGTGGATGACCAGGAAGAGCCTGACTACGTAGAAATGATGGATATCCCAGAGTCTAGGAGGCTGTCTATTCCCTTACACAAATCTTTTGGGAAACAGACATTTAAGATTTTAAAGACTCCTAATACTATACCTCCTGTGGATAAAAGAATGGACAAGAGGTATACTCTGTCGAGGCTCAGATCACGAGTTCCTTACACAACAATGCAGCCATGTTGGGGGTAGTACAGGCTGCAGCCTGTGATAAAACTAATGTGCCTTGACTTCACACCCCCAGACAAGGACTCCAGGAGGATTGATGCCATGGCAAAGAAACAGTACATGGCAGCATCCTTGGGACTCAGGCAGGCCAATTATATGGTCTATACAGCTAGATATCAGAAATCTAGATGGGACACTGTCATGGCTTTAGCTAAACAGGTCCCTGGCCAGCTTGCCAAGGAGCTGGAGCAGGTGGCTGTTGATGGTACTGAGGCATCCAAGGTGCAATTCCATGCTGCAGTGGTCTCCAGTGATGTTTCATGTAGAGTCATGGCTACATCTGTGGCACTACGTAGAATGGTTTGGCTCAGATGTACTAGCCTGTCGGAGGATACCCAGACTAATGCCATGGATTTTCCTGTTGTGGGTAATTCTCTGTTTGGGGAGCAAACAGAGAATTACATGAAGAAAATGGATGAATACAGGACCACCTATAGGAGTGTTCAGGCCAAGGAAAGGCAAGCCACTCCTCAGAGGCAGCATCCCAGGGGCAGGGGCAGGCCTTTTCATAGGCCTTTCTACCAAGCCCAGGCCTCCTCTTCTGCCTATGCTCAGAGGGGGTTCTTTAGAGGGAGAGGCAGAAGGGGTATAAGCAGACTTGCTTCCACCCCTCAGCCTAAACCCCCTCTACCAAACAGGCACCCTGATGGGTTTGCCAGGGCTGATTCCCCACCACCTGTAGAGGGCAGGCTGGCTTACTTTGTCCAGGACTGGAAGTCTTTAACATCAGACAAATGGGTCCTGGAAGTAGTAAGTCAGGGACTGGTTCTCAGCTTCAAAAAATTTCCAAAGCTGAGAACCAGATCCTTTCCACCTGCAAATCCCTCAGAGGCACTTGCCCTAGAGGCAGAGGTCTCTTCCCTCCTGGTTCTCAGAGCTGTGGAAAGGGTTCCACCCCTACACCAAGGCAAAGGACTGTACTCCAGGTACTTCCTTACCCCCAAAAAGACAGGAGAATGGCGGCCCATCCTGGATCTCAGATACTTAAACAAGCACCTTTTAAAGCCAAAGTTCAAAATGGTGACTCTGGGAATAATTCTACCCTCTCTAAGGCCAGGGGACTGGCTAGTCTCCCTGGACCTCAAGGATGCCTATTTTCATATTCTCATCAGAAGCTCCCATCGAAAGTACCTCAGGTTCGAGCTGCCCTCAGGCCATTACCAATTCAGAGCAATGCCCTTCGGCCTAACCTCTGCTCCAAGGGTGTTCACAAAATGCCTGGCAGTAGTAGTTGCTTCTCTAAGAAGGCAAAGGATTGCCATCTTCCCATACCTGGACGACTGGCTCATAGTAGGCCAGTCCCCAGATCAAGTCAAGTTACATCTAGAGATAACTCAGCAACTGCTCACCTCTCTAGGTTTCCTTCTGAATCTTTCAAAGTCAATTCTGGAACCTGTTCAGCTCCTCACCTTTATAGGTGCAGAGCTAGATACAGAAAAGGCCAGAGCCTTCCTTCCCCTGGACAGGGCAAGGACCCTTATCACACTGGCCTCTTCATTCACCCTACAGGTGTCTCGACCAGCAAGGCATTTTCTGCAGCTCCTGGGACACATGGCTACTTCTACAGCAGTGGTGCAGGGAGCAAGATTTCAGATGAGGACATTCAGTTCCACTTGAGGCCTTTTGGTCTCAGAAAAGGACCCTCTTACCAAACTGATACCAGTGACTCGAACCTGATCCAGGCCCTGCAGTGGTGGCAGGATCAGAACAATCTAAGACAGGAGTCCCTTTGTCACTCAGTCTCACTCTTTAATCCTTACTACAGATGCCTCCCTCTTGGGGTGGGGGCTCACTTGGAGACCTGACCACCCAAGGGTTGTAGTCCCCTCAGGAATCTCTGCTTCACATCAATCTGTTGGAACTCAGAGCAGTGTTTCTAGCACTTCAAGCTTTTCCAAGTCTGTTCAGAACAAAGTTGTTCAGATCAGAACAGACAATACCACCACAATGTGGTATATCAACAAGAAAGGGGGCACTCGGTCTACGGCCTTGTGCACAGAAGCAATGAAGTTGTGGTCTCTGGCCTATTTCCTGAACACCTCCCTCACAGCAGTACACCTCCCAGGCAAGGACAATGTCCTGGAAGATGCTCTCAGCAGGATATCTCAGGGCCATCATGAATGGTCACTGGATCCCCTGGTTTTGGAGGTGATCTTCTCCAGATGGGGCACCCCACAGATAGATCTTTTTGCAGCCCAGACAATCACCAACTTCCCCTGTTTTGCTGCAGGCCCCTAGTGTTTGTCTCAGTCCCCCTGGATGCCTTAGTTCTCAGTTGGGAAGGGAAGTTCCTGTATGTTTTCCCCCCTTCCCTCTCCTGTTCAAAGTGCTAGTAAAAATCAGGTCTCAGTCCTGCAAGGTGATCCTGATTGCTCCAGACTGGGCCAGACAGCCCTGGTACCCTCTACTATTGTCCTTAGCAGTCCACCTTCCCCTGTCTCTTCCCAGGAATCACAACCTGTTAACTTGTGCTCAGGGAAGGGTTTGGTACCCGAACCTCAAATCTCTCAATCTCAAGGCCTGGCTCTTGAAGAGTTAGAGTTTGCTGATTTACACCTTTCCCAAGGTGTTGTGGATATTTTAAAGGCTTCTAGGAAGCCTTCCACCAGAACTACTTATAATTCCAAATGGAAAAGATTTTTTTATATGGTGCTCTGGGAGGCAAACTTCCCCAGAGTCTGCTGACCTGCCCACAGTCCTTGACTATATGGTTCACCCGAATAGCTTGGGACTCAGACCAGCTACACTAAGGGTGCATCTGGCGGCTGTCTCTGCTTTTATTTCAGCAGGTAAGCCCTCTTCTCTTTCAGCTCACCCTGTATTCTCCAAGTTTTTCAAGGGATTGCTTCATACCAATCCGCCATTTAGGGACCCTGCCCCTGCTTGGGACCTTATCGTTTGCATTGCTCAGCTCTTGCAACCCCCTTTTGAGCCTTTGTCCTCAGCAGAGCTTAAGTACTTGACTTGGAAAACTGTGTTTCTGGTGGCCATCACTTCTGCCAGGCGCATAAGTGAGTTGCAAGCCCTGTCAGTGGAGCCTGATTTTATCTCTTTCCATAGAGATAAGGTGGTCCCTCAGGACTAACAGGAAGTTTTACCTAAGGGGTTTCAGACTTCACCTTAACCAATCTATGTCTCTTCCTGTTTACTTCACTGACCATTCCTCCTCTGGTGAGAGGAGGCTGCACAGTTTGATGTGAAAAGAGTCCTTAGCTACTACATAGAGGCATGTACCAAGGGTCACGGATTTGACTCCTCAACTGTTCCTCACTTATGGTGAGGTTGGTAAGAAAACCTGCCACTAAAAGATCCATTGCCAGGTGGATTGTCTCTTGCATCAATTTTGCTATGAAAAACTAAGTAAGGTTCCACCCTCAGGCCTGAGGGCTCACTCTACCAGAGGTACAGCTGCTTCCTGGCTGCTGCCAGGGATATTCCTATCTTAGAGATATGTCAAGCAGCTACCTGGAAAACAGTTCACACTTTTACCAAACATTACTCTCTGGATATCCAGGCTAGGAGTGATGCTCGGTTTGGCACAGCTGTGCTTCAGAGCCTATTTCCTAAGTAGGTTCTGTCCCTCCTCCATGGAGGTACTGCTTAGTAGTCTACTATTGTCAGAATACAGCAAGACTTCATGTTGTTTGAAGAAAAAATTACTCACCTTAGTAATGTTGTTTCTTCTAATGGAGTCTTGCTGTATTCTGACCTCCCCCCCCCCGCCTTCCCTCTCAAAACCTTTGTTTTGGGATGTGGGTGGGCAGTAGCAGTGTTGGCACTCAGGAGGTGCCCCACCTTGTTTGTTATCACCCTCTTTCTTTGGGTGAGTGGGTGTTGTGTTTATTTCATTTTTTGGGTTTTCTGACCTGAGTCTTTGTTTTGGGACCAAAAAATGTGTTTTTATGTTAGTAGCCGGTCGGCTAGTGTAGGTTTACAGCTTCCACACAGGACCTCCGTGAGTTTAGCTCGTAAAGATCTGACGGTTTGAGTTCAAACAGCAACAGACAGAGTCTTAACCGAGCTCGAGCTCAGCGTTCCATGCCTGGCATGGAAAGTTAACTCTTTCATCTCCAGGGCAGTTCGAAGGTTGGGACTCACTGCTATTGTCAGAATACAGCAAGACTCCATTAGAAGAAACAACACTACTAAGGTGAGTAATTTTTTCTTCTGTCTCCTTTTACACAGTTCACTAATATATTTTATCCTTCATTTTTTAACTTCGTTCCTTATTCCTTTTCTTCTTGAGATTTTAGGGGAATTATTTTTATATATTAGACAATAGTTGTTGTAGCAAATTACTGTTTATCTGTTCCATTTCTTATGAAATGTATTTATTGTAGTAATTCAAGAAGTTGTTATAGTTTATTTTAATTCTGATTAATAAGTGATTGTAATAAAATTGTATACTTGTTTCCAGCCCACCAGCGCAGCGGTAGCACTACCACTTGCGATGCCGATGACACGGGTTCAGAAGCGAGCTCAGGGCATTGAAGGGCCAGTGGGGGGAAGGAGGATTGCGCCTCCTTTGGACCACTCTCCACTGGAGGGTGGGGGGAGAGCGTGGTGCTTGACTGGCCCCTGGCGGAAGCCTGGGAAGGGGCAGCCTGAGTGCCATGAGGTGAGGAGACGTGGTAGATGTTGGCGCATGTGCCTTGAAGTCAGTACATGCCATGGCTCCCCGGGGAGAAAATGGAAAAATCTCCCAGTTGTGCTGGATGACTGCCAGTTTCTGCAGCTTCTCAGGTTTCTACCAGAATCTGGATCTGGTCCTGGCTGGTCGAGGAACTCCACACCACTCTGCCACAGTGGGCAAGCCATGGGGGATGTGGGAGAAGTCAGAGCGACGGGGCTGGGAGGACTGGCAGAAAGAAGGGCTGACCGGGACAGGGGAGCAGAAACAGAAAAAAAAATTGTATAATTGTTGCTATAGCTTGTTGAAAATCAGTAAAACTTAATGGAAAAAAAGAAACCCAATTGCTGTACCTTGACCACTCCTTTAGTTTTCTCAGGTTTCTGCTCATACTCCTCTGCTGGAGTGTCCACCCTATTGCAGATTTTGGTGTCATCTGCAGAGAGGCAGACCTTCCCTTCTAGCTCCTCTGGAATGTCACTTATAAAGACATTAAAGAGGCAGTTGAGGTCTCGTCTTCCTTGTCCAAAAGGTCAAGAAAATCCCATTGATGGCACTCCCTTTAGGATGGTAACTCTGTCCCAGATCATACCATCTCTCGAGCAGAACATGTGGTTCTGCTCCCTGGATCTACAGGATGCGTTTTTTCACGTCCCAATCCTTCCATCCCACTGGAGTCTCTCTGCTTCCGAGCTGAGGGAACCCTCTACGAGTTCCAAGCCATGCCATTTGGCCTGTTATCTGCCCCCATGGTCTTCACCAAATGCATTGCAGTGGTGGCGGCCCATCTATAGCATCGAGGGGTTCGAGTGTACCCCTACCTGGATGATTGGCTTCTAGTGGGTCCCTCCAGGCAGGAGGTGGAGAGGTCCAGGAACTTGGCCCTCCAGACCTGCATTGACCTTTGCCTCTCAGTCAATGAGGCCAAGCCAGAACTCGTGTCCTTGCAGGTGATCTGCTTCATCGGGGAAGAGCTCGACTCTTGCCGAGCCAGAGCCAGGCTCCTGGCGGACAGGGCAGAGGTTCTCTCCTCCTTTGCCCACTCATTTCTGGTTGGGCACTTGTGCCTTGCCCAGGACTTCCTGTGACTTCTGGGTTACATGGCAGCCTGCACCTCCATGGTCTGATGGGCCTGGTGACATATGTGCTCCCTGTAGTGGGAACTGGTCAGCCAGTGGTCTCAGCATCTAGGTCATTTCGATGAGCTGGTCACTGTGACCAAGAAGATGTGGGATGCTCTCCAATGGTGGACCATTTCAGAGAACCTGCAGGAAGGGATCCCATTTGTCTGCCTGAGCCGACAGTCATCCTGATGACCGACACCTCTCTCAGAGGCTGGGGTGCCCACCTGGGGGAACACAAGGTCCATGGGCTGTGGACCCCTGAGGAGTCCTGATGCCACATCATCCTGCTGGAGCTCCAAGCAGTCCAGCTGGCGCTGACTGCATTCACTCTGTTCAGGGTCAGGTGGTTCAAGTCCAGATGGGCAACACCACGATCATGTACTGTCTCAACAAGCAAGGCGGGACGGATTCCTTGCCTCTGTGCATGGAAGCTCTTCATGTCTGGACTCTTGTGAGCCAACTGGAGGTGGATCTCCTCACGATTATGTGGCAGGAGCCTCCAGTCAGCTGGCGGATGCCCTCAGTCGCGTGGGCGAGGCATCCCGGAGTGATCTCTCCATCCAGAGGTAGTACACAGTCTGTTCTCCCACTGGGGCACCCCTCAGGTGGACCCATTCACCTCCAGGGAAAACCCAAAGCTGAGGCTGTTTTGTGTCCACCCCTCTCATCAGGGCTCGCTGCAGGGGAATGCCTTCTCGAGGCTGTAGACCCCAGGCCTCTTTTATGCCTTCCCTCCACTTCCCTTGGTCCACAAGGTGCTCCTCAAAGTCAGGAAAGACAAGGCACAGGAAATACTGGTGGCTCTAGACTGGCCATGCCAGTTTTGGTACCCCAATTTCCTCAGCCTCAGCAGCAGGCTACCGAGGCGGCTCCCAGTGCACCCGGATCTGCTCTCCATCAATCAGGGGAAGGTACTCTACCCAGACCATCAATCCATGCATCTGACAGCCTGGTTCCTGAGCGGCTAGAGTTCCAGGCTTTGGGTCTCTCCAAAGACGTCCTCACTGTTGTCTAGACATCTTGCAAGAAATTGACCAGGAAGTGCTATGCCTTCAAATGGAAGAGATTCTCCATTTGGTGTCAGGGCAAGGGGTTGGACCCTTTGACCTGTCCAGTGGCTAGCATCCTAGACTATCTGTGGTCTTTCTCCAAGGGGGGACTTTGGTTGACAACCCTTAAGGTGCACCTGGCAGCCATCTCTGCTTACTGGGTGCAGGCCAGTCAGCAATCGGTGGTGCAGGAGAAGGTAGTCTGGCACTTTTTCAAAGGCCACAGTCACATTTCCCCTCCAGTGCGTGAACCACCACCACCGTGGGATCTACTGCTGATACTGGCTAAGCTCATGGGCAAGCCATTCAAACCAATGCACAGGGACAAAATGTCACACTTGTCATGGAAGACCACCTTCTTGGTGGCTATCAACATCAACCAGAAGGACTGGGGACCTCCAGACACTCTGTCGAATCTCCTTATCTGGTCTTCCACAGGAACAAGGTTGTCCTGCGCCCCAACCCAAAGTTCCTTCTGAAGGTTGTGTCAGAGTTTCATCTGAACCAGGTGATGACTCTTCCAGTGTTCTACCCCAAGCACACCTCAGATGCCGAATACAGGCTCCATACCTTGGACCTGAGGTGAGTGCTTGCATACTACAAAGCGTGCCCGTCTGGAGTTCGGGGTGAGGTTCGCCAGCTGTTTGTCACCTATGCTGAAGCTGCACCTGGCAGACCTGCAGCCAGGTGGATGATTGGCAAGTGGATCACATCCTGCACCGATCTCTGCTATAGGTTGGCAGGTGGGGAGCCTCCCGGTAGGCTAAGGGCTTATTAAACCCACCATACCACTGTGTCAGTGGCTGATTCTAGGGATGTCCCTATCCAGGAAATCTGCAGGGCTGCTACCTGGAAGTCAGCACACACCTTCATTTCCCACAACCACATTGACCTAGAGTCACACCGGGATGGTGGTTTTGGGGCCTCAGTTCTCCAATCTCTGTTCCGGAAGTAGGGGGTATGCGCTTTGCCTCCCTTCTCCCAGAGACCTGCTAGAAGTCTGCCATCAAGTGTGGATCGAACAACATATTCACATCCCTAGAAACACTGGTTAACCCCCTGTAACAGTAGTTCTAGGAGTGATATATGTTGTTCATCCACATGGACCCACCTGATCTCCCTGACTTCAACACACAAACCTCTGCTTCCAGCGGGCAAGATCTGGTATCATGGGGTGGACCTGAGGGAGATACCACCCGGGTGGGTGGGAGGAAACAGCTTTAAGACCTTCTGGCAAGAATTAAAGGGGAAATGCTGGCCTGGTGGTGCTGAGGGTTGAGGCGCTGGATGCCATACCTCGTGCCACGCTGGCGACCTGGGTTCAGAAATGACCTCGGGCTACTGGGGCTTGGCAGGGGCAGGACAGGATTGAGCATCCATAGGACTGCTCTCCTCTCCTGGGGGGGAGGCACAGTCTTCCACAGCTTGAGCGACCTCTGGTGGTAGTCGGGGATCACACACTGCGGAGACCACAACGTAAGGGTTATGGGAGCTTCAGCGGACATCCTGTGGGCGGGTGCAGGAGCATGTCTGCTGCGTGCTGAACAACAGTGCACATCTGAGCTCCCGGGGAAACCAAGAACCACCTAAATAGAAAAAACTCCGGCCTCGGGGATATCCGAAGCACCTCCTGTGTCTCTGCCACACTCCTGCCATAGAGCCTGCTGTCCAGGACTCCCCTCTGACTCCAGCCCGGCACATTGGATTATAGATAGAGTGCCAGGGCATAAGACAGCCCCACCTCGGGGGGGCTCAGAGCCGGGGGATCCGCTGGGCTGGGTTGGCCTGGAACAAGCCAGTCTCAGACTGGGAGATAGTGCAGTGGACATAGGCGGTAGCTGGAGAGAGTTCCTCGAGATCCCGGTGAATAAAGGAAGTATACAAAAAAAAAAAGAATTAAAGGGGAAAGGACACTGCCATCAAGTGTGGATGAGCAACATATACCACGCCTAGAACTACTGAAAGGCAGCAGTCTGAATGGTGGCACAAGCCAATGAGTGTTCCATCATTTACATATGTTCCATTTATCTCCAAGGCAGTTCAAAACAGGAGGCTGCCCGCTACAGTTAATCACATTGAAGAATACCTTGGAAGAAATATGATTACCAAGGTGAGTAGTTTTTTCTTGTTGTGCATAAATATACTTTTAATTTTAAAATAACCGCTTTGTTTCTTTTTCTTAGCTGTTTTTAAGTATTAGAGTCGCTGTTACCACTCAGAGGTAACCCAACCGCTCTTGCTGATAAAATTTTATAACGGTCATAAATACCACATATTTTCTTTTAAAAACTATTGATTTTGAGATAACTTTACTGCAGTTCCATTTTGTTCTGGGAATTCTTTCACAGATCTATTTCAGTAGCTTTTCAGCTCTGTTCAGAATTATTTGACGGTTTGGGAACCGGTCAACAGATTTATGGTCTTTCAGTGTTTGGCATAACTAACGGACAAAAGAAGAAAAGAACAGGACCTACAGGCTTTAAAAATTGTACCAGTTGTTTCCAGCTCCTGGCAAGGTCAGACTGCCACGAGCTCTGTATAAGGTGTTTGAGTCCAGACTACAATTTTATTAAATGTGAACTCTGTAAAATGTTTCCCCTATAAGAGATAAGAAGGGAAACAGGGGACATGATTGAAATATTCAGATATGTGAAGGGGATCAATAAAGTGTGGAAGAGCTTATTTATAGGGAAGATAGATACAAGAACTAGGGGGCATGGACTGAAGGTGGAGGGGGGAAGGTTTAGGGAAATGTTAGGAAGTATTACTTCACAGAGAGAGTGGTTGAGCCCTGGAACAGACTGCGGAGGATGCGGCAACTGCCAGTACAGTAGAAGGATTCAAGAGGGCCTAGGACAAACACAGAGGGTTATCAAGGGGAGGACGAGGAGAATATTGGGGGGGGGGCAGGTGGAGGGAGGGAATGGGCAGAGTCGGGCCAGGAAGGCCCTTTTCTGCCCTCACATGTCTGTGAACCTATGAAAAAACACAAAAGGAAAGACTTTATGGCTTCTCAGTCTGTCTCCATGTAACACAGTGAAGGCTCAGAGGTGGGTTCTTCCCTCCAGAAACAGCAGCAATCCTGTCAAAGGGGACAGATACAAAAGATAAAGCTGCACAGCCATCAGAAAGGTATCGTAAAGATGATTCAGAACCCAGGGTGTCCGAAAGGAGAAACCCAGAGTCTAGTGATGGCAAAAATAAGAATGAGAGTCTCAGAGCAGGCCCTAGAAATGGTTTCTTCTAAAAAAAAAAAAAAAAAGAAAAGTATGTCTCTGCCACTTCTCCTGAAAAAGGAAAGGAACAGGTAGTTGACCCAAGACAAATGCCCTCAACAGAGGACATAAGGGCATGGCAGTTTTTCCAGGCCTTCTAGGCTATGGGAAATTTCATGAATATGGCCCCCCCCGCCCCGCTCCAGTTCCACACCATCTGCCTGTGAAGGAAGAAGAAATATACTATGAAGAGAATGAGGAGGGCGAACTCCTGGAACCAGACAGTTCACCTCAGCAGGAAATTGTTTCCTGTCTCAGGCCTTCAGAAGATTAGACATATCACTACCCCTTTGTTCAGCAAATTTATTTAGTTATTTATTTACAACTGGTAAACACTTTCAACATCCCTTCCCATGAAGTTGAGGAGGATGACTAGAAGGCTGTATTTATGGATCTTCCCTTGTCAATCTTCACCATTCATTACTTCCTGGGTGTAAGCCGGAGGCGCGCACGTACATCGAGGGAGCTTTTTTTTTTAAGTTTGCACTAACGGCACCGCCCTCCCGAGAGTGGCGTCATACTCGAGGCGGCCGTTGAGTGGCGACCGACTCCTCCTCCAACTCAGTTCTGTTTCTCCCGCCGTCGAGGCAGCACCTGTTTCGTGGAGCGAAAGTTTTTTCTACCTGCGTAGTACCGACTCCTGCTTTTCCTTCGCACTCGACGCCATTCCGGTAAGACTGTTCTTTTTTCTATCATACGTCGTCGGGTGTGTGTTCCTACTGTGTTTTATCCTTATTAGTTTCGCGTGATGTCCGGTTCCGGAGCTAAGCGCTTTTCGAAGACGGGCCGTGCCCCTATGCGTCGGTGCTCCTGTGGCCGGCATTTCTCCGTCTCGGACCGGCATGACGTTTGCCTTCGTTGCCTGGGACCCAACCATGACATGGATTCGTGCGACGCCTGTTTCTCGATGGACCGCCGTGTCCTCGAAGTCCGCATTCAAGCTTGGCAAAGCCCGGCCGACCTTCGGGGGACGACGTCGCTCAAGGGATTCTCAGGTAAGGTCTCTAGGCCTTTCCCCCGGGTCCCCTCCTGGGCCTATACGGTCCGAGGAGGAGGGAGTCTCCTCGTCTTTTCTTGCCGAGGAGGAGGCCCCTTCTGCGCTGTCAGGGGAGCGTCGTAGTCCCTTCCGGGGCCGCGATGCCGACACCGCCTCGGCAGTCACCTCCTCGGAGGTGCAGGCTCCCCCCATGTCGAGGCCCTCGGCTGTGGGCCCTGGCACAGGTGGACCCTCGGCGCCGCCTTCGGAGCTGTTTGGATCCAGCACCGTTCGCGGTGCCGGTGATGCGAGCGCCGTTCATGGCCCGTTTGGATCCCGGCGCCATTCGCGGCGCCGGTGATCAAGCGGCGCCGCTTTGGGTCGGCGCCGTTTGCGGAGCGGCCATCGCTAGCGGCGCAATTAGAACGTGCCGCTTGCGGCGGCGCCCGTTAAACGGCACCGATGGTCATGCCGAGGCGCGCCGTCAAGATGCCGCCTCGCCTCCAGCGCCGCCGTGAGCTAATCTTGCCTCCTCGCTTGCGCGGGTCGGTTTCTGGCACCGGGAGGCGGTGCCGTTTGTCCTGGCACCGTGGGGGTTGGGAGTCGGGCCTGGCTGCTGCCAGCGTTGAAGCGGCGGGCGCTGCCGTTGGTACCGGGGCGTTCGCGGCGCCGTGGCCTCTGGGACCCCTGGGGTGGCCAGCATTGAGGTCCAGCTGGTCTCGTCTTCCTCGGAGGACGATGACTCAGACGTGGACCCATCCTGGCACCCCCACTCTTCGGGGTCTGGGTCCCCTGTGGCTAGAGGTACCAGGCGGCTCAGCGGGCCCCTCCCTCTGTCCCCCCTTCCGTCGTCTCCTGAGGGCTCCCCGGCTGGGGGTGGCCGGGGGTCTCAGGGGGCAGGCGTGGGGGTGACGGAGGGGGAGGCTCCCCTCTCTGGAGGGCCAGTGACAGCTACCCCCCAGGGTGCTGTTGCCCCCTCTGGGGACAGGGGAACGCTGCTGTCGAGGAGGAGGGCCCTCTCGGAGTCCGAGGGGTTGAGGGGCAGAGGGTCTGGCTCTCGGTCTTCTGTGGCCACCTCGGGGGGGTGGCCAGGAGCCGTAGTGCAGAACCCCGCCCTTCCCTCCGGGGCTCTAGGGTGCCCTCCGGCGCCGTTCTTGCGGACTGCCCTTCTGGATCCATGCAGTCCCGGCGTCGTCACAGGGGAGGTTCTCCCCTTGGGCTCTTCCAGGCTCCGCTTCCCCAGAGTTCCGTTCTCCGGCCTGGTCTGTTGTCCGGGATCCCTCCAGCTAGGGCTCCGTTCCCCGGATTCCAGAGCCCTGGCAGAGAGCTGCTGCCTCCTCGGAGGTGCCCCTCTCCTATCTCTCTGCCTTCACCACCCCCGCTCCCAGGCCATGTCGGTCCTACGGGTCCGTTATCCTGGGAGCAGTTCAGGGGTTCTGCGGTGGCCTTCCCCTCATATGTTAGATACATGCATGAGCGGGTCTTTCGACTCTCCCCACCGCTGCAAGAGTCCTCTGGACATTCCAGCTCCCCATCATCCTCGTCTCCTCCTCTGAGGAGAGGAACCCCTGCTCATCTTTCCTCCGATGCTGATTTCACGGAATATCAAGCGTTTCCTTTCGAGGATAGTGAGGGATCTTGATTTCCTATGTTCAGAGAGAGACAATACGAATGGGAGACGAGAATTCCTTGGTGAATTCAGTGCCCAGCATTTGGTGGTACCTTCCTGGCCTATCCCCTTCCAGGAGGCGTCTATCCGATCCTGGCAGTCCCAGCCGCTTCTTCTCCAGCCCCGGCTGACTGTCAGCGTAGGTATTGTGCACCCTCAGAGTCTCTAGGTACCTTCCAACCCCCCTCTGGTTTGGTCTACCTAGACACTCCTTCCGGGCGCCGCTGCCTGGCGCACGACCGCCCACCGGATCCGGACTCTCTCCAGTTCGACCGTTGGGGGCGAAGAGTGTTCTCTTCTTCTCGTGTGGTTGCCTGTATTGCATCTCATCAGGCTCACCACGCTGCCTACAACCGGCATTTGTGGTCGATGATGTCCCAGCTGTTGGCATCAATGCCTGACATGGAGCAAACCAGACAAGCCGTTGCCCTCTCCATGATGGGCCTGGAGCTGGCAAGACACCAAGCAAGGGCATCTTCTGGCGCCAATGAGGTGGGTTCCAGGCTTGCGAGGGACAGCGATCTACCATCAGGTGGAATGACATGGCCGTCTCTCTAGGTTGTCACCCTGGCCCGGCCCTAGGGTGATTAAGCTCCGCCTTCCGGGGACCCGTCTTTTCTCCTCTAGAGCTAGGAGACTTTTGCAGGGCTCCTCCGTCTCCTCGTCCTTGGGAGGCACCTCCTAGCTCTTCTCCCTTAGGCTTTCTGAATAAGCCAGGGTCTTCTCCTTCTGTTTCTCACCAACAGGAGGCTGGGGGTCTTGTTCCTCAGGGTATTTTACCTCTCCCCCACCGGAGAGAGAGGATAGTACTCACCAGGAAGTAATGAATGGTGAGATTGACAAGGGAAGATATGAAATTACGTACCTACCGTAATTCTTGATCTTCTTGTATCTTCACCATTCATTACTACACCCCCACCATCCCTCAGTGGCCTCCTCCTGTGGCTTCTCCACCTCCGTCTCCTTCCTCTCTGCAAAAATAAATAAATAAATAAATATTTAAAAAAAAAAAGGAGGAAAATTACTCCAGTTTTTCCCCAAAAAAAAAAATTTTTATATCTATATCTTAAAGGGGATCCTTATTTCTCCAGAAAATTATTTACTCTAAGATTCTTGGGCCTTTTCCTGGAATTGCGATATGGTGATCAGGCTGCACAACTATCTCTTGCCATACCTTCTGGCAGATATTTCTAGGGTTTTAGCCTGACTCTGGCTATACAGTTTTGATCCTGCAATTCCTGCTACCAGCTGTTAAGCCCTAGAATCTCAAACCCACCCTTTATTCTTGCCTTGCAGAGCAGAGGAACGGGTACGACTATTTTTTTCTTTTAAAAAAAAAAAAAAAAAAACTGAGGGAACTCTCTCCGACTGCTATAAGGCAATCTCTAATTTAAGGTCATGCTCCTAAGCTGGCAGGCTATGCTCTGTAAAAAAAAAAAAAAGGAAAAACAAGGGCAAAGAAAATCCTTCTTGTAATATTTTGATGATTGGTTTTTCCCTTCTAGTGTCCTCCTGGACAGTTTTACAGAAAAGCAGTGCTGACCATGTCCAATCTTCAGCAGCCTAAGCCTCTGGCCTGCCTTGGCAAGTCGGCTGAGTTCCATTTCTATACCTATAAACCGCCTGAAAGGCTAGATTTTCCATTTCTAAACCCTTGAGCAGCTCTACATGCTGCCACGGTTTATCCTTCCCTCCTCGGGTGTCCTCCAGTTAGAGCCTTTCCTCGGCCAGGGGCCGAAGTGGGATCAAGGACCATGGCATGTTGAAGATGAGGACTATGCCCTCCTGAGTCTGTCTAGCGGGTTCGGTGAACCTTCTCTTCAGCTCTATCACCGGGGATTCTTGCTTCCCTGTTAATCGAGCCTTAAGCTATCAGCTAACTATGCTCGTTAGGCATTCTGGTCCCTTCAACATCCCATCTTTCTCTTCTCTTCTTCTTCTTCTTCTTTCTTCCTTATTACCTTCCTTCTCTCTCCTCTAGAGTCGCCCAGGTAGAGAGGCCCTGCGGTCCCTAGGTTAGGATACTCTTATCTCCTCTGTCCTTCCTCCATGCGCTTATTCCTTTTCACTTCATTCTTCCTTACTTTGCTATCCCTTGGCTATCTTGCCTGTATCTCTATCTCTATGCTTTCACTTTTTTGCCTCTCCGCTCCACAGAACTGAGTTGGAGGAGGGTCGATCGCCACTATCGGCCGCCCCTACTTTATGGCGTCACTCTCGAGGCGGTGCCGTTAGTGCAAACTTTAAAAAAAATAAAATTAAAAAAAAGCTCCCGTGACAAGTTCGCACCTCCGGCTTACACCCAGGAAGTAATGAATGGTGAAGATACAAGAGAAGATCAAGAATTACGGTAGGTACGTAATTTTCATACATGATGGGTCTGACTCCCCCAGTGAGGTTGCTACCAATTTTTCATCTGCAAAGCTTCCCAAAAAGCCTATTCCAAAATCATGTTAGCACCTAATTCAGCTGCTGGCATTGATCAAAATTAAAAAAAAAAAAGTTGAAAAGAACTATCAGGTAGACTGTCGGGGATTTGTACGTCCACCCTGACCATGAGGGAGTGGTCCAGCCTGCTACATGTGAGAAGGCTAAGTTACCTTTCTCTGTCAGCCTTCTAAGAAGGATTCCAGAAACAGATACCATAGCCATAAAAGTGTACACACCAGCTAATCTGCTCCTCAGGCAGGCAGCTTACGTGTCATATACCACTCAGTACCAGAAAGCACAGTGAAAGTCAGTCCTGGCACTGAGTGAAACAGTGAACAGTGAAGTGGCACAAGATTTGGTTAACATAGCCAAATTAGCCCTGGATACTACAAAATGCCAATTCCATATGGCCATGAACATCAGGGCTCCTGACCCATGCAATATCTCTTAGGAGGTGTGCAGTGCTTGGGATTGCCATCCTGTCTCAGGACACAAACACTAAGGCCATGGATTTCTCCTTCTAAGGGAAATTCCCTATTTGATGACAAGACAGAAGCATACATGAAACAAGTATTTGTCAATGCCAAAAGTTTGCCATTGGTATTGCTATTGTACCAGGTGGGCTAAACAATGCCCTTGGATTTCCTTAGGCCATTTCAGGAACTGGAGGAAGCGTTCTGCAAGATAAGGAGTTATGAAACACGTCAGGAAAAATTTTCTGGGTAAACGATGGAGAGAGTGATGCTGATGTTAGCAACAATTAGCCAGCACTAAAGATTAGAAACACAAACTGTTGAGAAGGAGGGAATGTGACATAAAGGGGACCTTTACTTTTCATTGCAGCTCATTATGAAGAAAAAAACCCTACAATACATTTCCTTGTTGAAATAAAACTAACTCCCATTGGATTCATCAACTTTTATCGGCTAAATATGTAGCAAAGAACTTGCAGTCTTGCTGTAGTGAATAGATAGGGGAAGCGTGCCTTCAGCAACAGGGTCTGTAATGCATTTCTCTTGAAAACGTATTATTATTCATGTTGCAATTTTAATCACCTAATGTTGGATTTCTTAAAGAATCTGGCACTGATGTGTAGTTTGTAATTTGCTATTCAAACAACATGAAGTCTTGCTGTAGTCTGACTATATGCAGTTAGCCCCAGCACTTGAACTGCTCTGGAGAGGTAAGGGTTAACTCTATGCAGGAGCATAGAACATTGATCTCGAGCTCGGATTTCAAACCTCTGTCTCTGGTACATATCAGTGGAACCGTCAGATTCTTTACTCCACCTAACTGTGAAGTCGCTCCGGAGATCTTTCCTTCGCTTTAGTTTGGTAAAAGTAAAAATCGGTCGGTTTTTCTTAACCGTTTCATTTATTTTCAGTATCAAGTCTCTGTCTATGGTACAGGTAGTGTGACAGTAGGTAGATAAGGAATTGTTGATTCAGAAATTGTTTTTCATCGGTTTCCTGTCGGTCCAGTTGGAAACCAAAACAAATCTGTTCTTTTTTCTAATTCCTTCATTTAATTGTGATGTCCAGTTCTTATTGGTTTCAAAAAACCAAACTTTTTTCATTTTTTTTCCACAACCTGTGACACGGTTGGTAACCCATAAGTTTGTGTTACGTGGCTTGAAAGCTGAGAAGGGTAACTTTTGAAAACGTAAATGTTGAGGCTATAAAGCTTTGGAGACCCAACACCAACTAAGGCAGTCTGTAGGTAACAAACCTTAGGTGCTTGATGACGTGATACTTTCACATAGGGTGAGTAGTATCCAGGAAGCGAATTGTTGCGAGCAGTTGAGAATTGCTTTTTCACTTCTTTTCTACAATAAAGGATTATTTGATGGATTTTGTACTACAGTCCTGGGGTGAGTTTGTCTAATTGCTGCCTTCATTTCGCTTTAACAAAGAGCAGTAAGTTTGTTGCCTGTAGACTGCCTTAGTTGGTGCCAGGTCTCCGAAGCTTTTTAGCCTCAACATTTACTATTGTGATTTTCGACCAGAGGCACAACCATTGTCCCAGGTGCAACAGTACCCTTCTTTTACATAATTTTTTGAAAAAGGCTATGTCTGAGAAACCCAAGAAGAAAATTGGTCCCATTGGGTTTCAACACTATATTGAGTGTGGGGAGGCTTTTGCTAAAACTGATCCCCACCTCGTATGTGTTTATTATCTGGGGTTTGACCACCTCAAAACAGACTGCCAGATTTGCAAGAATTTTCCCAAAGCCACTTTAGATAAAAGATTAAGTAGGTTGAAGGAAAAAGAGGCTGAGAAATCCGCTGATCCAGATGGCCAGCCCGGTTTGGTTCTGACCGAAACTGAGGAGGTGCCTGTTGACACGGGCGATACTTCCTTGGGCAAAAGGAGAGCCAATTCTGAGGGATCAGTTCAGTTTAAGAAAAAGAGAAAATCAGCTGGTTCTGATTCAACCCTTTAGAGCCCAACCACTGAGGAGATTGCGAAAGCGATAAGCATTATACAGTCGCTTTGCCCGGTTCCATCCGAACTGATGCCTTCAGGCAGGTGGTCGGTTCAGATGGTTTCGGCCCCAACAGATTATGATTTGGAGGCTTTTTATGATGTTGAGTGGGAGGGAGATGAAGAGTTTCATGATGATGATGTTGATGTTGATGATGTTGTTGTTGTTGTTGTTGTAAGCCTAAATAAGCCTGTAGAGCCTGACATCTCCCCAGACAGGCCTTCCAATGTCTCACCTCCCAGACTTTCTGAGTCCCTTTCCCACTTTTTGTTCTACAAAAAAGTGGCTGAAACTCTCCAGCTTCCAGTGGTGGAAGCTGCTGAAGAGGAGGAAGAACCTGACAATATGGAAATGATGGACGTCTCAGAGTCCAAGAAGCTGTCTATCCCACTACATAAGTCGTTAGGGAAACAGACCCAAAAAATCTTGCAAATGCCCACTTCAAACAACATGAAGTCTTGCTGTATTCTGACAATATGCAGTATGCCCCAGCACTAGAACTGCTCCGGAGAACAAAGAGTTAACTGTATGCCAGAGCATAGAACACTGAGCTCGTGCTCGGTTCAAACCCCTATCTGCTGCACTTCAAAGTGCAACTGTCAGATTCTTTACTCCGCCTGACTGAACAGTCGCTCCGGAGAGTTTCTCCTTCGCTCAGTTCGGTATAGTAAATCGTCGGTTCATTCCGATTATTACTTTGTTGTTTTTCTCGGTTCAGATCACTGTCTGCTGTACTGTAAGGAGGTAGATTTAGTTTGTGATTGTGAATCTGTGGAAATTGTAAAAAAAAAAAAAAAAGGTCTGTGCGAGGGGGATTTTGTTCAATCGGTTCAGCTGAACCGATTCAGTCTATTTGTTTATTTTCTTCCTTATGTACGGTGAGGTTCTGATACCAATCGGTTCTTAAAAAAAACAACTTATTTTCATTTTTTTTTTTTCAATACCCATAACACGGTTAAGAACTGATCGGTGAGTCTTGCCTGACCTGAAGCTGTGTAAAGGGCAAGTGTTTTCCATTAGAATTGCTCAGGCTGAGAAACCCAAGAAAAAAACCATGCCACTGGGTTTCAGCATTGCAGTGTATGTGGGGAGGCCTTTGCCAAGGCGGAATTGGTCTAATTATACTAATAGAATTTTTTACTAATTTAGTAAATTACTGCTTATTGTTAACCAGGAAAATGGAGGCAAAACCTAAACCTTGTTGGCTTATTCATGTGATTCAGCCTGAATACCATGCATTTATCATGCCCTCTACCTCTGGTTCCAGTTCCTTAGTTACTGGAGGCAAAGGGGCAAGGAAGGCCTGCAAGGCATGTAGCCTTGGGTGGCCTTCCCTCCATGGATTATGATAATTCGGTGGAGGTGGTCAGGGTATGCCAGGCCAGCCTCCCATGGGAGCATGAGGCGATGGTGGAGGCACTGGTCTCCAAGGGGCATGAACTGGTGGAGGTGGCGACAGTGGTAAACTTAATAGGCTGGGCCTGGCCGGAGTTGGTAGTAAGGCTGGCCTTGTCAGTTCCAGCAGTGGGGTAGGTCTGTCTGATAGGGCAGTCTCGTTAGGCAGAGCAGGTAGGTCCAGGGATTGGGAGAGCAGATCATGAGATGGGCTGTCCCCATCTGATAATGGAGACAGATCTGGTAGGGTCAGCAAACTAGGGCTGCATGCAGAGCAAATGCAACCAAACTCAAAAGCGCAGGTTGAAGTTTGCATACACTCTAAAAGACTTCACTTTTTCATATAAGGACATAAATCAAAAACTATACATAATGCTTATACCATAAAAAATAAAACTAATTTTACACATATATTAGACACAGGCATAATATTATTTCTTAATATTTACATTAAAAAAAAACAGGTCCATTAAACCATATTCAGGCAACGCTCAAACAAAGATTTACTGTAAGTTTTACTATAAGTTTGTGGAATAACATGAATCCAGTGGGTTACAAGACCCGAGGCAGCATGTTTTCATGGTGGTTGGGGGGGTGTCATGTCAAACGAATCAGATAGATTTCTTTGACTGGGTGGCAAAAGATTTAGATCAGGGTGGAACAATGGACATAGTTTACCTAGATTTTAGTAAAGGCTTTTGACACCACTCCACATAGGAGACTAGTAAGCAAACTGGGTAGCTTGTGAGTGTGTCTAATGGTGGTAAACTGGATAAGAAACTGATTAGGGGATAGGCAACAGAGGGTGGTGGTAAACAGAGTTCACGCCAGGGAAGAGAGGGTGACCAGCGGGGTACCTCAGGAATCAGTGCAGGGACTGGTCCTCTTTAATTCTTTACAAGGTACATTGCAGAGGAGCTGGAAGGGAAGGTCTGCCTTTTAACCAATTACACCAAAATCTGCAATAGGTTGGAAACTTCAGGGGGGTGGAAAGGATGAACAGAGACCTGAGAACACTAGAGGAATGGTCAAAGGTATGGCAGCAAGGTTTCAGTGCGAAAAAGTGCAAAATGGTGCACTTAGGGTTCAGAATCCCAAGGTCAGAGTACAGAATGGGTGGAGTGGTATTGATTACCATCAAGCAGGAAAGAGACCTGGGGTAATCATATCAGATGACCCAAAAGTGGCCAGGCAGTGTGACAAGGCAGTCGGAAGGGCTAGTGGGATTCTGAGGTGCATTGGGAGGAGTATCACCAGCTAAAGCACCGAAGCACCAAGACAGACGCTGGGCCTCAGAACGGGTCGTAAGGGTTGCCCAGCCCTCCCCCGGATGCTCCTTGATCGCCGACCCCCACCCCCGAAGCACCAAGACAGACGCTGGGCCTCAGAACGGGTCGTGAGGGTTGCCCAGCCCTCCCCCTGGACGATCCTTGATCACCGACCCCAACCCCCGAAGCACCAAGGTAATCGGAAGGCACAAAAAGAACACAGAGTTTCTGGAGCCATTTTTTGAATTCCCCACAACTGCTGCCACAGAATAGTCTGCACAACTGTGATTCTCTGTGACTGTGAGCTTGTTATCTGTCGGCAAGCGAGTGGAGACTGTTTTTAATTAGTACATTTTTTCTGTATAGCCCTGTATTTCTTGCCCACAGCACAAGTGCCTTAAGAAGTTATAATAATATACCAGTCTATGTTGTAATTGCCATCGCAATTTTATAACCTTTAGGAACTTGCTTCATTGCCTTTAAAGCATCAAAATAGTAACACTTAGGAACTTGCCTTTTTGCCTGATGAATATGTATTGCTTTAATAACATCGAAAGTGTACCCTTAAGAACTTATTTTATCTGCCTGCAAAAAACTGCTACATTGTAATCCTTTCCCAGAAATTACCTAACAAAAGTTCTAGTATTTGCCTACTCACTGTCTAAAGAACAATTTCAGTGCCTTAAGATCAGAAAAAAAAGTAAAAATCTTATGGGAAAAGCATGGGAGTATACTCTCTGCCTTTGCTCTGACTTTAGTTCCAAATGTCCTGCAAAGTTAAATTTTGGACCTGGGATGCGTGCAACTGAGTCCGATTTACACAAAGCCAAGGTAAATTTCGGGAGCGTCTCTCGCCCACGCTGTAAACAGTTTGCAAACGCCATTTTACAGCCACTGAATGTGTAGCTGCTCCTGTCTAAAATTAAGTTCCACCGGAGCAGGTATATTTGGGCATATGCGTGTTAAGGCACTACTGAAATCTACTCATTTCTAAAACTACTCCTTTCTATAAATAAATCTCCACTGGAGCAGAAAGGCGCTACCTGCGTTCTCCCATAGCCTGTTTTTACCAGAAAATCGCAATTTTCAGCTGGTCTATGCATGTTTAAACCCCTGTGAAGTCAAACAAATAATCATTTGCTCCGCGAAGGGAATTACTCTCAGGCTGTCTTAGTGTAGCATTTTTATCACCTGTATTTTTGCTAGGAAAGAGAGTCTTTCTTCCAGGCTGCATTCCACAAGCAGCTTCCCAGAAACAGCTACGCAGCAGGATTTTGTTAGGCACTCCCCCCCACTTACCTGGCTATAAAGGTCCTCTTTTCTCTCTCCCTGCAGACAGAGCTGGGCCTCAGAACGGGTCATGAGGGTTGCCCAGCCCTCCCCGGACTGCTCCCTGATCACGACCCCCACCCCTGAAGCACCAAGGTAATCAGAAGGCACAAAAAGAACGCAGAGTTTCTGGCGCCATTTTTTGAATTCCCCACAACTGCTGCCACAGAATAGTCAGCACAACTGTGATTCTCTGTGACTGTGAGCTGCGCGACGGCTCCCCACCACCACCCTTGGTGAGCTCCTCCTTTTATAGGCTGAAGTCACATGGTTTGCAAAAACCTATCAGCCTATTTCTCCATTTGCAGCTTATCAGCTGCCACCACCAGAGGGCTCAACTCAGAACGTTACAGTTTTCCCATAGGAATTAGGCAAGGATGCTGCTGTTTTCATCCTTATTTCTTCTTCTCTCTCTGGCCACTCTCTCCTCCCTGCCCCCGCCAGCCTCCCAAACAGAGAACCCCCACTGCCCCCAACCCCTCGGGTTACCCCCCCAGCCCTGCCACTCTGCGTCCTCACACACACCTGCCCAAACCCTGGCCCAAAACCATTATGCAACTATTAGTGCCAGCATCATTCCACCATCCTTTCACCAGGGGCATGTGGTCTTGTACATCCCAACTCGTTGCTGCCCCCAATTTATCTCAAACACCCGGTCCTCCACATCCTGCCCATACCTATCTCGGACAAAAATAAAGCATCTCCTCTCCATACTTCTACTCCTGTCTGGAGACATAGAGGTAAACCCTGGTCCAAACCACACAAATTCCCATTCCCCCTTTCTCCTTTCCCAAAGGCTTCCGCATCTTACACCTAAACACATGCAGCCTTTTATCCAAAATCTCTCTACTACAACCTATTGCATTAACACAGCGCCCTGACATCCTGGTCATCTCAGAAACCTGGTTAAAATCCCATCACTCAGACGCAGAAGTCTCCATACCAGGTTACACTATAATCAGACATGACCAGCCAGGCAAAAAGCGCAGAGGCGGCACGGCAATGTATATCGCAAACAGCCACCATTTCACTATAGTGGACATCCCCACAACCCCTGCAAACATAAACTCTATTCTCATCAAACTATCTCTCCCCTGTCTATGTGGCAGGCTCATACTGCGCCCCCTGCACACCCCCTGTGGACATCCTCTCCCACCTAAGCTCCTTTCAATCCCTAGCTGCCGGGGGTGAGCTACATGCCACCAGCGATTTTAACACAAACTGGTTAGGCACAGATAAAGCCCATTTGAAGACCAAAATAAAGGCTCTGAACCTAACACAACTCATTACGGATCCCACAAGACTAAACCACAAGACACAGAACCATTCTCTACTAGACTGGGCTCTCACCCCCACAGGATCCTAAGAGCAGACCTATTACCCGATTCTGTAAGTGATCATCACATGATCTTCCTGATTAGGAAGGTGCATAGCCCCCCAGTCCCCCCTCCAAAGACACTGCGCAGCAGGTCCTACAACCCACTCATCTTAGCATCTCTCTTATCAGACTTAGGACACGAAAACTGGTCTTTCATACGAGTCTCCCTCCATTGATGCAGCTTTTGCGGGTTTCAAAACCTGCTTCCTAAAATCTGGAACAGACACCCCCCACGGACAAAGAGAGTTAGAGTGCGCATCTCCTGGATCTCAGCCGACATAATCAGGAATTGCCACACCAGAGACCACGCCTGGAAAAATTATAAGAGAACAGGAACACAGGAAACCCTCTCCACATATAGAAAGCTCCGCAATGCATGCACAAACTCCATCAGGCAAGCAAAGAAGACATACTGTCTGTCGGCTTTTAGTAAGAACATTAACCACCCGACTGATTTCTGGAAATCACTTAAATCCCTGCTCTCCCCCCACTACACCCCCATCTCCTACACTATCTGACCAGGGCTCCCACATCTCCGACCCCATCTGTGTAGCGGAAGCCTTTAATACACATTTTTCCAGTTGCGCTGCCAAACTCCTATCCTCCCTCCGAATCCACTCCCCGGTCCCCCACAGCTCATGCCCCCAAAGCCTGCCCCGCAGTCCAGCCTTTCTCTTTCCACCCAGTAACCCATGCCGAAGTACTACGCTCACTATGGGCCCTGAACCCAAACAAAGGCAAGTGCCTTACGTCCCTGGACGCCAAGATGCTCCTCCTGTCTGCCCCAGCCATAGCTGCCCCTCTCACTGCCCTTTTCAACCTCTTTTTCTCTCTGGGAAAGTTACCCATGGCCTGGAAGATGGCTACAGTCATACCCCTGCCAAAAGGTGGTGACCCCTCCTCCCCAGAAAACTACAGACCCATCTCCCTGCCCCCAATCCTGGCCAAATTACAGGAATGGCTAGTCATGTCCCAACTCACCCCTTACCTGGAAGCCTCCTCCTTTTTCACTCCGTTCCAATCGGGATTCCGTAAATCCCACTCCATCACCACCTCCCTGCTATGTGTCACTGGTGACATTCTCACTGGCATGGACAAAGGTCACGTCACCGCGGCCATTTTCATAGATCTAGCCAAGGCTTTTGATACCGTCTCTCATTCCCTACTTCTCTGAAAACTCTCCAATGCAGGGCTCTCTGAGCAGGCCATTGGCTGGTTCCATGACTGTCTAGCGAACAGGAAGCAAACAGTCAAACTGGCCTCTCACACTTCTAACCCCCTGCCAGTCACTACTGGTGTCCCACAAGGATCTGTCCTAGGCCCACTACTTTTTTCCATTTTTCTAAATGACCTCCCATCAGCATGTACCCACTCATCCATCCAAATGTATGTGGACGACACTGTCCTGTATGCCTCTGGCCCTAACGCACAAAGTGTAGCAACCCTAATCCAGGAGGATTTCTATGCCATCCAGTGCTGGTTGAGGACAAACCAGCTATTCCTAAACCCCCAAAAAACAGTATCACAAACATTCGGATCCCAACAAAGACTTTCCCGCCAAACCCCCTGCCCCCCTTTCAAAACCTCGGACGGGACCCCCCTGGACAATTGTACTTCCTTCAGATATCTAGGCATCTGGCTAGACCAGCACCTAGATTTTACATCTCATATCGACACACTACACAAGAGACTACTCCCCAAACTAGGTGCTCTATTCCGCAACAAAAAATGCCTCCCTACACAAACTAGGCTCGCCATTGTCCAAAAAATGATTCTCCCTGTTTTCGACTACGGCAACATAGTCTACTTCATTGGCCCCTGTGTCCGCTCTGGCCAGCCTAGATACCATGTTCCACTCTTTCTGCCGGTTCATTCTAGATTGTCCGCAATCCACTCACCATTGCAACCTATACAGCTCTGCTACCCTGCTGTCCCTCCACGATCGTAGACAAATAAACTGCGCTAGGTTCGCTGCCAAATTCTGGTCCCACTCCCTCCCCCCAATCTGGCCTCTACCCTCTCCAAACAATCCCCTCCTGCGTACTCACTCAGGAATACAGATCCAAGACTGCTGCATGTCCCATTTATGCGTACTTCCAAAGGCCAGGCCGCCTTTAGTTTCCGAATTCCACAGATTTGGAATGCTCTGCCGGCCTCCATAAGACATGCACAGAACACATACCAACGCAACCCTCTACTTAGAGCCCATTTCTCTTCCAGCTGCTCCTGTTATAACTAATTACTCTAATTACTCCTGCTTGCTGTACTATAAAAGTATATGTAATGTATATGACCCTGTCACTCTGTACAATGTATATATGAACCCCTGTCTGTATCTGTAAACAAATGTCTATAGGAAAGCCTTGACTTCCCAAAATGTTTCTGTTTATTGTATATATCCATGTATTGTAATTATGGGTCTCGGCCCCCAGGTCGCATCTGGAATCGAGCTTTTAGATCAGTATGCTTTCCTTGTAAATCTCGTAAATAAATAAATAAAGAAGAAGGTGGTGTTGCCTCTGTATAGAACGCTGGTAAGACCCCACTTAGAGTGCCATATCCAGTTTTGGAAGCCACATCTCCACAAGGACATAGACAGAGTGGAGGTGGTCCAGAGGAGGGCAACTAAAATGATGCAGGGTCTGCATCAAAAGCCCTATGAAGAGAGACTAAAGGATCTCAATATGTACATCCTGGAATAGAGGAGAAAGAGAGGAGGAATATGATAAGAGGCCTTTAAATACCTCACAGGGTAAATGAGGTGCAGGAGGGAAGTATTTTTCAGAAGAAAAGGTGCTCAAGAGGACAGGGACATGCTGAGAAGCTGGAGGGGGTACATTCAGGAGAGATGTGAGGAGGTACTTCTTCACAGAAAGTGTGGTGGATTCCTGGAACAGCCTTCTAGCAGAGGTGGGGGGGGGGCAAAAACAGTGGTGAGTTTCAAGAATGCATGGGATAAACACAAAGCAGTCATAGTAGAAAGGATGCAGGGGAGAGAGAGAAAGAGCTGTAAATCAGGCACGGTCTGCGGTAATAGTGTAGGCAGGGAGAGATGGGCAGACTGGATGGGCTAAGGGATCCTTATTTGCCATCAAATTCAATGTTTCTAACCTGAAAATAGGTTTATACAAGAATCGGTTCTCTTAAATTGCTTGAGCATTACTTGTTGCAGTTTCTTTACAGTTGTTTATAACTGGTCAGTTTACAAAGAGTTTTTCTCCGTAAATTTTTGTTGTCTGCTGTAAGTTGGTAAATGTTTTAGAAATTTTGATTACATTTTTTTTTTTTTTATTTTGGTAGTGTTCACAACTCCTCAAGTTTGACATTAGACCACTGGAGGGAGTGTGACCACAGTGCAGAGTCTGAACTTTGTTCTAATTCTAAAGTTCCAAATGTTCTATATCTGGGGCAACTCAGCTCAGTGGGCTGATTGCATGTTGTAAAGCGTATTGATGGATCCCTAAGTAGAAACAATATTATGTGTTTTTTTTTCTTCTGGATTATTCAGAACATCTTCACGCAGGTAGACTGAGGACTTAATCACTCAAAGTCTACTTGGCAGCAGTGTCAGCCTCAGGGAAGTCAAAAAGACTAGCCCTACAACCTATGTTCAAGAGATTTTTTTAAAGGTCTCCTTCACCTGCAACCCCCAATTAGGGAACCTGTTTCCTAATGGGACCTAAGAGTATGGTTGTCACAACTAGTGCATGCCCCCTTCGAGCCCGTGGTCTCTGAGGAGCACAAGTTTGTGACATGGGAGACACTTTTCCACATAGATGTGACCTCTGCTAGGAGAGTCAGTGAGCTCCAGTCCCTGTGCACAGAGCCTAACAGCATCATCATTCACAAAGACAAGGTTGTTTTGATGAAAAACAAAATAATTTTCTCCACAGAGTGGTGTCAGAATTTCACCTTAACCAAACACTCTGCCTGTGCTTTTTCAATTCCGTTGAAGTCCAGGTGAACAAAAATTGCACTGTTCGAATTTTTTTTAATTCTTTGGTAACTGGGTAAGGCCCACTGTGCACAAGTGCCTGTTTTTAGGAGTGACCCGGGAGCACTGGGGTAGTTAAGTGACTTGCTCAGTCACTTAGTATACAAGTGGAGGATGTGAGAATCAAACCCAGGTCTGCCAGATGTACCAAGCTCATTCACAGCTTGTTTCTCTAGCCTCTAGGCTATATTGCCAGCCAGTCAATAGTGCACTTAGCCACTACCTTGACAGAACAAAAGATATCGGATCTGACAAAAGCCAGCTATTTGTCACCTATGGTGAGGTTGGCAAAGGCAAACCTGCTGCAAGACAGACCATTTCTAGGTGGTTTGTCTGTTACATACAATTTTTCTATGCAAAAGCAGGTAAGCAGCCTCCCCTTAGGGCTTCAAGCGCATTCCACAAGGTGCACTGCAGCCTCAGTGGTAGCCTTGAGAGGCATCCCTCTGGCAGTCATCTGCAAAGCAGTTACCTGGAAAACTGTACTGCTGTCTGGACATTCTGTCCAGATGAGATGCTAGATTTTGGACAGAAGTCTTACCTAAAGTTGTTCCTAAAAAGGTACCAGACTACACAGCATCCCAAGGTATTGCGTTATAGCCTACAGTGTTTGTATGGCATCAATGTTGGACTCATGTTAGAAGAAGAAATTACTCACCATAGTAAAGCAGTTTCTTCTCATAGGTCCAGTAGTGAGCCAATACAATCCCACCTCTGCCTCCCTTTCTAGAACCTAATCAGAAAAAGGTTCCTAAATATAATACATAGGCTGCAACAGCTGGCAGCAGCCGAGACTTGTCTGGTGCCTATCCCTGAACCTGGGATGGGGGTAGGAAGAGATGGTCCTTCCTCTAGGGTAGGGGGATGGGGGAATGTATTCCCGTAGAAGAAGGACTACTAGAGCCGCCCACAGGGTGGGGGCATCCAAAGGGTAGGAGGAGGAGGAGAAAGAGGAGTTTTGAGAGTTGGCAGCCAGCAGGACTCCCTTCTTTCTAACCCCAGTAATACTCAGGTATTCCTAACTTTTTGCAGTGTCCCTTTAAGCCAGAACTGCCCAGAGAGGATAGAACACATGCAAATGATAGAACTGTTTGCACATGACAAATATTCAAATGCTGGCTTGAACTAGCTGCCTTAGTTCTAAACCCCTCAAATTTCACTCACTGCCTGTAAAGTCTAGTCGCTTGGAGTCTCATTCTTCAGCTTGTTCCAGTGACGTGAAGAAACTTATAATTTCATATAAATATCTTTTTCTTTCATTTGCTGCCTTTTACTCATTGTTAATTTTAGCTAAACCTTGGTTTTAGTGTTAAATTTTGATCTTCCTTGTCAATCTTCACCATTCATTACTTCCTGGTGTAAGGCGGGCGCCTACCATCGCGAAACTTTTTTTAAAAGCTTTGACCAATGGCACCGCCCTTGAGAGTGACGTCATGCGTCACTGCGAGGCGGCCGCTAGTAGATGACCACTCCTCCCTCCAACTCAGTTCTGTTTCTCCGCCGTCGAGGCAGCACCTGTTCGCGGGCAACCAGTTTTCTACTGCGTAGTGTACCGACTCCTGTTTTCCGTCGCGCCAGCGCCAATCCGGTAAGACTGTTCTTTTTTCTATCTTACGGCGTCGGGTGTGTTTTCCTACTGTGTTTTAGCCTTGTTAGTTTAGCGTGATGTCCGGTTCTGGAGCTAAGCGCTTTTGGAAGACGGGCCGCGCCCCTATGCGTCGGTGCTCCTGTGGCGGCATTTCTCCGTCTCGGACGGCATGGCGTTTGCCTCCGTTGCCTGGGACCCACGCATATATGGATTCGTCGGCGCCTGTTTCTCGATGGACCGCTGTGTCCTCGAAATCCAGCGTTAAGCTCGGCAAGCCCGCGACCGACCGTGCGGGGCGGCGTCGCTCTCGGGATTCTCGGGCAAGATCTCTAGGCCCTTCCCGGGTCCCCTCCGGGCCTCTCACGATCCGGAGGAGGGGTCTCCCTCGTCTTTTCTTGCCGAGGAGGAGGCCCTTCTGCGGTGTTGGGGGCGTCGTGGTCCCTCCGGGGCGCGCACCGGCACCGCCTCGGCAGTCACCTCCTCGGAGGTGCAGACTCCCCCCGTGTCGAGGCCCTCCTCTTTTGGGCCTGGCTCGGGTGAACCCTCGGCGCGCCTTTCGGCGCCGTTTCGGATCCCAGCACTGTTCGCGGTGCCGGCGATCGATCTTGGCGCCCGTTCCTGCTGCCGTTTGGATCCCGGCGCGTTCGCGGTGCTGGTGATCATGGCGGCGGCTGTTGGCGGTGCCCGCTTTGGGCCTCGGCGCGTTCACTGCGCCCGATGGTCTGTCGCGGCGCGCCGTCCAGCGGTGCCGCCCTCGCCTCCGACACCGCCCGGCGCCGTGGCCTAGTCCTACCTCCGTGCGGTGCCGGGCCTGCCGGCGCCGTGGGGGGTTTGGAGTTGGGCCTGGCTGCTGCCAGCGTTGGGGGGGCGAGCGGCGTCGCCCTTGGTACCGGGGCCGTTCGCGGCACTGTAGCCTCAGGGACCCCTGGGGTGGCCAGCACTGAGGTCCAGCTGGTCTCGTCCTCCTCGGAGGACGATGACTCGGACGTGGACCCATCCTGGCACCCCCACTCTTCGGGGTCTGGGTCCCCTGTGGCTAGAGGTACCAGGCGGCGCAGCGGGCCCCTCCCTCTGTCCTCCCTTCCGTCGTCTCCTGAGGGTTCCCCGGCTGGGGTGGCGGGGGCCCCGGGGGGCAGGTGTGGGGGTGACGGAGGGGGAGGCTCCCCTCTCTGGAGGGCCGGTGACAGCTACCCCCCAGGGTGCTGTTGCCCCCTCTAGGGATAGGGGCACGCTGCTGTCGAGGAGGAGGGCCCTCTCGGAGTCCGAGGGGTTGAGGGGCAGGGGGTCTGGTGCTTGGTCTTCTTTGGCCACCTCAGGGAGTGGCCAGGAGCCATAGTGCAGAACCCCGCCCCTCCATCCAGGGTTCTAGGGTGCCCTCCGGCGGCATTCTTGCGGACTGCCCTTCTGGATCCATGCAGTCACGGCGTCATCACAGGGGAGGTTCTCCCCCTGGGCTCTTCCAGGCTCCGCTTCCCCAGAGTTCCGTTCTGCGGCCTGGTCTGCTGTCCGGGATCCCTCCTACTAGGGCTCCGTTCCCCGGATTCCAGAGCCCTGGCAGAGAGCAGTTGCCTCCTCGGAGGTGCCCCTCTCCCATCTCTCTGCCTTCACCACCCCCGCTCCCAGGCCATGTCGGTCCTACGGGTCCGTTATCCTGGGAGCAGTTCAGGGGTTCTCGCGGCCTTCCCCTCATATGTTAGATACATGCATGAGCGGGTCTTTCGACTCTCCCACCGCCACAGGAATCCTCTGGACATTCCAGCTCCCCATCATCCTCGCCTCCTCCTCTGAGGAGAGGAACCCCTCTCATCTTTCCTCCGATGCTGATTTCACGGAATGTCAGCGCTTCTCTCGAGGATGGTGAGGGATCTTCGGATTTCCTATGTTCGGAGAGACAATACCCGAGCAGGAGACGAGAATTCCTTGGTGAATTCAGTGCCCAGCATTTGGTGGTACCTTCCTGGCCTATCCCTTCCAGAGGCGTCTATCCGGTCCTGGCAGTCCCCAGCCGCTTCTTCTCCAGCCCGGCTGACTGTCAGCGTGGTATTGTGCACCCTCAAGTCTCTAGGTTCCTTCCAACCCCCCCTCTGGTTTGGTCTACTAGATACTCCTTCTGGGCGCCGCTGCCTGCGCCGCGACCGCCCACCGGATCCGGACTCTCTCCAGTTCGACCGTTGGGGCGAAGAGTGTTCTCTTCTTCGCGATGCGAAGTGCCTGTATTGCATCTCATCAGGCTCACCACGCTGCCTACAACCGGCATTTGTGGTCGATGATGTCCCAGCTGTTGGCATCAATGCCTGACACGGAGCAAACCAGACAAGCGTTGCCTCTCCGCGGTAGGCCTGGAGCTGGCAAGACGCAAAGCAAGGGCATCTTCACGGCCAATGAGGTGGCTTCCAGGCTTGCGGGGACAGCGATCTGCATCAGGCGGACGGCATGGCTTCATCTCTCTAGGTTGTCACCCCTGGCCCGGCGTAGGGTGATTCGCTCCGCCTTCCGGGGAACCCGTCTTTTCTCCTCTAGAGCTAGGAGACTTTTACAGGGGCTCCCTCCGTCTCCTCGTCCTTGGGAGGCACCTCCTAGCTCTTCTCCCACTTAGGCTTTCTGAATAAGCCAGGGTCTTCTCCTTCTGTTTCTCACCAGCAGAAGGCTGGGGGTCTTGTTCCCTCAGGGTATGGCTCTTCCCCGGAAGAGGAGCAATACTCACCAGGAGTAATGAATGGTGAAGATTGACAGGGAAGATATGAAAGTACGTACCTACCGTAATTCTTGATCCTCTTGTATCTTCACCATTCATTACTACACCCCCCACCATCCCTCAGTGGCCTCTTCCTGTGGCTGCTCCACCTCCCGCCTCCTTCCTCTCTCTGCGAAAAATACAAAATTAAAAAAAAAAAAGGAGGAAGAATTACTCTTAATTTTTCCAAAAAAAAAAAAAGTCTATATCTTTGGGGGGCCTTATTTCTTCCAGAAAAATTATTTACTCTAAGATTCTTGGGCCATCTCGTGGAATTGCATATGGCGATCAAACTGCACAACTATCTCTTGCCATTCCTCTGGCGAGATACTTCTGGGGTTTTAGCCTGGCTCTGGCTATTCAGTTTTGATACTGCAATCTCATGCTTCCAGCTGTTAAGCCCTAGAATCGCAACCCCCCTTCTCTAATTCTTGCCTTGCAGAGCGGAGGAACGGGTATGACTATTTTCTTTTTTAAAAAAAAAAAAAAAAAAAAAAAGGAAAAGCTGAGGGAACTCTCTCCGACTGCTATAGGCATTCTTTGCATTTGAAGTCATGCTCCTAAGCCTGCAAGTTATTATCTGTAAAAAAAAAAAAAAAAAAAAAAAGGGAAAGAAAAAAAAAGGGGAAATACAAGGGCAAACAAAGCCCTTTTTGTGAGATTTTGATGATTGGTTTTTCCTTTCAAGTGTCCTCCTGGACAGTTTTACAGAGAAGCAGTGCTGACCATGACCAATCCTCGCCAGCCTAAGCCTCTGGCCTGCCTTGGCAAGTCCAACTGAGTCCCACTTCTATACCTATAAATGCCTGAAAGGCTTAGATTTTCCATTTCTAAACCCTTGAGCAGCTCTCTCATGCTGCCTGGGATTTATCCTTCCCTCCTCGGGTGTCCTCCAGTTAAAGGCCTTCCGCGGCCAGGAGCCCGAAGTGGGGATCAAGAACCATGGCATGTTGAAGATGAGGACTATGCCCTCCTGAGTCTGTCTAGCGGGTTCAGTGAACCTTCTCTTCAGCTCTATCTCCGGAGATTCTTGCTTCCTGTTATTGGGCCTTGAGCTATAAGCTAACTATGCTCGTTGGGCATTCTGGTCCCTTCAACATCCCATCTCTCTTCTCTTCTTCTTCTTTCTCATTACCTTCCTTCTCTCTCCTCCTAGAGTCGCCCAGGTAAGGAGGCCCTGCAGTCCCTAGGTTAGGATACTCTTATCTCCTCTGTCCTTCCTCCATCGGCTTATTCCTTTTCAGTTCATTCTTCCTTACTTTGCTATCCTTGGCTATCTTGCCTCATATCTCTATTTCTCTGTTTGCTTTGCCTCTCCGGCTCACAGAACTGAGTTGGAGGAGGAGTCGGCTCACTAACGCCGCCTCGCGCATAGCGTCACTCTCGAGGGTGGTGCCGTTGGTCCAGCTTTTAAAAAAAATAAAAACAGCCCTTCAAGTGATTTGGTACTTGGCTTACACCCAGTAAGTAATGAATGGTGAAGATACAAGAGAAGATCAAGAATTCCGTAGGGGTAATGTGAATTTTCATTTTTACGGGTTCCTCCTAGTTCAGAGCAGTGTAGGGAACCGACTTAATTTTGTTAGTTCAGGTGTTTTCTGACTAAAATACCCTATTAGTTTTATTTAATTTTATTTTAAATATTTTATTTTAGTAAACGCTTTATCGGTTACTGAACCGATAGCCACGGTTCATTTTCTTCGGTTCTGGTTTCCATCAGTTCCTCGACCACAACCGCTAAACTTTTGTTAGAACTTTAAATTATTTAGCGGATCACATTTTTATTTGTTACCGATAAAATGTCAGAGAAACAAAGAAAGAAAACTGGTGAACCTGGTTTTAAAAATTACACTGATTTTGGGGAAGTGTTTGCCAAGGCAGACAAACATAGCTTATGTGTGGCTTGCCTGGGCTATGATCACCTTAAAGAAGATTGTGATATATGTAAAACCTTCCCAGAGAAAACAGTGGGGAAACACCTGGAGCGGCTTAAGAAAAAAACTTCCTCAACCTAAGGGTCCCTCTGACTCTGACCAGCTGACACCCTCTTCTGCTGTGGGTGAAACCACTACAGCAATTGCTTCAACCCCTTCAGATGGGTGATAAGGGCACTAAGAGGCTTGCTAAACCAGCTGACTCCCCTATTCCCTTTAAAAAGACAAAGAAAGTAAAGCACACAGAACTCTCAACTGAAAAAAGGGGACTTCTGTGAGTGCCCTTCTTCTCAGGAAATAGCTCAGGCCTTTAAAGTGGTACAGGCCTTACAAGGTCTTTTCCCCACTGGCCAGCAGCCACCTGTTCAGGTCCCAGCTGGACAGACTGGCAGCACAGGTAAATCCTCATTTATTGAAGAAGAGGATTATGGTGAATGTGAGGAGGAGGATGAAGGAAAATCTGTTGAACCTAAGGTCTCCCCTGAGCAGGATTTTAGTTCACCTTCTAGAACCACTAAGGATTATTCCTCACATTTTACTTTTGTGAGGAAGATGGCTGATGCCTTGGAGATCACCACAAGTGAAGAAATAAAGGATGAAGAAGAGGTGGAATACCTCAAAATGATGGTAAACAAAGCCCCTTCACCCTTGTCTAATGACCTGGCAGAAACTACCAGGTTTGGCTTAGAGGCAGCCAAGTATCAGTTCCAAATGGCTGCTGATACCAATGATACAGCAGCTAGGTGGATGGCAAACACTGTTGCTCAGCATAGGTTTGCCTGGCTAAGAGCTACAAATCTTACCCAGGATACTCAAATAAAGGCTCTGGACTTCCCTCTGGAGGGTAATTCACTTTTCGGTGAGACAACAGTGGCTTACATGAAGAAGGTGGATGAATATAAGGCCACCTTGAAGAGCAATTCTACTAAAGAGAAAGCCTCTCCATCCACCAGACCCTATGGATGGGGAGGAGGGGCAAGTCCTTTCATACTAGGCTCTTTTTCTAGGCAATGGCTGCACCCCAATACCAACAGTATCCCCAGCAAGGATACTTCAGAGGTAGGGGCAGGAGGGGTGCCAGGCAGGGATCACAAAACCTAGTCTCAGCCACAGAGCAAACAAACACCCTGACATGTCTTCACAGGCTGCCTTCTCTCTACCTGTCAGATGCAGACTGTCTCACTACCTCCAGGCTTGGCAACAGATCACTACAGACAAGTGGGTCCTGATAGGTAGTGAGTCAGGGACTGTCTCAGAGTTTCAAATCCCTTCCTCTTCTGAGAACCAGAGTGTTCAGACCATCCTCCATCACAGAGAAAAATCTGTTGGAGGCAGAGGTTGGAAACTTGCTGCTGTCATGGGTAGTGGAATCTGTCCCAACCCAGCAGAAAGGAGAGGGGTTTTACGCGAGGTACTTCCTTACTACAAAAAAAAAACTGGTAGTAGTGGACTATCTTGTACCTCAGGTCCTAAACAAGCATTTGACAAAACCAAAGTTCAAAATGGTGACTTTGGCACTGATCCTGCCAACACTCCAAAAAGGAGACTGGTTGGCATCACTGGACCTAAAAGATGCCTATTTCCATCTCTCCATAAGGGAGTCTCACAGAAAATACCTCAGGTTCAGACTCCGATCAGGTCACTCACTACCAGTTTTTAACCCTGCCATGCAACCTAACTTCGGCCCCAAGGGTATCCACAAAGTGCTTGTCAGTGGTTATGGCACACCTTCGAAGACAAGGTGTCATTGTATTTCCATATTTGGATGACTGGCTGGTGGTAGGAAAATCACCAGAGCAGGTCAGACAGCATCTGCAGACCACCCAAAGGCTCCTAGTGTCCCTGGGGTTCTTGATAAAATCACAAACAAATCCATCCTTCTAACTGCATAAGTGTTGCAGTTCATAGGAGCAGAGATTAACACCCTGCAGGGCAGGGTCTACCTGCCTCTGGACAGGATAAGATGTCTCCAGCTAATTGCAAACTCATTCAGCCTACACAAGCAAAAACACTGCAAGGCAGTTCCTACAGCTCCTGGGCCACATGGCTGTGGCCAAAGGCACAGTCCTAGGCTCCAGGTTCCAAATGAGAGACATCCAGTTCCACCTAAGGGCACACTGGTGCCAGAGAAGAGATCCCTTCTCAAAGTTGATTCCAGAAATAAAAACTTTGCTACAAGCACTTCAGTGGTGGAAAGAGGAATCCAACCTGAGGGAAGGGGTTCCTTTCCAACAAGAGTCTCCATCAGATGTTCTCACAACAGATGCATCCCTGCTGAGGTGGGGTGCCCATTTGGGGGACCACACAACCCCGGGCACTTGGTCAAGTGAAGTGTCTCTCTAGCACATAAACTTGCTGGAACTCAGAGCAGTGTTTCTGGCACTAAAAGCCTTCACAACACTGGTAAAGGGAAAGGTAGTACAGGTCAGAACAGACAGTACCACCATAATGTACTATATAAACAAGCAGGGAGGCACCAGGTTGGGTCCTCTCTGCACAGAGGCAATGAAAATTTGGAGCCTGGCTTACTCCTTGGGAGTTTCCCTACAGGCAATCCATCTGCCAGGAAAGGACAACACCCTAGCAGAAGCTCTGAGTCGAATTAACCAGGCTCATCATGAATGGACCCTGAACAGGCAAGTGGTGGAAATAATCTTCAGGAGGTGGGGCACCCCAGAGATAGACTTGTTCACATCTCACCAGAACCACCACCTGCCACAATACTGTTACAGACCACCAGATTGGGGTACACTACCTCTGGATGCCCTGGCTTTAGACTGGTCAGGGAATCACCTATATGCTTTTCCTCCCTTCCCTCTAGTGTACAGGGTATTGCTCAAGCTCAGGTCCCAGTCAGCATCAATGATCTTGATAGCTCCAGACTGGCCCAGGCAGCCATGGTACTCCCTTCTGCTCTCCATGTCTGTAGCTGAGCCAATACACCTCCCTCGGAGGCACACTCTGTTAACCTCCAACCAGGGGAGACTCCTGTATCCAAATCTCAGGTCTCTCAATCTCAAAGATTGGCTCTTGAAGACCTAGAATATGCAGGCTTACACCTCTCTGAAGCTGTTTTACATATCTTAAGAGATTACAGAAAACCTTCCACTAAGAAAAGCTATGCTTCAAAATGGAAACAGTTTTCTATTTGGTGCTCAGCCAGGGAGCTGGTACCAACACAGGCTGGGGTTCCAGTTGTTCTTAATTACCTCTCTTATTTACAGTCCCTGGGATTGCAGCTCAGTACCCTCAAGGTCCACCAGGCTGCAGCATCTGCTTACATTTCTGCTGGAAGAAATGTGACAATAGCTTCAGACCCTATCTTTAGGAGGTTCTCCAAGGGTTTGGCCCCTCTGCATTCCCCTCATAAGAACTGGTGCCAGCATGGGACCTTAATGTGTGCATAGCTAAGCTCATGGGACCCCCTTTTGAGCCCATAGCCTCTGCTCATCTAAAATGTTAATTGGAAAACAGTTTTCTTAGTGGCAATAACTTCTGCAAGAAGAATCAGTTAGGTCCAGGCTCCGTGCATTGAACAGGACTGCATTTCATTCCACAGGGATAAAGTGGTCCTGAGGACAAACAGAAAATCTTTCCCTAACGTGGTCTCGGATTTCTACCTGAACCATACCATTACCCTACCCATCTTTTTCACTGAACATTCCACCTCTGGTGAAAGAGGGCTTCACAATCTGGATGTCAAGAGAACTCTCTGCTACTATATGACAGCCACTAAGGACCAAAGTCAGGACAGAAAACAGCTCTTCCTGACTTATGGGGATGTAGGAAAAGGTAACCCAGCATCGAAAAGGTCCATTTCTCGATGGATAGTCCAGTGTATCCAGTTCTGTTACACAAAAGCTGGAAGGGAACCCCCAACAGGTTTGAGGGCTCACTCTACAAGAGGGACAGCTGCTATTCTAGCAGCTGCCAGGGATGTTCCACTTATGGACATCTGTAAAGCAGCTACCTGGAAAACAGTACACACCTTTACTAAGCACTACAATCTGGATATTCAGTCCAGGGGTGATGCTAAGTTCAGCACAGCAGCCCTGCAAAGTCTGTTTCCAAAATAAAGTTCTGTGCCCACCTCTAAAGGTACTGTTTCGTAGTCTGCAGAAAGTTAAGAATACCCGAGTATTACTGGGGTTAGAAGAAAAAATTACTTAACCATAGTAATCTTGTTTCTTCCCGCTGAAACTCAGGTATTCATAACTTCCTACCCTGCCTCCCCTTCTAGAACCTTTAGCCTCTGCACTCCTGCATACTATGCTTTCAGGGGTATACATGCCACTTTCTGGGTCAATTTTGGTAAACAAGGTTCATGTTGTGTTTCCCCCTTCTTTCAGGTGACTCAGACATTTTTGGGGGTATCTGTTATGCTTTTTTCCGATCCAGTTGGAGGGTTTATTAGGGGGTTATGAGCTTTATTATCACTTTTACTACTACTGAGTATTTTTAATTACTACTATTATTCAGTATTCGTAGTTCTCAGGGGTCTGCCTTTCCAGGTATCCAGGAAATCCGCGGGGTTTAGAACTAAGGCAGTTAGTTCAAGGCAGCATTTGAACAGTTGTCACGAGCAAAGAGTTCCATCATTTGCATGTGTTCTATCCTCTCCGGGCAGTTCTGGCTTAAAGGGACACAGAAGAAAGTTATAAATACCTGCGTATCACTGGGAAGAAACGAGATTATTATGGCAAGTAATTTTTTCTTCTGTCGCAGTTATGTGAGGCATCTCAGGACAATCACTGAGAAAAGAAACAGGAAAAAAGAGGGGGGATGAGTCGAATTAGTCTGAAGGGCTAGCCACCACCTGGTCGGCATGAAGTTTCCAGACTCTGGACCTGGATCCCGGGAGGGGGGTCATAGTCCACCTTCATCAGGTACCCTGCAAGGTCAGCGGTGCTGGATGGGGGGGCTGGCCGAAAGAGTCTTGGCCATTACAACCATATCAGGTACCACAGGTAATGGACACACACCTGATTTTGGCCTAGGGTAGAGGGCCGTTGTGTTACAAAGCCTGGTGAAGGACGGATCTTCCCAGGTACACAAGCTGCTCGTGTGTTGTGTGGTTGACTTCAATAAATGCATGGCTGTGGCCATTTCCTCCAAGACATGTCAGTGTTTTTTTTCCAGGGAAAGAGTATGGGGGGCTAACAGACAATATGGGTTTAAATACTGTACTCTCTCTGCCTGAGCATTTGAATATGTTTACACACTTTATATTTTAAATAGTTCTTATAAAATATTTCAAACAACATGAAGTCTTGCTATATTATGACAGTAGCAGTTTGTCCCACCACTAGAACTGCTCCGGAGGTGAAATGGTTAATACCATTCCAAAATAGAACTTTGAGCACGAGCTCTAAGAAGCAGCTCTATCTGTGTAATTTCAAACCTGAACTGTCAGATTCTTTACTCCGCCTCAGTGAACAGTCGCTCCGGAGATTTCTCCTACTGCTCGGTTCATTTCTTGGTTTAAACAGTGTTTTCTCGGTTCGATTCAACCGAGAATAGTTTTATTTTAACCGCAATACCCGTTCGGTTCAAGCTCTGTCTGTGGTAATCGTAAGTAAATTAAAGGTTTTGTCTGTGTGGAACTTGTAAGTTTATCGGTTCGGTTTTGAACCGATCAGCTGGGTTTAAAACTTATTAACTTTAAACATTTTAGAGTGCGGTTCCCGGTTCTTGTCGGTTCTAAAAAAAACGGATTTTATTACGGTTTTTTCCAATACCTGTGACACGGTTAGGAACCGATAAGGGTGTCTTGCCTGGCACTGCCGTTTAAAGGACAAGTTTTTCTGGTTAGGCTGGCATTATGTCTGAGAAACCCAAAAGAAAAACCGGGGCCCACTGGGTTTCAACACTGTGATATCTGTGGGGAAGTCTTTGCCAAGGCTGACCCACACACCACATGTGTCTATTGTCTGGGGTTTGACCACCTCCAGTCAGACTGCCAGATATGAAAGAATTTCCCTGCAGCCACCCTGGAAAAGAGATTGGGCAGGCTCAGGGAACGAGAGGCCAAAAAGTCCGCTGACCCGATAGCCAGCCCGGTCTGGTGCCAACCGAACCGAGGGAGTGCCCCTGACCAGGGCGAGACTTCCTCGGCCAAAAGAAAAGCTGGTTCTGAGGAACCAATTCCAGTAAAGAAAACAAGAAAGTCAGCAGGTTTGGAGTCCAAAACCCCTTCTCCAATTGCTGCAGAGATAGCAAAAGCCATACAAATTGTCCAATCACTGTCTCAGGTTCCATCCGAACCGCCACTATCTGGCAAAAGGTCGGTTCGTCCGGTTCCAGTGGTTCAGGAATATGATGTTGAGGAATTTTATGAACCAGAGGAGGGAGGATGATTATGAACAGTATGAATGTGGCTGGGAAGGTCTGAGTGTGCCCACTGAACCGGACATTTCCCCAGACAGACCTCTAGAATCTCCCCCTATGCTATCTGAGTCCCCATCTCATTTTATGTTTTACAAAAAAGTTGCTGAAACCCTCCAGCTTCCCTTGGAAGAAGCTGTGGATGAGCAAGAGGAGCCTGATTTTGTAGAAATGATGGATATTCCAGAGTCTAGGAGATTGTCTATTCCTTTGCATAAGTCTTTTAGGAAGCAAACAATAAAAATTTTAAAAGCTCCTAATTCTGTGCCTCCTGTAGATAAAAAGATGGACAGAAGGTACACATTGTCAGGTCCTGATACAGAATTCTTTCTCAGCAATGCAGTCATGTTAGTAGTTCAGGCTGCAGCCTGTGATAAAGCTAATATCCCCTGGCTTCACATCCTCCTGACAAGGATTCCAGGAAGCTTGATGCCATGGCGAAAAAAACAGTATATGGCAGCCTCTCTGGGACTCAGGCAAGCAAATTATATGGCTTATGTAGCTAGGTATCAGAAATCTAGATGGGATACTGTTATGGAATTAGCCACAAGCCCATGGCCAGCTGGCTAGCTAACTAGAACAGGTGGCTGCTGATGGCATTGAGGCTTCTAAGGTACAGTTTCATGCTGCTGTGGATGTTAATGATGTTTCCTCTAGGGTCATGGCCACATCTGTAGCTTTTCGTAGGTTGGCCTGGCTCAGGTGTACTAGTCTGTCACAGGATACCCAGACTAAGGCTATGGATTTTCCTGTAGGTGGGAAATTCTCTGTCTGGGGAGCAGACAGAGAATTACATGAAAAGATGGATGAATATAGGACTACTTACAAAAGTGCCCAAGCTGGAGCGGCAAGCCACTCTCAGAGGCATACCCCCAGGGGTAGGGGTAGGCCTTTTTCACAGGCCTTTTTCAGACTCAGGCCTCCCTCTGCCTATGCTCAGAGGGGCTTCTTCAGAGGCAGAGGCAGAGAGGGTGGGCAGGCCTGCTCCCACCCCTCAGCCTAAAGCTCCTGCTAAGCAGGTACCCTGATGGGGTGCCCAGGGCCGATTCTCCTTTATCGGTAGGGGGCAGGCTGGCTTACTTCAGTCAGAACTGGGCTTCTTTAACCTCAGACAAGTGGGTTCTGGAAGTAGTAAGCCAGGGTCTGGTTCTCAGCTTCAAAAAGTTTCCCAAGTTGAGAACCAGACTTTCAAACACCATGAAGTCTTGCTATATTAGGACTTCTTGCAGTGAGCCACAGCACTTGAACTGCCCCGGAGAGGAAGCAGTTAACTCCAGAGAATCTGGAGTTCACAGCGCGAGGGCGCTGTGCCAAAGCTCTATCTGGACAGTTTCAAATGAAACTGCCAGATTCTTTACTCCGCTTCACTGAACAGTCGCTCCGGAGATCAGCTCCTTCAGCTCGGTTCATTCTCGGTTCAAACGAGTATTTTTCGGTTCATTTGAACCGCCAAAAAGTATTTATTTTACCGCATTTCGGTTAAAGCTCTATCTGGTAAACCGTAAGTACAATATTGAAAGTCTGTGTGGAAATCCAATTATCGGTTCGGTTTTGAACCGATCGGTTTGCTTAATTTAACGTTTTAAAAGTGTTTTGGGGCTTTTAGAGTGCGGTTCCCGGTTCTTATCGGTTCTAAAAAAACCTTGAATTTTAAAAGGGTTTTTTCAAATACCCGTGACACGGTTAGGAACCGATAAGGGTGTCTTGCCTGGCACTGCCATTAAAAGGGCAAGTTGTTGGTTAGGCTGGCATTATGTCTGAGAAACCCAAAAGAAAAACCGGGCCCACTGGGTTTCAACACTGTGATGTTTGTGGGGAAGCCTTTGCTAAGGCTGACCCACACACCACTTGTGTTTATTGTCTGGGGGCTGACCACCTCCTGTCAGACTGCCAGGTGTGTAAAAATTTTCCTGCAGCCACCCTGGAAAAGAGATTGGGCCGGCTCAGGGAACGAGAGGCCAAAAAGTCCGCTGACCCGGATGGCCAGCCAGGTTCAGCACCCACTGGACCAGAGGGAGTGCCCTCTGACCAGGGCGAGACTTCCTCGGCCAAAAGGAAGGCTGGTTCAGAGGAACCAGTCCCAGCAAAAAAGACAAAGAAATCAGCAGGTCTGGAGTCCAAAATTGTCTCTCCAACTGCTGCAGAGATAGCTAAAGCCATACAGATTGTTCAGTCTTTGTCTCAGGGATCTGTCAACCCCTACAACTGGTAAAAGGTGGTTCGTTCAGTCCCAGTGGTTCAGGATTATGATGTTGAGGATTTTTATGAACCACAGGAGGGGGAGGAGGAATTTGATCAGTATGTTTGTGACTGGGAAGGTCTGGACGTGCCCATTAAACCGGACATTTCTCCAGACAGACCTTTAGAATCTCCCCCTATGCTGTCTGAGTCCCCTTCTCATTTTATGTTTTACAAAAAGGTTGCAGAAACCCTCCAGCTTCCTTTAGAAGAGGCTGTGGATGAGCAAGAGGAGCCTGACTATGTTGAAATGATGGATATTCCAGAGTCTAGGAGGTTGTCTATTCCTTTGCATAAGTCATTTAGGAAGCAAACAACAAAGATTTTAAAATCCTCATTCTGTCCTCCTGTAGATAAAAAATGGACAGAAGGTATACTTTATCAGGCCCTGATACAGACTTCCTCACTGAGCAGTGTAGTCATGTAGGTGTGGTGCAAGCTGCAGCTTGTGACAGCTAATATTCCCTGGCCTCACATCCTCCTGATAAGGATTCCAGGAAGATTGATGCCATGGCGAAAAAACAATATATGGCAGCTTCTTTGGGACTCAGGCAGGCTAATTATATGGCTTATGTGGCTAGAATATCAGAAATCTAGATGGGACACAATTTTGCAGTTAGCCAAGCAGGCCCAGGGCCAGCTGGCTGAGTGAGTTGGAACAGGTGGCTGCTGATGGCATTGAAGCCTCTAAAGTTCAATTTCATACTGCTGTTGATGTTAATGATGTTTCCTCTAGGGTCATGGCCACTTCTGTAGCTTTCCGTAGGTTGGCATGGCTCAGATGCACTAATCTGTCCCAAGATACTCAGTCAAAGGCTATGGATTTTCCTGTAACGGGAAATTCCTGTTTGGTGATCAAACAGAAAATTATATGAAAAAGATGGATGAATATAGAACTACCTACAAAAGTGCCCAAGCTAAGGAGAGGCATGCCACTCCACAAAGGCACGCCCCCAGGGGTAGGGGCAGGCCTTTCCACAGGCCCTTTTACCAATCTCAAGCCTCCTCTGCCTTTTCACAGAGGGTTTTTTTCAGAGGCAGAGGTAGACGGGCACAGGTAGACCTGCCTCCTCCTCAGCCTAAAGCTGTTGCCACAGGCACCCTGATGGGGTGCCCAGGAGGGGGGCAGATTGGCTTATTTCAGCCAGAACTGGCTGTCCCTAACTTCGGACAGATGGGTTCTGGAGGTAGTAAGCCAGGGTCTGGTTCTCAGCTTCAAACAGTTCCCAAAGATGAGAGCCAGGCTTTTCCTCCACCTGCAAATTCTACAGAAGCCCTTGCTTTGGAAGCAGAGGTTTTTCTCTTCTGGACTGCAAAGCAGTGGAAAGGGTTCCCTTGCCATCAGGGCAAGGGGACTGTATTCAAGTTATTTTCTTACCCCAAAAAGACAGGAGAATGGCGGCCCATCTTAGATTTAAGGTACCTGAACAAGCATCTTTTGAAACCAAAGTTCAAAATGTTAACTCTAGCAATGATTTTGCCTTCCCTGAGACCAGAGGACTGGCTAGCTTCTCTGGACCTCAAGGATGCCTATTTTCATGTCATGATCAGGCCTTCTCACCGAAAGTACCTCAGGTTCGAACTGCTCTCTGGCCACTACCAGTTCAGAGCAATGCCCTTGACTCACCTCTGCTCCAAGGGTATTCACAAAATGTCTAGCTGTGGTAGTGGCTCATTTAAGAAGGCAAGGATTGCTGTGTTTCCCTACCTGGACGACTGGCTCATAGTGGGTCAGTCCCAGATCAGGTAAAATCCCACTTGCAAGTCACCCAGCAGCTTCTCATTTCCTGGGATTCCTGCTGAATTTACCAAAGTCAGTTCTGGAACCAGTTCAGGTACTAACTTTCATAGGTGCAGAATTGGAACACAAAGTTAGCCAGGGCATTTCTCCCCTCGGAAAGAGTGGACAGACTCGTTCCCTGGCATCCTCCTTTACTCCTGGGGTCTCTCGACCAGCAAGGCACTTCTGCAACTCCTAGGGCACATGGCTGCCCCACAGCTGTCGTGCAGGGAGCAAGATTTCCGATGAGGACATCCAGTTCCATTTGAGGTCCTATTGGTCCAAAGGAGGGACCCCTTCAAATTAGTCCCAGTGACCAAAACCCTGATCCTGGCCCTTCAGTGGTGGCAGGATCAAAGCAATCTAACACAAGGGGTTCCCTTCATACCTGTTTCCCACTCCCTCACCCTCACCACGGATGCCTCCCTGTTAGGGTGGGGGGCTCACTTGGGCGACCTTTCCACTCAAGGAGTGTGGTCCCCTCAGGAATCTCTGCTCCACATCAATCTTTTGGAACTCAGAGTTGTTCTTTTAGCTCTTCAGGCTTTTTCAGCTGTTGTCCAGAACAAGGTAGTTCAAATCAGGACAGACAACACCACAACAATGTGGTACATCAACAAGCAAGGGGGCACTCGGTCATCAGCCTTGTGCACCGAAGCAATGAAGTTATGGTCTCTGGCTTACTCCCTGAACACCTCCCTGATAGCAATTCACCTTCCAGGGAAGGACAATGTCCTGATGGATGCCCTCAGCAGGATTTCCAGGGCCATCACGAATGGGCTCCTGAATCCTCAGGTCCTGGGGTCGGTCTTTGCCAGATGGGGCACCCCTCAGATAGATCTCTTCGCAGCCCCAGACAACCACCAACTTCCTCTATTTTGTTGCAGGCCTCCAGTGCTGGGCTCAGTCCCCCTGGACGCTTTTCTGTTGGATTGGAAAGGGAAATTCCTTATGCCTTTCCCCCCTTCCCTCTCCTCTTCAGGGTATTGGTAAAAATCAGAACTCAGCCCTGCAGAGTGATTCTGATTGCTCCAGACTGGGCCAGACAGCCCTGGTATCCTCTTCTCCTGTCCCTGACAATCCACCTTCCCCTGAGCTTGCCCAGGACCCACGATTTGCTGACCTGTGCACAGGGGAGAGTGTGGTACCCGGACCTCAAATCCCTCCACCTCAAGGCTTGGTTCTTGGTGAATTAGAATTTGTTGATTTGCACTCTTTCTCAAGGTGTCCTTGATATTTTAAAGGCTTCTAGGAAGCTCTCCACTAGGTCACTTACAATTCTAAGTGGAAGAGGTTTTCCTTCTGGTGTTCTGAGAAACAAATTATACCAGAATCTGCTGACTTGGCCATTTTATTGGACTATTTGGCCCATCTAAATTTCCTAGGCCTTAGACCAGCTACCTTGAAGGTTCATCTGGCAGCTGTTTCTGCTTTTGTTTCTGCAGGAAGCCTGTTTCCTTTCCTCTCACCCTGTGTTTTCCAAGTTTTTAAGGGGTTACTTCACACTAACCCTCCCTTTCAGGAACCAGCTCCTGCCTGGGACCTGAATGTTTGCATTGCTCAGTTAATGCAACCTCCCTTTGAGCCCCTGTCTTCTGCAGATCTCAAGTATTTAACATGGAAAACTGTTTTTCTAGTGGCTATCAATTCTGCCAGACATATAAGTGAATTGCAAGCCCTGTCAGTGGAAAAATATTTTATTTCTTTTCACAGGGATAAGGTAGTCCTCAGGACTAACAGAAAGTTTTTACCCAAAGTGGTTTCAGATTTTCATCTGAACCAGTCCATCTCTCTCCCAGTGTTTTTCACTGAGCATTCTTCCTCGGGTGAAAGGAGACTGCACAGTTTGGACATCAAAAGAGGCCTAAGCTACTATGTGGAACGTACCAAGGGTCACAGGTTCGAATCCCTCCAACTCTTCCTTACCTATGGAGAGGTTGGCAAAGGGAAACCTGCCACTAAGAGGACAATTGCAAGGTGGATTGTCTCTTGTATCCAGTTCTGTTACCAAAAACTAGGTAGAGAACCCCACTCAGGACTGAGGGCCCACTCCACCAGGGGTACAGCTGCATCTCTAGCGGCTGCTAGAGATATTCCCATTTTGGAAATTTGTCAAGCTGCTACCTGGAAAACAGTTCACACCTTTACCAAGCATTATTCCTTGGACGTTCAGTCCAGGAGAGATGCTCGTTTTGGCACAGCTGTGCTTCAGAGCCTATTTCCTAAGTAGGTTCTGACCCTCCTCCATGGAGGTACTGCTGTGTAATCTGCAAGAAGTCCTAATATAGCAAGACTTCATGGTGTTTGAAGAAAAAATTACTCACCTTAGTAATTGCTTTTCTTCTCATGGAGTCTTGCTATATTAGGACAACCCCCCCAACCTACCCCTCTCAGAACTTCTACTTGGGTAAGGGGTGGGCAAATTAGTGCAAGCACTGTGTCATGCCATTTTAGTTCCTCCCTACTCCCCCTTTTTCATTGGGTTAGGGAATTAGGTAATCTGTTTAAGTGGTATATGGCCCCCTTCCTGGACTTGAGTCTTTTTGGGAAGGGGGGGTCTAATAGTGCTTGTTAGGGGTGATACTAATAATAATATTACCTACTTTGTTGTTATTATTATTCTGTCATTGTTGTTGTTGTTTTTCCTACTAGTAGGTAGCCACTGGGCTAGTGTAGAGCTTTCCACACAGACTTGCTTCTTATTTCAGCTTCGTAAAGATCTGGCAGTTTCATTTGAAACTGTCCAGATAGAGCTTTGGCAGAGCGCCCTCGCACTGTGAACTCCAGATTCTCTGGAGTTAACTGTTTCCTCTCCGGGGCAGTTCAAGTGCTGTGGCTCACTGCAAGAAGTCCTAATATAGCAAGACTCCATGAGAAGAAAAGCAATTACTAAGGTGAGTAATTTTTTCTTTTCTACCTGCAAGTGCTTCAGAGACCCTTGCTCTGGAAGCAGAGGTCTCAACCCTGTTGGCTCTCAGAGCAGTGGAAAGGGTTCCTCCCCTGCACCAGGGCGGGGGTCTGTATTCCAGATACTTCCTTACCCCAAAAGACAGGAGAATGGCGGCCCATATTAGACCTCAGATATCTGAACAAGCATCTTTTGAAACCAAAGTTCAAAATGGTAACTCTGGCAATGATTTTACTCTCCCTAAGGCCAGGGGACTAGTTAGCCTCCCTGGACCTCAAGGATGCCTATTTCACGTCCTAATCAGAAGCTCCCATCGAAAGCACCTCAGATTCGAACTACCCTCAGGTCATTACCAGTTCAGAGCAATGCCTTGCCTTACCTCTCTGCCCCAAGGGTATTCACAAAGTGTCTAGCAGTGGCAGTGGCTCACTTAAGGAGGCAAAGGATTGCTGTTTTTCCTATCTAGACGATTGGCTCATTGTAGCCAGTCCCCAGAACAGGTAAAATCTCACCTGCAAGTTACCCAGTAGCTTCTCACCTCCCTGGGCTTTCTGCTAAATCTACCAAAGTCGGTTCTGGAACCAGTCCAGGTACTCACCTTTATAGGGGCAGAGTTGGACACAAAGCTAGCCAGAGCTTTCTTCCTTAGAAAGGGTGACCAATTTAGTGACTCTGGCCTCCTCCTTCACCCTGCAGGTCTCTCGACCAGCAAGACACTTTCTGCAGCTCCTGGGACACATGGCTGCATCCACAGCTGTTGTGCAGGGAGCAAGATTTCAGATGAGAGACATTCAGTTTCACTTGAGAACCTATTGGTCTCAGAGAAGAGACCCCCTTTCCAAGTTGGTCCCAGTGACTCGAACCTTGATCCAGGCCCTCCAGTGGTGGCAGGATCAGAGCAATTTAAGATTGGGGGTCCCCTTCATTCCCCCTGCTCACAATTTGACTCTCACTACAGATGCTTCCCTTCTGGGTTGGGGAGACCACATGGGCGACCTTTCCACTCAGGGAGTGTGGTCCCCCCGGGAATCTCTGCTCCACATCAATTTGCTGGAACTCAGAGCTGTCTTTTTAGCTCTTCAAGCATTTTCTGCATCTGTCCACAACAAGGTGATACAAGTCAGAACAGACAACACCACAACAATGTGGTACATCAACAAACAGGGGGGCACTCGGTCTTCGGCCTTGTGCACCGAGGCAATGAAGTTGTGGTCTCTGGCCTATTCCCTGAACACTTCCCTCATAGCAGTTCATCTTCCAGGGAAGGACAATGTCCTAGCGGATGCTCTCAGCAGGATTTCCCAGGGCCATCACGAATGGTCCCTGGATCCTCAAGTGCTGGGGATAGTCTTTTGCCAGATGGGGCACCCTCAGATAGATCTTTTGCAGCCCCAGACAATCACAAACTTCCTCTGTTCTGTTGCAGGCCTCCAGTGTTGGGCTCAGTCCCCTGGATGCCCTTCTCCTGGATTGGGAGGGAAGTTTCTTTAGCTTTCCTCCCTTCCCTCTCTATTCAAAGTATTAGTCAAAATCAGATCTCAGCCTTGCAGGGTGATTCTGATTGCTCCAGATTGGGCCAGGCAGCCCTGGTACCCACTCCTTCTGTCACTGACAATCCATCTTCCTTTGCCTCCCAGGATTCACAACCTGTTAACTTGTGCCCAGGAAGGGTTTGGTATCCGGACCTCAAATCCCTCAACCTCAAGGCCTGGCTCTTGAAGAGTTAGAGTTTGCTGATTTACACCTCTCTCAAGGTGTTCTTGAAATCTAAAGGCTTCAGAAAGCCTTCCACAAGAGCTACTTATAGTTCTAAATGGAAAAGGTTTTCCATTTGGTGTGCTGGGAAAATATCTCCCAGAATCTGCTGATTTGCCCATTGTATTAGATTACATGGTCCATCTTAATTCCTTGGGTCTCAGACCAGCTACCCTGAGAGCCCATTTGGCAGCTATGTCTGCTTTTGTGTCAGCAGGAAAGTCATCCCTTTCCACTCACCCTGTGTTTTCAAGTTTTTTAAGGATTACTCCATACTAATCCACCCTTTCGGGAACCGCCCTGCCTGGGACCTTAATGTTTGTATTGCCCAGTTAATGCAACCCCTTTTGAACCTCTGTTTTCTGCAGAGCTTAAGTATCTAACTTGGAAAACTGTTTTCTGGTGGCTATCACTTCTGCTAGGCGCATAAGTGAGTTGCAAACCTTGTCAGTGGAAACTGACTTTATTTCTTCTCCACAGGGATAGGTAGTCCTTAGGACTAATAGGAAGTTTTACCTAAGGTGGTTTCAGATTTCCATCTTAACCAATCTATCTCCCTTCCAGTATTTTTCACTGATCACTCCTCCTCTTCTGGTGAGAGGAGGTTGCACAACCTGGATGTTAAGAGGCTCTTAGTTACTATATAGGCGTACCAAAGGCCACAGGTTCGAATCCCTCCAACTTTTCCTTACCTATGGTGAAGTTGGGAAAGGCAAACCTGCCACTAAGAGATCAATTGCCAGGTGGATTGTCTCTTGTATCCAATTTTGTTATCAGAAACTGGGCAGAGATCCCCCCTCTGGCTTGAGGGCTCATTCTACCAGGGGTACAGCTGCGTCTCTAGCTGCTGCCAGAGACATCCCTATATTAGAGATATGCCAGGCTGCTACTTGGAAAACGGTACACACTTTTACCAAGCATTACTCCCTGGATGTCTAGGCCAGGAGAGATGCTCGGTTTGGCACAGCTGTTCTTCAGAGCCTATTCCCTAAGTAGGTTCTGCCCCTCCTCCATGGAGGTACTGCTGTGTAGTCTGCTACTGTCATAATATAGCAAGACTTCATGTTGTTTGAAGAAAAAATTACTCACCTTAGTAATGTTGTTTCTTCTAATGGAGTCTTGCTATATTATGACCTCCCCCCCAGCCTGCCCCTCTCAGAACTTCTACTTGGGTGGGGTGCGGGCAACTTAGTGTGGGCACTATTTTATGCCCTTTTAGCATTTCTCCCCTTTTGGGAGTTTGGGGTGTGTGTGTTTTATTATGCTGTTGTTTTATTCTCATGTTGTTAGAATTGTGTTAGTAGTTCTGGTCCCCTGACTTGAGTCTTGGGTGTTGGGACCAGCAATGGTTGTTAACATTTAGGTAGCCATTTGGCTAGTGTAGGTTACAGCTTCCACACAGACCTTAGTGAGTTTTTGCTCGTAAAGATCTGACAGTTCAGGTTTGAAATTACACAGATAGAGCTGCTTCTTAGAGCTCGTGCTCAAAGTTCTATTTTGGAATGGTATTAACCATTTCACCTCCGGAGCAGTTCTAGTGGTGGGACAAACTGCTACTGTCATAATATAGCAAGACTCCATTAGAAGAAACAACATTACTAAGGTGAGTAATTTTTTCTTATGGTATAGTTGCTTGAACATTTCTAAATTTTAAGTCTGTTTATGTTTTGCTATTTAGCTCACTATAAGCATTGCAGTTTAGCCTTTAGTTCTGCTCCCTCCTGCTCTTCAGCACAAACCAGCACAATTCTGACTTTAGAACACTAGAGGGAGCATCACCACACAGCAATATTTGAAGAGTTCTGGTTCCACAGCACCATTGTAACCTCTGAGGCAACATCTCAGAGGGGAGATGATGCAGTTTTTGTATTGGCTCACTGTTGGACCCATTACAAGAAGAAGAATCAGCATTTATATAGTACTTTCACACACTTTGTATTCCAAAGTGCTTTACAGGCAATGCTAGACTGCTAGTGCAGTGACTGAACATGTAGTGGCAGCCATTTTGCACATCAGCACTCACACGCAGCCTTGGACATTTGCATGATTTATGGGAAGGGGAATGTTGGCCTAGACACTAGGGGAAAGCCCCATCTCTTGTGAAAAGTGCCTTGGGTTCTTTTACTGTCACCTGGATACTTATCATGACAGCATCAGAGCTGGGTAGAAGGGACCTCGGTTTAACATCTCATCTGATAGCACAGCCTGACAGAACAGCACCCCCCCAGTACTGCTCTCATTTGCCACCATTTTAAAGTGTAAGCCCAATCCCGGTGTGGGACTAGAACCCATGACCCTCTTGCCCAGAGGCAGATGTGCTATACCAACTGAGCCGTGCTGACATTAGAAGAAACATCATTACTATAGTGAGTAATTTTTCCTTCCTACCCATTGGATCGAGACAACACAACCAATGGGTATGAAAAACGTCTGGTAAAAATTTTGCTCAGTTACTACAAAGAATCTGTGCATCTCATCCATGTAGCAAACCATTATCCTGGTTTCACTTTCATGCACACTACTACTTCATGCTGATCGACTGAGTCACTGAAGGAAAACACCTGGAGCCAATTATTTCCAATTCAGATCCACAAAATAAAATAATATCAGTGTTTTTTTGTTAATTTAAAGAAAACAAAGTGGAAAAAAAACGGGGGCGGGGAGGACTTCAAGAGACAGTTCACACAAAATGGAACATGCACCATAGTATGTCGCATTGTGCAGCTGAGCTTAGCACCCGGAGCGGGTGCAGTTTCTGAGCAACAGAATACAAATGGTGGATGAGATGTAAAGTCTTGGGCGCTGATTGAAATGGAGAGGATCAGGGACCTGTGCCCCCATACACCCCCCCCCACACACACAGCGGATTGGTTGGTTTCAGGTGGCAGAGCCCCCCCCCCCGAGACTCTCTTCCCACTCCTCCTACCAATACTGTACTACTACTACTGATAGTTGCAGTGCTTACGAGATCACAGATGCCATCAGAAGTGCATTCATTATGACACTGAGATCTCATCTGATGTCATAATCTCAGCAGTCCCTCAGAAACTGCACCTGAGCTCTAGCACCGTATAGGCCTATCTGTGAAGGGACTATTTCACACAAAACTTGATTTTAAACATTTTTCACTTTGTATTTTTTCATACTCTTAAAGCAGCAGTGCAGTGAAATTGGGCAAACAATTTGACTGTACCTTTTTCACTGTAAAAGAGTCCATATATCTTCAATTTGAGTATTTTATAAATGTTTCAATTTAGTTTTTCACAAGAAAAATAAGATGGCTGCCGCCTTTGGATTTGAAATAGCATTAAAGGTAAGCAAGGGTTAGGCTCCAGAAAATAAAATAAAGCGTATGAGGCACCTAGAAAATTGGATCTGACAGGTATGCTAATATTTTTATTAATTGTAGCTGAAATTAACTTTTTAGGAAAATGGTTCATTACATTGCTGCTTTAACACAAAACCCATTTTATAAGCATAATAAGACACTTCAGGGTGGTTGTTGTGTTGCTGCACCTATACTTTCAGAGACTGACGGCACATGGTTTGTGACCTCATGCCTTACTACGCCCTTGGGCATGTGGCTGTGGCAACATGACCAACATCCCATCATGACTGTCTTATTGCTTATACATGTCATACAAAAACATTAGGTGGCAACACATAATACATGTCTGGACATTGGCATTTAATGAATAGCAGATTTTCTTTACGCTGAGCTGGATTGTTAGGTCTGTTTCCCATGTGGGTGCTGCAGCTGTTGTATTGCTGAGAGAGGGCAAACAAAACTATGCAAGTCTCTGATTGAGATGGGTGTGAGAGATTGGGCTACAGTAGGGAATGCAGATCTTGCTCGAGCCGGTGCATGCTATAGCCATGACACAATGCTAACCAAAACCACTTTATTTCTTCCCCCTCTAAGTCTTTCTTTTTTTAAGTGCATGGAGTGTCTAGCATGGGGTGCACACTTCAACAGATCATTTGTGGACTGTAACCAAGTTGCATCATGCATTGGGCCTGACCAAGCCTCAAACAAGTCAAGACTAGTCTGGTTTTCTCTTGAACCAGCAGCCTTTTCCTTTACCGGTTTCTGTTTCTTTTTGAGGGTGAGCATGAGCATACCACGTATGTTGATTCTGAGTTTGTTTGTCTAAACCATAAACAACTATCTTTCCCTCTTGCACCTCTCAGTGTTAGAGATTCTTTTTTGTAAAGACAGGGCACACATGACCGAATGGACCAACAAGACTCCGAGTCACTCGTCATAACAAACTGAACACTGAATCTTGAAGGCAAGGCCTACCCTCCCAGTGCTTGCGGTTATTCTGCTTTTTCCTTGGCTTTGCCACATTCTGAGACAAGTGGGGCTGCACTGTGAAGGGGAAGGCTCAGAGGAGGAGCCACAGCCAGACTGCAAGTGAAATGAAACTTAGGTCAGCACAACAACCCTCCCACCCGCCAGCCAGCAGCTGCATGGCACATGTTCAGCATGTTCAGTGGTGGCGGGTGGGGGGAGGGGCATCTGGGGAGTGGAATGGAGGGGGGATGATAAGTGAGAGAGAGGGGTCTGTGACTGCCTCAGTCACTTGAAAATTGCAGAATTTATGGCCATATGCCACTGGTGCAGCTGAAAAAAGACAGTTACTCCAATTTTAGCGGCCAAGCACAATTCTTACAGCTGATTTCATTGATTAGTAAATGAGTTTGTGATTCTTATGGATGATGGTGATGCCAGGAAATGCTGCCTAGTCTGTCACATTGATCTGCACCTGAAGGGAAGGATAACAGGTAATAAGTAGACCAGCCCTGAACTGTTGCAGAGCTCCTGCTTTTCCAGTAGCAGATCAGCATAAAAGGACATTGGGAGTCAAATTTTTTGAGGGATTTAAGATTTAAACACTCAAAATCTAGGCTACAAATCAATTTAAGATCCTAAAAAATATTTTAGTGGGCATAATTTAACTGCTGCATGCCCACAATAAGTAAGGTTATAAAGTGGGCCATGAAACTCCAATAACCTCACTGGTCCAAAAACATCACAAGACTATTGATTATTCTTTTACGACTGCACACTTCAGCTGAATTAATTTTATTTATTTTTTTAATACAAACACGAGGCCCATTTCATAAGCAGGAGAACACATGACCAGATATGTAATCATAAGGGAATTATGCACTTCTAGGGTGGTGACAGTACTCTGCTATGCCTTGTGCCTAAGAACTACCTGAGAATTGTATTATTCTGTGATGGCCACACCCTGTCATGTACTATCCCTTACATAACCTAGGCCATAGGATACCTGTACTAGAAATCAATATGAAAGTTTGACAAGCACTTGGGAATGTGATGATTGGTGTAGTTAACTGGTATGTGTACTCGGTCAGTAATACTAGATACCTAGCTCAAATCCATATGGCTGGTGTATAATTTCATTACATCATATTATTTCCTCATACTGTCACTCTTTTGGTGAACCAGAATTTTTTTCCTTTCCACCCAGACTCCTCCCAAAGATGAATTTGTGGTAGTTGATGTTCAGCCAATTACTAAGGATGTAGGAGCTCTGAACCAGACTGCTGTACCAATGCCTCGGCCTTTGTCTGCGAAGTTCACTGGGAAGGGGAAGAATGATCTCCCACCATGGCGCTCATCTGACAAACACCCGACAGATACCATCCGCTTTAACTACTTGGATAACTCCGATCTCATTGAGCAGTCCAGGCAGGCGTAAGGATTACTTTAAATGTTCTGGGGGGGGGGGGGTCTATTTATACTGGTAAAGATTATGGCAGCACTAACAGTTTTTGATTATGGCACTGCTTTAAACTGCTTGTACATCTGTAGAAAATACAATTATTCTACTATAAGAATTATAAAAGCCCAGTAAAACTTAATGCATAATTTCTGTATTGCTGCACGTCTTAATGGGGAGTTAATACACATGGTAATGACCTCCCCTACTGGGGTAGTGGCACAGTCCAAAGCTGTCAATCAGTATAGAATCCTGGGCTCATATGAACATTCTGAAAGCTGAAATTCTCCAGTCTTTGCTGTGCCATTCAGGGGTAGACAGCGTAGAAGATTCTGTCTTAACAAGACTTTATTTTTTTTCTTTCTATTTTTGGAATTGCACAATTGTGGAGAAGGTTGGAGCTGCCTAGTGGCAGGGAGTACACCCAAATTTAGAAATTGTGCTTGATCTTACTTTGAGGGGGATCTTGCAGCAGCAACAACAGCAGGACTGAAGCCACCAGGTGCCAGGACCACACGGAAAACCTCTAGCTAGTAGTCTACACGAGGACCTCCCCCACCAGCACTCTGACATCCACCTATTCTATAAAAGGGGTGGTCCCCCAGACCTACTTCAGTTCTTTTCCCACCGTTAACCCACACATGTTGGACCTCCATGGACGCCTGCTTCAGTTTACAGCTATTTTGTTCGTGTTTACCCACAATTTATATATTTTTCTCCAGTAATTCTAACATCAATTTTTGGTGTTTTCACCATTTCATTTACGTCTCCTTCTCCAGCTTCGTCTTCTGATCGGCCTACAAAGTATGCCTGCAATAAGCAGATACCCACCAAAGATGGTCACTCTCCAGCCTGCTCTGCTTAGGCCCCAACAATGACACCGAAGCCTGCCAGTACTGCCAAGACTTCAACCAGGCCACAAAGAGACTCCGATTGAAGACCCTTCAAAGCTGCCTGCTTCAACAGAAATTAGCTAAAAGCTCTTCCACTTCCCTTGCCTCTGGGGCCTCGTCTCCTTCTTCTTCCCAGAAGGAGAAGAAGTCCAGCCAGAAGCATAAGCACTGGGACCATCCTCAGTCAGCCTCTCGCTCGCGGTCGCCACATAGACCATCTTCCTCCCATGGGGGGGGTGTCAGCCTGTCAGCCCCTCCTGCCTTGGCAGCCCTCACTCTCTCCAGGTTGCTGGTGGTCCTGCCACCTGCCCTCATTTCTGTCATGTGTGGCGGCTCCCTGGGGCAGCGGACTTCATCCCCTGCTTCCCTGCCCCTGATGCTCAGGCCGTTAGTCCCCACGTGTCCTCAGCCAGCTGACTCGACCGGGGTTGGCACCTCCAGCAGTGGGCTGTCACCCCTCCGTCAGGTGTTGCCTTCGATGGTCCCCAACTCCAGGGCCAGCACTAGTCCTTCCAGGCATCGCCCGGAACAAGTGCTCACCTCTTCTTCCATGCAGACGATGCCTCTGCCCCTGCCTTGGGGAATGTCTCCCAGCAGGTGCCAGCTTCACCTCTGGGGCCTGTGTCAGCTGATTTGCCAGACCGATGCCAGCCTTCACCTATCAGGTCAGCATCCAGTATGCCGATGCCTACACTGACACCTCAACCGTCGTCACCTCAGCCCCACCCTGTTCCACAAATATTGCCCGCTGGCTCTCCCAGGGACCCCTAGCCAGCACCTGCTAAACCCATGCTAGGGTACCCGACACCGCCTCCTCCACTGATGTACCAGTACCCTCCTTCTCAGTATCCTTATCCACCCTACAACCCTCCTCCACTAGTGGATTATAATGCCTTGTTCACAGCCTGGTGGAACTTCATGAAAGGCAAGAACACGCCCAGGTGGCCTTCTCCCCTCCTTCTCCCTGGTAACCCCCTCATTGGGACCCAGACCGGGCAGGACCTAGGAACCCCCGCACTGCAGGTGCTTCTTGGGGTCACAAGGGTGTCTCAGACCAACACATGGATGACCGTTGCCCTCAGATGCCGGTCCCAGACAGTGATCCTTCAGGGGATGATTCCTCCTCTTCCTCAGAGTCATCAGAGGATTCCAGAGGCTCCTCTAATGGTCAAGAGCCCTCCAAGGAGACCCCCAAGTCTCCTCCTGATGTTCCCTCCTTTTTGGATGTGATGCACCATATCCATTCCCTTATGGGTTGGAAGACAGAGGAACTTGAGCCGGAGCGCCATCACCTGGCCATTTACCTTCGGAAGAAGGAAACCCTCCCTTTGGTATTCCCTCTTCTGATTGAGTCATATGATAATAATAATAATAAACTTTATTTATATTGCGCCTTTCAGATACCAAGGCGCATTCCAAAAAGATTAAATACAAACAAAGCATACAAACAGTAATATAAAAACTGTTAAAAACCAATACAAAACATTAATCAAGGACACCATATGCTTTATTCCATAAAAAGGATTTAAGAGCCTGTTTAAAGCTCTCCACGGTAGAACACTTCCTTATCTGATGTGGTAAAGAATTTTAAAGGGTTGGTGCCACAAACATAAAAGCCCGGGCACCAGCTGATTTCAATGTAACCCTTGGAATCTCTAGCAACCCCTCGTCGGCTGAGCGGAGCAACCTCAAAGGGAGGTAAGGAGACAGGAAATATTTCAGGTAGTTAGGGCCCAGATCATGTAGGGCTTTAAAAGTCAGTAATCCAACTTTGAAGGTGATCCGCCACTGAACTGGTAGCCAGTGCAGATCCCGCAGCACTGGAGAAATATGAGATGTTCTAGGAGTACCTGTAAGTACTCGAGCTGCGGAATTCTACACCAGCTGAAGGCGGCGGATATCAACCCCCGGAATCCCAAGGCAAAGTGAGTTGCAGTAGTCCAGGCGTGAGGTCACAAAGGCATGGATCAGAGTTATCAGATGGCCGGACAGAATGAGGTGTTTGATTCTGGCGATGTTTCTCAGATGATAAAATGAAGATTTTACCACTGCTGACACTTGAGATCGTAAAGTCAGCCCAACATCTAAAATCACCCCCAGATCTCGCACCCGTTCAGAGACCGGTAACTCGACAACCCCACAAAACACCCCAGAGGGTGAGCCGGCCACAGGTCCTCCTATCCGGTGATCCGGATCCAAAACCAACACCTCGGTCTTCCCAGAGTTCAACTTCAACCAACTGGACCTCATTCAATCCTGGATTTCCTCCAGACAGCTATTAAATACCGAGACAGCTCCTTCCTGGTCGGGTACAAAGGACAGGTACAGTTGGGTATCATCTGCATAACAGTGAAAACCCAACCTGTACCATCTCACAATATCTCCGAGGGGAAGCATGTACACCGCAAACAACATGGGGACAGTATAGAGCCCTGAGGGACCCCACAAAAGAGAGAGAGAAGGGATCAGAGGAAAAAAACCCTGACACCACCCTCTGAGATCTTCCGGTGGGGTATGATGTGAACCATCTAAGCACAACCCCAGAGAATCCACAAATACATCTCAGGCGCTCCAAAAGAACCCCATGGTCGACGGTGTCAAATGCTGATGATAGATCCAGTAACACCAGAATAGACCATTTTCTCTGGTCTCTCGCCATCAAGAGATCATTGAGCACCCGAACCAGCACAGTCTCGGTACTATGCCTCTTACAGAAACCTGATTGGAGAGGTTCGTAGATGCTATGGATGGTCAAGTGGTTCTCCAACTGGGCTGCTACCACCTTCTCGATTACCCTCCCTGCAAACGGGAGGTTTGAGATAGGTCTGTAGTTAGCCAGACATTCTGGGTCCAAAGACGATTTCTTCAACAAGGGTGTCACCACTGCCTCTTTCAAGGACAGGGGATATTCACCTGAGTCGAGAGGACCAGACTATCTGTGCTAGAGCCAGTAGAATAGAATCTCCACACCCTAAAATTAGGGGGGTGGGACCTGGATCTAAACTACAGGAGGTAGGATGCAGCCCCTGGACAATCCGCATAACATCCACGCTTTCCGGGCAGTCGAAGGTACTCCAGGAAAACAAAGGGATAGTGACCCAATCCTGGGCACCCGCAACTAGCATAGAACGTGTCAAACAGATGTCTGCCCTAATGTCGGCAACCTTGCTAGCAAAGAACCGAGCAATCTCATCATACTGTGATTGTGACAACACTCTATGGAGCTGTAGACAGGTTGGGTTGCACAATCTGTCCACAGTTCTGAAAAGCTGAGCAGGTCGTTCTGCGCGGCAGAAATTTCCCTGGACAGTAACTCTGCCTTCTTACGGGAGATTTCTGACTGATAGAATTGATAATGTTCTAGCAGTCTAAGGTGGTCGGCATCCAGGCCAGACCTCCGCCAGCAACATTCTAACCTGCGTCCAAGTCACCGCAACTCCCTCAAAACCCCATCAAACCATGGGGTTCGAGGTCGGAGGGAGAGAGGACGCACATGAACTGGAGCAATAGAATCCAGGGCAGAGGTAATGGCAGTATTATAAGCCATAACCAATGCCTCTGGATCATTGCTATGCACAGGAAGTTCTGATAGGTCAAGAACCGCCACAAGGCCAGTAGAGGAAACATTCCGTAAGGGGTAGAACTTGACCATCTCCACAGGGATTGGCCTACAAGGAGGGGCACCAAAATTGAATCTCACAGTGTAGTGATCTGACCAACTGACTGGTTCCACCCCCACATCAGAAGCCTCGATCCCCAGGAGGAAGACCAAGTCAAGAGAATGGCCAGCTTTATGGGTAGCAGTGGTAACCACCTGTGTTAGGCCCAGTGAATCCATTAACTGGAGGAAGTGTTGTCCAAATTGCAAGAGTTCGTCGTCGATCCATGCATTAAAGTCACCCAGGACCATCAGTCTGGGCGACTCAAATGCCAAGTCGACAATGAAGTCTGCTACTTCCTTAAGGAATTGCTTCTCATCTCCCGGTGGATGGTAGATGACAGCAATTTGATAGCCCACACCTGCTACAATGGCACATTCAAAAGAAGAGGTCTCCTTAACTGGTACACTAGTGAGATCCAATTCGGTCTTAAAACAGACCGCAACACCCCACCGCGGTCCAACCTTGGGCGATGTATCACCATATACCCGGCTGAAATTGCAGCCTCCAATACCAGTCCCGCATTATTATCCAGCCAGGTCTCGGTGATGCAAGCCAGGTCTGTCGAGGCAACAAGATCTGAAATGATTGCAGTCTTGTTCTGGACGGACCTGGCATTGCACAACATCGCCCAGGTTGGACAGAACTTCTGGACTGCCCTGACCACCTGCCCATCACTAAGGATGGTGCCCTTGGGTATGGGGACCAAACAAGACGTGCCGTTCTAGGCTTCACTTCGCCCAGGGGTCTCCTGGACTTAGTCTCCTAATGGGGCGCTCTGGCTCATCTCGCCTCCATGTTCACCCCCCGCCCCCCATGGGCAACACCAAAAGCCGACAGTGTTGGTAGCTAGAAAAAGCCAGAGGGGGTATAGAAGGTGGAGGGAGGAGCAGAGGCTGAGTATGACCCATCAGGGGCCAAGAAGACACATTTCAAACAGAACAAATCCTCAAAAAACAATAACAGTAGTTAAAATCAATTCCTTATACAAATTAAAACAAGCTGACTAACTACAATAACTAAACAAATTTAAAAACCCCAAATCACAGCCAGGCCTTTTCTCACCCCCACCCAATTAAATAATCAAACGAACTTCAAACAAACAAATAACTAAAGTATATAACTTGAACAGTAAAAACCTAACCTCCCTATCGTGTAAAGTAAATAAATAAATAAATTAGCCCACTGGTCCTCTCACAACCTGGGCTACTTAACAACACAACAATACGAAACTAAAATAAAATTACAGAAGTTATTCGAAGAATTTCCCCTCAGAGAAATCTCTCACAAATCTCTACGGTGGGGAGGTTTTGCAGATGTAAACTGAGCCCTCTCACTGTTCTTATAACTTCCACAAATTATGTGAAATCAGAAAAAAGTACTTGCGGTGAGGTAGATCAAGCTGGCTGTAATGCAACCACCCACAGTCTAAAAAAGTCAAATATAGGGATTCACTGTACCAGACCCACTGACATCCAAAAGTCAAGCATAAATCCTCCGTTCTTCCAGTTTGGAGGTGATGAAACTATCACTAGGCACATAGATTCTTCCGCCAGCAGTAAGGGAATCAGCCCGTCAGGACAGTGGCCCCCCACTACGGCTCCGGGACAAGTTCACCCCCCAGTGAACTGCCCCAGAAACCTAGGAGGGAGGAGCAACAGGCCAGGTCCTCCAACCGACCCCACTCCTGTGTGGGATACTAACCCCCCCCCTCCCCCGAGGCCCGTCACAAATCCGGCAGACAGCTCAGCTCCACTTGGCACAGCTCCAAATAATCAGAAGAAGTCACTTCAACAGATCCACAGTTAATGATGGTGTTACTAAGGTGGCATGGAATCACCCTTCCTTAGCACAGCCTTGGCCAAGATGGCGGACCGCCTTTACCATGCACTACTGGGTAAGCCCTTCTTTGGCAAGCACCCCACAGCAGATTCAGTGGTCATAAACGCTGCTCATGACCGCACTAAGAAGCCCATAAATCTTAGCCCCCATGCTTCAGACAAAGGAATCTCGTCAGCTGGACCAATTGGGCAAGCAGGTTTATTCCTCTGCCACACTGGCCATTCAGGCACAGAATTAGGCCCATATGGTACAGTACCAGAATGCCCTCTGGGATCAGGTGAGGGACTTGGTTTTAACCCTCCCTGAAGACTCCACTAAAATGCCATTGGCCCAGCTCCTTAAGTCCGGTTTGGATGTAGGCACCCAAGTGCTATGGGCAGCTTACGACACTGTTAGTGCTTCCGGGTGTGGTGCAGCAGCGGCGGGCTCATGGCTCAGAGTTTCTGGTTTTGTGCCTGATGTCCAGGCCAAGATAATAGATGCCCCTTTCAGCGACTCGGTCTTGTTTGGGGGAGATTCTCAGGATATCACCTCCCACCTTCAGGAGTCAGGCAAGGCCCTGAGGTCAGTATATTCCAAGTACAGCTCCCATGTACTGCTCCCAGCCACAGTCTTCCCAACATCAGCCCTTTTGCTGGTCCTCTCACCAGACTTCTAAAGACTAGCAGTCAAAAGAACCTTTCAAGCATAAGGTAACCACTCTGCCAGCTGGAGCAACCGCCTCTAGGGCCCCCAGAGCACCTTCAGCTGCTCTAACCACCCCTGGTTCCACTGCCTGACTCCTTGCCTGACACCCCCCCCCCAGCAGAGGCCTTAGGGGAGGCAGTCGTGGGTTGATTCTCCCTATACCTAGATGGGTGGTGCACAGCAACCTCAGATCAATGGGTGTTACAGATTATTGAGCAAGGTCACACCCTCGAGTTTCTGGAGTCACCTCCAGAAAACCCTCCCTCCCTCTCCCATTACCCACAGACCCACATCTCCCTCATCTGGGAAGAGATTCAGGTGCTTCTGCACAAAAAGGCCATAGAGCCTGTCCCCCCAGCTCTAAGAGGAAAGGGGTTCTACTCCCTTCATCCTCATCCCCAAGAAAACAGGGGACCTGAGACTGATCCTGGATCTCTGCTGCCTGAACCTCTACATAGAGTACAAGTGATTCAGGATGATTACCCTTCGGGAGCTGTTTCCCCTTCTTCACCAGGGGGACTGGCTCTGTTCCCTGGATGTGCAGGATGCTTATCTCCATATCCTGGTTTTCCTAGCTCACTGCCGCTTCTTCCTCTTCTGCTTTCAGGGGGCCACTTTCAGTTCAGGGCCCTTCCTTTTGGCCTTTCCTCAGCACCTCGGGTCTTTACCAAGTGCCTAGCGGTGGTAGCTGCGGCTTTGCAGAGACAGGGTTTTTGTATGTTTCCTTGCCTGGAAAATTGGCTGCTGACAGCCCCCTCTAGGGATCTCTTGCTTCAGACCCTGGAAGCCACCTTTTGGCTCTTTCAGATCCTAAGAATCACAATCAACCTGCCGAAGTCTTGTCTCTCCCCGAGCCAATGCCTCCAGTACATGGGAGCAGTCTTGGATTTGTCCCAGGGCAGAGCCTTCCAGCCAGGGGACAGAGCAGAGCAATTGATGGTGCAGGCCCAGCTAGTATCGCCTAGTCTTCAGCTACTAGCCAGAGTGTTCCTTCATTTATTGGGACACATGACAGTGGCTATAGCCACGGTTCCACTGGCCCACCTGCATATGAGGGTTCCTCAGTGGACTCTTCAGGCCCAATGGCACCAGTGCACTGATGACCTAGACCAGCTAGTTCTAGTTTCAGACCCAGTAAGACAGACCTTGGAGGGGTGGCAGAACCCTGACCAATCTCCTGAAAAGAGTTCCCCTCCATACTGTGTCCCCACAGCAGATTCTCACTACAGATGCCTCAGGCATGGGCTGGGGTGCTCACTTAGCTGACTGTCAGACCCAGGGGATTTCATCTGAGTCAGAGCAGCATCTCCACATCAATGTGCTGGAGATGTGGGCAGTTCTGTATGTTCTGCAGGCCTTTGTGGAGGGGTTGTGGGATAACAGATAGACCAAACACTGAACTTCGGTTTCAACACAATCTCTGTGCGATGTTTATTCAAAATACATGAGATAACCTTCAGTAATGGCATATATCTTCAATACATCAGTTTGCAACAACAGACTATGTATGTCCTTCCTCTGCATTTGTCAGCACCTACTGACTCACTGATCTAAACTTTTTAGTGAAAACCCTTCATCCCTATGGTTGCCTTGTTTGCTTGGGTGGTGGGGGCTCAAAAAGAAAAAAAAAACAAACAAGCTACAGACAAAGAACGTCAGTGCAGAAGCACTGAAACGGACATTGACAGTAAGCCAAGTTTCAAAGAAATACAACATCACACATACTTCCATAATGCAAAGCAGCATGGGATAAGTGCAAATCACTATGACATTTCAGATTGGCTCAGTTTACAGCAGGAATGCATGGTACCAATTTACATGCATTTAACAACACAACCAACTTAATTTCTATAATACAGTCACCTAGTACCTTTTACGTTTATAAAAAACACCTAGTGCCATGGTATTTTCAACATTTACAGGTTTCATAAACATAAGGTATATACTGTACATCAAGGTATTTTATGATATAGAGCTATTACATACTAAATCCAACAATGATAAACACAGCCTGTTGTTTTACATAAGCTCAGAGGTCACCACAATAACCTCCCTGTACAAGGACCTGAGCGGGAAAAGGAAAATTAAAGAGTACATTATAGCATAGTCAAGAAAGGGAAGGGGTGCCCATAGGTGGCCAGCCTTATGGACTAGAAATTGTAAAGGATAGATTAGGCTAAGAAACAGAAGAACTGTTGCAGCGGATTTAAGAAAGGTTGGTCCTCAAGAATGGCAGGATCTCCCTGTCACATATTCCCCACCTTAAGAGGGAAGCAGTTATCTCAGACTGCTTGCCACTTTCCTGTAACAGGAAGGGATGGAGCTTCCACCCATCCATCTTCAGAAGGCTCTGTCTCAGGGTCCCTTATTAACGATAAACATTCCTTCATAAACAAAGTGGATATCATAATTCTTTACCCTGAGGCATTAACACATTTCTCAACAGAGACTAATGGTACCTTCCTTGCACTATGTCCTTTTAGGGAAAGTCCATCAAGACTACATTCAAGAAAGGTGGGTTTAAACTTGTGAGGGGGAGGGATAAGGGTGGGGCTGACCAGAAGCCCTCTCCTCCAGATGAGGGAGTAGCCTTCAAACCCAAGGGGGAGGGGAAACAGACTGGGGAGGAGGTTTCAGGAGGAGCAGAGGGAGGATGGAAGTATAAGGAACCTGGGTGAGGTTTGACAAAGGGATAAGGGGTGGGGGGGTGGTGTTAGTAAATGCCAGGAGCTTGGGAAACAAGTTGCCAGAGTTCCAGGCCATGCTGTTTGGGGGTGGATGTATGCGGTCACGGAACGTAACAACAAACCATGACTGGGACCTAAACGTGCAGGGGTACACTATGCTTAGGAAGGATAGAAAGGAGGGCGGGGGTGTGGCTATGTTCATTAGAGATGACATAGAAATTGCTAGGGTAGAAGAGGCAGAGGGAAACGTGGAGGCCTCATGGGTCACCTTATGAACCCCAGCAGGAGGTAAGGTCAAGCTGGGTGTAGTATATAGGCCCCCCAGAATGGGTGATGTTCTGGAGGATGGTTTGCTGGACATCATTGCCCAGTGTGGACCACAAGGGGAAGGAGTGGTGTTGATGGGGGACCTTAATATGCCAGGTACAAACTGGGGAACCATGTCCTCTAAGGTGGCTAAGGAGCAGAGGCTGCTGGACGGCTTCCAGGATGTGTTCTTAACACAGCATGTGATGGAGCCCACAAGGGAGGGGCATGTCCTGGACGTGGTTCCGGCAGATGGGGATCTGGTAAGGGACCTGGTTGTAGAGGATCCCCTGACTGGGAGTGACCACAATACTGTCTGGTTTCAAATAAGCATTGGGGGAGGGAGATCTAGGACACTGGCAGTGGACTTCAGGGGGGCAGACTTTGTGGGCATGGGAAATATTCTCAAGGATCACTTGAAGGGGATTACATCAATGACAAATGTGGAAAGAGGTGGGAGGTCATAAAATGGGGACTTCATGAGGCAGTCAGGACCTGCGCTAAGGTGAAACGTAAGGGAGCAAGGTCACATAAGCCATGCTGGTGGTCCAGTGAGGTTCAGGTAGTGGTCAGAGAAAAGAAGGCAGCCTACAAAAAATATAAAACAACAAGAGGGGATAGGGATAAGGAAATGTACCATCTTGCATCTAGAAAAGTCACTCGGATGGTGAGGGGGACAAAGTCCAGTAAAGAGCAGAGGCTGGCACAGGGGATACATGGAGGGGAAAAGGGGTTCTTCCGGTACATTGGGGAGCAGAGAAAAACTAAGGGCCATCTCAGCAGACTGAGATCAGAAGGAGGGTGGGTGGAAGAAGCGAGGGACCAGACAGAGGTATTAAACGAGTACTTCGCCTCTGTGTTCACTAGGGAGGGGGATGGGATATCTACAAAGCAAGGCACGATAGGGATAAAAGTGGCAGTGAGTGGGATCAGGGGAGCAACAGAAATGGAGCAAGAGGGAGGGAGAGGTACCACAGGGGTGTCGCATCAGGATAAGGATAAAAAGGCCAGTAAGGTGGAGAGGATGGATGATGCTATCTCCACCGAAAGGGTGTGGTTAGCCCTCAAGGCCCTAAAGAAAGAGAAATCTCCTGGGCCGGATGGCATTCATCTGAGAGTATTATGGGAATTGGCGGACATACTGTCTGCACCCCTGTCGGAGCTTTTCAACAGGTCGCTTGAGACAGGGAGGGTACCTAGGGATTGGCGAGAGGCACATGTGGTGCCAATCCATAAAGGGGGGTCGAAGGAAGTACCAGGAAACTATAGACCCATCAGTTTAACCTCGGTGGTGGGAAAATTAATGGAGAGTATACTAAAGGAACGATTGGGGGTGTACTTGGAGGAGGTGGGAGGTCTGGATAGTTGGCAACATGGGTTTGTGCCAGGTAGATCATGTCAAACCAATCTTGTGGAGTTCTACGAATGGGTAACATCAGAACTGGATAGGGGAAAGCCTGTGGATGTATCATTCTTGGACTTCAGCAAGGTGTTTGACTCTGTCCCCCACAATGGTCTGGTGGAGAAACTGAAGGGGTTGGGAGTAAGCCCTTTGATGGTCAGATGGATTGAAAACTGGCTAGCTGGATGCACCCAGAGAGTAGTGGTTGGTGGGGAGCTCTCGAACCCTGGAGAGGTCGGTAGTGGGGTACCGCAGGGCTCGGTCCTGGGTCAATCCTGTTTAATGCATACATATCGGACATCAGGGAGGGTATAGGGTATGAAATGAGTCTCTTCGCTGATGACTCCAATATGGGAGCAGTAGTTGAGGGGGAAGAGGGGAGGTTGGCCCTGCAAGGGGACCTGGACACCCTGGAAAGCTGGACTCACACATGGAAATTAAATTTCAATATCACCAAGTGCAAGGTGTTACATCTTGGCCGGGGAAACCCTAAACACAGGTACATCCTGGGAGGGGAGGTGCTGGAGGCCTCAATAGGGGAAAAAGACCTAGAGGTCATGGTGGATGCATGGATGAATAACTCTGAGCAGTACAGGAGAGCGGCTAGCAAGGCAAACAGGATGTTGGGATGCATCGTAAGGGGGATCACCTCTAGGAGCAGGGAAGTGATTATGCCGCTGTACAATGGACTTGTTAGACCACACCTTGAGTACTGTGTACAGTACTGGAGACCACACTTGAAGAGGGACATACAGCTCCTGGAGAGGGTACAGAGGACGGCAACTAAGATGATACAAGGACAAGGGGCTTTGACGTATGAGGACAGACTTGAGGAGCTCTGCCTGTTTTCATTGGAGGAGAGGAGAGATGGGGGGACATGATTGAGGTCTTCAAGTACCTCAAGTGAATAAATAGGGTAATCATGGAGGGGATCTTTAGACTAAAGCAGGGAGGTATCACCAGAAGGCATGGTTTGAAGTTGGAAGGTGGAAGGGTGAGGGGAAGAGGAGGAGGTTTTTCACTGAAAGGGTGGTGGACCCTTGGAATGCACTGCCTGGCGAGCTGGTTCAGAGATCCACAGTGGAGGACTTCAAGAGAGGGTGGGACAGACACAGAAAGTGGATGTATCAGATGATGGCCTGGCCCAGGGGGGTGGGGATGGATGATAGGGGTTTCTGAACACAAGGGGGGGGGCCTGGGCCCACAACTAGTGATCTGAGGTTCGAGCAGACTCGATAGACCATAAGGCCTAATCTGCTGACAATTAGTATGTTATTATATTTCATTGACCAAAAATCTGGATGGCTGTAAAGTCCAATAGCATGCTCCAGCCCCACCAGACATATCGGTTTTAAGCAGGGGCCCAGTCCTAGGTTCAACCCCTCTACATAAACCCACAATCTCTTGATTCATTCATTTCACTTGCTACTGATAAGGACACCTGAGGGTAGACACTCTAGATGTTACCCTGACACAGGTTCCAATCCTTTTAAAATATTTGTGCTTTTTTCCAGCTGTTATTATCTGGTACCTTATGACCTGTGTTGGAGTTTTTCCTTTTTCCAAGGGTGACATTTTTTTTCTTTAATGACCTCTCCCTTTGGAACACTCTTTCCACACCCCGGGTACTAGTTCCTCTGATGTCCCTAGCAGGTACCTCTATCTGGTTGCACATAAGACAGGTCTTAAGAAGGCTGTCACCTGTCTGGACATTCCTGGCCAATAATAACACAGGCTTAATCAAGCTAATACCCCATCATGGCTCAGATGCCCATAGGGACTAAAGTGAGCAGCTTCCGTCACTTGTTGTCCGTAGGCCTCAGGCACCACTACCTGGGCATCCACACTTTTTGTACAGCGGTTGGGCCTCATGTGGTATAGAACACCCTTCTTCAGTTTGTACCACCAACACTGTTTTGCACCCACACCACCATTACTCTGCATACCCTCCTTGACCTTAACACACTGTAACAGTTTGGCAGCATTAGCATCTTTAGCCTGCTATATACCCCAGTCAGTACTGTTAATAGATTTAGCTGTATCAATACAAGAAAAAGTCCCTTCAGCCGCATAGGCTTCTTCTTGCTTGCTTGGAGTCTTCAGCACAATATCACTAGGCACAGTCTTACCTGGGGTCTCACATTCAAGTTCTATACTTGCATCTCCAACCTCCAACAGGTAACATCCTGGAAACACGGGCAACAGAGGAATATCCTGCTCAGTCAGGGGGTCCTCCTCCAGCTGAGCCCATGAAAAATCCTCCTCTGATTCTTTGCCCAAACTCTCTGGCAGGGACCTCTCAAGCACCTGACACTGGTGTTCTGCCTCTCTGTGTAGTCGGTCTGCCTCGAGCCATTGCCCACTCATCCACCGTACTAGCATCATCAGGTTTTCCCACCATCGGGGTGTCATTGTTGGAAGGCTTTGCCTTCCTCCGAGTTCCCAGGTCCAGTCCAGGCAGCAGCATCTCTCCATATGTCAGCCATGGTTCCAGTCAGAACTCCACAGACTTTCTTCTCTGGGTTCTCCTCTGTCAACTCCTGGTGCATTGGTCCACCTGGGATATCTGGACTTTATCCACCAGAAATGGTCATTCAGTCCAGGGCCTGGAGTTTTCTAGTACAACACATTGTCCCTCTCCTGGAAAAGGAGGTTCCTGTATGCCTTCCCTCCCTTCCTGCTCCTGCAGAGGGTTCTCCTGAAGCTTCAGTCAGAGGGGGCGGAGATGATTTTCATAGCTCCTTACTGGCCGTGTCAGATATACTTCTCTTTGTTTCAGCAGCTGGCAGTGGGACCTCCAGTACCCTTGCCCCTGTGCCCCGGCTTGCTCTCCCAGGAACGGGGTACCCTGGTCCATCCCAACCTCAAGTCTCTGCATCCCAATGTGTGGCTCCTATGACTTAGCTATCGCCCACTTTGGAGTTTCTTCCAGGGTTGCTGTTGTTCTGGTGACTGCCAGAAAACCTTCCACGAGAGCCACCTATGCTTTGAAGTGGAAGCACTTCTCACTGTGGTCCACAGTTCACCACTTGAATCCCTTCACCTGCTGGGTGAATATGATTCTGGAGTGCCTCCTATCCCTTTTGGACTCCGGCCTGAGGTACTCTTCGCTTAAGGTTCGCCTTTCCGCTATCTCTGCATACCATGCACCAATTGAAGACAAGGCTGTTACCCAGTTGGAAATCTCCCTCACATTCTTGCAGGGTATTTTCCACTTGTAACCTCCCATTCAGGACCCTGTCCTGCCATGGGAGCTTCTTTTCATGTTGAAAAAGCTCACTCTGCCTCCCTTTGAGCCAGCCGCGAGTTGCAAGCTACTCTTTCTGTCATGGAAAGTGTTATTTTTAGTTGCTGTTACTTCCACTTGGAGGATTTCTGAGCTTCAGGATCTGATGTGTAAAGACCCTTATTTGTTTTTTTACAAAGACATGGTGTCTTTGCGTACAAATCCTAAGTTTTTGCTGAAGTGGTGTCTAGTTCACATTAAACCAATCCATCCACCTAACTGTTTATTTTCCTGTGTATTCTAATCAGGGGGAGGCCTTACTTCATACTCTTGATCTTCATAGGGTGCTCCGTTAGAAACAGAAACATAGACTTTGACGGCAGATAAGGACTGCTTGGCCCACCTAGTCTGCCCATTTCCCTACCTAGAGGATAAGCTGCAAATCCTATTTAACCAACAGCCTATTTCTTCCTACCCCCCCAAAAAATTGCCTTATGTCTGTTCCATGCATTCTTGAATTCTCCCACAGTTTTAGACCCCACAACCTCCTCAGGAAGGCTGTTCTTCCTGAACATAAGTGTCCACCACTCATTCACACTATTGGGATCTGCGCCGGAGGCACTAGGACCCATCGGGAGCAAACTTTTTGCTGGAGGGTCGGCGCCAGAGATGGAGCCGCGAGGAATGGCACCGCGAGCCTCAGCTTGCGCGGTAATGACTATCTCGGCGTCGACCCTCCAACCGCCTCAGTTCCTTTTTTCCCGCCGTCGAGTGCACTTCAGTGACGACGTCGCTCGCCTGCCGGGAGTCGAACTTCAAACTAGCAGCATAGTTTTCAGTTTTGTTATTTTGTAGTATTATCTCGATAAAGTATCGCTTAGTTTATTCTTATTTTAAAAAATAAATAAAATAAAGAAGTCTCAGCTACTTTGACGGAGTTGACCATGAGCAGGTCAGGTGTCGGTAGGGAGACTTCGTATGAAAGCTGTTCAGTCAGTCGGGCTGGGTCCGGTCTGCCGCCTTCTCCGGAGGGGGGTCTGACAACGGTCAGTCCAATGCCTGGGGGGATGGGCGGTCCACGCGGAAGCATAAAAATAAATAAGTAGCATTCTCGGCACCGTTGACCTCGAGCTCTTCTTGACCTCTGGGTCTAAAGAGAAGGCATCACTCGAGGTCGCCCTTTGATATGTCTGCGCATAGACGTTCGGTTATTGGGGCTAGTTGCCAGTCTCCTCCTTCGGAGTCGCCAACCTCTGCTTCAGGTAGCCAACGGCTTCGACATCCGAGCCCTACCCTGCCCGCAGGTAGTTCTTCAGATGAGCAGTTTCATCAGTGGGTCGCTCTTATGGAGCAGTGGGCTCGGAGGTTGGTTCAGCTACCTGGCTCGGTCACTCGTGGGCTTTCGGGCTCATTGGGAGACCAGGTAGGGAGGTTGGACTTTCCTGGTCGCGCGGCACCTTCTTCGGTGCCATCGACTCCGCGCTTAGGTGTTTCTCCCCCTCAAATGGCTACGGCAAAGGGGGCCAGACCGATGCCCTTATCTCCTGCTCTTCTTCCTTCAAAACTTGTTTTTCGTAGTCTGGGGGTGTTTTCGGCACCGTCCTCGGCGCTGTCGCGGCTTCTCGGCGCTATCCTTGGTGCGGTGGTGCGCTCAGCGCCCGTCTCCGATACCCGTGCGGCTTAGGCGGTGCCGTCCACCGGTGCCGTGCTGCTCTCGGCGCTTGGCGTCGTTTTCGATGCAGCGTGGTCCCTCAGCGTCGTTCTACCGGTGCCGATCGCCTCCTCGGTGCCGGGGGCTCTCGGGGCTCCCTCTGCTTTGCAGGACTCCTCCTTTCACTCGTTTCCTTCTTCCCTCTCTTCTGATTTTCATTCCTTTCCTGTCCATACAGTCCCTCCTGGACTGTCAGGAGATGACATTGAGCCTGACCCAGACCTTCGGTTGGGTGATGAAGTGGACGAAGCAGGATCTATTACTGCTACAGAGCCTGTGGTCGAGGACCTGTCATTTAAGTCTCTGCTGAAAAATCTAAGCTCCACTCTTTCTCTCCAGACTACAGACATCAATCCTGGGAAATTGTTAAGACTCCAATACCTTCGTGCCCCGGAGATCCCTACGGATTTGACTCCTCAGGTTCAGCCTTCCTTCGAGACGCTGTCTCAAATGGTATGGAATAATCCTGCTCTCACCCCTTCGGTGGCTAAATCTATAGATAGGAAATATTCAGCCCCCAAGGATCGTCCCATTTTGGCATCTCAGGCCTTTGCGAATCCTATTGTAGTCCTGGCAGAGAATGATAAGGCCATTCTTCCTCAAACTACTACAGCTACGACCTATTAACAAAAGAATCTCGTAAGATAGACACCTTAGGTAAGAGGTCTTTGCTGCTTCTACCCTAAGTATGTGTATTGCCAGTTACCAGGGCTATTTCTCCCAGTATGAGTATATCCTGTGGCACTCTATCAAGCAGATGGTTGAAGCTCTTCTGGACTCTGATGCAAAGCCAGAGCTTCTTCAAACCATTACCAGAGGTATCGAATCTAACAACCAGCAGGTTAAAGCAGCCATGGATGCTTTCGACACTGCTTCCCGTTCAGCGGCTGCTGGTATTTGCACCTGCCGTCATTCCTGGCTGCGCACTTCGGGCTTCACGAATGACACGCAGCAGCAGGTAATGGCGTTGCCCTTTAATGGTGCATATCTTTTTGGTCCTCAGGTAGAGCAAGCTGTAGAAGCTACACAAAAGACTAGGTCAGCCATTAAGTTGGCTCGACCCCCTCCTGCCCCCTCTCGAGGGCATGTCAATAAACGTCAGTTTCATAATCGTCAGTCCTTTCGAGGCAGAGGCAGAGGAGGTTTCCATAAAAACAACCTGCCCAACCTCAAAAGAAGACACAACAGAAAGCGCAAGGGCCCAAAGCGCCCAGCGCTACCTTATGATTTGCTGGCCCAAGTCTCATCTCAGCTGCCCGAGGTGGACTTTTCCTCTCCGGTGGGAGGTCGTCTGATGCACTTCTACAACCAGTGGAAGTCCATAACCTCAGACAAATGGGTCCTTCGGATAATCCGTGAGGGGTATTCACTCAATCTTCTGGATACCCCTCCGGATCGTCGTCCCAAGTGGCAGCCCAGGCTGTCAACCCTTCAGTCAGACCTTCTCGCTGCCGAGATTCAGGGCCTTCTGAACAACAGGGCAGTAGAAGTGGTGCCGCTGCATCAATGGAACACGGGGTTCTACTCCCATTACTTTCTGGTTCCAAAGAAGTCCGGGGGAATGCGCCCCATTCTAGATCTCAGAAAGCTAAACAAATTTCTCCCCAGGGAGAAATTCAAAATGATTTCTCTGGGAACCCTGTTACCTTTGCTTCATCAACACGACTGGCTAGCCTCCCTGGACATGCAGGATGCTTACCAGCACATTCCTATTCACCCGAGGCATCACAAATTCCTAAGGTTTGTGGCTCTGGGGCAGCATTATCAGTTCAGAGTCCTGCCCTTTGGGCTATCCTCGGCGCCAGCAGTTTTTACAAAGTGTTGTACAGTTCTGCTTGGCGCACCTCCAGGAAAGATCGGGTTCTACGTGTTCCCTTATCTGGACGATTGGCTTCTAGCAAGCCCTTCCAGGCAAGGAACCCTGGGCGCCGTGAGGCGGCCTCTCGCCTCCTGACATCCATGGGAGTTCTGCTGAACCTCAAGAAATCGCAACTGCAGCCCTCCCAGAGCTCCTCTTTATAAGGGACTCTTCTGGACACTTCCTGTCGAAGGCTTTTCTTCGGAAGACAGAAGGAGCGATATCCTTCAAATGGCCCGTCACATCGGGGACAACAGCACAGTTACAGCTCTCTCGATGCAACGGATGCTAGGCCTCATGGCATCCTCAGTGTTCACTGTACTCCTAGCACCTCTGCACATGAGAACCACTCAGTGGATGCTCACTACTCAGTGGTCCCCAACCACTCACCCGCAGTCCTATCTCATCAAGGTGATAGAACCTTTAAAGAGGTCCCTCACCTGGTGGTTTCAAGAGACCAATCTCCTGGAAGGATATCCTTTTGCTCCTCTGGACCATCAGATCTCCATTACCACAGACACATCCCTAATGGGGTGGGGAGCTCACTGTCAGGCTCTCCACACTCAAGGTGTGTGGACTCAACTCGAGTCCCAGCTTCACAGAAACGTCCTAGAAATGAGAGCTGTCCTTTATGTGATCCGAGCGTTGAAGGACATTCTCTCTCACAAGAACATTCTCCTTCAAACGGACAACAAAGCAGTGATGTATTACATCAACAAGCAGGGCGGTGTTCATTCTTACCCCTTATGCAGGGAAGCAATGAGGGTATGGGAATGGTGCTTGGAGCACAAGGCTCTAATTCAAGTGGTCTACCTGCCAGGTGTACAGAACGAATTGGCAGACCGTCTCAGCAGAACAGAGACAGATCCTCACGAGTGGTCTCTCGACTCAACCATAGTTCGGTCACTATTCGAAGAGTGGGGAACTCCAGACCTGGACCTTTTTGCATCCCCACGCAACGCAAAACTGCCTCTCTTCTGCTCCAGAAATCCAGGGCCTGGCATTTTCTGTCAGGATGCGTTCAGGCTGCAGTGGACAAAATGCTTTCTTTACGCCTTTCCACCTCTTTCTCTAATTCAGAGGGTACTCCTCAAGTTCGAATCTCAGGGGGACAAGATGATCCTCATTGCCCCCTTTTGGCCTCGGCAGCTGTGGTTTCCACTACTCAACAATATGTTGGCAGTTCCTCCGAGACCACTTCCCCTGCAGATGAACCTTTTGACTCAGGGACCGGTGGTCCATCCCAACCTGAGGTCGCTTCACCTTCACGCTTGGCTCCTGAAGAGGTAGAAGTAAACTGGTTCAATGTCTCTCGTAGGGTTTTCGATATTCTTCTGGCTGCGTAGAAGCCAGCCACTCGGAAAACTTACACGGCCAAGTGGAAGCGTTTTTCGCTCTGGTGTGCAAAGTTTTCTTTGAATCCCTTTTCCTGCCCACCAGATAAGGTTTTGGAGTACCTTTTGGACCTCTCAAATTCAGGTCTGCAGTACTCAACAGTAAAAGTTCATCTTAGTGCCATTTCAGCGTATCGTGAGCCATTTTTTTCCTTAACACTGGCTCAGTTACCTGTGGTTAAGAGATTTCTTAAGGGAATTCTGCTACCAGACCTCCTACAAGACGTCCAGTTGCAGCTTGGGACATTAATCTTGTGCTAGACATGCTCACTCAGAAACCTTTCGAACCTCTGGCTACCTGTGAGCTAAAATTTCTCACCTGGAAGACTGCCTTCCTAGTGGCCATTACCTCAGCCCGGAGGGTCTCTGAGATACATGCCCTGGTCACAGACCCTCCATATACTGTGTTCCATAAGGACAAAGTAGTTCTTCATACTCACCCTAAATTTCTTCCTAAGGTTGTGTGAGAATTTCATCTAAACCAACCTTTGGTCCTTCTCTCTTACTTTGCGGACTTCCAAAATGAAGGACAACGTTCTCTTCATTCTTTGGATGTTAAGAGGGCCTTGCGTTTCTATCTAGATAGAACCAAGGATTTTCGCAAAGCCCAGCAACTGTTTGTTTCCTTCAGTGAGACCCGGCTGGGTCAACCTGTCGCTATCAGATGTATCTCAGCATGGCTAGTGGCATGCCTTCGCACTGCTATTCCATGGTGCAGGTTAAGTTGGAGGGTAGGGTTTCGGCTCACTCTACTAGGCGGTCAGTGGCATCCTAAGCGGAAATTCATAGCGTACCCATTGCCAGATATTTGCAGCAGCGACCACCTGGAGCTCAGTGCATACCTTTGTTAAACATTATGCACTAGATGTCCATGCCAGGCGACATTCTTCCTTTGGCAGAGCAATCCTTAATGGACTTCTGTCCTAGAAACGTGAGCTCTTGGTCTCTCCTGCCACCCTCTCGGGGGATTATTAGCTCGGTACTCTCCCAATAGTGTGAATGAGTGGTGGAGACTTATGTCCAGGAAGATATGAAAATTACGTACCTACCGTAATTCTTGATCTTCTTGACAGTCTCCACCACTCATTCTATCTCCCTTCTGTCCCCAAGCTCACCTCTGTTGTTGGTCTTCACTCCCTCAAATCTTTAGGCTGTGAAGACTTCTTGTTGACCCTTCTTATATGGGTCACCGGACTATCTTATGTCCGGTTTTAAGTTAGACTACCTTTCTAGGTTAGTTCGCTGCACCTCCTTGGTAAAAGGTACTTTGAGGGCGGTTGGAGGGTCAACGCCGAGATAGTTGGCATCTAGGCGAGTGAGGCTTGCGGTGTTGCTCCTCGCTGGGCTCCATCTCTGGCGCCGATCCTCCAGCAAAAAGTTTGCTCCCGATGGGTCCTAGTGCCTCCGGCGCAGATCCCAATAGTGTGAATGAGTGGTGGAGACTCGTCCAAGAAGATCAAGAATTACGGTAGGTACGTAATTTTCATTTCCATGAGTCCATCACCCTCTCTGTGAAAAAATACTTCCTCACATTGCCCCCGAGCCATCCCCCCTCTAGCTTCAAATTGTGTTCCCTTGTTCTTGCACATCTCTTTTTCTGAAAGATGCTACCGTTATTACACAAATCGCACCCAACTGGTTAGACAGACTGACCAGTTGTTTGTTTCATTTGCCCCTAAGAGAGAAGGGGCATCTGTTTCAAAACAGTGTTTGTCTAAATGGTTGGCAAATTGCGTTGTGTATTGTTACTGTAAGTACACAAAGCCCTTGCCTGGAGTGGTTAAGGGTCACTCCACCAGAGGTATGGCTGCCTCTAACGCCTGTTTCAGGAGTACATCTGCTGCGGATATCAGTGCAGCTGCCACTTTGGAACTTCGTTCATACCTTTATCTGACACTACAGTCTGGGCATTGCTTCCAGATGCAGGGCCAGTTTCATACTGGCTGTCCTTCAGGGCTTCTTTCATGCATAGCCTTTTGCTGCCTGTTTGCCTCCTCCTGGTTGACTTATAGTCAGTTCTGGTACTGCTTGGGACTCAGTCCTACCAGTGTTGCCTGCTGCAAAAGCCCCCTTGAAGTAAGATAGTACAGCTCCGTAAGAACTTATCGTAACAGTAGATTCTTGAGAGGAGCTCTTGCAGCAGGCACTGCTTTCCTTCCCTCCTTCCCTCTGATTGCTTCTTCTCCTTCACAGTTACTGAGCTTTTCCTCAGCCCTGCGGAACTTCCTCGGTTCTCCTTTTCATCTTCTGTGCCAGGGTTTTCGGTTGGAGAACTAAGATAATTCTGGGGGACCGCCCCTTTTATAGGATAGGATGATGTCTGCGTGCTGACGTTGGCGGGGGCAGTCCCCATGGTAGACTGCTACCTAGAAGTTTTCCATGTGGTCCTGGCACCTGGTGCCTGGCGGCTTCAGTCCTACTGGTGTTGCCTACTGCAAGAGCTCCTTGCGAAGATCTACTGTTACAGTAAGTTCTTACATAACTGTACTTTAAGTTGTGGCTTTCAAATTGATTAACCTGCTATTTTTCCCCATTTTCCAGTAACTTCTGTGCATGGAATGGGGACCAAGTGCCACTGCAACAGTATAGGGTGTTTCAGGTCTCCAGTTCCACTAACCTGGTACCTCAGATAAGTGATTTATTTTTGTTTCTTTGGGGGGATGCACAGTCAGTCAGGTAGAGGACCTTTACCAACCTCTCTTTCCTTTCTCCCCACAGCATTGTCCTGAGCAACGAACCCTCCCTCCCATGTTCCCTTAGCTGGGACTGTTTGCTGGTGTTTTTTGTGGATTTGGTGATTTCTCTGAGCAGTGGGCTTTTTTTTTTTTTTTGAAAGACTTTGGGCTAGTGGCTGCAGTGTGGACCTGCCTTACATTTTCGGAGCCACTTGCCAAGATCAGCGTACAGATTATTTAATATTTTGGTCCCTGGTCAGCTTTCCAGCCTTGTAGCGTGTTCCGTAGCTCTACAGAGCCGTGCAGTCAGTTGACCATTGCTGGCAACTTGCCAGCAGGATTTGTGGCCTTTTCTCATTCCTAGGTGCCTTTCCTTCTTTCTAGCTTGCAGTTTTCATCCCCCTGGTATCCAGGCATGCTCATGCTGAGGTGGTGACATCTCGCGCATCAGCGTGATGTCACTGAATTCATGTGCGTCAGTATATGCTCCTGCCAGTTTGCCCAGCATTTTCTTTGTGACAAAGCTGCACTAGGAGCATATAATTATACTTTTCAGCATCTTTTACCTTTTTTTAAAATAAATGATACTTCTGGGCTATTTCAGGTAGTATTGCTGTTACTTGTTACCAACTAGGATGCATCTCATTCTAGGCAGCTGCAAAAAATCCAGTTAATTAATTGTTTTTTCCTCCCTGCAAGGTTAGGAGGGGGGATAAAGAGGCAAAGGGGCAGTAATCCCCTCTGACTGGAGGAAAGGCATATAGGAGCCTTACATATACTTTTGTACAGTGTTATTTTTTTATTTGTGTTGTTAAACTCGGGCTGTAAGACAAGTGGAACCATAGCCTACCTGTAACCTGTAGTATTTAAATCATATGCCTAGAATCTCATGGCCGTAGAATTTTTGTGCTGAACTTGGTAATTACTGTAGAACTTTCAAGTGTGCCGTAGAATTCACTCTTTGGTGATTTTTATTAGTATTTCTGTTTATCCATAGAATCTGGTTCCTTCCTCTTTTTATATCAACCCCAATATGCTCATAATGTGATGTTATCATTGCTATATCATACATTAGCTAATGAAACGGCTGCATTCTTCAACAGAAATGAACAGTCACTTATCTACCACAGCTCCCACTGCCAGAGACGGTGGCACAGCACATCATGCATGGTGATATTTGCTCAACCTGCACTACAGCCTAATACAGTTTTCAGTCTTACATAATTGCACTAGGGCCAACTTAAACAAAACCTTGTCAATAGCACAGAGTCTGGGAAGGTATGGTGCAGTGTTCTGTCACATGGTGGACACATTGTGATGGGCTGGAGAGCTCTATCTCACAATCGGTTCACATGCATGTCGTGACATAATGGTGTTATGCAGTGTGTCAGGGAAAGCAGGTTGACATGAAAAATGAGTTTTGCAATAACTCCTCTATTCCATTTCCAATGGGACATGTATGAATGAGGATGTAAGTTCATAAAAAAAAAAAAAAATATATATATATATATATATATATACACACACACACACACACACACACACACAGTATCTCTGTCTCTCACCACACACACACAGACACACACACACATATTTGTATGTATGTTACAGATTGCATATAAATATATAAGTGATACACAGTGGGAACCTCATGAGTGGTGTAGAAATCACATACAAATAAATAAAGTGATAGACAGTAGAGACCTCATCAGTGGGATATATAGCATGCATATAGAAATACCTTATTTAAAACATAAGCTCCCCTCTGCATATGTCATTTATGCAACAGACTAGGACCTTAAGGGAGAGACATTTGTTTTGCCTTTTTTGGCATAAAATTATTTTTATAAGTCTGTTATTTTTTGAACTAGTGTTACTGTGCTTTCCACCATCCTGATTGCTATAACCACTGCCATGAAAGTGAAGTCAGGATGACAAGCTGACACTGTGATGTGGTAGTTTGTTAGTGCCATAGAACTTCATGAAATTACAAACCATATCGAAGTTCTCGCGCAAATGGCAGTCTTACTGCAGAATTTGGTCCCACTGTGCCGCAGAAAAGTAGGGGCCCTGATTTAAATATTTTAGGACCTGCAGGAGGGTGATGAGACCCTCCCCTTATGGTCTTTTTGCCGTAAAAGTGTAACACAGTCTAACATGTCTATTTTGGTTCTACTGTGACCAGGTTATTGAGTAGGAATGAGCTGGCAGAGGTAAGTACAAACATCTGCTTAGGCTGCAGGTGAGATGTTAACTTTTCTGCAGGAGCGCTCCTAGAAGTTAGAGACGTCTCTTTTGGTAGATAAGGCTATGCATGATTCAGTTACTCAAACATGTTGAAACCTGTTGAAGGGTCATTGGACCTAACCAACACCCACAATAAGCAAGTGGACACGATGTGCAGAAGAGCCTTTGCCTCAAATAGAGTACATTTTCACACCTGAAATGCATCTTTTATTGTTTCCAGAGCCTTGAACTCATGGATTATGGCCCTAGGTAGTTTCCTTCCTTGGACTATGAGGAGGCAAACATTTTGCAGCTGGTATCCATGACATCTGCATTTTTTAGGGGATGCCACAGTGGACAATTTATGGATGTCCGCACACTCTGCTTATCACATTGTAGCAGCGATTCAGGGTGTCTGGCTCAGGCATTGGGTCGCAGATCAGACTTTGAAAGCCAGGCTGTTTAACCTGTCCTTTTGAAAGTGGATTATTATTCGGTACTGGACTAGATGACATTCTGAAGGATGTTCAGGATAAGAAGGGGTCAACTCCTGGTCTCAAGGCAGCAGCAGAAAGCAAACTCGAACTGAAGAGGTTAAGGAGGTGCATGGTAGCGACAACCCCGAGGTGGTTTCTGTCCCTTTCAGATTTTCGAAAACCAGCGACTCAGGGGAGCATATTCCGGATTCAAGAACAATAGAAATAGAGGATCCTTCACCCCTAGGCATAATGGAAGGGCTGGACAGTGAGAAGATAACTCCCAGTGAAGGTACGCGGGACAGTCTCTGCCTCCCTTTTCTTGGTGGAAGGCTGCAGTTTTATGAGAGATGGGCCCAAATCATGTCTGACGCATGAGTACTGGAAATCCTGGTGCTAGGATATGCTATAGAGTTTGCGACAGTACCCACAAGAGGTTATTTCCTGCCATCCCCGTGCCACAAAACCCAGTGAAGGGGCAGACAGTAGCCCAGACCTTGGATCACTTGTTGCATATTGAGGAAGTTGTCCTGGTAGCCCCCCCAGCAAGGAGGGTCTGGGGTTCTACTTGATTTACTTTGTGGTCCCCAAGAAGTCAGGGGGCTTCTGACCGATTCTGGTTCTAAAGCACCTAAACAAGTTTGTTTGCCACATGACCTTTAAGATGGAGTCTTTGTAGTCAATAATCTTGGCCATCCAAATTATCTGGCTTCCATAGATCTGAAAGATGCCTATCTCCACAATCCCATACATCAGTTGCAGCAGAAGTTTCTGAGGTTTACGATTCAGGGATGGGATTTACAATAGCAGGTGCTTCCTTTTGAGCTGGTGACAGATACCCAGGTATTCTTGAAAGTGCGGATCATACTAGTGGAGCAGCTGTCAGGTTGGACATCATGTGTATCCCTACCTGGATGACCAGGGCCCCGTGTTTTCTGTGATTCTGCAGTTGCAGCAGCTGCCGTAGAAACATTGTCCTGCCACAGAAACAACAATTTTTTGGTGCAGTAAAAATGGCTGTCATCAGTGAAAACCCCAACTAAATGGCTGGAATGATTGTGAGCAAGCTTAAAATTCCATTAGTGTGAGTTGTTGGCAGCTCCATTATACACCCATCTCCCCTGTGTTGCAGTAGTCAGTGGAGCCACCTCTTTCCAATCCAGTGGCACTCAACCCTGAAGCTTATGACCATTATGACCTACAAATGCTGAGGGAACTTCAGAAAGTCTATTTCATGAGACAGAATGGTGGTTCTATTTGTCAGTTGCAGAGCTGTGGAATGAAAAAGTATTAGTAATTATTGCAGATAAAAAATGGGAGGCTTTCTGGACCTTCGTCTCATGTACAATGGTCCAGTTACTCTCTAGCTTCACAGTAAATCCTTACAGAGTGGGAAAGAAGAAGGTATGGAAGCCAAGTGGGATTGACACAAATGACACCACCAGTGTTGAGCTGTGCGAGCAGGAGGAAGCAACTAGAGCAATGCTACAGCACAAATCATCACCAGGCTTCTAGCAAGTGGGTGGCAGCACCACTGTTTTGCAACATAGGCACATAGCAATACTGGTCTTCAAGCAACTGGGCAGGTTGGGGGAGAAAATCTCAGGTACATAGCTGAGGTAAACCAGCACTAGGCAGGTGAGAGGGAGCCATGAGACAATAAACCAGACTGCAGTAAGAAAATAAATAACCCTTCAGTTTCTGCCATGCTCTGTATCCAATCCAAATCAAGAATGCCAGAATTGCTTTGCATTGCCTTACCTATGCATCTGCCAAACTACCCCAGGCTGCCTTTTCCTGAGCATTCTTTCTGGGTAACTAGATTTTATTTTGGGCTCATTTAAGTTGCCAGAGAATGTAAAGCCCATCACAGAATTGCCACAGAATTGCTCATAGCCTGTCTGCAGCAAGCATGAGGTCCTGCCACAGAATGAAGGTCCAGTTTGCAGCAGTAAACACGGGACCCTGTGGATGACCTTCTCATTTGGTCATCATCAGCTCAGATGGCAAGCAGATCATTGTCAAGCGCCTGAAGGTGTTAGAGATTCATGGTTGGGCCATCAACCAGGAAAAGAGCTCCCTTGTTCCTTCTCAGAGCTTGGAACACTTGGGAATGGTGTTCAGGATGCACAAGGGAAATGTCTTCCTCTCATTATCCAGGAAGGAGACCCTGAGGTGAGAGGTTCATTGGCTGAGCAGCCAGCCAGTGATCTTTGCTCACAGACTCCTTTGGATTCTGAGGCTGGTGACTGCAGCACTAGAATTAGTTATGTGAGCCTGCTTGCATATGTGAACCCACCAGAACAGGAATCTGGAGGTCTAAAATCCAGCCTCCGAAGACTATCATAGAAACATAGAATCTGACGGCAGATAAGGACCGCTTGACCCACCCAGTCTGCCCATTTCCCTACCTAATGGATAAGCTGCAGATCCTAGTTAACCAACAGTCTGCTACTTCCTACCCCCAGCCCCTAGAATTGCCTTATGACTGTCCCATGCATTCTGGAATTCCACCACTGTTTTTGACTCCACGACTTCCTCCGGAAGGCCGTTCCGTGCATCCACAACCCTCTCTGTGAAAAAATACTTCCTTACATTACCTCGGAGCCACCCCCATCTTCAAATTGTGCCCCCTTGTTCTTGCACACCTCTTTTTTTCTGAAAAATGTTACCCTCTTGGACTTTTTTGATTCCCTTGAGGTACTTGAAAGTTTCTATCATGTCTCCTCTCTCCCTCCTTTCCTCGAGGCTATACATATTAAGCTCCTTAAGTCTCTCGTCATATGTCTTCCGGTGCAGACACTACACCATTTTAGTTGCCCTCCTCCGGACTGCCTCTATCCTGTTTATGTCTTTGCGGAGACTGGGTTTCCAGAACTGCATGCAATACGTCAGATGGGATCTCACCAACTGTCTGTACAGAGGGATAACAACTTCCTGTTTTCTACTGGTGATGCCTCTCCCTATGCATCCCAGTATCCCCCTAGCCCTCCTTACTGCCCTCTCACATTGCTTGCCCACCTTTAGGTCATCTGCTATGACTACTCCCAGGTCCCTTTCCTTTTTAGTTGTTGTTAGTATCTCACCCCCCCATTGTGTACTCTTCCTCTGGGTTTTTGTTTCCCAGGTGCATTACCTTGCACTTCTTAGCATTGAATCTAAGCTGCCATACATTTGACCATTCCTCCAACCTTGCCAAGTCCCTTCTCATCCTTTCCACCCCACCTTGTGTATCAACTCTGTTGCAGATCTTTGTGTCCTCTGCAAAGAGACATACTTTTCCTTCCAGTCCCTCTGCAATGTCGCTTATGAAGACATTGAAGAGAACTGGTCCTAGTACTGAACCCTGCGGTACCCCACTAGTAACTCCCCTTTCTTCAGAGTTGACTCCGTTTACTATTACCCTCTGTGTCCTGTTCTGCAGCCAATTCTTTACCCAGGCTACCATCTTGGGACCCACTCCCAAGCTGGCTAACTTGTATATTAAACTTCTGTGTGGGACTGTGTGAAATGCCTTACTAAAGTCTAGGTAGGCCATGTCCACAGCCCCTCCCTGATCTACTACTTTGGTCACCCAGTCAAAGAAATCTATTAGATTCGTCTGACATGACCTTTCTGCCGTGAATCCATGCTGCCTTGGGTCCTATGCCCCTCTAGCCTCTAGGTACTCGACAGTTCTTTCCTTCAAAAGTGATTCCATCATTTTCCCTGTCACTGAGGTTAAGCTAACAGGTCTGTAGTTTCCTGCTTCTGTGAAGTGGAATCACATCTGCCCTCCTCCAGTCCTCAGGTACCACCCCATCCTCCCATGATTTGTTAAAGAGGGTAGTCAGTGGTGTCACTAGTTCTACTCTTAGTTCTTTTAGAATTCTGGGATGAATCCCATCAGGCCCCATTGCTTTATCCACCTTCAGTTTTAAGCGTTCTTTCAGAACCCTTTCTTCTGTAAATGGGCTGGTATCAACTCCTGTATCTAGAGTGTTTCTATTGTTTGGTTTAGGTACCTCCCCCTCTTCATTTGTGAATACGGAGCAAAAATATTTGTTTAGTATCTCTGCCTTTTCACCGTCACCCTCTGCCCCCCCCTTTCCCTTTATTAAGCCTCACTATCCTTCCCTTGGTCTTCCTTCGCTCCCTGATGTACATATAAAAGGTTTTATCCCCCTTCTTAACTGAGTTGGCTATCTTTTCCTCGGGTTGGGCCTTTGCTGTTCTGACTGCCTTCCCAGCTTCTTTTTGCTTTAACTGATACAATTCTCTGTTTCGCTCCTTCTGTGATTCCTTGTACTTCCTGAATACTTTCTTTTTCTTTTGAACCTTCCCTGCCACCTCCTTTGAGAACCATAGTGGTTTCTTACATAATTTTGTTTTGATTTTGATTATTCCCCATTGTTCTTCCACCCCTCCTTCCTGCCCATTTGCTAGTGCATTCCTTAGGCACTCACCCATTTTGGCAATGTCAGCCCTCCTAAAGTCCAGTACTTTTGCCTTTGTATGGCTTGACTCTACTGCTGTGTTTATCGTGAACCATACTGTTCGATGGCCGCTAGTTCCCATATGGCTACCCACTTCTACATCTGTGATCCTCTCTCCATCTCCATTTGAGAGTACCAGGTCTAAGATTGCTCCCTCTCGAGTGGGTTCCAATACTAGTTGTCTAAGGTATGCCCCTTGTAGGGCATCTAGAATAACTCCACTCTTAGAAGTGGCTGCTGCAACTGCACTCCAGTTAACATCTGACATATTCAGATCCCCCATCAGCAATATCTCCCCTTTTTCAGCAATTCTACTTATACTTTCTATCATTTCTGTGTCCATTTCCTCCCCCTGAGAGGGGGGGTCTGTATACAACCCCTTTGTGGATTGTGGTGCCATTGCCTGTCTCCAAATTGACCCACAGTGCTTCCTCTCCTCCCTGTTTACCCTTTTGTTCTGTTGCTTTGATTCCTTCCCTTATGTAGAGCTACTCCTCCTCCTCTTTACCCTCCCTGTCCCTCCTGTAGATAGTGTATTCTGGTATGTTTACATCCCAGTCATGGTTCTGTGTGTACCATGTTTCTGTGATTGCCACAATATCCAGATGTTCCTCCTCCATCAAGGCCACTAATTCAGGAAGCTTGTTACCCAGACTACAGGCATTAGTACTCATTGCTGTCCATTTTTTGATGGCGTTACCTCTTGTGACAACATCCCCCACTGACCTTTCTACCTTGTTCTTTTCCTCATTTAGTACCCTGTTTTGTAGGGGGAGGTTGGGAATTCCCTGCTGCTTATCAGTACCTCCCCCCTTGACTAGTTTAAAAGATTACCAATGAAGCATTTAAACCAATTGCCCAGAAGTATTGTTCCCTTCCTGGACAGATGCAGACTATCCTGCCAGTATAGGCTGGTTTCCCTCCAGGTGGAACCCCAGTCCCCAATGAAGCCAAACCCCTGTGCTCCACACCATTTTTTTCAACCATTCATTGAATCGCATGGTGTGAAGTACCCTTGTCTCATCCACACCAAAGACAGGCAGCACCTCTGAGAAGGATACTATGTGTACTACTTGTCTTTGGCCCCTCCCCAACTCCACAAAGTCCTCCTGCACTGCTCTAATCTTATGTTGAACCAAGTCATTCATCCCTAGGTGGACAATGACATCCAGCTCAGTCTCCCGTGCAGCTGTTCTCGTGATCCCGAGGATGCACTTCCTGTCCCTCCAAGTCATGGCGCCAATCAGGGACTTTACTTCAGTTTTCCCTGCTCCCCCCAGTTCTAGCCCCCTAATAACTGAGTCCCCCACCAGGAGTTGCTTCCTTTCCCTATGGTGTCCTCTGCCTCCTTCCTGTGGGCCTCGCTTGTGACAGTTGTCCGCAACCTCCTTAGTCTCCTCTGCAGGTGCATCCATAGGGGAACTATGCTTCCCCAGAATGGTGTATGGATTGTGGAGTGGTACAACTGACTGGGTGTGCCTCTGTTCCACCACCCTCACCCTCCCTGAGCCCACTGTGGTCCAACTGCTGCACTTTCTTGGCACTCTCTGAGGCAGTGGTGGTGGCCCTAGTGCTCCCTGGGTGGGAGAGGTTCCCTTACTACTGTCCAGTGTGGCCTGAAGATGGACAGTCTCCCCCCTCAGGGCAGAGAGTTGCCTGCAAATAGGGCAACATCTGAGCCTCGAGAAAGACTCCCGGAAGAATGCTGCCCCACAGCCAGTACATTGCACTACTCCCCACATGTCTGTCTATCTTCCTGTTTATCCTGTGTAAGGTTGTTTTTTTTTCGTCTTTTTCTCTCTCTCTCCTTCCAGTTATTGTTTTGTTATATATAAATATACATATATTGTATAATATGTACACCAAGCCCTGATCATACTTCCTCAGTCCATCCAGCAATCGCTGGCTTGGTAGGTAAGTCCCAAGAACCTCAGTAGGGGGTCTTCCCTGGAAGACCCATCAAGCTGATATTGATGACTGATGCCAGCCTATCAGGCTTGGGTGCATTTCTGAGCCATGTTCCACCCCAGGGCATTTGGACCCCTCAAGAACAGCAGCTACGGATGAACATTGGAAATGAGGGCAGAATGTCTTGATCTTCATTTCCACACTCTAGTGTTGTCCAAGGCAGTGAAGGTGAGGTTGGACAGTGCAATCACCGTGGCATATGTAAACAACCAAGGCAGCACAGGAAGCAACGAAGTGCTGGCTGAAGCCGCTGAAGTTCTGTTATTGGCAGAGAAACACCTCATGACTGTCTCAGCTGTTCATCTGGCAGGAGAACTGAACATCCAGGTTGATTGGTTGAGTCGGGAGACAGTTCACCCAGGGGAATGGACTTTGAACCTGAAGGTGTTTGGCCTCCTGTGCAGAAAGTTTGGTCATTCCCCAATCAGCCTGTTCACATCAAAGGAAAATGCTGAGGTATGGAGGTTCTTCAGTCAGTACCAGTGTCCTCAGGTGGAGGCGGTGGATGCCCTGTCTCAGACGTGGGATTTTTTTTTTTTTGTATAATATCTTTATTGCCTTCTATAAGAAATAGCAGACACAAAAAACAGATACACAAATAGACACTGCAGCAAGTCAGCATATCATGATACTACATAGCCATTAATGTTGTCTGATTGTAATCCATCCAGTGTCTCCTTCAGATTGATATATCTAGATATGTCTAATTAAAACCCAATAGTAATAACAGTTCACAAGTAAAAATAAAAAAGAAGAAAAAAAAAACTGTTAAGAACTGTGCAATCTATGCTTCTTTTTGATTAAACATTGGACTTGATGCGAGATTGGCATTTCAAACTATTATAATCAAGATTGTATTGGTGGAAAACTCATGTGTGTTTTATATTATTGTTCCCCTCCTGAAGCTTGTATATTTAAATTATACCCCCAAATCCTTCAGTAAAAATAATTATCTTCACTGGGGAAAGGGATGATATGAGCTGTGACTATGCCCTGGTAAACAAATCTATTTTCCCTCTCAGGGCAAACGTGAGCCTTTCCATGGCTGGAGTGGACATTGTCAAGTTCCTCCACATAAGGGGTAGGTATTGTACAAGAAACTCATGTGTTCAGCAGAATTTGGCATGCTAAGATCAGTAAGACTCTGATCCATCTGGGGTAAAGGCTCCAATCACCCCTCTCCAATCCAAACAGCAGTGAGACGGGGGAATGTTCAGTTTGCCTGCCCCATAGAACTCCAGTTTCAGCACCCACCTTTTCCCAGTATTTTTTAATTACCTTACAACTTCAAAAATAATGAATATATGTGCCTCTCTCTGTTAGGCACCTGCCACACATGGGTGAAATCCCTGGGTTGAACTTGTGCACTCTTTCGGGGGGATAAAATAGGTAGTGGAGGAACTTATACTGTGCCCCCTTCAGTCTGTTACAGGTCAGGAGCTTCATATGTGAGGTCACCACTAGCTCCCACATCTCATCACTAATAGAAGTGCCCAAGTCCCTTTCCCACCTGGATCTAACATTACTTGGCATCCCCCCGAAATGCTCCCCATCCAGCCGTGCCCCCCTCCCAATCAGACCCCTTTCATTTTTATATGCTACCCTAATTTCCCATTCCATCCTTTTTGTGGTCTCCCCTCTTGTGGATCCAGCCATTACTTGTTCTCCATAGTGTCTTACTTGCATATATTGAAACAGGTGGGAGTTTGGCAAGTGCAGGCTGCACTGGACCACCTCAAAGGAGTGCATACCCTCTTTCCTCCACAGATCTCCCAGGCAATGAATCCCCTTGGACTCCCAGCTTGCTATTCCCAAATCTTCCTGACCTGGTAAAAATGCTGGATTCCTTGCAATTGGAACCAATAGGGTAGTATTCCCCACAGCTCCTCCTCCTTTTTATGTTGCTTGCACGCATGTGCAAGAAACATAGCGTCATCATCTGAGTTTTTTGAGGTGTGGCACCTGTCTTCCAATTCAGTCAGTGTGTTTGCAGACGCGGCCCCAGTTCCCCAATCACTGCTGCAGCTGTCTATGACAGCAGTTGAAAATGCAATGGTCGTACAGTTGAAAGGGAGAGCTCCGCTTCAGTGAGCAGAGCTCTCCCCTCCCCCAACATTGCCATTTTACCACACCTTCTTATGAGCAGTACAGCTGTCATTTTTCACATCTCACCCAAAGCGTGTTTCCGCCCTTATGGCGCACAATGGCGCGAGTCGGTGTGTGAAATCAATGTATGGACACATTAAGAAAATCACAGTGACACTGTTCATGAGCAGAGGTCTTAAAATGGCTATGTTGAAAATTTGGTGAAAAAATGCCTAAAATGACTGTTTCTGGCGTGCATTCGCAGTTCCTACCCAGCCGTAAGTTCTCAAATTTTAATATTTGCACTCCAGATTTTCAACATTGCCATTTTACCACACCTCCTTATGAGCAGTACAGCTGTCATTTTCACATGTTGCCCAAAATGTGTTTCTGTGCATGTAAGCGCACAATGGGCATGATCAGTGTGCATAATCAATGTTTGGGATAGATTAAGAAAATCACAGTGACACTGTTCATGAGCAGAGGTCTTAAAATGGCTATGTTGAAAATTTGGTGAAAAAATTCCCTTCGGCCATTCTGCAATGTTACTAATGAAGACCCTGCAGCACCCCACTGGTCACCCCATCTCCCTAGACTGCACCCCATTTACCACCACTCTCTGCCTCCTGTTAGCCAGTTTCTAACCCAGTTTACTACCCTTTCCCCCATGCCCAGCCTACCCAGCTAGTTTATCAGCCTCCTATGTGGGATGGTGTCAAAGCCTTTGCTGAAATCAAGGTAAGCATTGTCCACTGCCCCACCCTGATTCACTTCCTTTGTCACCCAGTCAAAGAAATCAACCAGATTTGTTTGACATGATGTCCCTACTGTGAATCCATGTTGTCTATGGTCCTGTGCTCCGATGGCTTCTAGATGCCCCACAATCCTTTCTTTAAGCAATGCCTCCCTGATCTTCCTCACTACTGAGGTGAGGCTGAGCAGCCTATTGTTCTCTGCCTCCTCCCTGCTGCTGCATTTGTGTAGAGGGACCACATGTGCCCTCCTCCAATTCACTCATGTTGAATGACTTAGTGAACAAGGCTGCCAGAGGTACTGCTATCTCCCTTCTCAGTTCTCTTAATATCCTTGGGCGTATGCCATCTGGTTCCATTGCTTTGTCCACCTTCAATTTAGTGAGCTTCTGCAGGACTCTTTTGCCTTTAGATGGACTATTGTCCACCTCTTCACCCCCTTGGCAACTGCTGTACTGCCGTGACCCTTGCCCCTCCCACTATTCTGTGAATACTGAGCGGAAAGACACAGTGGATGACTTGGGAGGAAGGCATGGAACTATCACTTCCAAATACCTAAACAGCACATACAAGCAAGCAACATTCGGCATTGACAAATGCTTGCTTAAAACATTTCCAAGCTTCCAGGACCTCAGTTACCATGGGATTAGGGTATTGAAGCCTAGCATACGCCCTATCCCCTCCAGGTGCGAGATACACTGTAAGTCGTCCCGGAAGTCTTCTTGTTCCAGGTCTAACCAGGCAGCTGCCTCCCCCTTAAAAATCCAGTTATGTATACATCTAAATTGCACAGAGAGGAAATAGCCCTTCAAATCTGGAAACTCCAAGCCTCCCTTAAACCTGGGTGCCTTAAGCCTATTTAGTGACATCCGTGGTCTCTTGCCCCTCCATAAAAAGGCATTAAAGCTCCTGTCTAGTTGTTTGAGGTTTTTCTGCCCTGGACTGAAGGGGACCATTTGCATTATATACGACAGTCTTGGCCGAATATTCATTTTTATAAGATTAATCCTTCCCATCCATGAGATGGGAACCCCTCCCCCATCTTTCTAGATCTTCCCACACCTTCTTCATAATTGGAGTGTAATTCAACCCATACACCTTGCTCAGTTCTCTACCCACCTTAACCCCCAGGTATGTGAGACACTGCTTTACTGCCCGTAAGCTCCATGTATTCCTCGATGTGCATTCCCTCTCTTTATCTAAATACATTATTTCTGATTTATGTAAATTAAACTTGTAACCTGAAAAAAGTGCAAACTCTTGAACCAAGTCTAACAGTGCCGAGACTGATTTTTCTGGGCGAGTTAGATACTGCATCAAGTCATCTGTGTATATTGAAATGCGTTGCTGTGACCCGTTCTGCACTGGAATACCCCAGATCACCTGGCTTTCCCTTATTTTACATGCCAGTGGCTCAATTGCCAAGGCAAAAAGCAGAGGGGAGAGGGGAGAGGGGGCAGCCCTGCCTCGTGCCTATATACAACCTGAATGCCTCAGAAGGAGCACTATTAAACAGCACCCGTGCCATGGAATTTTGGTAAAGTAGTCCTACTAATTTAATAAAATCATCCCCAACCCCAAAACGTTTTAATACCTTGAAGAGGCATGGCCACTCAGTCCTATCAAAGGCCTTCTCCGCGTCCATTATTGGTGCAGGCTTTACCCGGGTGCTTTGTACCCCACCATATGATGTTAAAGAGCTTTCGTACATTATGATAGGACATCCTTCCTTGAATAAAGCTTGTCTGGTCAGGGTGAATGACTAAGGGCAGGAGTTTTTCAAGGCGCATAGCAAATACTTTAGCTTTAATTTTACAATCATAATTAAGTAAAGAAATGGGCCTATATGATGCACAGTCTGTACTTTCTTTATCAGGTTTTAGCAGTAGGCATAAATTGGCCAGAGAGCACAAGGCCGGCAGCCCCCCTCCTCCCCAGCCTCCTTAATAAGGTAACACAGTGGGCCCGCTAGCTCATCCTTCAAAAGCCTGTAGTACTCGGCCCCAAAGCCATCTGGGCCTCCTGCCTTCCCTGACTTAAGCCCAGAAATCACCCTTTTAATCTTGGCCGTGGTAACCTCTGCCCCTAAAATACTGGCTTGTCCCACTGACAAGGATGGGGTCTTAATGCTATCCAGAAATTCCTTGGCTTTTTCCTCCGTGCCCTGGCATTCTTCCCTATATAGCTGTGAATAAAAATTCCTAAAGATTTCCCTGATTTCTTCCTCTTTACTGGTCAGGTTACCTCCAGTATCCCTAATGGAAATAATTTTACTTGAGGCCTTCCCTCCCCTCATTAATTTAATCAGTAATGGACCCGACTTGTTGCCCCATTCATGAAGCCTTTGCCTAGCAAAGGTCATGTTTTTCCTTGCCAAGCCTGTGAGTGTTTCATTTAATGCTTCTCTAGCCAGCTGTAATTGCTGCATTTCCTCAGCTTTACCATTCTGAAGGACCTGAATTTCCAAACTTTTAATCAGTATTTCCAGCTTATTAATTCGCAACCACCTCTCCTTTTTGACTTTTGCCGAATGACTAATGATGGCGCCCCTCATAAAAGCCTTTCCCGCCTCCCAAACTATCCCCCTAGATGTGACTGAATCCTTGTTATTCTCCCAATATTCTTTCCATTTAGATTTTAAGTAGTCCCGAAATTCCTCCTTGCACAGTAAACAGGTAGGGAATCTCCACTGACCTGGACCCCTAATTACACCCTCCCCATCAAATTTCAACATGACCATAGCATGGTCAGAGATCATCACTGGACTATGCAACACATCCCTAACTCTGTTAAACAGATCCCTCAAAACAAAAATATGGTCTAATCTAGACCAGGAATCATGTGGAACAGAGTGGAAAGTGAACTCTTCTAAGTCCCGGATATAAGGTCCACCAGCTATCTACCAAATCCAGGTCTTGAAGGCCCATTGCCCAGACTTTGGTAATTCTAGTTTGCCTTTTGCCCACCCCCTTATAGTCTAGGTTCCAGTCCGTTACAGAATTAAAGTCCCCCCTCATAATTAACCCTGGAAATTGTTCCCTACTGAGAATATCTAGGAGGTTTTGATAAAAGCCAGGTTCATATGTCAACTGAGCATAGACACTGCCCAGTGTGATTTCACATCCCCTTAATCAGCCCATAACAAAAACATACCTGCCCTCCTTAGTGTCTTTCAGAACCTGGGTGATTTCCAATGGAAAGTTTTTGTGTATTAAGATTGCCACTCCCCTCTTATGTGACAAGTAAGATGCAGTGTGGCATAAGCCACCCAGCCACCCGCAAGCTTGCCATGCTCCCTGCGCATCAGATGGGTCTCTTGGAGCATAGCAACCTGCACATTTTTTTTCTTTAAAGCTGACAGAATTTTGGCCCACTTTATAGGAGTGTTAATGCCCTTAATGTTCCAGGATATCAGCACTTCATCTTTTATGCTGTCCATATGTTACTGTGTTGTTTATCTTAACCCCCAGCACCTTCAGTTTTCCACCTTTTAGCCATAGTCCATAGCCTAGACATCTCCTCATCAAGGATTTACCCTCCAGATTGCAGTTGTGAACTCTAAAAAAGTAACTGTAAAACATTAACCCTTGTAAACATTGAGAACATTTTTTTGATCCCCCCCTTCCGAACTGCTTTAAGCATCAAAGTGTTATAACAGAATCAAACTGCGATATGTAAAAATATTAGAACTAACAGCCTCCCTGGCTGACCTGTTCTAACACCCATCGAACCCTCCCACGCAGTACCCCCCCCGCACACAACACGTACTTTCTTTCCCAATAGTGACCCAAAAAACATGTATGCAATACTAATGCGCCCTGTTTTGTTAGCGCCAAGCACTACTGTCTAAAGGGCGTATGGGACCCCCCCTCCCCCAGACCCCCCGACCCAGAGAGCTTGAGACTGTAGTTCTGTTGTGTAAATAATATGTCCCCAGATTAGAGTGCTGATCCCAGGCCACGAGTCAGACCAAGTCCCAAAAAGTCACTTCCCCCTATTCTGGAGGAATACAGAATCCAAACCATGGTCCAAGTTCATCCATAAGAGACAGTCCTACACTTTCATAGTCCCTTTCTTAGGAAGAGGGTAAATCCAGAACAGAAAAAGGACCCTCCATGGTGAATCGGAGGACATCAGGCCCCAAACATGCTCCCTCCAGGACATTGTGCAGTGTGATGTAAAAAAGTACCTGAGAAAATCATTCAAACATGATACTGTCCAGATTTTCATGTCCCCTGGTTTTTCCTATCCCATGCTGCAATAAAGGACTGTAACTTGATTGGCTCCCAAAATGAGTAGCTGGTACCTTTGGATCGGACCCACACTGTAGCCGGATACGCCAGAAAGAACTCAATACCACGGTCCCTCAGCCTGTTCATTGATTCATTGAAGGCTTGTCATTTTTTTCGTACTCTCTGTGATAGATCTTGATGCAAGGTCAGTTTGCATCCTTCATAGGTTAGGCCCTTTTTTGCTCTATAGGCTGCCATTACCTCTTGACGGCGCTGAAAATTATGTAGTCAAAAGATTATCTGCCTAGGCAGCTGTTCATCTGGTGGGCAAGGGGCTAGGGCTCTGTGAGCTCTTTCAATTTTCAGATGCCCATTTTTAACTTGCATGCTAAGAGTTTTGGGAGTACTGTGGAACAAAATTCAAGAGCACTCTTTCCCTCCTTGCCTTCTGCCAGACCCCGGAGTCGCAAATTACTCCTGCGGTTATAATTTCCCTGGTAGTCCACGGTGTCGCGGACCTGCTCACATTCCCTTTCAAGTGCTGAAACTGTGTCCGGGATCTTCTGTGTGGCATCCTCTAAATCAGAGACCTTCTACTCAATTTCTGAGATGCGCTTAGTTTATTCACTGATATCGGAAGTCATTGAGGCAATTTTTTGTTCAAACCCGTCCAGTCTTGGTCCCAAGCCTTGAAGCACTTGGTTTCCAACCGGGCGACTCAGTACCGCAATCTCAGCAGCTGACAAAGTTATAGGCTCCATTACCACTGTAGTCGGCACGTCATTGTTGCGCATTTTAGCAGCATTTCTAGTGCTTTTTCCAGCCACTACGTACTCCTCCATACTCCCAGTCACCCACTCTATCTGCTCGATCACTCGAAAGCCACAAGAACTCTGCTGAAATTCAAATTTAAAACAATTTTGTGCAGAGGTACGGAGGATTGCGTCTTGACTACTCGCTGCTCATTAGCACCAGCCCAGACATGGGATTTCATCTGAGTGTACATGTTCCCTCCACTACTGCTCCTTCCCATGGTTCTTTGCAAGATAAGGTAATTAAAAGGAAGTTTCCTATTGATAACCCCAGAATGGCCAAGAAGACTGTGATTCTTAGACCTGGTGAATCTAGTCCAGCAAGTACAGGCCCGGCTCCCATTCCAGGGGGACCTTCTTTTCCAAGGGCCCATTCTGCATCCAAACCAAGAGATGATTCAGATGGTGGCTTGGCTCCTGAGAGGAGGTGATTAAGACTGGGGTTTTCTAAAAAAGTCATAGACACCCTAATGGCCGGCTGTAAGGTAACGGTGTCCGCTGCCTATGAACTTGTATGGAGTACCTTCTCGGCTTGGGCCAGAGCAAGAGAGAGTTATCAGACCCTCCAGAACTACAGTTCCACAGATATTGGAATTTTTGCCGGCAGGAGTAGACAAAGGGCTTGTGCGGAGCACTCTGAGAGGTCAAGTGTCTGTGCTAGAAGCAGTCTTGGGACATTTCATGGATATGTCCTTGGGAACCATTCAGGAGGTTATAGGTTTTCTAAGAGTAGTTAGCAAAAGTAAGTTATTATTCCCATCTATGGTTCCCCTGTGGGACCATAATCTAGTACTGATTGCTCTTTGTAAGGCTCTTTTCAAACCCCTTTCATCAGTGCCATTGGATATCCTGTCATACAAGGTGTGTTTCCTAATTGCATTCTGCTCTGCAGAAGGATTGGTGAACTTCAAGTGTTGTCACACAAAGAACCGTACCTTATTATTCATAAGGAGAAGGTGGTATAAAGGATGGTTCCATCTTTTGTTTCCAAGATTCCTACAGCCTTTGGCCACCGGGGTGGAAGGCAATAGCAAAGTCCTAGCAGCTTGCTAGGCATACAGTGCAGACTGGGTGGGCCTGGTGGGCCTTTTCTGCCAACACATTCTATGTTTCTTTCATGTAAATCAGGAAATGTGCTTACTGTCCTTCTGTCCTAAACCAGCAAATCCAAAGGAGTGTGAGCTGCACAAGCTGGGTTCACGCAGAGCTGTCAGGCTGTACCTCAAGAGGACAAGCGAATTCAGGAAGTCAGAAACTCTGTTCTTTTTGGAGCAGAACTTTAAAACTGTTTCTGCTCACAGTGACTGTGGGCAAATTAAAACTTGTCATCTCACAACAACTGTGGTTGATGTAAAATGACCGACTCAATGACTGATGTAGAAAACCTTACTGTGGTGCCTTTTTTTCTGGTCTTGTGTGAGCCAGAATGAAAACAAAAGACTGAAAAACATACTGGATCTACAGGTTTTAACAACTGCCAAAAAGTGTGGTCACTGTTTGCTGAAGGCAGACAGACATAAAGAGTGCTTCCAAGTGTTTGTGCCTAGATCGCATTTGTTTGAACTGTGATCTGTGCAAAGTTTTGTGTCCAAAGACAGAACAGAGAGACACGCTAAAAGGCAATTACTGTCAGCTTCTGCCTTTCTATTTAGCTCCAAGTGTGTTCCCTACTAAAAGGTTGAGAATATCTCTTTAATAATGTCAGCTGAAACAGCTTCTAAGGATCAGTCTGAAGCAGAGTCTGAAAGGAAGCTCACAAAAGAGTGAAAATCTTCCACTGAGGAATGCTTAGGTAAAAAGGAGTCTAAGGAAAAGGTAGGCACAGGTGTCATCCTGTTACACTAGTCTTAAAATAAAAAAAAAAAAAAAACATTTGGAGCCGGAAAAAGAAATGGAAAAATCAGCCCATCATGCAGCCTGCTTGCAAGACTCTGATGCCCTCCATAGAAACATAGAATGTGTTGGCAGAAAAGGGCCACTTGGCCCACACAGTTTGACTAAGAGTTCCTTGCCTGTTCTAACTCTTCAGACTCCATCTGGTCTTCAGTGATCCTATTCCCTTCCTGCCTGTGTTCTAATACACCTTTGTTTTTCCCATGCATGTTTGAAGCCCTCCACCATTCTAGTCTCCACCACTTCAGCTGCCTGTCTGTTCCATGTGTCTGCACCTTTCAGTGAAGAAATATTTCCTCACATCCCTTCTGACCCCCAACCCCCCAGATTTATTGCATGTCCTCTAGGCATGGAGCTCTTCCTGATCTGGAAAAGGCTTCCCTCCAGCACCCTGTTCACCTTGTAGCTCTCAATCATGTCACCTCTCACTCCCCTCTCCTCCAGGGTGCACCCATTGAGATTCCTCACTCTTTTCCTTATAGGTCTTCCCTTGCAACCCTTGAATCATTTTGATTGCCATCCTCTGGACTGCCTCCACCTTGTCTGTGTCTTTTCTGACATGGGATCTCCAGAACAGGTCACTGTACTCCAGGTTGGGGCAAACCAGAGAGCGATACAGCAGCAGCACAACCACCTCCCTCCTCCTGCTGGTGTTGCCCCTCTCTGTGCACCCCAGCATCCCACTAGTCCTTCCCTTGGCCTTGTCACATTGCGCTGCCACCTTGAGATCCTCTGATTTAATAACCCAAAGGTCTCTTTCCTGTCTAGTGACTGCCACTACTCCTCTATCCTATACTCAACACTGGGGCTCCTAGGCCCTAGGTTCATGATTTTGCACTTTTTGGCATTGAACCCCCACCTGTCACGTCTTTGATCACTCCTCTGGTTCCCTAGTTCCCTGCACATTTTCTCCACACCCTCCTGTGTGCCCACCCCATTGCAGATTTTGATGCCATCTGCAAAAAGAGATATATTCCCCTCCAGTCCTTCTGCAGTGTCACTTATGAAGACATCGAAGAGGACCGGTCCTAGTACCAAGCCATGTGGCACCCCACTGGTCACACGCCCATCATTTAACCACCACTCTGTCTCTTATCTGTTAACCAGTTTCAAATCCAATTTACCAGTTTGGACCCCACTCCTCAGCTGGTCAACTTCCTAATCATCTTTCTGTGTGGCAGTGTCAAAGTCCTTGCTGAAGTCCAAATAGGCTATTTCCAGTGCCCTTCACTGATCTATTTCCCTGGTCACCCAGTCAAAGAAATCTATCAGATTAATAGGGCATGTCCTTCCCCCATGAATCTGTGCTGCCTGTGGTCCTGCAGCCCTTTGGATTCTAGATGCTCAATGAGCCTCTCTGTCAGTAGGGTTTCCATTAGTTTTCCTACCACTGATGTTTAGGCTGACTAGCCTATAATTTCAAGCTTCCTTCCTACTGCTGCTCTTATGTAGCTGGACCATGTCAGCCCTCCTACATGGAAGAAATAAAATGTGGAAATTTTTCCAAACCATGAAAGAACAGGCATCAAAAATTCCTCTGCAGTTCACAAAGGAGTGCTAATTTGAAGAGGAAAACAAACTTATTACTCTTAAAATCCTAGGTGATGAGGAGTTGCCCCCCAAACTCACATCCTTTGGAGGATTTTTCCTCATATTCTTCCTTGCTTAGGAGCATGGCACCAATGATTTATGTCCCTGATTTAGAAACTTATTCTGAAGTTGGGAAATCAGATTTTTAAGAATGTTAAGGCTAAGGCAAGAGGAAACTGAAACCAGTGGTTGAATTCAAGCATACATGGAACAGTCATAAGGCAATTGTAGGGGTTGGGGGTAGAAAGAAGTAGGTTGCTGGTTAACTAGGATCTGCAGCTTATCCATTAGGTAGGAAAATGGGCAGATTGGGTGGGCAAAGCGGTCCTTACCTACCGTCAAATTCTATGTTTCTATGTTTCTGTGGTTATTGCGGGAAGTAGCCAGGAAGGTAAAGGCAAAAACAGTGGCATTCATGAAATATAAGGAGTCACAGAAAGAAGAGGACAGAGCAATGTATCTAGAAAAGCAAAGGGAGGCAGGGAAAGTGGTCAGGAGGGGAGAGTTGCTAGAAACCACACAACAGGAAAGGGATCTAGGGTGATCATATCAGATGACTTAAAGGTGGCCAAGCAATGTGCCAAGGCAGTGAAGAGAACCAGTGGGATGCTAGGATGCATAGGGAGAGGTATTACCAGCATAAGAAAGGAGGTGGCAGTGCCACTGTACAGGTCATTGATGAGGCCTCATTTGGAACACTGTGTCCAGTTCCAGAGGCCGCATCTCTAAAAGGTCATAGATAAGGTAGAAGCTGTTCAAAGAAGGGCAACAAAAATGGTGCAGGGCCTACACCAGAGGTCATATGAGGAGAGATTGGATGAATTCAATATGTATACCATGGAAGAGAGACGAGAGAGAGAGAGAGAGAGCAGAAACATGATTGAGACTTTCAAGTACCTGAAGGAAATAAATAAGGTACAGGAGGGTAGCATATTTCAGATGAAACGATGCTCTAGAACAAAGGGACATGACATGCGACTGGAAGGGGATAGACTAAGGGGCAACGTGAGAAAGTACTTCTTCATGGAAAGGGTGGTGGAGGTATGGAACAGCCTCCCAGCAGAGGTGGTGGGGGCAAAGTCAGTGGGGGAATTCAAGACTGCATGGGATAGACATGTGGGAACACTGGCGGTTCAAAAGAGTAGGTGGTACCATAGATCAAGTAGGATCTGTGGCATTTTTTGTAGGTAGGGAAAAAGGGGCAGACTAGATGGGCCTGGTGGTCCCTATCTGATGGTTTCTATGTTTCTGATTTCTACAAAAAGAGTCAGCATCCCCATATGTATCTTTAAAACGATGAGTAACAAGATTCTACAATTGCCTGCACCTGTGACAGTGAGAAGAAAGTGTCAGAAAGATGTGCTATGACTAGAACTACTTCTAAATATCTTTACCAATACTCTAATCCCAAGGATTTTAATACAGGCTACTGCATGTGAGACGGCAATGGCAACTTTTTTTATAGCAGCCTCAGGCAAGCAATTTGGGAAGATTGATAATTTGGGAAACATTGTACTCTTTACCTACAGACTTCCCTCTTTGTGGAACCAACTACCACCTCTCTTAAGAAACTCGCCCTCTCATAACTCCCTCAAATCTCAAATTTGTCAACTCTCTTCCCCTCCCCCATACCTGCTCCTAGCCTCCCTAGTCGCTCCTTCCCACTCTACCACCTTAGCCAAATAACAGTGGTGTATGTAACCTAACTCTCAGCATTTTATTTGTAAAAATGTATATATTTCTCTGAATGTATATAATACCTATGTTTCAATTTACATTACTGTAAATATATATCTTCATGTATCTATCACGTATTTTCTGCTTTTAAGTTTCCATTGTTCCCCCTTCCCTGGGTCGCAACTGGAAATGAACCTCGGCTCAGGGTGCCTTTCCTGGTTATCAAATGTTTAAATAAAAAAAATAAAACAATTTTGCCATCCTTATCATGAGGAGGCAGCCTTTCTGAGTTATGCAACACATTACCAGGAAGCATTCTGGAAAGCTGTGTTCCCCTTTTGTGACAACTTGCTCTCTGAGGAGAGGTCAGAGTTGCTGCAGCTTGTAAAAGCAAGTCTGGATACAGTCAAACACCAATTGCAAAATGGCTGAAGATACTAATGATATAGCAACTAGAACCCTTACAAATGCAGTATCTACCAAAAGGTATGCTATGTATGGTTGAGAACCACAGGCTTATCTTTGGATTTTCAGAACAGTGGGGTTGACTTCCCTTTTAAAAGTACATCTGTCTGTGGAGATCTGATAGAGTTACTTGAAGCAGGTTAATTAAAAAAAACAATTTAAAAAAACTTGTAGAGAAATAAGTCAAGCAGGCAATATAGACCCTATGGCAGGGGAGGCATGGGAAGTGGGTACTATCATAGGGATTACCACCATCAACCATATAGTGCACCCTGAGGTTCAGACAGGTAGAGGTGGAAGGGGCAAGAGGCAAGCATCAGCCTCAATTAAGAAAAACTACCCCCTGATGAGTTACAGGTTGCTACACCTCAAATCCTAGTGGGAAGTAAAGTGCCTCTCATCACTTCCAGTACTAGCAGTCTGTTCCAACAAACAAATGCTAGAAATAGTGAGAGAGGGCCTCAGTCTGTTTATTGTTACAAGTCAAAAATAAGATCTTTAAAAATGTCAAGTCAAATTGGTCAGCAGAGATGAAGCAATTAAAACTGGAATTTCAAATGCTGTGAGCTCTGAATGCTGTGGAGTATGTACCAGCAAAAGAAACAGGACAGGACAGTTTTTTTTTTTCTCATAGTAATTTCTGACAAAAAATGTGGAGAGTGACCACCAGTATGCTACCTATAGAGGATAATGTATGGTCATCTATCGTTAACCGGTCAGTTAACAGTCGAGAGGTTGCCAGGGTGACCATGTAAACCTCGAGAGCGAAGCTCCAGAGGTTCACGTCGCCATGGCAACCTCGAGACGGCTAAAATTGACGGTTGCCGATCGAGGACCATACATTATTTTATAGTGTATGGTCTCACTATCAAAAATTAAGCGGCTTACGTTTTTTAAAAAGTCACTGCCGTGGCCCTTCAGTCCTTCCCCGTCGGTTTCCCTTCAGTTGGTTCCCTGTCGAAAAAAAGCACGCACATGCGCAGACCACTCGCTGTTGTTAATCTATCGATGTGACATAGGATCGATAGGTTAACAACATATCTACGTCACATCGATAGGTTAACAACCTTAGGAAATGATGATTTCCTAAGGTTAACAGCGTTCTAACATACATTATAAGGTCTTTACACACACATATATATATATATATATATATATATATATATATACATATACAAAAAGAAAGACTCAAAATGATCACCTTGCAAACAGGAATCCCCTATTTACAAGGGGACTGGCTTTGCTCACTAGATCTAAATGATACTTATTTCCACATTCCAGTAAGAGCAATCCAAAGGCAATACCTATGCTTCAGAGTAGGTGTGGGTCATTACCAATACAGGGCAATGCCTTTTGGGCCTGACATCTGCCCCAAGAGTGTTTACAAAGTACATGGCTGTAGTAGCAGCAGCACTTAAGAGAAATGAAGCGACAGTCTAACCATACTTAGACAACTGGTTAGTGTGTGTGTGTGTGTGTGTGTGTGTGTGTGTGTGTGTGTGTGTGTGTGAGAGAAAAAACCAGGGAAGAGGCACTGCCATCAATGAGGCAGGCAGTTCTTATGATAATAAAACTAGGGGTTTATCCTGAATTTAGAAAAATCAAACCTGGAACCTACACAGAACCTGCACTTCATTGAGCTGAACTACACAGTCCAATCACTGGTCTTAACTCCCACAGGAAAGGGTCCAAGCAAGCAATAATACCCGACAGGGTGGGCTGTATTGGGCAATACCGGACTGCCCAGGGGCATAATGAGGCCAGACACCACAGGCGGAGGGCCTTATAGCCCCTGGGAGGTCTGGTATTGCCCATACCACCCACCCTGGAGGATATTATTGCACTTAGAAAATGGACACTGTGAAAAAAAATTCTTTAATAAAAAAATGTTATTACAAAATGAGTTTTGAGTTAGTTTTGTAATAAAATAGTTCCTCCACCTATATTAGAATGATGTGTCTTTTTTTTAGCTGGTTATCATGGTCACAGACTCATACACACACAGTCCAGTTTGCAGACAGTTGAATTTCCCTCCTGCAAAGACCCACAAAAACATACAGTTTGTGATGCTTTTTTTTTTTTGTATACTGGCATCGGTCTGTTACCCCCCCAACTCTCATCCATGGCGCTGGACACCAAGATACTACTGATCACATCCCCCCATCACCACCACCAATGAGAGAAGAACGGACAATTTAGCAGCTTCATGTTATTCTTTTTTATATTTTAAATGGCAGGCTTGACAGCGGGTGGCTATGTGGAGGAGAGAGTCGCGAGAGGTCAAAAGCCTTTGCGTTTTGCGTGGCAGTCAGCAGAAGTCAGTATATTTTACAGAAATCCTGTGTCTGCTGCTAGTGTGTGCCACTTCACTACAGAGGCTGCGGTATGTGTGTGAAGAGTGGTGGTGGGATGTTCAGTCGCTCAATAAAAAAAAAAAAAATCATCTGACCAGACAGTAGCAGGCTCGTGGTTGGGGAACTCAAGATAAAAAGCTCCTTTAGTGCGGTTGCGGCACTATTCTGCCATAAGGTGAGCACCACGGCTGTTCTCACGGAAGGCACTGTTTACGTTTGTTCTTTTATTAAGCTTATAGGGGACAACAAATATGGATACCTGCCACACTTTCTGTTACGGTGACAGTTAGCTTGAGTCATGGGTGGCGGTCTCGCTAATTGGGAAATCAAAGATGGAGGTATTTGCTTTTTCAAAATTCTATTGGCTCAGTACTGTTGGAATGAAATGGAGCAACAGAGACGTGGACTTGTTATTTTCTGGTCTCTATTGCCTCATACCCGACCAGCTGGTTGGTTGTTTTAGCCAATCAGCAGCCAGATTTCTCCCTATCCATTTTCTAAACTCTGATTTAGTATGCAGCCTCCAGCCTGTGTGGGAACATGAATGACTGCACAAGATCGTCTCAGATTAGGGAACATGAATGACTGCACAAGATCTTCTCAGATTAAGTCTCATGTCAGCCACAGCCTCTGTGGTGTCATGGGCACGGTAGCACATGAGAGGGGTTCAGTCTTACCTGAAAGAATACTAGTCTCAACTCCGACATCCTCGGATGTCCATGATACCAGTACAGAAAGCTAATGTTCCTTCCATTGGTGGCAGCAGGTGCAGCACCTAAGAAAAGGGTTTCCTTTTCTATCCGCACTGCACAATGTAATTTTGACCGCAAATGCCTCTTTTCTTAGATGGGGAGGACACCATTTACACCACACAGCAAAGAAAGTATGGAGCCCAGCAGAAAGACAGCAACATATTAATCTGATGGAGCTCTGAAAGGTATTTCTGTTTGGTTTTGGGTTGATGCAAGGGTTCAGCTAACAAGGCTCTTGTTAGTTAAACCTGGGCATCGATAGGTACTAAATTTCAATTTAAAATTGGGAAATCACATTTGAAAAAGACAATCCATTCAAGTGAATGGAGTGTGGTGCTCTGGAAGATGTTATGAGGCACCAAGGTCCGAATTATGTGGATAGGATAACTGCTATCCAGACAAGGAGAGGCAGGAGTCAACTTAGTATTTCGATGCCCGCTGGGTGTTTATTTGGTACCAAGGGTAGACAGACACAGTCACAAGAAGGAGGAGGAGTTGCCCGAGAACAATAGGGCAATGAAACAGGGAAATACTTTTATCTACCACTTCTACGGTTATTACTACAAGAACAGACTCTAGGCCTACTGCCACTCTTATTCTGACACTCGTCTATACTGTACTTCTATACTCTAAATGAGAATCAGGTTACATAGGCTACTCAGCACTGCATTAGGATGATCAGCATCACACAATTCCATAAGAGTCCAGATACTACAAGAGTCCAGAGATCCGGCATCTTCGTGTACACCGTCGTTCTTCGTTGGTAGCTACAAGGGGAAGTAAAACAGAACTGTAAAACCCTAATCTCAATTCCCAGCAAGGACCTAGATAAGGCCACTGGGGTGGTGAGAGGTTTGGTAAACAGACCATATATCTTCAGCAAAAGCCCACTCTCTCCAAGGCTGCCAGAATGTAGAACCAAAGCAACTGGTTCCTGAAATAACACACTGAAACAAGAGGTTCCTCGGCCAAAACCCACTTCCAGGGTCGCCAAGGATGAAGAAAGATCAAGATCTGCGTGGCGATGAATCCAGTGGAGGACTACCACGACCTGACTGATGCTGCGGCACTCCAAGGGCCAGCTGGACTCAGAAGGAACTCTGACAGGACCAGGAACCATAAGAATCTGAAGAGATGATGGTTGACTCTGCAATCCTAGGATCTGGAACTAACACAAAACAAAGAAACGGCAGACGCATCCCGGACTGGGCCTCGACGGACTCGACTTTCGGCGAACGACCAGGTGGGGCACAGAACAGGTTCTCCAGGATGAGCTCTCTCTTCTGTAGAGGGTGACCAACTTTGGGACATCTGGAACAGGAACCATACGGAACGACACTGGCACGGCTGTCGTGATGCGTTTTGGCGGACGAACGTTCAAGCTGTGAAAACAAGAAAACGGCGGGTACGACTGGTACGACTGACAACGGACTCCACTTCGGTGGATGACACAAATGGTCAGGATGAGCTGATGGATGATCTCCCAGGAGTAAAGAATGCTGAAAGGACGTCTTCTTCTGAGTAGAGACTGATTCTGCGTAAGTGGTGTTACAGACCACACTATGAGACTACAGTGTGGTAGAAGATTGAGACTGTCTGCGTACAGTAGTAAACATATAACTGAAGAATGCCCAAAGAACTGTGGAATGGTACAATAATTTGCCAGAGGACGGCAAATTATAACTTCAGGGGTAATTGTTACTGATAAGGGCCAATGTCTAGGTGCTTAGAGCAATAGTTCAGGTACTTGGACCAATAGTTCAGATACTTAGGACAATAGTTCAGGTACTTAGGGCAATAGTTCAGGTACTTCGGACAATAGTTCAGGTACTTAGGGCAATAGTTCAGCATAAGCAGTACAGTAATTACAGTAGTTTCACAGTACAGGCAAATCGAACACTCTCAAATGAACCCCTGTTTCTGTAGGAAGGGTATTCTGGAATAGGATCCCTTACTGTACGTTGTAGCTAGGGAATCCTTTAGTACCACTAGGCTGGCTTGCCCTATTCCGCTAAACCGGGACCTCCCTTTAGTATCACTAGGCTGGCTTGCCCTATTCCGCTAGGCCGGGGCCTCCCTTTAGTATCACTAGGCTGGCTTGCCCTATTCCGCTAGGCCGGGGCCACCTTTTAGTACCACTAGGCTGGCTTGCCCTATTACGCTAGGCTGGGGCCTCCCTTTAGTACCACTAGGCTGCTTGCCCTATTCCGCTAGGCCGGGGCCTCCCTTTAGACCAGGCTTTACCTTGGGCCTAATGCCCTACCTTTACCTCGGGTCTGATGCCCTACGTTAGCTTGGGCCTGGTGCCCCACCTTAGATTGGGCCTGGTGCCCCACGTTAGATTGGGCCTGGTGCCCCAATTTATAACGGGCCTAATGCCCCTCTAAACTTTGGGCCTGGTGCCCCACTTTATACTGGGCCTAATGCCCTACTTTATATTTGTGCCTGAAATGCCCTTTTAAATTCGTTGCCCTTTTAAATCTTTCAGGCTCCCAGTGCCTGCTGTCATTATGTAGCGAAACCCCGCCTCTAATTCTGCCCCTTATGAATATTCATAGGCATTTGAACTGGCCTTGCTTATTGGTCCCTCCCCGTGGGCGTCGCTAGCCCCGCCTTCTAAAATTAATATTGAAATCAAGGGTCCTAATGACCCGATGCTCCTGCGACGCTCGGCCACCTTTCCTAAGCACCTACTGCGCTTTGTCACAACAATACAGTCCCCCTTAACAAACTGGCGGTCAGCACTGCGTGTGCTGCCGACTCACCGCTCTGCGGTCTCCAGGAGTTGCTGCAGACACAGGGAGGTGGGAGGTGAGCTGGCAGTGGGAGGGAAACTTAAAAGCAGCTAGAGGGACGACTCGGGGAGCCTCCGATGGCCGAAAATGATGTAGCGCTTCTCTGCCTCCGACGTGGGACCTGAGAAAACTTTTAAAATCACTCGGGGGCTTAAAACAAATAAACGGAGGGCTTAAAAGCCCTTAAAATGCGGCGGAAACGGCGTTGCTTCTTCGTGGTGCCCCGATGGCACCACCGACTACAGCAGCATAGGCTTCTTCAGGCAGTGGAGGCAGAGCAGGCACACAGCTAGGTCCTCAGGGATAGCTTCAACCCCCAGGTAAGCCCTTTCCTTGTCCCTTTGACTTACTGTGTCCTCTCTCCTCAACAGCTGCCCAGGAACTGCCCAACTGACTAACTGTGGAATTGTATTTAAAGTTAAACCTGCCTGGGTTCTAGAATGGCTGGATTGGAATGCTGTGCATGAGCCACTCAGCACAGCATTCCATCCAGGCCATTATGATATGTATTGCTTGTACATCTGTCTTTTGACCAGCCATAAGTGCACAGGGCACTTTTCTATTATTTATAGTGTTTTCTGTACTAGGAGGTTGAGTCGTTATGTCTAGGAGCCCCCTTAGCACAGTACCCTGCTGCCTTATAGCTGCAGCAGGTACCCTGAGCACCTGTGTACTCTCACTTTATTTATTTAATTTTTTTTCCTGTAATGACCAACTTTGGGGCATTACAGGAGCACACCCCTGCACTCGACCTATGAAAACATCACAAAGCATTGGAGCACGGGGGTGGATCAGAGAGTTAGGAAGTGGAAAATTATCATGCAGCTAGCCCCTTGGTGACAAATTATGATTACTTCCCTTCCTTTGGGGGCTAGAAAAAAAGTGAAAATAACCTGGAGGAAATCCTGATGGGATAAGGGAGCTCTCTGTTTAATGTTTTTAGAATGTCAAACATTCGAGAAAGGTGCTCTTTAAGTTCCTTGTCCCAGGTGGCTGGATATCATGGGCAAAAGAACATATGCTTTTGCCTCATTGGGCCTTAGGATTACTAACTACCATGCTCATATGATTAATAACCAGAACAGCCTGTAGAAAAGTAGCAAAGCTACAACTCAGGCTTTTCCAGATGGTTCTGCCAAAACAGAATTGCTTAAAAATTGAAATCCCACTGAAGTTGGTAAATGCTTATTGTGCTCAGCATATGATACATATATCTGGTGCCTCTGTCAGTGCTGCTGCCTCTAACATATGTGTGAGGTGCTACATTTGGATAAGAGTTGCAGGCTTTGCCGCTGATGTCCAGCAAGCAATTTTGAATGCCATGTTTAAAGGCAAGAAGCTGTTTGGATATGATGTTGACGAGACCTTACAAAGTCTTCAATCCTTCAAAATGACACTTAGATTGGTCAGATCCCTTTATCCTGCACTTGCCAGAGTTTGTGGTAGAGGGTCCTTTTGTCCAACAGCTGTCAAAGGTAGTCGTTTCACCTACTGTCAGCAAGCCAGAGGAAAGGGTAATGGTGCCTTGCCTGGACCTCTTCCTCCAGGTGCCCATTCAGAAGCACTGAAGGCCACTGGCACCAGTGGTTCTGCTCCCTATGGTTCAGCTTGGCTCCACTACTTATCCAACACATCCACTTTTACCTCCAGGGGTGGCTGTTGGAGGTTGTATTTCTCTTCACCTTCCAAAGTGGAGAGAGAGCACCACAGATGAATGGTCCTAGAGATAATGGCAAAGGGGCATGCTCTAGAGCTTTTACAAACTCCTCCTCCTCTGCCTCCTTCCAGCTAACCTCCAGGTTATCTAGCTCTGCTGAAAGAGGAAATACAATCATAATACAAAAATTTGTAACACTTTATTTTACATGTCCTTAACTACACTGTAACTACTACAACTGCACTGTAGCTACTGTGCAGTTACATGTACTATGTAGTTAACTATTTTCACATTTGTGTGAAGTGTAGTTATGTAATTTGCATACACATGCAACTACTACTGTCTCCCTTTCAGCACAAATCATTTCACTCTGACAAGTGTAACTACACATTTAATAGCTGTTGCAAAGTGTAACAGAAAATCTGTTGTGCAACTACCACTGTATCTCTTCTGGTATTATGTAATTTGTTGTTACAAGAAAAACTACACGTTATAGTTATAGCAAATTGTAACAGCAAATCTGGACCAAAGGGGTGCAGTTGATGTTGCCTACCTTGACATCAGCAAAGCTTTCGATACTGTTCACATAGTAGATTGATTAGTAAGCTGGGTAGGCTTGGGGTGGGTCAGAGGTTGGTCAACTGGGTGGCAAACTGGTTGGCAGGCAGAAAACGAAGAGTGGTGGTAAATGGTATACAGTCAGAAGAGATGCAAGTCACAAGAGGGGTACCTCAGGTATCAGTCCTGGGACTAGTCCTCTTCAGTATCTTCATCAGTGACATTGCAGATGGACTGGAGGGTAAGGTTTGTCTGTTTGCAGATGACACCAAGATCTACAACAGAGTAGATGATCCAGATGGGGTGGGCAGAATGAAAAGAGATCTGGATAAACTGGCAAAATGGTCGGAAGAGTGACAACTGGGGTTTAACGCAAAGAAGTGCAAGGTCATGCACATAGGGAAGAGAAACCCTGGAGCTACCTATAGGTTGGGAGTGGAGTTGCTGGGAATCACAAGGGAAGAAAGAGACTTGGGCATCATCATCACAGATGACCTGAAATCATCTAAGCAGACCAGTAAAGCAGTAGGTAAGGCTAGAGGGATGTTGGGATGTTATTAGTAGGGGTATCACAAATTGTAAGAGGGAGGTAATAATTCCTCTTTACAAGACACTGGTTAGGCCCCATCTGGAGTTCTGTGTGCAGTACTGGAGGCCACACCTGCACAAGAACATTAACAAAATGGAGGCAGTCCAGAGAAGGGCAACCAATATGGTGCAGGGACTGCATCAGAAAACATATGAGAACAGATTAACTGAGCTCAATATGTATACCCTAGAGCAAAGGAGGGAGAGAGGTGATATGATCAAAACATTCAAACATTTTAAGGGCATTTATAAGGTGAAAGAGTCTAACATGTTTCAATATAAGAAAAAAAGCAGGACAAGAGGACACAGCATGAGATTAGAGGGAGGCCGATTAAGGGGTAATATGAGGAAGTTCTTTTTCACAGAAAGGGTGGTGGATGCATGGAACGGCTTACCTCAGGAAGTGGTGGATATGAATACAGTGCAGGGCTTCAAACAGGAATGGGATAGGCATGAGGGAGCAATACAGATGAGTATGAATAGATAGGACATTGACAGAGTAAAGGCCTATGGCACATTCATAAGGTAGAAAAAATGAGCAGACTGGATGGGCCTTGCAGTCCTTATCTGCCATCAGCTTCTATGTTTCTATTTTCTATTGTGTATCTACTATGCTACTACTTTTGGCATTATTAAATTTGTTCTTACAAGTGTAACTACACATGAATACAGGTACACTGTTTCAACAGACTATGTCTATCTGACATGTATTTAAATGGTAGGTACACAGAAAAACTTTAAAGTGTAATCAGAAGGTAACTAAAATATGATTACAATATAACTTCAGTCTGCTACACTTAAATGCACTGACTGTCAACTCTTTAGATGATGTTCCATGTCTGCATTCCAGTTTTTCATGAATTTACAGGACAATAAACATGCAGTCTGATATCGTGAATTGATAAATAACTGTATGCAAAAATATTTCATTTGCTTAATTACTAATTGGCATTGTAACAATATTGTGGCTGAGAAATAATGGTATTATAGTGTATGGTAGAACATTGTCCTATGTCGATTTTCATAGTAGCTCAAATGCTGTTGTACCACAGCTCAAAGGTCATAAAACGCTGTTCAACCCTTCTGTGGTGCAATAGTGTTTATGCTGATTTCAGAAGTGCATGAGCCACACCAACAGGAACCGCAGGATCAGCCAGATCAAAGGAGGTGACAATGGAAGGAACAGATTATCGCGTAATCCTGCAGATGCTGGATCAACCAGATACAGTAAAATAATATGCAGGATCAACCAGATATTTATATTTACTTACGGAAAAGACTTGCTCTGTCAACATATTCTTGCTAAGCGAAAAATACAGCTGCCATTGTTTTTTTCTTAAAAATCCCTCCCAACCCGATTTTCAACCAGTAGGAGTGTCCAACACAAATGTAGGGATGTCTGGTCCCTAACAACCACACTACTTATCCTAGCAACCAGATGTAACTCTCGGAAGAAGACGCAGATGGCAAAGTCTTCTTCTACTTAAAAAAAAATATATATATATAACAAAAATGCTAAAATTACATAAAAATTGATGTCAGGGATACAATACACTATACAAAATAGTGGACGGGCAACTCTATGCAGAACCAGCGTGTTCTGCCAACTTGGGGTACTGATTCCTACGGACCTCTTGAGCTTCGCTCTCGAAGTCACAGGGAATCAGAACCTCTCTGTGGCAGAACACACTGGTTCTGCATAGAGTTGCCCATCCACTATTCTTTATGTTTTCACTGTTAATGCCTAGGTAACATGTATTTGCAAGTGTGCACACTTGCAGTTACCAACTGTCAGTACTGTAGCTGTGATGTAAGTTCTCATTCAGAAATCAGTCCCTCATGAACTTACTGCTTACTAAACATGCAATCTAATATTGGGCCCTGTTCACATAGGGGCCTATGCATCAATGGGCGTGCTGGGTATGCACAAAAGGAGCATACCCAGTGGGTGCAGCTGTACACCACTGGACAGTTGTGTGGTGGCTGGCATTCACAATTGCCAGCTACTGCACACCTCTCATCTGCAGCCCTGCTCCTGGAGCACTAGTGCTTGGAGGCAGATCGGTGGACATGTGCGGGCATTTATTTATTTTTATTGATTTAGTTTTTGTTGACCGGGTAAGTGCACTAAACAAATCCTGCCTATTTTCAGGCACAGCCCAGGGGAGGGGGATACAGATGAATGCCAACTGACCTTGAACCAGATTAAGCTGTTGGTGGTATTGTTAGTGAATGAGGGAAATTTGGCCAGGACACCGGGGAAATTTCCCTACTCTTTTCGTTAAGTGCCATGGGATCTTTAACATCCAGCTGAACTACCACCAGTCTAGGCAGATGGGACCTCGGTTTAACGTCTCATCGGAAAGACGGCACCCCAGAAGTGCAGCACCCCTCTCATGCTGCACTACAGTGTCAGTACTGGGATATTAACCCAAGTGCCAGATGTGGGAACTGAACCCACAGCCCTCTGATCTCCCGGCCTCAGAGGCGAGTGTGGCACCTACTGAGCCACTGACACTTATATTTAAGGGAATGCCCATTTCTAGTCCATGAGTGGATCCCCTGCTCTGTGTGGAGCAGTGGATTCTGGGTGTAACGCAGGGCTGAGATGTTCCAAACATGAAAACTGTTTTAAAAATCACCGGTGCTTGCCCAAGTGGCTGTCTCCAGCCCTCCCTGTTTTCCCTGAGGAGTTTCCACAAGTTGCTGCACTCTAGTAAAGCTTTGCACTGTTTACATGTAGGAAAAGATTTCAAAAGCAGTCTTTATTTCATCAAAGAACAAGTGCTGCCACACATACAAGTTGGAACTACTCACCCCAGAGCTTTGCAAGAAAGGCTTCATCAGCAATCACTAACCCCCAACAACGTCTTAGTTTGCACAAGTTGCTGCACTCTAACAAAGCATTGCACTGTCCACACGTAGGAAAAGATTTCAAAAGTAGTCTTTACTTCATCAAATGACAAGTGCTGCCACACATTCGAGTCAGAACTACTCACCCTAGAGCTTCGCAAGAAAGGCTTCGTCAACTGACATGCTACTGGTTTCATCTGGGACTGTTGTCCCTGAGGGCTGGGGCAGCATGATGGGAGTGACAGCACGTCTGCTACAGTCAGCGGCTGTACCTTGAGGAGGCACATAAGAGTTATGGCAGGGTCCCCCCTGCCATAGCTTGTGCCCCCTCACCTGGCACTCCGTGCCTTAGTGAATGGCATGTGGTGTGGGTACACCCCCTGCACCGCCCCCAGAACAGCCTTGCATGGACCTGCCCAACCAATCAGGGGACTGGGTGTGCAAGGGATACGCGCTTTGGAGCATAACTTCTGGTCCCCTATGCCCCTCAGATACATGGTGCATAGGCGATCCAATCATTTTGTTCATAGACCCCAAAGGTGGCAGGGAATGTGTCAAATTTGCATACCCAGGCTTGGTGATCAACAGCAGCCATCCAATCAGATGGATTGCCCACCAATGGACTGGATCCTGCACTCTGTGTGGAATGGGAAATTATGGAATATGGCTGGTCCTCCCAGTAATAAGTTAAGGCAGGAAAGGTTGTAACCACAGCCTGGGAACAGTAGTGAATGATCAGAAACAGGCAGTGCAGAGAAACGTTTGTGAGACCAGCACCTACTGAAAAGGTACGCACTTGTGTTGCTCCACTAAGGTAACAGACCATGTAAATACCAAACAGTGTTCTGTTTAATTGAAGATGCAGTAAAAAGCATATAAATACACTCATAGTTCACTCACAGTTCAAAGAACAAGGTCTGAAAAAGTCCAACAAGTAAAATCCATCAAGCTGTGGAGATGGCTGGCACAAAGACTAGCAGCACTGAATCCTGAGGGAGTCCTGCCCTCCAGCGTCTGAAGTCGCATGACACGTTTTGCACACTTGTGCTTCTCAATTGCTGTCCCTATTCAGGTTAGTTAGCTTAGTTTTAATGGGTTTTTGGTACTTTTAGTGGTTCTTCAGCGGTTCCAGAGAACCAAGGGGAACCGCTGTTCCCAGTGTTTTAATTTTTTTTTCTTTTGACCAAAAATTCATTATGTACTTGGTAGTGCTCTGGTTCTTTGCCAGGAACTGTAGCGCTATATTTATTTTAACTTTTTTGTTTTGTTAGCGGTTCCTTTCCTGTCAGGAACTGAGCACTTTCATCAGCTCCCTGCATTTAAATTCTGTCAGGGAACTGATCAATATTTGATATTTAATTACATTGTATTGTATTCGGTCAAGGAACGCACCCTTTTTTCTTCTGGTGTAATTTTTCTGTTGTGCCTGACACTCATTTCAGACACTTAAGCAGAAAAAAGAAGACAGGACCTACTGGGTTTAAAAATTGTAATAACTGTGGACAAAGCTAACAGGCACAGTTTGTACAATGTATGTTTGGGAACTAGTCACATGTTTTCTAACTGACATTCATAAGACTTTTTGCCCTAAAACTCTGAAAAAGAGGGTCAAAAAGCTGGAAGAAATGGGCAGTTCTTCCTCTCCTTCTAAGCCCACTGAAGAGGCTTCCTCCTCCTCAAAAAAAAAAAAAAAAAAAAAAGAGATAAACAAAAGAACTGGTGGACCCTAAATCCACTGAAAAACTTGACTCTTCAAAATCCAAGAAACCAGTGGAATCAGCTACTGAACTGGTTCATGCAAAAAGGAAATGTAAAGAAAACCAGGTCACTGCACCTGTCGCTGAAAAAGCAAAGGAGCTCTGAGCAGACATACTGATAATGCCCTCAGCTAAGGACCTTGCCAGGGCCTTACAAATCCTACAGGCCCTTACAAATCCTACAGGCCCTCCAGGCTGTCAGTCCCCTGGTTCTCTCTCCTCAGTTCCATTGGTGCCTACTTCAGTTCCCCCACTCAGGAATCAGCGTACCTATATGAGGAATCAGAGGAGGAGGGGAAGCCATCGACCCTGAAGTCTCCCCAGAACAGGACTTGGTCCCCCGGACTGGAGGATTATTTGTCTCCACCATTCTTTTGTGAGACAAATGGTTGATACCTTTAATCTCTCTATCCAGGAAATAGTAGAGGATGAGGAAGAAGCAGACTTCTTGGACATGATTGGTGACACCCCCACTAAGAGACTTTCATTACCAATCCATAAGTCTCTGAAGAAAACTGTGTTAAAAATTCTGCAGAACCCCATTTCTGTTCCGGGGATAGACAGTAAAGTGGATAAGAAGTATCAGCTAAGTAGATCAGATGCTGATTTTTCATTTATGCACCCAGCCCATGAGGGGGGTGGTACGGGCTGCTGCATGTGATACAGCTAGAGTCCCTTTGGCTTCACACCCTCCTGATATGGATTTCAGGAAGACTTATGTCATGAAAAAAAGAGGTACCTGGTAGCTTCCCTTCTTGTCAGACAGGCCTGTTACATGGCCTATGTAACCCAGTACCAGAAAGCCCTTTGGGCTACTGTACTAGCCATGACAGATAAGATCTCTGGGGAGGTGGCAGTGGACCTGGCAGAGACAGCCAGAACAGCCCTGGATGCCATAAAATATCAGTTTCATATGGCTGTGGACACCAGTGATACTACTGCCAGGCTTATGGCCCTCACTGTATCTATGAGGTGGTTTGCATGGCTCAGGGCTACAAATCTGTCCCAAGATACCCAGACTGAGGCCATGGATTTCTCTTGTGAGAACAGCTCTCTTTTTGGGGACAAGACAGAGGCCTACATGAAAAAAAGTGGAAGAGTACAAAACCACTTACAGAAGTAATTCTGGCAGGGGTAAGGGATCCTGCTACTTGCCTTTTTTTCTAGTCCCAAATCTTGCCAGACTACCAGCAGACCAGGTCAAGGTTCAGCTGAAGCAGAATCCCTGATGTGCTTGCACAGGTCATCTACCCCTTACTAGTAGGTGGTAGGCTGGCTCACTTCCTCCAAGCATGGCATATCACCACAGACAAGTGGGTCTTGGAGGTAGTGAATCAGGGCCTGTGCCTTAGTTTCAAAACACTCCCCAAGCTGAGAAGCAGAATTTTCACTCCAGCAACCCCAGCAGAAAGGACTTTGCTGGAGTCAGAAGTTGCCAACCTTCTGCTCAGCAGAGCAGTGGAGCTGTCCCTCTATCTCAGAGGAGCAAAGGCTTCTATTCCAGGTATTTCCTCACCCAAAAGAAAAATGGGGACTGGCAACCCACCCTGGATCTCAGACTTCTGAACAAGCATTTGACAAAACCAAAGTTCAGAATGGTCACTTTGGCTATGATAATCCCAACTCTCCAGCAGGGGTACTGGCTGGCATCCTTGGATCTCAAGGATGCCTATTTTCACATCCCAATCTGACCCAGCCACAGAAAGTACTTGAGATTCAGACTTCCCTCAGGCCACTACCAGTTTGCAGCCATGCCCTTTGGCCTAACCTGGGCATTCACAAATTGCATAGTCATAGTGGTAGCTCACTTGAGAAGGCAAGGGGTCACAGAATTCCCTTACCTAGATGGCTGGCTAGTCATAGGACAGTACCCCCAGCACACCAGAGACTCCTTTGCTCTCACTCAGAGCACCTTGGAATCTCGGATTCCTGATAAATGCCCAGAAGTCTCAAGTGGAACTTGTACAGGTCCTAGACTTCATGGGGCAGAGCCAGACACCCTACAAGGAAGGGCATTCCTTTCACAGAACAGGGTAAACAGTATCCTGGAGCTGGCAGGATCCTTTAAGCCAAACAGATCCAGGCCAGCAAGGCACTTTCTATAGCTATTGGGCCACATGGCAGCAGCCACAGCCACAGTACCAGGCTCAAGGTTCCAAATGAGAGACATCCAGTTCCACTTAAGGGGTCACTGGTCTCAAAGGAGGGATTCTCTGGCCAACTTGGTGCCTCTCACAAAAACCCTATTACAGGCCCTGTAATGGTGGTTAGACAGAGAGAACCTCAGAGATGGAACTCTCTTTCGGAAGTAAAATCCATCAGTGATGCTTGCTACAGATGCCTCCCTCTTGGGGTGGGGGGCACACATGCTCAACCTCATTACCAGCATCATAAGGTCCCCCAGGAATCACTTCTGCATATCAACCTGTTAGAGCTCAGGGAAGTTTACCTGGCTCTTCAGTCATTTGTATCTCAGCTCAAAGGCAAGGTAGTGCAGGTCAGAACAAACACTACCACCATGTATTACATCAATAAACAAAGAGAGACCAGGTCAACCTTACTGTGCACAGAGGCCATGAAGGTCTGGAGCCTGGCCTGCTCCCTGCAGGTGTCTCTGTCTGCCATCCAACTACCAAAAAAATAACAACATTCAAACAGACTCCCTCAGCAGAATCAGCCAGAACCACCTCGAGTGGTCCTTGAACACACAGATGCTGCAATCAGTGTTCAGAAGGTGGGGGCACACCAGAGATGAATCTCTTTGCCTCCACAGATAATCAATCAATCAATCAATTTTTATTTTACCAGGAATGACACCATTGAGCAGGCTCATTTACAAAGTGGTCCTGGGTGGACACAAAAATGTTGCAGGCATTTCAGATGCACACAATGGATGTGGTATAGTAAAACATTTCTAACAGGGGCGATCTAAAGTACATGACATAAACAGCAATACAATATGGTATACAGTAACATTCTATAGGATGTACAGTTCCAACTACATAACATGCTACACACACTAAGTACAGGTAATAAGTGCCATATGGCTATGTAACAAAGAGCAAATATCATTCAGGGATAAGTGAATACAGGTATTGGTAACAGTTGCAATTTTCCTGCACAGAGCGGTTCAGGGATTTAAAGGCCTGTAGGCAGATAATTTTGGTAACCTTCAATGATCTTTGGAGTGTGTTCCATGCAGTTGGGAGGGCAAAACTGACTGCTGATTCACCATAGTAGGATCTTATACTGGGAATGTCAAACAATATATAGGAATATTTTGTGAGTGAGTAAGTGCTTGGCTTACACTTCAAGTTCTGTGATATATGCAGGGAGTTTACCTGTGATGGCTCTATAAACCCATAAGAAGGCGTTTTTTATTCTTCTGGTATGGAACAAGGGCCAGCCAATTTGGGCATATACAGTAAAGAACAATGGTGAGTTTAAAATGGGGCATTAGTGGTACATTTTAGTGCTCTATGGTATAGTGTGTCTAGCTTGACAAGGGCTGCTTTGGGACCGTGACTATATAGAAAGTCTGCGTAGTCCACGAGAAGAAGGAATGTAGTCTGGACCAGCCTTAGTTTTGCTTTGTGGTTAAGCAAGTGCTTAATTCTAAAAAAAAGTCGTAGCCTCTGCATAAATTTTTTGGAAAATGTTTCAATATGGTTTGCAAAGGTTAACCAGCAGTCAAGCCAGAACCCCACATATTTAAATGTATCCACTGACTCAAGCAACTCACCAGTAAGAGTCTTTATCTGGAGTTTGGAACTAGGAGTGGTCACGTTTGCAGCTTGAGCATGAGGGGAAAGAAGCATCAACTTGTTTTCTTTTTGCATTGATCAATAGTTTTAGATGGAAAAGGTTTTGTTCAGGCAAGTTAAAGTCCTGTTACAGGTCTTTACAGGTTAATTCAAGGGAAGGTCTGGCTACATATAGCACTGTGTTGTCTGCAAAGAGATGGACATTTGCCAACCTCATATTAGAGTTGGTGTTGTTGATCTAGATTACAAATAGTAAGGGCCCTAAGATGGATCCCTGGGGGACTCCTCTCGATAAGGTTTTTAGGAGAGAGAGATAGATCCCCTTGTGCTTTAACTTGTTGCTGTCTGCCTGTGAGGTAGCACAAAAACCATTTCATGGCGGTGGCATTAAGACTGATATCTTGTAACTTATGTAATAGTATTATGTGGTCCATGATGTCAGAAGCCTTACTCGGGTCCAAGAAGACTGCACTAACATGGTTTTTAGTGTCAAGCGCTGTTTGCCAGTCATTGGTTTCCTTAGCTAAGGTGGATGCCGTGCTGTGTTTAGACCTAAAGCTGGATTGTTGGGGATTAAGAATGTTAGAAGTTTCCAAATGCTGTCTTAATTGAGTATTAATTAACTTCTCAAGTAGTTTAGATAAAATGGGTAGCAATGATATAGGCCGATAGTTATTGAGGTCGCAGGGGTCGCTGGACTTAAAGAAAGGGATTATGTGTGCTATTTCCCAGGTGGAAGGGAGGACACCTTGTGTAAGAGACAGGTTAAATAGGTGAGTGATGGGTGCTGATAACAATCACCAGCTGCCACAGTTCTGTTGCAGACCTCCAGCCCAGAGGACTGTACCAGAAGATGCTCTAGCACTGGACTGGTCAGGCAGATTCCTTTATGCCTTTCCTCCTTTCCTTCTGTTGCTCAGAGTTCTGATAAAACTCAGGTCACAATCAGCAACAGTGATCCTAGTGGCACTGGATTTGGCAAGACAGCCTCAGTACTCCCTCCTGCTAGCTCTATCAATGTCACAGCCAATTCACCTTCCTCAGAGGCCCAATCTCTAGACATCCTCACAGGGCAGGATTCTGTAACCCAGTATCAAGTCTGTCTGCCTGAAGGCTTGGCTCTTGAAAACTTAGAATTTGCAAGTCTGCACCTCTCTGAAGACGTCCTGAAAGTCCTTAGGGATTCTCAGAAACCCTCAACTAGGAAAACTTATGCTTCCAAATGGAAGAGGTTTTCTATCTGGTGTGGACACAGTAGTATCAATTCGTCTAGGTGTTATATTATGCTCAAAAAGTTTAGATAAGTCACTATCAGTAATGACTCCTAGATAGCAGATCTTCTGAACTTTATGAATATCACATCCCTGTGGAGATTTAAAAGGTTGAGAGTGTTTAGGGGACTTCATCAATCCTGTTTTCGTCCAATTCACTTTGTAGCCTGAAATTTTTCCAAATGTGGGAAGTTAACATTCATATTTGCTATATACAGTATAATAGGCCAACATCGACATAAAAGCTAATCTTATGCTCTGTGCATGCTATGGTGATACCTCTCATAAGCTCATCGTTCCTAATCATCATGGCTAGAGGTTCGATTAACAAAGCAAATATTAATGGTGAAAGAGGGTAGCCCTGCCGTGTGCCCCTATGAAGGGTAATTTGACCTGAGACATTTTGATTAGTTTTGATCCTCACCATGAGACCAGAACAGAGCGCATTCAACCATGAAAGGAAGTTAGTGCCAAACCCAAATTTAGACATTGTAGTTTTTAAGTAATTCCATTCTAACCTGTCAAAAAAATACAAAATCACACATGCCCACACAATGCAAAGCATCATGGGCTGCATATGCAAATCACCACAGAATATTATGCTGGTTCAACTTTAAGCAGAATTGCATGGTGCCGAAAGGCCTCTCACACAGTTTGCAAAGGGTGCTAACAGATGACATAGACACGTGTTTCGTTCTACCAGGACTCATCAGTATGCCTCATCTGTTTGACACCCCAGTGGAATGAACCAGCTACCCTAAGACGGTCTGTCTGGGTTATGTTGTGGTGAACCCATTAAAATAAAAAACTATTTAAAAGACAAAGAACCTCTGTGCGCAGACACTGAGGCAAGGGTTACCCCAAAGGGCATTTGGCTGGGAAGCCAAGTTTCAAGAAAATACAAAATCACACATGCCCACACAATGCAAAGCATCATGGGCTGCACATGCAAATCACCACAGAATATTATGCTGGTTCAACTTTAAGCAGAATTGCATGGTGCCAGAAGGCCTCTCACACAGTTTGCAAAGGGTGCTAACAGATGATATAGACACGTGTTTCATCCTACCAGGACTCATCAATATACCTCGTCTGTTTGACACCCCAGTGGAATGAACCAGCTACCCTAAATGCTTTTTTGGCATCTAATGATAGAAAGGAATAGTTATTGTGTTTGAATTTATCAATGATATCAATTAGTTCTTCTGATATTAGATTTAATATTTTTGTCCTTTTATGAATCTGTTCTGGTCAGGATGAATAAGATCGGATAAAGCTCTTTCTAGTTTCGTGGCGAGGATCTTCGCCAAAATCTTTGCATCAGCGTTCATTAGTGAGATAGGTCGATATGAGCTGGGGAGCAAAGTATTTTGATCTTTCTTTTTGAATAGCAAAATTGTGGCTTCTTTGAAAGAGGGTGGTAATAGTTTTTTCCAAAAATGTTTAGAAATAACATTTTTAAATGAACTGCTAATGTTGTTGCAAAAAATGTATAGAAATCTATAGGGATGCCATCTGGGCCTGGAGCCTTTGATGGTGCTAATTTTTTAATTGCTTCAGAAGTCTCTTGCAATGAAATATCGGCCTCTAGCATGGTATTCTGTTCCTGATTTATTGTAGGGAAGACTAGTTCATCCAGGCTATCTTGAATTTCTTGTGGGGTTACTTCTTGCTCTGATTTGTAAAGCAACTTATAATATTCTTCAAAAGTGTTGTTAATGCCCTTTGGATCTTTAATTATATCCCCTGCAGGTGTAATAATATCATTGATGTTATTTTCAGCTTGTTCTTTTTTTTTTAATTGCCATACCAGAATTTTGTCCCGTTTGTCACCCAGTACATAATATCGACTTCAAACAACATGAAGTATTGCTGTATTCTAACTATTGCAGTTAGCCCCAGCCTTTAAACTGCCCCAGAGAACAAAGGGTTAGACTTTCTATGCAGAGCATAGAATGCTGAGCTCGAGCTTTGTTAAGGTCTCTGTCTGTTTCCCTTTGAAATCCAACCGTCAGATTCTTTACTCCGCCTCACTGAACAGTCGCTCCGGAGATTTCTCCTTCAGCTCAGTTCGAAAGTCGGTTAAAGTCTCGGTTAAGTTGTCATTTTATACCGAATTTATTTCCGCATCGTTGGTTCAGTCTATGTCTGTGGTACCGTGAGTACTAGATAAGTTTTGTTTTGATTTTCTGTGTGGAAATTGTAAAGTGTTAGATTGGTTAGGTTGAACCAATCATTTGTAGTGAATCCTTGTGTTTTACTTTAGAGTGTGGTTACTGGTCCTTATCGGTTCTAAAAAAAAACGTGTTTTGAACGTTTTTTTCCAACACCCGTGACACAGTTAGGAACCGATAAGGGAGTCTTGCCTGTCGGTTGCCATAAAAAGGGTAAGTTTGGTTAGGTTGGCCATGTCTGAGAAACCCAAGAAAAAAAACAGGCCCACTGGGTTTCATCACTGCAGTGAGTTTGGGGAGGTCTTTGCTAAGGCCGACCCCCACACCACCTGCATTTATTGTCTGGGGTTTGAACACCTTGCTACAACTGCCAAATTTGTAAAAATGTTCCTAAATCTACCCTTGAAAAGAGATTAGGCAGACTGAGGGAAAAGGAGGCCGAGAAGTCCGCTGACCCAGATGGCCAGCCAGGTTCGGTTCTGACCGAACCAGAAGGAGTGCCCTCTGACCAGGGCGATACTTCTTCGGGCAAGAGGAGAGCCGATCCTGAGGGGTCAGTTCCTACAAAAAGGAAACTCAAAGAAAAATTGATCGGTTTGGATCCAGAGGTTCATGTTCCCAACGCCGAGGAAATAGCCAGAGCAATTCAAATTGTGGAATCGCTTTGCCCGGTTCTGACCGATCCGGCACCTTTTCGCAGGGGTTCGGTTCAGTCGGTTCCCCCGGATCAAGATTATACCCCTGAAGATTTTTATGAACCGGTGTTTGAGGAGGAGGGGGAGTTTGAAGATGATGGTGATGATGGTGAAAGTCTGGATGTGCCTATGGAACCGGACATCTCCACAGACAGACCTTCCGATGTATCCCCTCCTAGGCTTTCTGAGTCCCCTTCCCAATTTCTGTTTTACAGAAAAGTGGCTGAAACCCTCCAGCTTCCTATGGAGGAGACAATGGAGGATCAGGAGGAGCCTGATTATGTGGAAATGATGGACATCCCAGAGTCCAAGAGACTGTCTATTCCCCTTCACAAGTCCTTTGGGAAACATACACAAAAAATCCTGAAGTCTCCCAATTCTGTACCCCTGTTGACAGAAGGATGGACAAGAGGTACACACTATCAGGCTCAGATACAGAGTTTTTATACCAGCAATGCAGCCATGTTGGGGTAGTGCAGGCTGCTGCCTGTGATAAGGCAAACATTCCCTTGGCTTCACACCCCCCCCAGACAAAGACTCCAGGAAGATTGATGCCATGGCAAAAAAGCAGTACATGGCATCTTCCTTGGGACTCAGGCAGGCAAACTATATGGCCTACACAGCCAGGTACTAGAAGTCCAGGTGGGACACTATACTGACACTGGCTAAACAGGCCTCCCCCCAGCAAGCCAAGGAGCTGGAGGAGGTGGCTGCTGATGGGATTGAGGCATCAAATGTACAATTTCATGCTGCTGCTGTGGACTCCAGTGATGTCATCAAGAGTCATGGCTACATTTGTGGCTCTTCGGAGAATGGCTTGGCTCAGATGTACTAGCCTCTCACAGGACACCCAGGCTAAGGCCATGGATTTTCCTGTAGTGGGTAATTCTCTGTTTGGGGATCAGACAGAGAATTACATGAAGAAAATGGACGAGTACAGGACCACTTATAGGAGTACTCATGCCAAGGAGAGGCAGGCAGCTCCTCAAAGGCAGCAGTCTAGGGGCAGGGGCAGGCCTTTTCATAGGCCTTTTTACCAAGCACAGGCCTCCTCCCTTTTCACAGAGGGGATTCTTCAGAGGGAGAGGCAGAAGGGGGATGAGCAGAGCTACATCCACTCCTCAGCCTAAGGCCCCTGCCAAACAGACACCCTGATGGGTCTGCCCTGGTCAACTCTCCTATTCCAGTAGGGGGCAGGCTGATTTACTTTGTCCAGGACTGGATGTCTATTATATCAGACAAGTGGGTCCTGGAAGTAGTAAGCCAGGGACTGGTTCTCAGCTTCAAATAATTTCTGAAGATGAGAGCCAGATCTTTTCTACCTGCAGGTCTCTCAGAAACCCTTGCCCTAGAGGCAGAGGTTTCATCTCTTCTGGCCTTAAGAGCCATAGAGAGAGTTTCTACCCTACACAGGGGCAAAGGTCTGTACTCCAGGTATTTCCTTACCCCAAAAAGACAGAGGAGTGGCAGACCCATTCTAGACCTAAGATATCTAAACAAACATCTTTTAAAACCAAAGTTCAAGATGGTAACTCTGGGAATAATTCTTCCCTCTCTAAGGCCAGGGGACTGGCTAGCCTCCCTGGACTTCAAAGATGCCTATTTTCACATTCCCATCAGGTGCTCCCACAGAAAGTACCTCAGGTTCAAATGCCCTCAGGCCACTATCAGTTCAAAGCAATGCCCTTTGGTCTAACATCAGCCCCAAGGGTTTTTCACAAAGTGCCTGGCAGTAGTCGTTGCCTTTCTAAGAAAGCAAAAGATTTCCATTTTTCCATATCTGGACGACTGGCTCATAGTGGGCCAGTCTCCAGACCAAGTCAAGTCAGATCTGCAAGTGACCCAGCAAGTGCTCACTTCTCTTGGATTTCTTCTCAACCTTCCCAAGTCAGTTCTCGAGCCAGTGCAGCTCCTTACCTTTATAGGGGCAGAGCTGGATACTGTCAAAGCAAGAGCCTTTCATCCCCTGGAAAGGGCAAGAGTTCTTATAGAACTGGCTTCTTCCTTCAGCCTTCAGGTGTCTCGACCAGCAAGGCATTTCCTCCAGCTCTTGGGCCACATGGCAGCTTCTACAGCAGTGGTCCAAGGGGCAAGATTCCAGATGAGGGACATTCAGTTCCATTTGAGGGACTTTTGGTCCCAAAGGAAGGATTCCCTTACCAAACTGATTCCAGTGACTCTGACCCTGATCCAAGCCCTTCAATGGTGGCAGTATCAGGACAATTTAAGGCAAGGGGTCCCATTTGCCACTCAGTCTCATTCAGTGGTCCTTACCATGGATGCTTCCCTTCTGGGCTGGGGAGCCCATCTGGGGGCCCTCACTGCCCAGGGACTATGGTCTCCTCAGGAATCCCTTCTCCATATCAATTTCCTAGAACTCAGGGCAGTTTTTCTGGCCCTGCAAGCTTTCTCTCAGTCAATGCAGAACAAGGTGGTTCAAGTCAGAACAGACAACACCACCACCATGTGGTACATCAACAAGCAGGGAGGCACTCTGTCTACGGCCTTGTGCACAGAAGCCATGAAGTTGTGGTCCCTGGCTTATTCCCTGCAAACCTCTCTGACAGCAGTCCACTTTCCAGGGAAGGACAATGTGCTAGCAGATGCACTGAGCAGGATCTCACAGGGCCATCACAAATGGTCCCTGGACCCTCTGGTCTTGAAGGTGATTTTTTCAAGGTGGGGCACTCCAGAGATAGATCTCTTTGCAGCCCCAGACAATCACCAACTTCCTCTATTTTGTTGCAGACCCCCAGTCTTGGGCTCAGTCCCTCTGGATGCTCTGCTTTTGAACTGGGAAGGGGTCATTTCTGTATGTCTTCCCTCCCTTTCCTCTACTGTTCAAAGTTTTAGTCAAGATAAGGTCACAACCTTGCAAAGTGATTCTGATTGCTCCAGACTGGACCAGACAGCCTTGGTGCCCCCTGCTGCTGTCCCCAGCAGTCCATCTTCCCCTGTCTCTTCCTAGGAATTACAACCTGTTAACCTCCTCTCAGGGAAGGATTTGGTATCCCAATCTTCGGTCTCTCAATCTCAAGGCATGGCTCTTGAAGAGTTAGAGTATGCAGATTTGCATGTGTCTCAGGGGGGTTCTGGATATCCTCAAAGCCTCTCGAAAGCCTGCCACTAGAAAGACCTATAACTCCAAATGGAAGAGATTCAGCATTTGGTGTTCCAAGCAACATATTTCCCCAGACACTGCTGAGCTGCCTACAGTTCTGGATTATATGGTCCATATTAATGGCCTGGGCCTCAGACCAGCTACTCTCAAGGTACACTTGTCAGCTGCCTCTGCTTTTCTGTCAGTGGGGAAGTCTTCCTCACTATCATATCATCCTGTGTTCTGTAAATTTTTCAAGGGATTGCTTCATACCAATCCTCCATTTAGGGATCCTGCCCCTGCCTGGGACTTGAATATTTGCATTGCTCAATTGATGCAACCTCCCTTTGAGCCTATGTCCTCAATAGAGCTTAAGTACTTGACTTGGAAAACTGTGTTTTTAGTAGCCATTACCTCTGCCAGACGTATCAGTGAACTGCAAGCCCTGTCAGTGGAAGCTGATTTTATCTCCTTTCATAGGGATACAGTGGTCCTTAGAACCAATAGAAGGTTCTTGCCCAAAGTGGTTTCAGATTTCCACCTGAATCAGTCTGTCTCTTCCTGTTTTCTTCACTGATCATTTGTCTTCAGGAGAGAGGAGGCTACACAGTTTAGATGTTAAAAGGGCCCTTAGCTACTACATAGAGTGTACCAAGGGTCATAGGTTTGATTCCCTCCAGTTGTTCCTCACTTATGGAGAAGTGGGAAAGGGCAAACCTGCCACCAAGAGAACTATTGCCAGGTGGATTGTGTCTTGTATACAGTTCTGCTATGAGAAACTAGGAAAGATTCCACCCTCAGGCCCGAGGGCTCACTCCACCAGAGGTACAGCTGCTTCCCTGGCTGCTGCCAGGGATATTCCTCTTTTAGAAATTTGTCAAGCAGCCACCTGGAAAACAGTCCATAGCTTTACCAAGCATTACTCTCTGGATATCCAGGCTAGGAGTGATGCTCGGTTTGGCACAGCAGTACTTCACAGCCTATTCCCAAAGTAGGTTCTGTCTCTCCTCCATGGAGGTACTGCTTGGTAGTCTGCATTAGTCAGAATACAGCAACACTTCATGTTGTTTAAAGAAAAAATTACTCACCTTAGTAATTATGTTTCTTCTAATGGAGTCTTGCTGTATTCTGATCCCCCCCGCCTCCCCTCTCAGAACCTGTTTTTGGGAAGTGGGTGGCAGGTTCAATGTTGCACCTCTGGGGTGCTTCTTTTACACCCTCCTTTGTTGTTTGGGTGTTTGTTTTATTATTATTATTATTATTTGGATTGGTTTTTTGGTTTGGGGTTTCCTGACTTGAGTCTTCCTGGGAATTCAAAACTCTTGTTGCCAGTTGGCTAGAAAAATTTTACAGTTTCCACATAGGATAGTTAGTGAGTTTTTGCTCAAAAGAATCTGACGGTTGGATTTCAAAGGGAAACAGACAGAGACCTCAACCGAGCTTGAGCTCAGCATTCTATGCTCTGCATAGAAAGTTTAACCCTTTGTTCTCCGGGGGAGTTTAAAGGCTGGGGCTAACTGCAATAGTCAAAATACAGGAAGACTCCATTATAAGAAACATAATTACTAAGGTGAGTAATTTTTTCTTCTGGTATATAAAAGCTGTTTTTAAGCTTCTTCCGTGATTAATTGGTTGTATTCATTACGAAGATGAATTAGCTTTGAAAGATCTTCTGGGTCTAAATTTTGGCTATGTGAAATTTCAAGCTGAGCTATTTTTAATTCAAGATACTTCATTTTTTGTTTGTTTCATTTTTTATTTCTTTGGGTTTTGAACAAAATAGTACATCATCGAATGACTGCCTTAAATGCATCCCAAATATATAGCCAAGAGGTATCTTGATTTATATTTTGTTTGAAGTAATTAACTGTATGTTCTAGCATATAAGTGATGTACTGAGCATTTTTTAATAATATTGGATCGAATTAAAACGTAGGCTGTGTTCTCTCATTACCCATTTTTAAGTCCAATATCATAGCAGCATGATTGGATATTATAATATTTTTGTACATGATATTCTATTCTGACTATTGCAGTGATCACCAACCTTTGAACTGCCCCGGAGAACAAAGAGTTAACTTTCCATGCAGGGCATGGAACGCTGAGCTCGAGCTCGGTTGAAGCCTCTGTCTGCTGTTGTTTAAACTCCAACCGTCAGATTCTTTACTCCACCTCACGGAACAGTTGCTCCGGAGATTTCTCCTTCGCTCGGTTCAAAAAAGTCGGTTAAAGTGTCTTTTTTGCACTCTGTTTCTACCGAATTTCTGCTACTGAACCTGTCGGTTTAAGTGTCTGTCTGTGGTACTGTGAATACTAATTAGGTTTTGTATTAGTTTCTGTGTGGAACTTGTAAACATTGGATCGGTTCAGTTTGAACCGATCAGGTTCGTGTTAAAAAACTTCTGTCTTTATTAGTGTGTGGTAACCGGTCCGTATCGGTTCTAAAAAAAAACGGATTTGATTATGTTTTTTTCCAAGACCCGTAACACAGTCAGGAACCGATAGGGGTGTCTTGCCTGATGGATTGCCGAAAAAAGGGTAAGTTGTGGTTAGGATTGGCCATGTCTGAGAAACCCAAGAAAAAAAACGGGCCCACTGGGTTTCAACACTGTAGTGTGTGTGGGAAGCCTTTGCTAAGGCTGATCCCCACACCACCTGTGTTTATTGTCTGGGGTTTGACCACCTCAGTTCAGACTGCCAAACTTGTAAAAGTTTTCCCAGAGCTACCCTGGATAAGAGAGTAGGTAGACTGAGGGAAAGGGAGGCTGAGAAGTCCGCTGACCCGGATGGCCTGCCCGGTTCGGTTCTGACCAAACCAGAAGGAGTGCCTTCTGACCAGAGGCGAAACTTCTCGGGCAAAAGGAGAACCGATTCTGAGAGTCGGTTCAGTTAAAAGAAAGAAAAGGAAAAATCATCTGGTTGGATCCACAAGTTCTTTCTCCGACCGCTGATGAAATAAGCAAGCGATAAGGATAGTTCAATCGCTAACCCGGTTCCGACCGAACCGGCACCATCTGTCAGGGGCTCGGTTCAGTCGGTTCCCCCAGTTCTGGATTATACTTTAGAAGAATTTTATGAACCGGAGGAGGAGGAGGGAGAGTATGAAGATAATGATGATGATGGTGATTATGAAAGTCTGGATGTGCCTACTGACCCGGACATCTCCCCAGACAGACCTTCAGGTGTTTCTCCTCCTAGGCTTTCTGAGTCCCCTTCCACTTTATGTTTTACAAGAAAGTGGCTGAAACCCTCCAGCTTCCTATGGAAGAAGCAGTAGAGGATCAGGAGGAGCCTGATTTTGTTGAGATGATGGACATCCCAGAGTCCAGGAGATTGTCTGTTCCCCTCCATAAAACATTTGGGAAACAGACATTTAAGATTCTAAAAACTCCTAATTCCATACCTCCTGTGGACAGAAGAATGGACAAGAGGTATACCCTTTCAGGTTCGGACACGGAGTTCCTTTCCCAGCAATGCAGCCATGTTGGGGTAGTGCAGGCTGCTGCCTGTGATAAGGCAAATATTCTCTTGGCTTCACACACACCCCAGATAAGGACTCCAGGAGGATTGATGCCATGGTAAAGAAACAGTACATGGCAGCATCTTTGGGACTCAGGCAGGCTAACTATATGGCCTACACAGCTAGATACCAGAAGTCCAGGTGGGACACTGTGCTGGCTCTAGCTAAACAGGCCCCTGACCAGCTTGCCAAGGAGCTGGAGCAGGTGGCTGCGGATGGGATTGAGGCATCCAAGGTGCAATTTCATGCTGCTGTAGACTCCAATGATGTTTCATCTAGAGTCATGGCTACATCTGTGGCCCTTCGGAGAATGGCTTGGTTCAGATGTACTGGCCTATCACAGGATACCCAGGCTAAGGCTATGGATTTTCCTGTCATTGGTAATTCTCTGTTTGGGGAGCAGACAGAGAACTACATGAAGAAGATGGATGAGTACAGGACCACCTACAGGAGTGCTCAGGCCAAAGAAAGGCAAGCCACTCCTCAGAGGCAGCATTCCAGGGGCAGGGGCAGGCCCTTTCAAAGGCCTTTTTACCAAGCCCAGGCCTCCTCTTCTGCTTATGCTCAGAAGGGGTTCTTTAGAGGGAGAGGCAGACGGGGTATGAGCAGGCCTGCTTCCACCCCTCAGCCTAAAGCCCCTGCCAAGCAGACACCCTGATGGGTCTGCCCGGGCCGATTCTCCAATACCTGTAGGGGGCAGGCTGGCTTACTTTGTCCAGGACTGGAAGTCTTTAACATCAGACAAGTGGGTCCTAGCAGTGGTAAGCCAGGGACTGGTTCTCAGCTTCAAAAAATTTCCCAAGATGAGAACCAGATCCTTTCCACCTGCAAATCCATCAGAGACCCTTGCCCTAGAGGCAGAGGTTTCGTCCCTCTTGGCTCTCAGAGCCATAGAAAGGGTTCCTACCCTACGCAGGGGCAAAGGATTGTACTCCAGGTACTTCCTAACCCCCAAAAAGACAGGAGAATGTCGGCCCATCCTGGATCTGAGATATCTAAACAAGCACCGTTTAACGCCAAAATTCAAAATGGTGACTCTGGGAATAATTCTGCCCTCTCTAAGACCAGGGTACTGGCTAGCCTCCCTGGACCTCAAAGATGCCTATTTTCACATTCCCATCAGGTGCTCCCACAGAAAGTACCTCAGGTTCGAGTTGCCTTCAGGCCACTATCAATTCAGAGCAATGCCCTTTGGCCTAACATCAGCCCCAAGGGTGTTCACAAAGTGCCTGGTAGTAGTGGTTGCTTTCCTAAGGAGAAAAAAGATCTCCATCTTTCCATACTTGGATGACTGGCTCATAGTGGGTCAGTCTCCAGACCAAGTCAAGTCACATCTTCAGATAACTCAGCAACTGCTTACTTCCTTAGGATTCCTCCTAAACCTTCCAAAGTCAGTTCTCGAGCCAGTACAGCTGCTCACCTTTATAGGGGCAGAGCTGGACACAATAAGAGCAAAAGCCTTCCTTCCCTTGGACAGGGCAAGGACCCTTATAGAACTGGATTCTTCTTTCACCCTTCAGGTGTCTTGACCAGCAAGGCACTTCTTGCAGCTCCTGGGCCACATGGCAGCCTCTACAGCAGTGGTCCAGGGGCAAGATTCCAGATGAGGGACATTCAGTTCCACTTAAGAGCCTGCTGGTCCCAGAGAAAGGATTCCCTTACCAAATTAGTCCCAGTGACTCGAACCCTGATCCAGGCTTTGCAATGATGGCAGGATCAGGACAATTTAAGACAGGGAGTTCCTTTCGTCACTCAGTCTCATTCACTGATCCTCACCACAGATGCCTCCCTCTTGGGCTGGGGAGCCCACTTGGGGGATCTTACCACCCAAGGGCTGTGGTCACCTCAAGAATCTCTGCTTCACATCAATCTCTTGGAACTCAGAGCAGTGTTTCTGGCACTGCAAGTTTTTTTCCAAATCTGTACAGAACAAGGTGGTCCAGATCAGAACAGACAATACCACCACAATGTGGTACATCAACAAGCAAGGAGGGACTCGGTCTATGGCCTTGTGCACAGAAGCAATGAAGTTGTGGTCTCTGGCCTATTCCCTGCAAACCTCTCTGGGAAGGTCAATGTCCTAGCAGATGCTCTCAGCAGGATATCTCAGGACCACCACGAATGGTCCCTAGATCCCCTAATTTTGAAAGTGATTTTCTCCAGATGGGGCACTCCACAGATAGATCTTTTTGCAGCCCCAGACAATCACCAACTTCCTCTCTTTTGTTGCAGACCCCCAGTCTTGGGCTCAGTCCCCCTGGATGCTCTGGTTCTGAATTGAGAAGGAAGTTTCCTGTATGCTTTTCCTCCTTCCCTCTCCTGTTCAAGGTGCTAGTCAAGATCAGGTCTCAACCATGCAAAGTGATTCTGATCGCTCCAGACTGGGCCAGACAGCCCTGGTATCCACTGTTGCTGTCCTTAGCAGTCCACCTTCCCCTGTCTCTTCCCAGGAATTACAACCTGTTGACATCCTCTCAGGGAAGGATTTGGTATCTGAATCTCAGATCTCTCAATCTCAAGGCCTGGCTCTTGAAGACTTAGAGTTTGCTGATCTGCACCTCTCTCAAGGTGTTCTGGATATTCTTAAGGCTTCTCAAAAGCCTTCCACCAGAAAGACTTACAACTCCAAATGGAAAAGGTTCACTATTTGGTGCTCTAATAAGCATATTTCTCCAGAATCTGCTGGGTTGCCTACAGTCCTGGACTATATGGTTCATCTTAATGGCTTGGGACTTAGACCAGCTACACTTAAAGTGCATCTGGCAGCTGTGTCTGCCTTCTTGTCAGTAGGCAAGCCCTCTCCTATATCAGCCCATCCTGTATTTTGTAAATTCTTCAAGGGATTGCTGCACACCAATCCCCCCTTTAGGGACCCTGCTCCTGCTTGGGACCTTAATGTTTGCATTACGCAGCTTATGCAACCCCCCTTTGAGCCTTTGTCCTCTGCAGAGCTTAAGTACTTGACTTGGAAAACTGTGTTTTTGGTAGCCATTACCTCTGCCAGGCGCATCAGTGAATTGCAAACCCTGTTAGTGGAGCCTGATTTCATCTCTTTCCATAGAGATAAAGTGGTCCTAAGAACTAACAGGAAGTTTTTGGCTACAGTGGTTTCAGATTTCCACCTTAATCAGTCTGTGTCTCTCCCTGTTTTATTCACTGACCATTCCTCCTCTGGACAGAGGAGGTTGCACAGCCTGGACGTAAAAATGGCCCTTTGCTACTACATAGAGCGCACCAAGGGTCACAGGTTTGAGTCCCTCCAGTTGTTCCTCACTTATGGAGAGGTCGGTAAGGGCAAACCTGCCACTAAAAGATCTATTGCCAGGTGGATTGTCTCTTGTATACAATTCTGGTATGAAAAATTGGGCAGAACCCCACCCTCAGGTCTGAGGGCTCACTCTACTAGAGGTACAGATGCTTCCCTGGCTGCTGCCAGGGATATTCCTATCTTAGAAATCTGTCAAGCAGCCACCTGGAAAACAGTCCATACATTCACCAAGCATTACTCTCTGGATATCCAGGCTAGGAGTGATGCTGGTTTGGCACAACAGTACTTCAGAGCCATATTTCAAAGTATGTTCTGTCCCTCCTCCATGGAGGTACTGCTTAGAGTTCAGTATTGTCAGAATACAGCAAGACTTCATGTTGTTTGAAGAAAAAAATACTCACCTTAGTAATGTTGTTTCTTCTAATGGAGTCTTGCTGTATTCTGACCTCCCCCCGCCTCCCCTCTCAGAACCTGGTTTTTGGGATGTGGGTGGGCAGGAGCAGTGCTGGCACCTAGAGATGCCCCTTTCTCACCCTCCTTTACTTCGGGTGTGTGTTGTGTTTTGGTTTTTTGGGTTTCCTGACTCGAGTCTTTGCTTTGAAACCAAAAAAACCCTTTTTAACAATTTAGTTGCCAGTTGGCTAGTGTGAGTTTTACAGTTTCACACAGAACGCCTAGTGAGTATAGGTCGTAAAGATCTGACGGTTGGAGTTTAAACAACAGCAGACAGAGGCTTCAACTGAGCTCGAGCTCAGCGTTCCATGCCCTGCATGGAAAGTTAACTCTTTGTTCTCCGGGACAGTTCAAAGGTTGGTGATCACTGCAATAGTCAGAATACAGCAAGACTCCATTAGAAGAAACAACATTACTAAGGTGAGTAATTTTTTCTTTTCTATCATATAATTTATGGATTCAGAAAGTAAAAAAGAATCGATTCTAGAATAATTTGGGTAAACTGGTGAAAAGAAAGAATACTGTTTGTTACTGGGGTTTCTTATTCTCTAGACATCAATAAGATTAAGATCATTGCAGAATTGTTTTACTTTTACAACTGCTGAACTGGGTTTTTCTAAACTAATAGCGGATTTGTCCAGCTGAGGATTTAGGTTTACATTAAGATCCTCTGCTATTACATATGGTGCAAGGAACTTAACCAACTCCAAAAATAGTTAATTAAAGAATGTTGGACTATTTTCATTTGGTCCATAAGTGTTTATAAGTGTATAATTATTAGTTTTATATTGAAGCACTGAAATTATAAAACACACATTGGGGTCTATTTTTGATGGGCCAAATGTGAGTCCAGACCCCTTTTTTACAAAGATAGCCACTCCTCTTGCATTATTTCTAAAGGGAGTGTTAATACCCACACCCCTTTTCTTGGAATAAAAATTGAAAATATTGTTGGAAAAATGCGTTTCCTGAAAGCAAACGCATTTAACTTGATTTCTATCCAGGAAATTAAAACCTTTTTTGGCTTTGGTCCAAACTTGTAGGCCCTTGACATTCCACATCATAATTCTAATAGAACTCTCCATCTTTTACACCAACTTAATACAATTTTCCCCTGCCTAAGCACTAAATCAGGATATATATAGATGAAGAAATAACTTTTTGTTATAACTCTGATAGTCCATAACTTAAAGTTAAATATCCATTGAACTAATACATGACCACTAACATTTCTAAAAAGGAAGCCAGTGTCCCCTACCCCCCACCCACAAACAGTCATATAGTAGTGGAAACAAACTTGAGCTATATATACACTCCCCACCCTCCTGCCCAAGCACTAAATGCTTAATGGGAAATCTTAATGATAGCAAATTTAGTAAATATGTAAGTGCCTGGGCTTTCCCCAATCTGTCGACCATAATAGTGGTCCATATAGGGCTAGTCAGGATTGCACAGGGAAAATTAATTAATTTTTCACTTCCCTATCCCTACAGTAATGTGCAACACCTATAATCTCAGTGAGTGTAGATATGTTTACTGAGTTAGTGCTCCATTTTTTATTCTTTTTTTTTCTTTCTTTCTTTCCCTTTTAAGGCACCCTTTTTTCTCCTCTTCTCCCTTTGCTTCCCCCCCTTTTCTCCTCTCTTCCCTCCTTCTTCTCCTCCTCCTTCCTTTTTTCTTTACAAAAAGGCGAGACCATGTAGTAATGAGGCTATCCCTCAAACAAAACAAACAGAGCAAAAAAAAAAAAAATTTGCAGGGGAGAGGGGAAACAAAGCTCCTCTAACTAGATATAGACCGGTTAACCACATTCGCAATACATATACCAAACTTTATATTGTACTGTATATTACTGAATCTTTAATTGCACTGCCCTTCTAGTTAGCAGCAGAAAGCATCATATGTACTGTTCAGCTTCTTTTCTTCCAGTGGAGGGGGGGATAGCAAACCATCACCCTGCCATCCAGGCTGATCATTAAGGTTGTCAGTTCTTGTAAGCAGTTCCTCCACTTTCTTAGGATCATCAAATATTTGTAACCATCCTCTGTAGAAAAAAATGGATTTTTGCTGGATACCTTACCGTAAACCTAATGTCTTTTTGCTTTAGAATGGAGCAAATAGTGTCAAAAACATGTCAAGATTGTAAAGTGGCAGTCCTAAGATCAGGATATACTGAAAATCTAATTCCCTCGGCAACAAGACCTTTGTTAACTCTGGCATGTTTAAGAATCAGTTCACAGTCCGAGAAGTAATGAGTTTTAAGGTAAACCTGGCTTGGTTTTTAATTTAGCTCAGATACAGGACAACCCCTCCCCATGGGCCAGGTCCAGGAACATTTTATTATCAGGATACAGCCTGCCCAAGGCATTAGAAACCAGTTTTTCAAAAAAAGGTAAGGGGTCAAAGCTTCCTTCAAGGTCCTCAGGAATTCCAATCAATTTTACATTTTGCCACCTGGATCTATCTTCCAAATCATTTATGCTCATTTGCAATTCTTTAAGGAGTTTAGAATGCTGGTCTACATGGTCATTAAGAGGTTTGGTTTTATCTTCCAAGTTGCTAACTCTCTGTTCAACAGCATCAGTCCTAATAGGTAGTTGTTGCAGCTTTTCAGTGATGTCTCCCAGAGTGGTAGAAATATTTGTCAGGGCAGTGTTAACTGAAGCAAACCCCATTTGAATATCCTGGTTGATTTGGGCCTTAAGTTGCAAAAATATAGCCATATTTACCACTGAGTCTCCTGCTCCCTGTATTAAACCGTGAGGCGCAGTGTACTTGAATTTTGCACATTATCAAGGTTTGTCAAAGTCATTGGCAATATTGGTGTTCTATCACTTGGTAACTGAAAAGCTATATTCTGAAGTACAACCGCAGCGTGTATAGAATTAATTCTTCGGCCCTTAGGTTGCCCACTGGGGTGTTAACATTTAAGATGCTAGGCTGAGCACAAACATTTATACTTTGTTCCCCATAGGGAACTGGTGAGCAAGATGGAAAGCCTGGGGTTGGGTGGGAAAATAACAAGCTGGATGGAGGCCTGGCTGTCAGGAAGAATTTAGAGGGTGGTGTTAAACGGGGTGCACTCCGGGACAGTAAGGGTGAAGAGTGGAGTGCCACAGGGGTCAGTTTTGGGTCTGCTTCTCTTCAACATCTACATCAGTGATATTGCTGAGGGTTTGATGGGGAGGGTGTGCCCATTTGTTGATGATATGAAAATATGCAATAGGATGGACACCCCTTGGGGGGGTGGAGGACAAGAGGGAGAACTTAAAGATGCTCAAAAAAATGGTCTGGGACATGGCAGCTGAAATTTATTGCCAAGAGTTGCGCTGTGAAGCACTTGGGGAGTAGGAACAGAAGAGCAGGGTACACCCTAGGTGGGGAGGAAATTAAAGTAACAGAACAGGAGAGGGATCTGGGGATCATAGTCTCCTCAAACCTTAAGGTAGGAATTCAGTGTAGCAGGGTGGTGGGAAAGGCCAATGGAATGTTGGCATGCATAGGCAGGGGCATTACTAGCAGAAAGGAGGAGGTAATAATGCCCCTTTACAAAGCTGTGGTGAGGCCATACTTGGAGTATGGGGTTCAGTTCTGGAGGCCACCTCTCCGCAAGGATATAGATGTGTTGAAGAGGGTTCAGAGAAGGGCAACCAAGATGGTACAGGGTATGCAGAGAAAGTCATATGAGCAGAGGTGTAAGGAGCTGGATCTGTACATGCTGGAGACAAGGAGGGAAAGGGGTGACATGATTGAAACTTTTAAATATGTAAAGGGGCTCAATAAAGTGGGAGAAGAGGGTTTACTTAAGAGGAAGGAGGGGGTCAGAACTAGAGGGCCCAGCCTCAGACTGAAAGGAAAAGGATGCAGGGGCAATGTGAGAGGATGTTTCTTCACGGAGAGGGCGGTGGAACCTTGGAACAGATTACCAGATGGAGTGGTGGGGGCTAAATCAGCGAAAGAATTTGAGAGAGCATGAGACAAGCATATGGGGATGAATATCGGGGAAGGGGGGCTGGCAGGGAGTGGGCGGTGTAGGGGGAAAAAAGGGCAGACTAGATGGGCCTGTATGGTCCTTTTCTGTCGTCAAGCTTCTGTGATTCTGTGACATGTTCAATGTCTGATATTGTACCTGAAAAATCAAGCTGCAGATCATCATCTTAGTTAGCTGTAGCATACAACTGTTCCTCAACTACCACAATCTTGGTTTCTTCATTGTTAGCCACAGCAGTAGAGTTGGCATTTAGTGATAATTCAGGCATGGGATTAGTAACTGACATTTTTGCCTGGAGAGGGGTCTCCAGAACAGGTGAGAGCAATGGTTTCAATTGAGATGGTCTGAAGTTAAGTTTTTGTTGCTGCAGTCTGGTTCACGATGTTCCTTCTTCCAGATCACAGTGGACATTCCGTGTAAGCATTTTGTCTTGCTTTGCCTGTTTAGTTGCTTTAATTTGTTTAGATGTGTGTACTTCACCCTCTGTTTCCATACGGTCATTAGGTCCTCCAGAGCAGAGGACCGCTTTTGACATTCTGCCTGACAATTTCCGAAAAGGTGAATTTAACACTCTCCGATTAAGCTACTACTAACAACATAGAATATAGAGCAAAAATTTGCAAAGCACCAACAAAAGCACTAACAAATCTATCTGATACAATGTTGCAGAGTGAAGAGAAGAGATTAGTCATGTGCCATTGCTTCAAGACCGCCCGTGCATTCGCCTGATGAGAGCCCTCAGAGTGCCATGCTGGTGTCCACGTCACTAGCTCCTCCTTCGCGCAACCCTTGCATGCTCATTATTATAAGTACCAAGGGGCAATCAACCGTAAGAAGGAAGAATTTCTGTCCAGGGAGATTGCTGCATGGAGAAACAAACCATATCAGCTATTTCAGACTGTGGACAGACTTTTACATCCTATCTGTCTACAGCCAAACAAAAAGCTTTATTGACCACTTTATGTGAGGCGTTTGTTCTATTTTTCTCTGACAGGGTGTCCTCCGTCCGGTCGGGGATCTCATTGGTGAGGCAAGTGTTGCCTTGAAGTGGTCAGCCTGTGATGAGCAGAGGTGCTTCATCTGTCTGGGATGAGTTTAAGCCAGTGGAGTGACTGAAGTCATTGAGGTGATCGCGAAGCTAAAGCACACTTATTGTGAACTGGACCTGGCCACGACTTGGTTCTTGATGAGATGTCTCGGGTCTGTAGGCTCGGTGTTCGTTGGGATTGTCCAGTGCTTGATGTTGGAGAGGGTATTCCTGTATGTCTTGAAAGAGGCTCTGGTGAGACTTCTCCTAAAGAAGCAATCTCTCGACCCTGATGTCCTAGCGAATTACTGTCTAATCTCCAACCTGCAATTTTTGGACAAGGTTGTTGGGAAGTTAATGGCATATGAGCTCAAAGACACCTCACATCCTTTGATATCTATGGAGCCATTCCAGTCCGGGCTTCGGGCTAGGCATAGCACCCGGAAATTAATTAGGGTGCGTAATGACCACCTCAGGGCTAGAGAAAGAGGAGACAGGTCAGTTCTTGTTCTCATTGCTCTCTCCCCAGCGTTTGATACTGTGGATCACATTGTGCTTCTGGATCACCTTCGAGAGTATTGTGGACTCACCGGCACTGTCATTGACTGGTTTGAGTGCTTTCTCTCGGGCAGGATGCAACGGGTAGTGATGGGGAATTTCTGCTCCTCCACAAGGCCCCTGTCTTGTGGAGTTCCTCAGAGTTTGATCCTGTTGCCTATGTTATTCTTTGTACACTTGCTGCCCCTGGGTGAGCTCATTCGGCAGTACAGTGTGGGTTTTCACTGCTATGTGGATGATACCCAACTGTATTTGTCTTTTGCCCCTGAAACACATGAAGCCATGGGAGTGCTTAACAACTGCCTGGCTGAGATAAATGACTGGATGTCCTCCAGCTGGTTGCAACTGAACCCAGATAAGACGGAGGTTCTGGTGATTGAGGTAGATCATGGGCATGATGGGAGTGCCTCCAGAGTGGGTACAGGATTGTTTCTGGGATCCGCTCCATTGATGGCTTCACCTAGGGTGCAGGATCTTGGCATTATCCTGGATAGCAGACTGACACTTGAAGCTCAGGTGTCCTCTGTGGTCAAAAGTGTTTTTTACCACTTGAGGAATATCACCAGGATCAAGCCCCTCGTTCCACCCAAAGACCTGCCAACACTGGTGCATGCCTTTGATACGTCGAGGCTCAACTACTGCAATGTTCTTTACTTCAGGGTCACTGGAGGGACCCTCCGCTGGCTGCAGCTGGTGCCAAACACAGTGACTTGGTTACTGACGCAACAGGTGACCCCAGTCCTGTGGACTCTGCACTGGCTGCCGGTTAGGTGGAGGGTCATCTTCAAGGGGGGCTTGCTCACCTATAAGGCCCAATATGGACTGGGCCCTGGCTATCTGGCTGATCTCTTCACACCTGCCACCTCAGTCTATTCCATCTGGTCTTTGACCAGGGGCCTCCTTGATGTTCCCAGGGTCAGGCTGAAAACATCTGGCGACCGTGCTTTTAGTGTTGCTGGGTCGACCCTGTGGAACACCTTTCCAGCTGCTATCAGGGGGGACCCCATCTGTCAAGACCTTTAAAAAGGGACTAAAGGCACACCTGTTCTCCCAGGCCTTTGCTAGTGAAGTCGTTTGAGCTGTACTGACCACCGGTGGTTTTATGTAATCTGAATTTTAATAATCTTGTTTACATATTGTTTCGAAAAGTTGTACTGTTTCTGCCTAACCTGTTTTACTGTAAGGTGCCCAGAGCCTCAGGGATTGGGCACCCTAGAAATAAAATTTGCCTTGCTTTGCTTCTCTCCTTTCCCCTAGGGTAACATAACACACTTCTCATTCTGGTCTTTGACATGATGATTCCTCCAGCACCTTCCCTTGCCTTGTGTGCCTGGTGCTGTTATGCTCTTTTGGTTCCCCAGACTTAACAGCCATGTGAGTCTATATCTCTGGCAGGGAACTAAGGCGATATAGTACTGCTCACAGTTACATACTGTATACGCTGACATGTAATGTTGACGTGAGTGGCCGCAGCTAGCAAAAGTTTCTCAGTGGTCCTAGTGCCTGATGTTCCAAAGGTGTGGCCTAAGGGAAGAGATTCTCTCAAACATCTAGTGTTACGTTAAATACATAACTGTTCCTTCTCACTTCTACTCCAGATATCCACAAAAACTCACACTGTGCCTCTGTGTCCTGACTGGCTAACAATCTAGAAAGGCCAGATGAATCATAAAAACTCAAGGCATGGTTCTTGAAGGGGTAGCAGTTAAAAAATTAAATTGCTCTAGCAAATGTATAGAGGTCCTTCAGGTGGCCAGAAAGCCATCCACAAGGAAAACATACAATTCAAAATGGAAAAGATTCCCCGTCTGGTATGGGAAATTTCCCATTTAGCTGAGAAATACTGGGATATCACAGGTTCTAACAGCATGAGTCCAGTAGTGATGCAATAAAAAAGCTGCATCATCTCCACTCTGAGATGTTGCCTCATAGTTTAGAATGGTGTTCTGGAAAAAGAACTCCATTCAAAAGCCACATTTTCACAAGTTTACTGCCCCATATCAAAGTTGGTTAACTTTTTATATTCCAACGTCAGTGTCTGTATTTTGATTGACTTTATAAGGTATGAATGCATTATTTTTTTTAATTGAAGCTATGCATATATACCCCTGTCTCACTAGACTTTCGTATTGCAAACTACCAAGCCCACATGATCAAATATCAGACTAGCCTGTGGAAGGCTGCGAAAGCTACAGCTCAGGCTCCTCCAGCGGGAAATGTTAAGAATGAGTTAATTAAAACATCTTAATTCTGGGGCTGAGGTTGGCAAACATTTGCTACGCTCAGCATATGATTTTTTTTTTGTATTATATCTTTATTGATTTTGTAAGCAAAACTCACAGATCAATTATACGTAGATGGTTAGCAGAGTATACAGAACATTTCTCCTCTTACAAAGGATCAAGGTAGGACACCCCCTTATTTGTTGCATCATGGGGGAGAAGTGCAATAAAATAAAAATATGAGTCCAGAATAAATTGTCCGTATGCGTACAGCCATGGAAGAGTCCAGGGGAATCATTCTTAGTAAATAGGCTATAGTCGAGTCCCTTTTAACATACTGACCTCTCGGTCATAATGAGTCCCCTATTTATTTACAAGTTTATGCATAATAAAAATACAATCCCCCAACTCCCAGAAGGAACCCACCAACAGTATACACACACATGTCTACTGTCAACGTTAACAAATACGTTCAGGTTACAAGAACTTATGGCACAATATGTAAGAATATTTACCCTACGATTAGCATATGATGTTTCTGATGCATCTGCCAGAGCAGCTGCCACTGGTATTTGCATAATATGGTATTCTTGGCTGAGGGTGGTTGGGTTTGCAACTGATGCACAGCAAACGGTTCTGAATGCTCCTTTTAGAGGCATCAAATGTTAGGATACTATGTAGAAGAGGCATTAAGAGGCCTTCGGGTCTCTAAAATGACTTTGAGGTTAGTCAGAGTCATGTATCCCATGCCTGGTAGGGGTCATTGCAAGGGATCTTTTTGTCAGCCTGCTGCCAGAGGTGGCTGTCAAGCCTACTGTCAGCAAGGCTGGGGTGAGGGGGATGGAGCCTTGCCAGTTCCTCTCCCCCAGGGGTCCATTCCAAAGCATCAAAGGCCAGTGGAGCTGGTGGCTCTGCCTCCACCAGCTCAGCATGACTTGAAACAGACATATGTCTTCTGTTAGCACCCTTTGCAAACTGTGTGAGAGGCCTTTCGGCACCATGCAATTCTGCTTAAAGTTGGACCAGCATAACATTCTGTGGTGATTTGCATATGCAGCCCATGATGCTTTGCATTGTGGGGGCATGTGTGATTTTGTATTTTCTTGAAACTTGGCTTCCCAGCCAAATGCCCTTTGGGGTAACCCTTGCCTCAGTGTTTATGCACAGAGGTTCTTTGTCTTTTAAACAGTTTTTTATTTTAATGGGTTCACCACACTATATCCCAGGCACACTGCCTCAGGGGTAGCTGGTCCATTCCACTGGGGTGTCAAACAGACGAGGCATACTGATGAGTCCTAGTAGGACGAAACACGTGTCTATGTCTTCTATTAGCACCCTTTGCAAACTGTGTGAGAGGCCTTCCGGCACCATGCAATTCTGCTTAAAGTTGGACCAGCATAACATTCTGTGGTGATTTGCATATGCAGCCCATGATGCTTTGCATTGTGGGGGCATGTGTGATTTTGTATTTTCTTGAAACAGACTACCCCCACACCACTGTTAACTCCAGAGATGGTTGTAGGGGGTTGCTTCTCCCATCATCTGACACAGTGGAGGGAGATTACCACAGGTGAATGGGCTCTGGAAATAATTGCAAAGTGACACGCTCTGGAACTCTTAGGGCCCCCCCCCCCCGAGAACCCTCCACCTCTTTCCACATATTCTCCATGACATTTGTCCCCGCTGAAAGAAGTGCCAGCTTTGCTAAGCAAATGTTCAATAGTACCAGTGCCTTCTCATCAGAAGAATAAAGGGTTCTACTGCAGATACTTCCTGGTCCCCTAATAGACAGGAGATCTCAGGCCTGTGTTAGATCGAGAGAACTAAACTGCATAGAATACAACATGTTTTGCATGGTCTCCCTGCAAGCTTTGAGTCCCCCGTTGCAAACAGGGGACTGGATTTGCTTCCTGGCTATGAAGAATGCATATTTTCATATCGAGATCAGGCCTCATCACAGACAATATCAGAGATTTGTGCTAGAAGGGGAGCACTATCAGTTCAGAGTATTGCCCTTGGGTTGTCTCCCATGCCACAGGTCTTCACCAAATGCTTGGCAGTGGTGGCAGCTGCCCTTTGCAGGAAGGCCTGTATGTCTTCTCATACCTGGATGACTGGCTCTTGAAAGTCAGCTCCAGGAACCAACTCTTGCACACCCTGTTCCAGTGAAGGCAATTGTTCGAAGGCCTGGGGGTTACAGTGATTGTGCCAAAGTCAGTACGGACTCCTTGCCAAAGGCTGCAGTAAACAGATGCTGTCTTGGACACAGAGCAGGGCTATGTGTTCCTGCAAAACCAAACAAGCAGTAGTGGCACTCGAGAGCAATGAAACATACCTTGTGTGATCAGACAGATGAAGAATTTATTTGCTGTATACAGAATAAATGAAAAAAGCCAACCAAGGTCTACAGCAATAAGCTGCTGCTCCAGCACAGACCTCAGTGCTTTGACTGTCGCAAGACTTCCTCAGGGGTTGGGGCTGGTAGGAGAACAGAGTACCTTTGACTATCAAATCATATTAATTAAAAGAAATTAGCATAATTGTTGAGCCTATAAGCAACACAAAATAAAAAAAGTAATACAAAAAAAATAAGTTGTGAACAGTACGTGCAAAAATGAACATCAAAAATGATCAGCGCTGTCATTACATACTGTTGCTATGTAAATAAATATAGTGCAATTCACTTAACTTATTTGATGGCTGCTATTTAGTGCCAATGCTGAAACAGTTTATAATAGCAGAAGACAGTGTTGAAATGTAAGGAAAATAGAGAACAAATCCAAAACTCTGGACCAAACCTTTGATTTAAACCAAGGCATCAAAAATCAAAGAGCCCCTTGTAAATAAGTACAAAACCAAGTAGGTCGGGGTATAGGCATTCAGAATAGTGCAGTGGTTTAAGGCTCTGAGCTACAAATCTGGAAACCTGGGTTTGAATCCCACAGCCCCCACTTGAATACTGCGCGACCCTGAGCAAGTCACTTAACTTTCCTGGTCTCCCAGGTCACATTTATAAACAAGCTTTCAGCTTAGTGTGTCTCTCCTGGTTAAACTATTAAAAAAAAAAAAAAAAATACACCAATGATTTTGCACTTCAAGCACTCACATACTCTGGATTAAAATATAAACTATATTTAAAAAAAATATGCAGATAAATATGATCTTAAGATCAATGAAATGAAATGAAAAGTCAAATATTAGCATTTGGGTCTAGAAATTCAAAAGTAAAATGGAAACTAGGAGAGAAAAAAACTCTTAACACAGTGGACATATATCCTTATTTAGGACAAAATTTATCCTGCAAAGGAAACTGGTCCAGCCACATAAACACTATTAGACTAAAACTTAAACAAACTGCAGGTTCAGTAATGAAATTTAATTATAAATATGCTGTAATACTGTAAAACCCATATTAACAGCCATAAGAGCTAAGTATTTCTCTCAATTATTGTATCAAAGTGATATTTGGGATTCTGGCAACTTAGACTTCCTAGAAATCCCACTCAATAAACTATATAAAGTAGCCTTGGGTTTGGGTTCCTCCGTTCTAGCCACATTAATAAGAGCAGAACTGGGCATGTTTAGTCCTAAAGCACGGTTTCATGCTGAGAACGTTATATATTGGGTCAGGGTGATAAGAATGGAAAAAAAGTAGACTACTTTATAAGTGCCAAACTGAAAAAATAGCCTGGAAAAAGATGGGTTGCAAACAATCAGCTTAGCTGAAAAATATTGACCATCTTCTTAGTACCTATGATTTAGAATTCCTGAAGCATTATGTAGAAAGGGGGATTTCAATAAGACCAAAATATAATAAGTATATCACAACAAGAATTATTAATTCATACAGGCTTGATGATTTGGCTAAAATGTCCTAGCTAAAAATCTCCTCATGGCTGATACAGAACGACATAAGGCATGAATATTGTATTGCACTATATGTATAAACTTTAGCCATTAAGAGGATTTCAATTTCTTCCTTGTAGTATTTTGAAACTTGTATTATGCACACCTTTTATGTCATGTATATATTTATTAGCCAAAAGTAGATTTATTTACTTATGTTTTGTGTTCATTAGTCTTATGTATTTATATACAGTATATGTGTAAAGGTTTATGGCCGAACAACAAACTTGGAAAATTGAAACTCGGTAGACGTATATGTAGGCAAGGCAACAGGAAGTCCAGAATGAGGTAACTCTCCAAAAGTGTTGAAAAGCTTACCTAAGAGAGAAAAAACTTTAAACTAGCTAAATTATACTTTTACAAGGTTTCATCAAAGACTGTCAGTTCAAGACAAAGGGGTAACACTGTGATTTTCTTTCTTTCAGATGTGGTTTAAGGTCCCATTGATCATAAAGGCCACAGGTTTAACACTGTTTAGCTTGAAGATCTGCTTACTTTCTTTTTTGTAATAATACATTCACTGTAGCCCCCTCAACTACACCATAATAGACACACTACATGTGATGTGTAACATGTAATAAGTTCACGTGTACTGACACTTCTGTCCTGAAATTTAGGGTGTTGAAAGGAGTTGCTGCCTAGGGCATATCTACAGATATTATATATATCTAGAGCATTTGTAAAAGCCAGAAGGTGTGCTAGGTAACCAAGTACTCTTGGGTGTATTTATTATGGTGTAGCTGTCAGCTCATGTATGTGGATAAAACAGTGCATCCTGAAGCATTGACAAATGCTTGTTTGTTTGGTTGGCTTTTTGTTGACCAGGTACAGTAAGTGCAGTAGACAAATAAAATATCTATTTTCAGGCACAACCAAGTAGATTACAAGAACAGGATTAACAATAACATACAATGGGATAGGAAAACCAAAATAGAGTGCAAGAATTTTATCTGACATACTGTAAGTTCAAAAACACATGTACAATATATAAAAACTCATTTGTTACATGTACATAAAGGAGACACACATATCAAAAGGAATTAAAAACGTTCTTTAATATCAATCATTTTAGCCAGACATTTAATTTGTACTTAATCCCTCGCTCAGATGTTCTGTGTTGGCATCTTACCCCCTGTATTTATACAGTTTTGTTCCACATTAACTTTCCTCTCCTCTCCTGAAGCAGCGCATACAAGAGCATGCACGCTCCATTATTAATGACAAACGGCACACTTCAGTTGGAGTACAGTTGACTTTGCGACATGGGTCCAGACCAGATGACCTCAGATTCACGGGCCTCGAATGGCTACCTCCTCCCAAATTAGGGGGATGGGGGGATAGAGCGAATGTATTATTACAAAAAGAAGGTACAGTAAGTGGATCTTCAAGCTAAACAGTGTTAAACCCGTTGGCCTCAATGATCAATGGGATCTTAAACCATTTTTGAAAGAATGACAATCACAGTCTTAGCCCCTTTGTCTTGAACTGACAGTCTTGGATGGAACTTTGTAAAAGTATAATTTAGCTAGTTTAACATTTTTCTGTCTCCCTCTTTTTCTCTTTTAGGTAAGCCTTTCAGTACTTTTCGAGAGCTACCTCACTCTGGACTTCCTGTTGCCTTGCTTACATATACTCCTACCTACCCGGTTTGGTACTTACAGTATTTACAAGGGGGTCTTTGATTTTTGTTGTCTCAGTTTAAATCAAACGTTGCTTCAGAGTTTTGGATTCATTCTCAATTTTCCTTACATTTCATCAATATCTTCTACTGTTATTAATGGTTTCAGCATTGGCTCTACACAGCAGCCATCAAATAATTTATGTGAATTGCACTACAGTTATTTACATAGTAACAGTATGTAATGACGGTGGCTGATAATTTTTGATGTTCATTTTTATATTTTCTTGTTCACAACACTTGTTTATTTCTTTTTTATTACTTTTTGATTTTGTTTTGTTAATAGGCTCAACAATTATGCTAATTTCTTCTCATTAATATGATCTGATATTCAAAGGTACTCTGTACTCCTACCAGCCCCATCCCCTGAGGAAGACTCGCGAGAGAGTCGAAGTGCTGGGGTCTGTGCTGGAGCAGCAGCTTATTGCTGTAGATCTTGGTTGTTTTTTTCATTTATTCTGCACACAGCAAATAAATTCTTCATTTGCCTGACCACACAAGGTGTATTTCATTGGTCTCAAATGCCACTACTGCTTGTTTGGTTTTTGAGTTTCACTGTATGGGGCAGGCCGCCCCAGTTGTGGTGAGCACCAGCCCTACTTTGCTGATCGCAGCCATACGTCTTGGATTTGCTATGCGTTCCTGCCCCTGGACACTAGTTAGCTTTTAGCAGAGGGCAATCTTGCTATCAGAGCAAGGCCAAGGAGGCAACTAACTAAGGAGCTAAAACTTTACTACTAGAACACTTCTGACTAGAGGGTAAGCAGACAGATACTTTATTAGAAATATAGGGTCTACAAGACAAATTAGGACCTTCAATTAGGATAAAAAAAAAATAACAAGAGTTAGTGTACTTGTCTGAGTTGGGGGAAGTGAACTGTTATCTTTTCAGTTAGCTAGATGAGGTGGAGAGCTGTAAATTGGGGTATGTGGCTTAGGCAGAAGTAAACCAGGTGTCTGCATTTAGACTTCCTTGTAGTTAGCTTTTGGCAGAGAGCAATGTTGCTATCAGAACAAGGTCAATGAGGCAGCTGACTAAGGAGCTAGAACTTTACTGCTACAACACTTCTAACTAGGGGTAAGCAGACAGATACTTTATTAGAAATGTAGGGTCTGCAAGGTAAATTGGAACCTTCAATTACTAGTGACACAGCGAGAGAGTCCGAGCCTGTTACACAACGGTATTGCCCTCCCACCATCTCCCTCTTAGCTAGTTCCATGTTTATAGGCACTGGATTTGTCTGACAACAGGAACTTCCTGTTTGGGAGCTTGAAGGAAGGGAGGGAGGGATTACCGAGACACATAACTCACCATTCTTGAAGGAAAAGAGTAGCTCTCCTTCCCCCCAGCTGCTGGAGGTCTGACACTAAGCAAGGAAGGAGGAGACTCCTGAGGAAGACAGGAACCTCCTGTCCCAGAACAGGAAGGGCAGGAGCTGTAAGGGCACAAAGGTAGTAGGAAAGTAGGAAGGAACAAAAAACAGAGGGTGGAGAGAGTAAGCATACAAAGTGACAGGAGAGGGGCCACAAATAAGACATGATGGGAGTGGTGCAATGCAGTGGCTGTGGGGTGGCAGTCTTCTGGAAGACGTTCTGGAGGATGCAGTGCTGTTCCATCTGCAGGCACCTCTCTGTGCTGAGAAAGGAAGTTGTTCATCTCCAGGATGAGTTGGCCAGGATTCAGGGGACCTCCTGCTTCCTCCGGGGACCACCAAGTCCGTCCCCCCCGCTTCCTCAGAGGTTGCCTAGGTGGATGAGTGGCTGGACTACAGTGGGGTTGGGAGGAGTGAGGGCGGTGAGGCAGTAGCACATCCCTCCTATGGTTCCACTCCACAACTGCTATGCTGTGCTGGCAGGGTGGGATTGTCCCAAGGAGGCATCCACACTGGATGTGGATGTCCTCCATGGTGGAGACCCCAGGGGGAGAGGCACAGGACCCCAGAGGAGGAGGAGGAAACAACTACTGGTGGGGGATTCTGTTGTTAGGGGGGTAGACATGGGGGTGGATGGAGTGGAGAGAGGGAGGTTAGACGGGGTGGTGGATGGAGTGGAGAGAGGGAGGTTAGAGGGAGGGTAAGTGCCTACCCAGCGCCATGGCTTGGTGGGATAGAAAGTGCATCCAGAGGATCACTGAGGCAGCAGGCCTGGAGGGGAAAACTAGGCCAATACAAGTGAGATGGACTGCATCTATCCGGGGGGTGGGGGGGCAAGTTCCTCAGTGAGAGGTTTAAATGCCTCATTGACAAGCATTTAAACTAGCCAAGAGGGAAGGCTAAAGTAGACAGCAACATGGGGAACCATGAGTGGGATATAGCCATGCCACATTACACTCTATTTAGAAAAGACGAGGTGAGAAAAAAGGGTGGAGGAGTGGCTGTCTACATTTGGGAGGGAATTAAAGCAACTGAAGTTCAGGGAATGCAGGAGGGTGTGGAAGCACTGTGGGTCACCCTGGAGACAGGATTGCATTGGCATGATCTTCCAGACCTCCAGCACAAGGGGAAGAGATGGATGGGGTACTAGTGGAAGACATTCACAAAATGACAGCCAAAGGTGAAGTGCTGCTGGTGGGAGACTTCAGTTTGCCTGATGTGGATTGGAGCACCCAGACTCTAGCCACAGCCAGGAGCAGAGGCATCCTGGATGCCCTGCAGGGGGTGTGCCTCAAGCAGCTTGTGGCAGAACCCACCAGAGAAGGAGCAATATTGGACCTGGTACACACCAGTAAGGATAGAGTCACTGAAGTAATGTGGATAGCCACCTGGGGTCCAGTGATCATCGTATGGTGTGGTTCAATGTGAGAACAGTGGAGGAGTCAAAACACACGAAAGCAAGGGTCCTGGATTTCAGATGGGTTGACTTTGCAAAAATGGGTGAATGTCTCAAGGAAGCCCAGGCAGGGGAGGAAGAAGAGGGGATGTAGAGAAACAACGGGCTTAACCTTAAGGGAGCCATAGCAGAGGCAACAAGCCTTTGTGTTAGGTAACTAAGCAAAACAAAGAGAAAGAAAAAAACATTATGGTTCTCAAAGGATGTGGCCAGGACGGTAAGAGAGAAAAGGCTAGCATTCAGGAGGCACAAGGAAACACGGGGGGAAGACAGGGAACTGCATCTGGAAAAGCAGAGGGAGGCAGGAAAGGCAGTCAGGAGTGCAAAGGCGCAAACTGAGGGAAAAACTAGCCTAGGCAGTTAAGAAAGGAGACAAGCCAGCCCAGTGGCACTGAGGGTTGAGGTGCTGGATGCCGCACCTCGCGCTACACTGGCGGCCCGAGTTCAGGAGTGAGCTCGGGCACTGGGGAGTCGGCAGGGAAGGGTTGAGATTGAGTGGTGCTCTCCTCCCCCGGGGGGGGGGGATTGGGACACTCCAGTGGCCCCATGGTGGAGACTGGGGAGCACTGCAGTATGCTGGGCAGCACGGGATCTAGCGTAGCCAATGCAGGCAGGGTTGCCGTGTGCCATCATGTCGGGGTGTCGCCACGCATCGGGGAGTTCAGAACAAAGGAAAACCCAGTCCTTGGGGTGCGGCGGCACCAGTCCCCATTCCCACAGCCGTGTCTGACCAGTCTGGCCTTTCAAGTTACTCCACGGGGCCCTACGCCCATGGTTAGAGCTCATTCAAAGTGTGTACCCAAAGGAGGAGGTGTGCCCGGAGGGGTTAGGGGTGCCAACTGCGGAATGAAGGGGAGGAGAGAGGAGGCTCAGACGGGTGGACTTCAGGCAGGGCAGGAACCAGCTGGATGCCCAAGAGAGGCTCCTAGGACCATGACCAGGAGGGCAAAATAGTTGAGAGAAAAAAAAAAAAGGAGACAAAACCGTTTTCAGGTACATTAGTGAAAGAAAGAAGACCGGGGTGGTACTGTGAGGTTCAAAAGGGATGAAGGGGATGTGCAGAGGGGAACCTAGAAAAAGCAACAATCCTGCACAAATATTTTTGTTCAGTATTCACAGAAGAGGAGGAAGGAGAAGGACCACTGTTTGGGTGATAGGACACCAATGGGAGAGAAGAAGACCCCAGCCCATTTATGGAGGAAAGTCTCCTAAAGGAACTCAAGAATCTGAAAGGAGACAAGGCTATGGGGCCAGATGGTATACATCCCAGAATATTAAAAGAACTTAGAGAGGTGCTGGCAGCACCACTTACAGTTCTATTCAACAAACTGATAGAGACAGGGGTGATTCCAGGGGACAGGAGGAGGGCAAATATAGTCCCTCACCACAAAACTGGGAACAGGGAGGAAGCTCGCAACCAAAGGCCAGCCAGCCTGACCTTGGTGGTGGGGAAATTAATGGAGTCACTGCTAAAGGAAAGAATGTGATATTTCTTGAATCCAGTGGGGCACAGGATCTGAGGCAGCATGGATTCACAGCAGAAAGGTCATGTCAAACAAATCTGATAGATTTTTTTGACTGGATGACCAGGGAGGTAGAGCAGGGAGGGGTGGTGGATGTGGCCTACCTAGATTTCAGCAAGGTGTTAGACACTGTCCCACATAGGAAGTTAGTAAATAAGTTGGGCAGCCTGAGAGTGGGCCCCAAGGTGGTAAACTGGGTCAGAAACTGGTTGAGTGACAGGACACAGGATGGTGGTAAATAGTGTTCAATCTGAGGAGAGGAGGGTGACCAGTGGGGTGCCACAGGGATCCGTGCTGTGGCCAGTCCTCTTTAATGTCTTCATAAGGGACATTGTAAAGGAGCTGGAGAGGAAGGTATGCCTTTTTGCAGATGACCCTAAGATCTGCAACAGAGTCGACATTCCATGGGGGAAGGGGGTGAGAAAGGACCTAAACATGCTTGAGAAGTAGTCAAGAGTGTGGCAGCTAAGATTCAATGCAGAGAAGTGCAAAATCATGCAATTGGGGCACAGAAATTCAAGGGGGAGTACAAGATGAGGGGAGAGGTACTGACGGCCACCAGTCAAGAAAGGGACCTGGGGGTAGTCATGTCTGATGACCTAAAGATAACCTAACAATGTGAGAAGGCTGTGGGAAGAGCCAGTGGGATGCCAGGGTGAACAGGAAGAGGTATCACCAGCAGAAAAAAATGAGGTAGTTATGCCACTGTACAGATCACTAGTGAGACCTCATCTGGAATACTGTGTGCAATTCTGGAGGCTGCATCTCCAGAAGGACATAGACAAAATGGAGGCAGTCCAGAGTAGGGCAACAAAAATGGTGGAAAGACTGCACCAAAAGTCATATGAGGAAAGACAAGAGGACCTCACTATGTATTCCTTGGAGGAGAGGAGAGAGAGGAAGGATATTATGGAGACTTTCAAGTACCTCAGGGGTATAAACAAGGTACAGGAGGGTAGCATCTTTCAGAACAGAAGGTGTACAAGAACAAGGGGCATGATATGAAGCTAGAGGGGGGTAGGCTCAGGGGCAACGTGAGGAAGTACTTTTTAACAGAAAGTGTAGTGGATGCTTGGAACGGCCTCACTGTGGAGGTGGTGGGGGCAAAAAACAGTAGGGGAATCCAAGAATGCATTTGATAGACATAAGAGTACTCTCACAGTAGGGAAGAGAGGGTAAGCCGCAGATTAACTAGGGTCTGCGATGTTGCATTAGGTAGGGAAAAGGGGCAGACTAGGTAGGCCGCACGGTCCTTATCTGCCATCATCTTCTATGTTTCAACTCATTGCTCAAGTACAGCTGGTATACAGCAGTTATCACATCCCAGCCAGAACATTTTTGTGTCTCCTGGGACTCATGACAGCATCCTTTGTTACTGTGCCACTGGCCCACTTACACGTGCGGATACTGCAATGGACATTGAGAGTGCAATGGAACCATTTGACAGACGTTATGGATCAGAAGGTGCTCGTCACGTCCCCCATAAGGAAAACACTAATGTGGTGGATGGGCTGCTGCAGCCTATTAAGAACCTGTTAAGGTGCATTCAATTTCTTATACAAACTCCAACTCAGATTCTCACCTCGGATGCATCCAGATCTGGGTGGGGGGCACACCTGGGCCCTTATAAAACTCAAGACTCTTGGACCCAGGTGAAAACCAGATTACACATAAATGCCCTGGAGAAGAGAGCTGTCTTATACAACCTTCAGGCTTTGAGGAGCATCTGAGTTTGGGTCCTCTGCTAATACGAACATACGAACATACAAAATTTGCCAGCAGATAAAGGCCTAGAGGTCTATCAAGTCTGCTCAAATGTGCAGCTAGCACCCCTTATTCTGCAGCTGCCCCTCCCTTCCACCCTTCCCCTTCATTAACCCTCCCCCTTGTCCTGTCCCATCCTCATTTGAAGCAGTCCACTGTTCTACTGCATACCACTTCAGCAGGTAACGCATTCCACCCAGCAACCACCCTCTCTGTAAAAAGTGTCTCCTCATCTCCTCCTGAACTTTCCTCGCCTCCAGTCTCATATCATGGCCCCTGGTGGCCCTCCCTCCTTACTTTGAACAGCCCTCTGTACCGTCTTGTTTATTCCTTTCATGTATTTAAAGGTTACAATCATGTCACCCCTGTCTCTCCTCTCCTCCAGTGAGTACATGTTCAACTCCTTCAACCTCCTCTCGTATGATAAGTCCCCCAGCCCCTTGATCATCTTTGTCACTCTGCGCTGCACCCTCCAGTAAACTTAATGTCCCTCTTCAGATACGGACGCCAGTACTGCGCGAGTACTCCAGGTGTGGTCTAACTAATGACCTATACAGTGGCAGAATCGCTCCTCCCTCCTCGAAGATATACCCTTGCAATACAACCCAGCATTTTGTTGGCCTTTGCAGCTGCCTTCCTACATTGTGCCGAGTTGTTCATTGACCCTGTAATGAGCACACCCAGATCCTTCTCCTCCTCTGTCTGGCTAGCTGCACTCCCCCTAGCTGGTAACTCCTCCTTGGGTTCTTCATCCCAAAATGCAGCACCTTGCACTTTTTGGCATGAAAGCCCAGTTGCCAGGTATCTGACCAGGTTTCAAGCTTTGCCAGATCATCCTGCAACCCCTGCCATCCCCCTAGGTCATCCACCACAGCGCCTACCTTGGTATCATCAGCAAACAGACTGATCTTGCTCTTAATGTCCCATGATATGTCTGCAATGAATATCCCAAACAACACTGGTCCCAACACTGAGCCCTGTGGAACACCGCTCATCACTGCCCTTGGGTGTAATGGGTATAATCAGATGGACAATGACAGTGTCATGCATTACATGAACAAGGGGGGGGGTCATTCCTATCCCCTGTGTCGAGATGCAATTAGAATGTAGTACTGGATACCTTCCACCAGACATACATATTCTTGAAGTGAAAGCGTTTCACTTTGTGGGCCACTTCCAGACATACAAACCCATTCAGCTGTCTGGTAAATGTGGTATCGGAATACTTGATGCCACTGTCAGACTCTGGTTTGCAGTATTCCTCACTGAGGGTGCATCTAGCAGCTGTATCAGCTTTCCATGCCCCTTTCGATGAGCGTACGGTTGCCCACCCAGATGTCTCCCATACCTTTTGGAGCGATATTCTGCACATGAAACCTGACTTTCATAATCCAGTTCCACCTTGGGACCTGAATTATGTTCTTGAAAAGCTTACTTTGGCTCCTTTTGAGCCAGCTGTGAGTTGTGGATTACGCTTTCTGTCATAGAAAGCATTATTTTTGGTTGCAGTCACTTCGGTTTCAAGGATTTCAGAGTTATAGGCTCTAATGTGTGAGCTCTCTTCTTTGGTTTTCCTCAAAGACAGAGTTTCTTTACATACTAATCCTTACATTTTTGCCAATGGTAGTGTTTATGCACTAAATCAAAATAGCCACCTTCCTGTTTATTTTCTGAGCGTGCCAATCAAGGTGAGGCATTGCTCTATAGTTTGGATGTACATAGAATACTAAAATACTATGTGAATCGCACCTAGTATAGAAAAAGTGCCCTTTGTCCCCTCATAAGTGCCCTTTTGATTCTCAGCCCCCTCAGCTTTTACCATCTTCCGGCACCCCTGAGAGCAGAAAGTACTCTCAGCTTTTTGTTTCATTTGCTCCTGGCTAAGAGGGTGCCCCCTTGTCAAAACAGTGCCTGTCCAAATGGTTAGCCCATTGTATTACGTTCAGTTATAGGAAGTATGGTAAGGAACTTCATATGTGGTTCATGGTCATTCCACCAGGGATACAACCACTTTTGTAGCTTGTTTCAGTAATGTCTCTGTGGCTGACATCTGTGGCACAGCCACGTGGAGTACTGTCCATACCTTTACTAAACGTTACAGTCTGGACATCGTTTTGTCATAGACAACCAAGTTTCAGCCTAGCTATTCTACAAGGCCTGCTGTCCTGGACCAGACTGCACCAACCTCCCAGTCAGCTTTTGGGATTGCGTGGGACTCATTCCAAAAGTGTGGCTTAAGGGAAGAGATATCCTTGAAGAAGGTAAAACAGTTATGTACTTACTATAACAGTAGATCTTCGAGATAATCTCTTCCCTTAGACCATGCCAGCCCTCCCTCCTTCCTCCTTTTTATAAATTGTAGGGGAATGTGGCGTCTGATTCTGCCTTGGGAATTGCCATGGCTGTTCTGTCCAGTGCCTTCACTCACCTAGTATGAGAGGCACTGGTATGATCTCCTAGTTTCCCCAAGATGAGAGGTCCTCTGAGCACAGTCTCTGGCAGGGAATTGAGGAGAGATGGGGCCACCCACATTTATGTAAACGTTTGCCATGTGAGATTGTCAGGGTCGGCTCCCAGCTGCAAAGGTTTCCATGTGGTCCCAGCTCTGACGTGGGTATTGTTCCAAAGGTGTGGCTTAAGGGAAGAGTTTCTACCATACTAGACAGGTTAAGTTACATCTAACAATTTGCCATCTGTTGCTAAGGTAGTCAGCAAAGCAGACATCAGGACTGAGGGAGAAGCCTGAAGTTAGTAGCTTAGAACAGAGCAATTTGTGGTCAGCTAGGTCAAAGGCCTTGGATAGATCACGAAGACACCACCAGTCAGCATGTGCTGGTCCTTGGCAGTTTTAATATCCGAGGTATTTTTAAGGAGAGCAGTGGCAGTACTGTGACTCTAACGAAATCTGTGCTGTATAGGTGTGAGATGGTTGTATTAAGATAGGTGCTCAGTAACTGGGTTGTGACTACCATCTCAAGCAATTGGATTGCAATAGGGTGGTATTTATCAGGTCATTCTGAGTCACCTTGTTTTAAGACTGCAACAACTCTGGTAAATTTCCAGGTTTCAGGATTAATCCCTGATAACAGAGATGGATACAAATATGAGCTATATGGGGGCAAGAAAAGGGGCACCCAACTGGATTAATTTTGGCTCTGCTCCATCATGCACAGCACTGTGTGTGTGTGGTGGGGAGGGGATTCGTTTAGAGATTTACAAGTTTCCTCAACTGTCCCAAATGTGAGATAGAAGACAGGACTGGTGGGAAGGGAAGAGAGGAGAGGCTTAGAGATATCCCATTCAGTTAGGCAGGGAAACCCATAAGTAAAGGTAGGGAGGTCAGAAAAATGCTTATTAAAAGCATTTGCAACGGTAAGCAGGCTATTACAGTTCACCCTATCAAGGATGAGGTCATTAATTTGAGACTCCTAAAGGTACTGCCAATTAGGCTCTTTTGATTGCCTCAGAAAGTTTGGGAATCATTGTCAGATGCCATGAGACTATTGTTGCAGTAATTGCTTCCTGCAGCTTGAACAGACTTCTTACAATTATTCTTAAACCATCTATACTCTTGCAGGTCAGTTATACTATGGGGGGCTTAGCATCTAACTGGGACATGGGTATCTTGTAGGTAGATAGTAACTGAAGAAAAAAAAGGGTACGGTAGGGACATCCAGTGATGCCAGAACAGGGGACGAGGCAGTACGGGCAAGGTCAGTGAGGAATCTGTCCACATCCAGTCTTGAGTACTTCTTGAGAGTAATCACCCTAGGTAGAAACTTGGGAACCTTAATTTTCGAAACACAGTAGGTTTGGTTATGGTCGCTAATAACATTAGGAACGTTCCTAGATAGGAGGATCTAGTCAGGTCTTTTAGAAAGTAACCAGTCAATATAGGTAAACATGGTTCCTCTGGTAGAGATTCTAGTGGGCACTGAGATATGTTGGGTGAAGTTGAGCCTACTAAGCAGGGACTCATTATTTATCAGATTTCCCCAGCCAATTCAAGTTAAAGTCACCCATAATTAGTAACTCACTTGAGCCTGCTTTTGGACAGATTTGTTAAATAAGATGGGTCGAAACAGAAATTCTTCCAGTCAGATTGTTGTAGGCATAGAGTAGATATAATTTTCTTGAATTGCCAAGTAGGATTGCATGTAAACCCTCACTATACTGCAACAGGGTAACATTTTCATGACACCAACATTCTGTGCTGATGCCATAGCTTTGAGCTGTGCCATTGTGTCCCTACCAGGATCGCATATTACGGGTCATTTTCCCTCAACACCACCTCGAGTTTTGTTCACAGTATGATTGATATTGTGTGATTTGAAAAAATTTGAGGCAACAAAAATGACACTTTTAATTCAGTTACAACTTTATAGAACTGCTACTAACCCACTAAAGGTGTAAATCATGCTTCATAGTACATCTATTCAGTTTCTGTCTGTAGCTCTGCATTGCAAGTTTGAAATATAAACCGAACATAATTTGAAATATAAACAGAACTTCAACATTCAATCCAACATAATTTCTGTTCTGAAATTATTTAAGTGTAACTGTAGTAATTGGGAGCATTTCTACGTGTTACTCATGTGTTTATGACTTCCCAGTGACATCATTGGAGAGAACAGAAAATAATTACGGTAAGTCTGATAGAATTACTTCTTTCCCTCCTTTTGTTCTCCATTGTTTTCATGCTCTTTTTTTCCTCCCTCATTCTTTCCCTCCTCCCACCCTTTTTGTGCCTTTCTCACTGCTGTTTTCCTCAGTATTTTTTTTTTGTATTATTGGCTGCCATCATGTGCCGATATCTATACTTCCTTGTAATATAGTTTGCTTAGAACATTTTACCTTCTGCAGTCATCCACTGTTTTCATATTACCTACCTACAAAAAGTGCACAGTGTGTAAGCAATAAGACATGACAGGGCATGCATTATGGAGATATAATTGCATGCCTCAGGTATGTTAGGCTCAAGGCACAGCCAAGTGCCATCGAATACATCTGAGAAATGCAATTATATATAGAATAATACATGGGGTGGTGTGTTTAATGAGATTTAATGCATGGATTTGTGATTTAATATGCTACTAAAGCATACAAAAAAATCCTGATAATACTATCACTCCCAGAGTGATAATAGTACACTTCAGGAGTGGTAATACTAGCGTTTAGGTCTGGTAATACTATAGTTCGGGACCTGAACGATAGTATTACCAGCAGAACAGAACAGCGCAAGCACTAGTTTCCCTTCCAATGTCTCTAAAGTGTGCCCTACAATTGGCCCCGTTTTGTATGTGGCCGGGTATAACAATCTAGAAAACATGGCGGCTGTCTCGCTCGCTTAGTGAGAGAAATTCTCGGACCTTGTCGCAGCATTTTATTCTCTGCATTCCATACCGCAGTCCCGTTTTCGACCATGGACATTTGATAACCCACATTTCGCTGATTTTGATCACCGACGTCACTATCTGGAGCACCGTGCCGCAACTGCCTTCTCCCGACTTACTGCTTAGCACCCTGAGCTGAAACCGCCTCACCTACATCACGGTCAGTGCTGTTAACTTTTAAACTGCTGTCATACAGCAACAAAATGCCCCACACCTGATCCATATATTAAAAAAAATAATATACATGTACTGGTGCTTCGCTCTCGAGGTTCCTACGTGTCCAGAACCTCTCAATGCTATTACTCGCCTGTAATGCACCGGTACATATACATTATTCTCTTTTTTGCGCACCCCTGAGGTGCTGTATGCTACATAAACCCCACGAATAACACTCAAGGGGTTTATTTTAAGCATCTGACACTAAGGGTGCGTGTAAAATCTCGAGTTAAACACACCACCCCATGTTTTATTTTATATAATTGCTGGGGAGCCCTTTCTTGCCACAGCAATTATATAAAATAAAACAGCCGCGGTCCAGTCGGAATGAAGTGCTGTCTGCAGCCTGTACTGCCGAGCAGCTGCTGAAACTTTTTTTTTTAATTAAAGTTTTACCATGGAGTACTTAAACCCTACTGCTGAGAGGCATTTTTTTAATCCTTGATTTACAGCCGAGCGATAGAGTGAGGTTGCCAGCTTTCCAGTGCTGTGTAGGGGGAGAGCAGTGGCAGGTGCGTGTGTGGAGCAAGGGAAACCTGGTACATGTTCACAGTTATAACCCATGAATTATAACTGGGTTTCCCTATGGGAGAAAAGGCTCCCCAGTTATTATATCACCGTAATGGTACACCCTGGAGTGTCTTATTCCATTCATAAAATAGCCTATAAATATTTTACTTTGAATAAATGAAAATAAGAAAAAAATATTTAAAAAGGACCTTTCTTTGAAATATGTGTCCATTTTTAACTCTGAAGACAAAAATAGTCCATATTCTGGTAAGGGGAGGGTTAGTTAATAACAAAAGACAATTAAAACCATGTGTGGCCCACATTTTTTACAAGAAAAAAAAAAACATTTATGACCTTACTTTCATTTTAGATCAGCACAGGTACAGTCTTTTAATGAGAATGTGTTAAAAACTTTTGAACCCGTTGGGTTGCTTTTTTTTTTGGAGAGGGGAGGTAATTTCACCTAAAAAAAAAAGTATGATTCAAATGTATGCATACTTATGAACTTCAGGAAGCTTTTTAAGCAGTTTGAGTCTGTCTCTCTAACTCTAGTTTTACCACCTATTCTCTCTTTGTTTATATAGTATTATAGTGTATAGCAGGGGCCTATTACGCATAGAAATCAGAGCGTTTCAAAATGTTGTAGTACCACAGTGCAAAAGTTCATGGAACGCAATTGTACCACACTGTAGTACAACAACATCTTGAAACGCTCTAGAGCTCCACGCGCTGCTCTGTGCCTCAGTCAAACTGCCTACTAGTGTCTCCTCACAGAGCAGTGCGAATCAGAATGGCGGTGGCGTTTTTTTCAAAATTAGACTTCGGGGAGCATAAGCGCTTCATCGAGGAGCAGGCAAACAAGCGAACAACGCGAAAAAAATAAATGATATAAGAATAGTGACATCGTACCTCAATGATGTCGACGAGTCTCGCCCCCTGTACAAAATACCGGTAGCAGATCTCGATGCGTTACTAGCTGACTTTATTTTCAAAATCAATTAATTTGTGGGTAAGTGAAATTGCCAAACTTTGTTTAGCGAGCATCTCGTTTAGCACCATAAATGTTTTTGCTTGTAACCCCGCCCACACTGCAAATGTACCCAATAGCAAAGCATCACATCTCCTAGCAACCACACCAAGGTTCTAGCCGCCAGTACGATGAGAGACGATCGAATAATTTTAAATCAAAACTGTTTTGTTTAGAAGAAATGATTACTATACACTATAAAAAATACTGGATGGGCAACTAAGTTCACAACCAGTATACAAACAACATGAAGTCTTGCTATATTATGACAAGTGCAGTTTGTCCCACCACTAGAACTGCTCTGGAGGTGAAAGAGTTAACTTCCATGCAGAGCATGGAGCTTAGAGCGCGAGTTCAGTTAAAGAAGCTCTGTTAGGGTGGTTTCAAACCGAAACCGTCAGATTCTTTACTCCGCCTCACTGAACAGTCGCTCCGGAGATTCCTCCTGTTGCTCGGTTCATTTCCTCGGTTTAAAACGTTTTTTCTCACTTGAATTTAACCGCGATTTATTTATTTTAACTGCAAACCGATCGGTTCAAGCTCTGTCTCTGGTATTGTAAGTAATAGATAGGTTTTCTGTGTGGAACGTGTAATTTTTATCGGTTCGGTTTGAACCGATCGAATTGTATTTAAACTTGGTTTTAAAGCCTTTAAGGCTTGTTAGAGTGCGGTTCCCGGTTCTTATCGGTTCTAAAAAAAACGGATTTCATTACGGTTTTTTCCACGACCCGTGACACGGTTGGGAACCGATAAGGGTCTCTTGCCTGGCACTACCGTTAAAAGGGCAAGTTTGTTGGTTAGGCTGGCATCATGTCTGAGAAACCCAAAAGAAAAACCGGGCCCACTGGGTTTCAACACTGTAGTGTCTGTGGGGAAGCCTTTGCCAAGGCTGACCCACACACTACATGTGTCTATTGTCTGGGGTTTGATCACCTCAATTCAGACTGCCAGATTTGTAAAATTTCCCTGCAGCCACCCTGGACAAGAGAGTGGGCAGGCTCAGGAATGAGAGGCCAAAAGTCCGCTGACCGGATGGCCAGCCCGGTTGATGCCAACGAACGGGAGGGAAGTACCCTCTGACCAGGGCGAGACTTCCTCGAGCAAGCGAAAAGCTGGCTCTGAGGAGCCAGTTCAGCAAAGAAACTAAAAAATCAGCAGGTTTGGAGTCCAAAATTCCTTCTGCAACTGCTGCAGAGATAGCTAGGGCAATACAGATTGTCCAGTCACTGTCCCCGGTTCCCTCCGAACCGCCACTATCTGGCAAAAGGTCGGTTCGGTCAGTTCCACCGGTTCAGGAATATGATATAGAAGAGTTTTATGAACCAGAGGAGGAGGAGGAGGATGATTATGATCAGTGTGAATGTGACTTTGAAAGTCTGGATGTGCCCATTGAACCGGACATCTCCCCAGACAGACCTTTAGGTGAATCTCCCCCTAGGCTTTCTGAGTCCCCTTCTCATTTTTTGTTTTATAAAAAAGTTGCTGAGACCCTCCAGCTTCCCTTAGAGGAGGCTTTGGATGAGCAAGAGGAGCCTGACTATGTAGAGATGATGGATATCCCAGAGTCCAGGAGATTGTCCATCCCTTTGCATAAATCTTTTAGGAAACAAACAATAACAATTTTAAAAGCTCCTAATTCTGTGCCTCCTGTAAACAAAAAGATGGACAGGAGGTACACTTTGTCAGGTCCTGATACAGATTTTCTTTCACAACAATACAGTCATGTTGGGGTAGGTCAGGCTGCAGCCTGTGATAAAGCTAATATTCCCCTGGCTTCACATCCTCCTGACAAGGACTCCAGGAAGATTGATGCCATGGCCAAAAACAATACATGGCAGCATCCTTGGGACTCAGACAAGCAAACTATATGGCTTATGTTGCGAGATACCAGAAATCTAGATGGGATACTGTCATGGCCTTAGCCAAACAGGTCCCTGGCCAGCTTGCAAAGGAGCTGGAGCAGGTGGCTCTTGATGGTATTGAGGCATCTAAGGTGCAATTCCATGCTGCAGTGGATTCTAATGATGTATCCTCTAGAGTCATGGCTACATCTGTGGCTTTTTGTAGATTGGCCTGGCTCAGGTGTACTACTTTGTCACAGGATACCCAGTCTAAGGCTATGGATTTTCCTGTGGTGGGAAATTCTCTGTTTGGGGAGCAGACAGAGAATTATATGAAGAAAATGGATGAATATAGAACCACTTATAGGAGTGCACAAGCCAAGGAACGGCAAGCCACTCCTCAGAGGCAGCCCCCCAGGGGTAGGGACATGCCTTTTCACATGCTTTTTTACCAGACCCAGGCCTCCTCCTCTTCAGCCTATGCTCAGAGGGGGTTCTTCAGAGGGAGAGGCAGACGGGGTACGAGCAGGCCTGCTCCCACCCCCTCAGCCTAAAGCCCCTGCCAAACAGGCACCCTGATGGGATGCCCAGGGTCGGCTCTCCATTACCTGTAGGGGGCAGGCTGGCTTACTTTGTCCAGGACTGGGAGTCTTTAACATCAGACAGGTGGGTCCTGGAAGTAGTGAGCCAGGGTCTGGTTCTCAGCTTCAAAAAATTTCCAAAGATGAGAGCCAGATCTTTTCCACCTGCAAACCCTTTAGAGACTCTTGCTTTGGAAACAGAAGTCTCAACCCTCCTGGCTCTCAGAGCTGTAGAAAGGGTTTCTCCCCCACACCAGGGCAAGGGTCTGTACTCCAGGTACTTCCTTACCCCAAAAAAGACAGGAGAGTGGCAGCCTATCCTGGATCTAAGATATCTAAACAAGCACCTTTTAAAACCAAAGTTCAAAATGGTGACTCTGGGAATGATTTTACCCTCCCTAAGGCCAGGGGACTGGCTAGCTTCCCTGGACCTCAAGGATGCCTACTTCCATGTTCTTATCAGAAGCTCCCATCGAAAGTACCTCAGATTTGAACTGCCCTCAGGCCATTATCAGTTCAGAGCAATGCCCTTCGGCCTCACTTCTGCCCCAAGGGTGTTCACAAAATGTCTGGAAGTAGCAGTTGCTCATCTAAGAAGGCAAAAGATTGCCATTTTTCCCTACCTGGATGACTGACTCATTGTGGGTCAGTCTCCAGACCAGGTCAAATCACACCTGCTAGTTACCCAGCAGCTGCTTACCTCTCTGGGCTTTCTTCTCAATCTTCCAAAGTCAGTTTGGAACCTGTCCAGGTACTCACCTTTATAGGCGCAGAACTGGACACAAAGCAGGCCAGAGCCTTCCTTCCCCTAGAAAGGGTAAGGACCTTAGTGGCCCTGGCCTCGTCCTTCACTCTGCAGGTCTCTTGACCAGCAAGGCATTTCCTGCAGCTCCTAGGACACATGGCTGCTTCCACAGCTGTAGTGCAAGGAGCAAGATTTCAGATGAGGGACATTCAGTTCCATTTGAGAGCTTTCTGGTCTCAAAGAAGAGATCTCCTATCCAAATTAATCCCAGTGACTCGAACCCTGATCCAGGCCCTTCAGTGGTGGCAGGATCAGAGCAATCTGAGACAAGGGTGCCTTTCATCCCTCTGTCCACTCCTTGACCCTTACTACAGATGCATCCCTCTTGGGATGGGGAGCTCACATGGGACCTCTCACCCAGGGTTATGGTCCCCTCAGGAATCTCTGCTCCACATCAATCTGTTGGAACTCAGAGCTGTTTTCTAGCACTTTGGTTTTCTGCATCTGTTCAGAACAAGGTGGTACAGATCAGAACAGACAACACCACTACAATGTGGTACATCAACAAACAAGGGGGCACTCGGTCTTGACCTTGTGCCAGCGCGATAAGTTGTGGTCTCTGGCTATTCCCTGAACACTTCCCTCATAGCAGTTCACCTCCCAGGCAAGGACAATGTCCTGGCAGATGCTCTCAGCAGGATTTCCCAGGGCCATCACGAATGATCACTGGATCCCCTAGTACTGGGGATAGTGTTTGCCAGATGGGGCACTCCTCAGATAGATCTTTTTGCAGCCCCAGACAATCATCAACTTCCACTTTTTTGTTGCAGGCCCCCAGTGTTGGGCTCAGTCCCCCTGGATGCCTTTCTCCTCGATTGGGAAGGGAAGTTCCTTTATGCCTTTCCCCCCTTCCCTCTCCTGTTCAAAGTACTAGTCAAAATCAGGTCTCAGCCCTGCAAGATGATCCTGATTGCTCCAGACTGGGCCACGCAGCCCTGGTACCCACTCCTTCTGTCCTTAGCAGTCCATCTTCCCCTGTGTCTCCCCAGGAACCACAATCTGTTAACCTGTGCTCAGGGGAGAGTTTGGTATCCGAATATCAAATCCCTCAACCTCAAGGCTTGGCTCTTGAGCAGTTAGAGTTTGCTGATCTACAACTTTCTCAAAGTGTTTTCGAAATCCTGAAGGCTGCTAGGAAGCCTTCCACCAGGGCTACCTATAACTCCAAGTGGAAAAGGTTTTCCATATGGTGTTCTGGGAAGCATATTTCCCCGGAATCTGCTGATCTACCCACTGTATTGGACTATATGGTCCATCTTAATTCTTTGGAACTGAGACCAACTACCCTGAAAGTGCACTTGGCAGCTGTCTCTGCCTTCATTTCAGCAGGGAAGCCCTCTTCTCTTTCTGCTCACCCTGTATTTTCCAAGTTTTTTAAGGGATTGCTTCATACCAATCCTCCATTCAGGGACCCTGCCCCTGCTTGGGATCTTAATGTTTGCATTGCTCAGCTGATGCAACCCCCCTTTGAGCCTCTGTCTTCGGCAGAGCTTAAGTATTTGACTTGGAAAACTGTATTTCTAGTAGCCATCACTCTTTATCAGTGGAGACTGACTTTAGTTCCTTTCACAGGGATAAAGTAGTCCTCAGGACTAACAGGAAGTTTTTGCCTAAGGTGGTTTCGGATTTCCACCTTAACCAATCTATTTCACTTCCAGTGTTCTTCACTGACCATTCCTCCTCTGGTGAGAGGAGGCTGCACAGCTTAGATGTTAAGAGGGCCCTAAGTTACTACATAGAGCGTACCAAGGGTCACAGGTTTGACTCCCTCCAACTATTTCTCACTTATGGTGAGGTTGGGAAAGGGAGACCTGCCACTAAGAGATCCATTGCCAGGTGGATCGTCTCTTGTATCCAATTTGCTATCAAAAGCTGGGTAAGGTTCCCCCTCAGGCCTGAGGGCTCACTCTACCAGAGGTACAGCTGCATCTCTAGCTGCTGCTGAGACATCCATATCTTGGAGATATGTCAAGCAGCTACTTGGAAAACAGTACACACTTTCACCAAGCATTACTCCCTGGATATCCAGGCCAGGAGGGATGCTTTCGGTTTACACAACCGTGCTTCAGAGCCTATTCCCTAAGTGGTTCTGTCCCTCCTCCATGGAAGTACTGCTGTGTAGTCTGCACTTGTCATAATATAGCAAGACTTCAAGTTGTTTGAAGAAAAAATTACTCACCTTAGTAATGTTGTTTCTTCTAATGGAGTCTTGCTATATTATGACCTCCCAAGCCTGCCCCTCTCAGAACTTCTACTTTGGGTATGGGGTGGGCAGTCCACTGTTGGCATTTATTGATGCCCTCTTTCATATTTGGGTGTTGTGTTTTATTTAGTTATTTTATCTTATTTTTCTGGTCCACTGACTTGAGTCTTGGTGTTGGGACCAGGAAAATGTGTGAATATGTTAGTAGTCAGTTGGCTAGTGTAGGTTACAGCTTCCACACAGAGCCTTAGTGAGTTTTGCTCGTAAAGATCTGATGGTTTCGGTTTGAAACCACCCTAACAGAGCTTCTTTAACCGAGCTCGCGCTCTAAGTTCCATGCTCTGCATGGAAGTTAACTCTTTCACCTCCGGAGCAGTTCTAGTGGTGGGACAAACTGCACTTGTCATAATATAGCAAGACTCCATTAGAAGAAACAACATTACTAAGGTGAGTAATTTTTTCTTTGTGTGCACCTCGGGTTCTGATTCAGGGGACCTCTCGAGCTTTGCTCTCAAGGTCATCTGGAATCAGAACCCCTCTATGGCACAACATACTGGTTGTGCACAGTTGCCCATCCAGTATTCTCTATATTGTTTCCTTTCTTCATCCTGCTCCTTTTTTTTCTCTCTTTCCCAACATTCAAGATATGGAATGTTTACCATGGAATACAAGGATTAAAAATTCTGCACAGTTCCACTGGCAGAACATTCCTCTCCCAACATACTGTACACATATCTATACACACACAACAAAACAAAGGCCTCATGTGGAGCTGGAGCCACAATTTTATCTCTGTCAGAATGAGCAGCAGAGATTTCTCTGTTAAGTGGACAAAGATAAGAGGAGGATTTTTCATAGATACATAGACAGTGTCAGCAGATAAGGGCCTATGGCCCACCCAGTCTGCCCATTTGAGCTTGTAAGTTCAGTTTGTTTTCCTAGAAGCCTGTTGTACCTTACCCCTGACCTCCAGAATTCCTTTATGTCTATCCCATGCATTCTTAAATCCCGTGATTGTTTCAGCCCCCACCACTTCCTCTGGCAGGGTGTTCCACTTGTCCACCACCCGTTCTGTGAAGAAATTCTTTCTCATGTTTCCTCTGAATCGTCCTCCCTCCAACTTCATCCCATGCCCTCTAGTCCTGGAACATCTTTTTCGCTTAAAAATAGTGTTTTCCTGCACCCTGTTCCTCCCTGTAAGATACTTGTATGTCTCTATCATATCCCCTCTCTCCCTCCTCTCCTCCAGGGAGTACATGTTCAGTTCCTTCAACCTGTCTTCATAGGACTTGTGATGCAATCCATGCACCAACTTTGTTGCCCTCCTCTGAACCTTCTCTACCCTGTCTATGTCTATGTCCTTACGTAGGTATGGTCTCCAGAACTGTACACTGTACTCCAGTCATTGTCAGCAAAGAAACACTATAATGAAAACAATAAGCAATACTTAATATTTCTAAATTATTTATGTGTGTAAGAAAAGTGTAATCAGGGAAACACCATTTAACTAGTTTGTTTTGCTTTTTTTATTTCAGTTTTATTTGTAGGTCCTAGTTGAAAGATTTTAGTAAGTAAAGGAAACAGCCATGTTTGTGATGGAAGGTCAGCTCTTCCTGGACATAAGTCTCCACCACTCATTCACACTAGTGGGATTAGCGCCGGAGGCACTAGGACCCATCGGGAGCAAACTTTTTGCTGGAGGGTCGGCGCGAGAGACGGCGCCGCGAGCAGCGGCTCGAGCGGCAATGACCATCTCGGCGACGACCCTCCAACCGCCTCAGTTCCTTTTTTCCCGCCTTCGAGTGCGCTTCAGTGACGACGTCGCTCGCCTGTCGGGAGTCAAACTTCAAACTAGCGCATAGTTTTCAGTTTATTTTTTTGTAACATTATCTCGATAGTAGTATCGCTTAATTTTATTCTATTTTCGTTAAATTTTTCTAATATTTTAAATTTAACTTACTTGAAGAAGTCTCGGCCTACTGGACGGAGTCGACCATGAGCAGGTCAGGTGACGGTAGGGAGACTTCGTATGAAAGCTGTTCAGTCAGCCGGGCTGGGTCCGGTCAGCCTCCTTCTCCTCAGCGGGGTTCCGACAACGGTCAGTCCGATGCCGAGGATGGGCGGTCCCCGCACGGCATAAAAGTAAGCGGTCGCATTCTCGGCACCGTTCGACCTCGAGCTCTCTCTTGGACCACAGGTCAAAAGAAGGCATCACTCGAAGTGCCCTCTGTATATATCTCTGGCGTCGACGATCGGTTATAAGTGGCTGGTTGCGGTCTCCTTCTTCGGAGTCGCCAACCTCCGGTAACCGTCGTCCTCGACATCGGAGCCCTTCCCCGCCTATAGGTAGGGCTCCAGATGAGCAGTTTCATCAGTGGGCCGCTCTTTTGGAGCGATGGGCTCGGAGGTTGGTTCTTCTGCCTGGCTCGGTTGCCACGGAGCCCTCGGGCTCTTCCGGCGATCAGGTAGGGCGGTTGGACCTTCCTAGTCGCGCGGCGCCTTCTTCGGTGCCAGCGACTCCGATGTAAAGTGTCCCCCCCTCACATGGCTGCGGCGCGAGGGCCACACGATACCCTTATCTCCTGTTTTTTTCTTCTCTAGCTTTCCAGGTTCCTAAAGTGTTCCGGCGCGTTTCGGTGCCGCTGACCTACAGTGCCGTCGCGGCGCCCGCGTGGTCTCCACCAGCGCCGCCCGGCGGTGCCGTCTGCCGGCGCGCTTGGTCCAGCGGTGCTGATCGCAGCCCGCTTGGTCGGGCGGTGCCGTTGGCGACACCGTGTGCTCTCGCGGGCCCGGGGTGCCGATGCCTCTTCGGCGCCGTGCCCCTCCTCGGTGCCGTTCCGATCCGTTTGCCTTCTCGAGCCGGGGCCCTGGGGACTCTCCTTGTTTCTCTGCTATTTCCTCCTCTTCTAATTTTCTCCTTTCCTGTCCAAACAGTCCTTCCTGGACCATCAGGAGATGATGTTGAGCCTGACCCAGACCTTTGGTTGGGTGATGAAGTGGAGAAACAGGATCTTCTCTTGCTACAGAGCCTGTGGTCGAGGACCTGTCCTTTAAGTCTCTGTTGAAGAACCTGAGATCCCTCTTTCTCTCAGACTACAGACATCGATCCTGGGAAGATATTAAGACTCCAGTATCTTCATGCCGGAGATCCCTCGGATTTGACTCCTCCGATCCAGCCTTCCTTGAGGCCGCTGTCTCAAATGGTATGGAATAATCCTGCTCTTATTCCCTCAGTGGCTAAATCCATTGATAAAGTATTCAGCTCCCAAGGATCGTCCCATTTTGGCATCCCAGGCGTTTTGCAGATCCTATTGTAGTCCTGGCAGAGAATGACAAGGTTGTTCTTCCTCAAACTACTACAGCTCGACCTATTAACAAAGAGTCTCGTAAGAGTGATACATTAGGTAAGAGAGTCTTTGCTGCCTCCATTCTAAGTATGCGTGTTGCCAGTTATCAAGGCTATTTTCTCAGTATGGTATATCCTGTGGCACTCTATGAAAAGAATGGTTGAAGCTCTTCCAGATTCGGACTCCAAGTTAGAGCTTCTTCTGACCATTATTAGAGGTATTGAGTCAATAACCAACAGGTCAAAGCACGCCATGGGCCTTCGACACTGCTTCTCGCTCAGCAGCCGCAGGTATTTGTACTCGGCGCCATTCCTGGCTGCGTGCTTCTGGCTTCACGAATGATGCTCAGCAGCAGGTAATGGCGCTGCCTTTGATGACTCCTATCTTTTGGCCCTCAGGTGGAGCAAGCCTTGAGGCCACTCAGAAGACTAGATCGGCCATTAAGTTGGCCAGACCTCCGCCTGCCCCTCTCGGGGCATGTGAACAGACGTCAGTTTCATAGTCGTCAGTCCTTTCGAGGCAGAGGCAGAGGAAGCTTCCATAAAAGCCAACCTGCCCAACCGCAAAAGAAGACGCAGCAGAAGGCGCAGGGGCCTAAAGCCCCCGGCGCCACCTTATGAATTGCTGGCCCAAGTTCCATCCACATTGCCCGAGGTGGAACTTTCTCCTCCGGTGGGAGGTCATCTGATGTACTTCTACAAGCTGTGGAAGTCCATAACTTCAGACAAATGGGTCCTTCGGATAATTCGCGAGGGTTATTCTCTCAATTTCCTGGAAACCCCAGTTGTCCTCCCAGACGACAACCAGGTTGTCGGCCTCTCAATCGAACCTCCTCACCGCCAGAGATCAGGGCCTTCTACACAACAGGGCAATAGAACTGGTGCCCCGCATCTCGAGCACAGGGTTCTCTCATTACTTTCTGGTTCCAAAGAAATCTGGGGATCCCCCCATTCTAGACCTCAGAAAGTTAAACAAATTTCTCCCCAGGGAGAAATTCAAAATGATTTCCCTAGGTACCCTGTTACCCTTGCTGCATCAGCACAACTGGCTGGCCTCCCTGGATATGCAGGACGCCTACCAGCATATCCCCATCCACCCGACCCACCGCAAGTTCCTCAGGTTTGTAGCTTTGGGTCAACATTATCAATTCAGAGTCCTGCCCTTTGGGCTATCCTCGGCGCCGAGAGTTTTTACAAAGTGTTGTGCAGTTCTCTCGGCGCATCTCAGGAAGATCGGACTCCGAGTGTTTCCCTACCTGGACGATTGGCTTCTAGCAAGCCCTTCCAGCCAAGGGACTTTGGAAGTCGTGCAAACAACTTCTCGTCTTCTTACGTCCATGGGAGTTCTGCTGAATTTGAAAAAATCACAACTGCAGCCCTCCCAGAGGCTCCTTTTCATAGGGACGCTTCTAGACACCTCTTCCACGAAGGCTTTCCTTCCAGAGGACAGAAGACTCGACATCCTTCACATGGCCCGTTACATCAGGGAGAACCAATCGGTTACAGCTCTCTCGATGCAACGCATGTTGGGTCTCATGGCGTCCTCGGTGTTCACTGTACCCCTGGCCCGGTTACACATGAGAACCACCCAGTGGATGCTCTCCACTCAGTGGTCTCCGACCTCTCACCCCAGTCTTATCCCATCAAGGTGATGAGTCCTTGAAGTCTCTTACCTGGTGGTCTCAAGAGAGCAATCTCCTGGAAGGATTCCCTTTGCTCCCCTGGATCATCAGATCTCCATCACCACAGGCGCTCGCTAATGGGATGGGAGCTCACTGTCACTCCCTCCACACTCAAGGTGTATGGACTCAGTTGAAACTCATCTCCACATAAATGTCCTGGAGATGAGGCGGTCCTCTATGCGATCCGAGCTCTGAAGGATGTCCTTTGTCACAGAACATTCTCCTTCAAGCGGACAACAAAGCTGTGATGTACTACATCAACAAGCAAGGCGGTGCTCATTCTTATCCCTTTGCAGGGAAGCAATGAGGGTGTGGGAGTGGTGCTTGGGCACAAGTCTCCTGATTCAAGCGGTTTATCTGCCAGGTATACAAAGCGACCTAGCAGATCACCTCAGCAGAAGCGGAGGCAGACCCTCACAGTGGTCTCTCGATCCAGCCGTGGCTCGGTCACTGTTCGAAGAGTGGGGACTCAGACCTGGACCTTTTGCATCCCCTCAGCATAAAACTGCCTCTCTTCTGCTCCAGAAATCCAGGGCCTGGCATTTTCTGTCAGGATGCGTTCAGGCTGCGGTGGACAAAACGCTTTCTTCACGCCTTTCCACCGCTTCCTCTAATCCAGAGAGTACTCCTCAAGTTCGAGTCTCAGGGAACCAAGATGATTCTCATTGCTCCCTCCTGGCCTCGGCAACTATGATTTCCTCTACTCAACAGTATGTTGGCAGCCTCTCCGAGACTACTTCCCTTGCAAATCAATCTTTTGACTCAGGGTTCATTGGTCCATCCCAACCTGAAATCACTTCACCTTCATGCTTGGCTCCTGAAGAGGTAGAAGTGAATCGGTTCAATGTCTCTCGTAGAGTCTCGGACATCCTTCTGGCTGCTCGAAGCCAGCCACCAAGCGTCACGCTTCCAAATGGAAGCGTTTTCTCTCTGGTGTACAAAGTCCTCTTGGAATCCCTTTTCCTGTCCTCCTGACAAGGTTCTGGAGTACCTTTGGACCTCTCAAACTCAGGTCTCCAATACTCCACAGTTAAAGTTCACCTTAGTGCCATCTCAGCGTTCCATGAGCGGTTTCTTCCCTGACTCTGGCTCAGTTACCTATAGTGAAGAGATTTCTTAAGGGGATTCTTCATACCAGACCCCCTGTTAAGCGTCCAGTTGCAGCCTGGGACATTAACCTGGTGCTGGACATGCTCATTCGGAAGCCTTTCGAACCCTTAGCTACCTGTGAGCTAAAATGTCTTACCTGGAAGACTGCCTTCCTAGTGGCCATTACCTCAGCCCGCAGGGTCTCTGAGATACATGCCCTGGTTACGGATCCTCCGTACACTGTATTCCATAAAGACAAAGTAGTTCTCCGTACTCATCCTAAATTTCTTCCCAAGGTTGTGTCAAATTCCATCTAAACCAACCTCTGGTACTTCCCTCTTACTTCGCTAATTTCCAAAATGAAGGGAACGAGCTCTTCATTCCTTGGATGTTAAAGAGCCTTGTGGTTCTATTTAGATAGAACCAAGAATTTTCGTAAGACTCAGCAACTCTTTGTTTCTTTCAGCGACACCCGGCTGGGTCAACCTGTCGCTGTCAGATGCATCTCATCATGGTTAGTGGCATGCCTTCGACATTGCTATTCCATGGCTCAAGTTAAACTAGAAGGTAGAGTATACGCTCACTCTACTAGGGCGGTCGCGGCATCCCTAGCGGAAATTCGCAATGTTCCAGTTGCAGATATCTGCAACGCCGCCACCTGGAGCTCAGTGCATACCTTCGTTAAGCATTATGCACTGGATGTTCATGCCAGGCGGCATTCCGCATTCGGCAGAACTATCCTTAATGGACTTCTGCCTTAGTCGCGTGAGCTCTGGCTCTCCTGCTGCCCTTTTGGGGGATTATCAGCTTGGTACTCTCCCACTAGTGTGAATGAGTGGTGGAGACTTATGTCCAGGAAGATATGAAAATTACGTACCTACCGTGCTTCTTGATCTTCTTGGACGGAGTCTCACCACTCATCCTACGCCTACCCATCCCCAAGCTCACGCTGTGTTGGTCTTCACTCCCTCAAATCTTTAGGCCGTGAAGACTTCTTTGCTGACCCTTCTTACACGGGTAAATGCGGACTATCTTATGTCCGTTTTTGAGGTTAGTTACTCTTCGTTGAATTCGCTGCACCTCCTTGGTAAAAAAGGTACTGAGGCGGTTGGAGGTCGTCGCCGAGATGGTCATTGCGCTCGAGCCGCTGCTCGCGCGCCAGGCCTCGTGGCGCCGTCTCTCGCGCCGACCCTCCAGCAAAAAGTTTGCTCCCGATGGGTCCTAGTGCCTCTGGCGCTAATTCCACTAGTGTGAATGAGTGGTGGAGACTCGTCCAAGAAGATCAAGAATTACGGTAGGTACGTAATTTTCATTTCTTGTAGTAGGGGGACTGATTGTTCATTATGTGATGCAGCTACTAACAAACCAGCACAGGTTTAGGACTAGGATGACCATACAGTACGTAAGGAAGAAGACACTCCGAGGTGGGGTTTATGGGTAAGAGCACACCTCAGGTGCATAATGAGGCATGAGGCGCTTGTGCCGAGTGCTTTTAGCACCTGGGAAGTGCTCTCAGCCCATAAACCACACTTCTGCATGTCTTATTCTGCTTATAAAAGGACTTCTCCTTGTAATCCCCCCCAGTGAAAAAACATATGTAAAGAAGTCTGAAAGTGTTAAAAATTTGATTAGAGCAAAAAGTAGAACATTGTCCTAGCATTTGTAATGTAGTACTTACTACCTCATGTATAAAATGTTGCCACCAGAGGGTGTTGGCCTCTCTCTCTTTCTCTTCCCCCAACACTGTTTCTACACACACACACACGCGCACGCACACACATGCACACTCCCACCCACTTCATTGTTTTTTCATTTACTTTCTGTCAGATTTTGTGCTGTAAGTGATCTTGTCTCTAGCAAGCCACTGTATTTAGTGTAAGTGTGGTTTTCAAAGGCAAGACATGAGTGAGGAGACTGGCAGTTTTAGCATTATGCTGTGTGAGCAAGGAGAGCAGCTTAACCATTAGACAGTGTGAGTAATAATCAAACTGCTACCAAGGAGAGTGGCCCTGCATTTACTGTCATGGTCACAGTCAGCGCAAGGGGGGGAAGCAATGCAGGGAAGATGGAGATTTTCATTAATCAACGGGCAGCGTGCAGCCAGGGACTGGCTGTACTGTGAAGCTGCTGCCAATTGCATTCAGTGGGAGACTCGTGGATCAGTGGCCTGCAGGAAACTATTCTAAACAGAGATGAAAATAAAGGTCAGATTGCAATTTTTTTTTTTTGTTGCGCTAAATTCTTTGATAAGGCCAACTAGGCACTAGTGCCTGTTTTCGGGGGCAACCCGGGAGCACTGGGGTGGTTACGTGACTTGCTCAAAGTCACACAGTACGCAAGTGGATATTGTGGAAATCAAACCCAGATCTGCTGCATGTAACAAGCTCATTCACAGCTCAATATTCTGTCTGGTAAATGCAATTGTGGTTGTGGTGATTTGTTGTGCTGCTTGCAGGTTATTATTATATACGCTAAAAAATGGATTAGTCAGTTTACACATGACAGTGCTAATCAGTTGTGAAAAATGCATAACAGTTGACTCAGAATGAGTAGCAAAATTAAAAAAAAAATGTATAGTTTTATTCATGTTGTCTACTGTGCCATGGACTCACTCAAACAATAATTAGCAGTTTATTGCTATGCATTTCTGGAAATGATTAGCATTACCCCCTGTTTTACGTAGCACTTTGATATGCTGTACTAGCTGTTTAATACCCTGTGCTTGGGAGTGTTTGGTAAGTGTGAAAATTGTACTTTCTTTTTTTTTTTTTTTTGGAGTAGGGCAAATACTGTTCTTACAGTACTAACATGGCTGCCAAAAAAGTTCAAAACTTCCTGGCAGGTCTGGCTGTAGTGCATCTTGGTTGGCATAAGAAGTACCAGTTGGCACAATATGTACCAGTGAGGACATGGCAAATGGTGCTTCAAACAACATGAAGTCTTGCTGTATTCTGACAATATGCAGTTAGCCCAAGCACTTGAACTGCCCCGGAGAGGAAAGAGTTAACATTATGCAGAAGCATAGACCGTTGAGCTCGAGCTCAGTTTTCAAACTTCTGTCTCTGGTACTTACCAGTATAACCGTCAGATTCTTTACTCCACCTAACAGTGAAATCGCTCCGGAGATTTCTCCTCTGCTCGGTTCGGTAGAGTTTAAATAAGCATTCGCTTTTTTAAACCGATTTATTATTTTTTCGGATTTCCAGCCTCTGTCTATGGTACAGGTAGTGTGGTAGATAGGTGGTGACTTGTGTTTACTTTATTTTTCTGTGGAAATTATTTTGTCTCGGTTTCTCATCGGTCGGTCTGGTTAGGAACCGACCTTTTAGTTTATATTTGATTTATTTGTGTTTTTCTGGGATTTAGTATGGTGTTCCGGTTCCTATCAGTTTAAAAAAAAAAAAGACTTTTTCTGTTTTTTTCCAAAGCCCGTAACACGGTTTGTAACCAATAAGAGATTCATTACCTGGCTTAAAAGCTTTCAAGGGTAATTGTTTAGGTTGGTCATGTCTGAGAAACCCAAGAAAAAAAAATGGTCCCACTGGGTTTCAACACTGTACTGAGTGTGGGGAGGCCTTTGCCAAGGCTGACCCCCACCTCATCTGTGTTTACTGTCTGGGCTTTGACCACCTCAAAACAGACTGCCAGATTTGCAAGAATTTTCCTAAAGCCACTCTGGAAAAAAGGTTGCGTAAGCTGAAGGAAAGGGAGGCCGGGAAGTCCGTAGATCCGGATGGCCAGCCCGGTTCGGTTCCGGCCGAACCTGAGGAGGTGCCTACTGACCTGGGCGGTGCCTCCTCGGGCAAAAGGAGGTCCAACTCTGAGGGGTCGGTTCTGTTGAAAAGGAAACGAAAGTCAGCCGGTTCGGATCCAGCACCACATACTCCAACTGCTGATGAAATAGCCAAAGCGATTAATATAGTTCAATCGCTGTGCCCGGTTCCGTCCGAACCAGTACCGCAGGTTAGGTGGTCAGTTTGGTCAGATCCGACTCCATCGGATTACGATCCAGATGCTTATTACGAAGTGGAGTGGGAGGGAGATGAGTATCCTGAGGATGAAGATAATGATTTTGAAGGTCTGGATGTGCCCATTGAACCAGACATCTCCCCAGATAGACCCTCTGATGTCTCACCTCCCAGGCTTTCTGAGTCCCCTTCACACTTCTTGTTTTACAAGAATGTGACTGAAATCCTCCAGCTCCCTGTGGTTGAAGCTGCTGAGGAGGAGGAAGAGCCTGATTTTGTTGAGATGATGGACATCCCAGAGTCCAAAATATCGTCTATCCCTCTTCTTAAGTCCTTGGGGAAACAGACAAAAAAGATTTTACAAACACCTAACTCCTTACCTCCTGTAGATAAGAGAATGGATAGGAGGTATATGTTATCAGGCTCAGGTACGGAGTTTTTATATAGTCATTGCAGCCATGTTGGGGTAGTGCAGGATGCAGCCTGTGGCAGGGCTAACATTCCCTTGGCTTCACACCCCCCCAGACAAAGACTCCAGGAAGGTTGATGCCATGGCCAAAAAACAGTATTTGGCATCTTCTTTGGGACTCAGGCAGGCTAATTATATGACCTACACAGCCAGGTAGCAGAAGACCAGGTGGGATGCGGTTCTGGAACTGGCTAAACAGGCCTCCCCCCAACTAGCCAAAGAGCTGGAGGAGGTGGCTACTGATAGAATTGAGGCATCCAAGGTACAATTACATGCTGCTGTGAATTCCAGTGATGTGGCATCGAGAGTCATGGCTACATCTGTGTCTCTCAGGAGACATGCTTGGCTCAGATGTACTAGCCTTTCGCAGGATACCCAGGCTAAGGCTATGGATTTCCCTGTAGTGGGTAACTCTGTTTGGGGAGGAGACAGAGGCTTACATGAAGAAAATGGATGAGTATAGGACCACCTACAGGAGTGCACAGGCCAAAGAGAGGCAAGCCACTCCTCAGAAGCAGCAGGCCAGGGGCAGGGGCAGGCCTTTCCACCAAGCTCAGGCTTCTTCTTGCTTCCCACAGAGGGGGAGGCAGGAGGGGGATGAGCAGGGCTCTGCCAAGCAGACACCCTGATGTGTCAGCCCGGATCGACTCCCCCATTCTGGTAGGAGGCAGGCTGGCTTACTACTTCCAGGCCTGGAAGTCTGGTGCCTCGAACAAGTGGGCCCTGGAGATAGTAAGCCAGGGACTGGCTCTCAGTTTCAAAAGGTTCCCAAAATTGAGGGTCAGGTCTTTTCCACCTGCATCCATCTCAGAAACCCTTGCTCTAGAGGCAGAGGTTTCTTCTCTATTGGCTCTCAGAGCTGTAGAGAAAGTTCTTACTCAGCACAGGGGCAAAGGTATGTACTCCAGGTACTTCCTTACCCTGAAACAGACAGGGGAGTGGCGACCCATCCTAGACCTAAGGTATTTGAACAAACACATCACAAAACCAAAATTCAAAATGGTGACTCTGGGAATAATTCTTCCCTCTCTAAGGTCAGGAGATTGGCTAGCATCCCTGGACCTCAAGGATGCTTATTTCCTTATTCCTATCAGGTGCTGCCACAGAAAGTACCTCAGGTTTGAGTTGCCTTCAGGCCATTATTAATTCAGAGCCATGCCCTTCGGCCTAACATCAGCTCCAAGGGTGTTTACAAAGTGCCTTGCAGTAGTAGTTGCCTTTCTCAGAAGGCAGGGTATTTCCATCTTCCCATATCTGGACGACTGGCTAATTGTAGGTCAGTCCTCTGACCAGGTCAAGTCAGCTCTACAAATCACTCAAGACTTGCTCACTTCTCTGGGGTTTCTCCTCAATCTTCCAAAGTCTGTTCTTGAACCAGTACAACTTCTTACTTTCATAGGAATAGAGTTGGATACTATTCAAGCAAAGGCCTTCCTCCCACTGGAAGGGTAAAGGCCCTCACAGATCTTGCTTCCTCTTTTCGACCTCTGGTCTCTCGCCCAGTAAGGCAGTTTATTCAACTCTTGGGCCACATGGCAGCTTCCACTGTAGTGGTACAAGGAGCCAGGTTCCAGATGAGGGACATTCAGTTCCACCTAAGGTCCTTTTGGTCTCAGAAAAAAGACTCTCTCATCAAATTGGTTCCAGTGACTCAGACTCTGGTCCAAGCTTTCCAGTGGTGGCTGGACCAGGACAATCTCAGACAAGGTGTTCCATTTCTCTCTCAAGTTCCCTCAGTAGTCCTAACCACAGATGCTTCTCTCTTAGGCTGGGGAGCCCATTTGGGAGCCCTCATGGCTCAGGGGTTTGGTCTCCACAAGAGTCTCTCCTTCATATCAGTCTGCTAGAACTCAGGGCAGTCTTCCTGGCCCTTCAGGCCTTCTCAGACTCAGTCAGGGGCAAGGTGGATCAGGTCAGGACAGACAACACCACCACACTGTGGTACATCAACAAGCAGGAAGGCACTCTATGCACAACCTTGTGCGTTCAGGTCATGAAACTGTGGTCTCTAGCCTGTTCCCTTCAGACTTCCCTGATAGTGATTCATCTCCAAGGAAAGGACAGTGTACTAGCAGATGCTCTGAGCAGAATCTCCCAGGGACATCACAAATGGTCCCTGGATCCTCCCATCCTACAGTTCATCTTCACCAGATGGGGCACTCCAGAGATAGATCCCTTTGCAGCCCTGGACAATCACCAACTTCCTCTGTCTTGTTGCAGACCTCCAGTCCTGAGGACTGTTACTCTGGATGCTCTCATTCTGGATTGGAAGGGCAGGTTTCTCTATGCCTTCCCTCACTTCCCTCTGTTGTTCAGAGTCTTGGATCAAAATCAGATCTCAACCCTGCACAGTCATACTGGTGGAACCAGATTGGGCCAGACAGCCTTGGAATCCTCTGCTGCTGTCTCTGGCAGTGTCATGTCCCCTGTCTCTTCCCAAGAGATACAATCTCCTAACCACCTCTCAGGGGAGGATTTGGTACCCCAGTCTCCAGTCTCTCAACCTCAAGGCCTGGCTCTTGAAGAGTTAGAATATGCAGGCCTGCATCTTTCCAGGGAGTTCTGGATATTTTGAAGGTTTCCAGGAAACCTTCCACTAGAAAAATGTATAACTCCAAATGGAAAAAATTCAGCATTTGGTGTTCTCAGAAGGGCATTCTGCCTGATTCTGCAGACATTGCTACAGCCTTAGTTTATCTGGTTCACCTTAATGGTCTAGGCCTTAGACCTGCAACTCTGAAGGTTCATCTAGCAGCTGTGTCTGCATTCCTTTCAGCAGGGAAGGGCTCTTCCCTGGCATCTGATCCTGTTTTCAGTCAGTTCTTCAAAGGTCTGGTTCATATTAACCCTCCCTTTCAAGAACCGACTCTGGCTTGGGATCTTAATATCTGCATTGCTCAGCTTATGCAGCCACCCTTTGAACCTTTGGTTTCGGCGGAGCTTAAGTACTTGACCTGGAAAACTGTGTTCCTGGTAGCTATTACTTCTGCCAGGTGGATTAGTGAATTACAGGCCCTGTCAGTTGAGCCTGACTTCATCTCCTCCCAAAGGGATAAGGTGGTCCTAAGAACCAATAGGAGGTTCTTACCCAAAGTGGTGTCAGATTTTCATCTGAACCAGTCTATGTCTCTACCTGTGTTTTTCACTGACCACTCTTCTTCAGGGGAAAGAAGGTTACACAGTTTGGATGTAAAAAGGGCTCTTAGCTACTACATAGAGCATACTAAGGCATACTAAGGTACACAGGCATGACTGTCTTCAACTGTTTCTCACTTATGGTGAAGTGGGGATAGGTAAGCCTGCTACTAAAAGGACTATTGCCAGGTGGATTGTCTCTTGTATACAATTCTGCTATGACAAATTGGGCAAAACACCCCCTCCAGGTCTGAGGGCTCACTCGACTAGGGGTAGAGCTGCTTCTCTGGCTGCGGCCAGAGATATACCCTTGGTAGAAACCTGTAAAGCAGCCACCTGGAAAACAGTCCATACATTCACCAAGCATTACTCACTGGACATCCAGACTAGGAGTGATGCCAGGTTTGGTACAGCAGTACTACAGAGCCTGTTCCCAAAGTAGGTTCTGCATTCTCTCCTCCTGGGGGAACTGCTTGGTAGTCTGCATATCGTCAGAATACAGCAAGACTTCATGTTGTTTGAAGAAAAAATTACTCACCATACTGTAGTAATGTGGTTTCTTCTAATGGAGTCTTGTTATATTCTGACCTCCCTCCCTGCCTCCCCTCTCAGAACCTAGTTTTTAGGAAGTGGGCTGGCAGGTACAGTGTTGCACCTCAGGGGTGTACCTTGTACCCTCCTTCTTAAGGGTGGGGTAGTCGTTTTGTTGTTGTTCTATATATATATATATATATATATATGTTGTCACTACCTTTTTTCTTGGGTTTTCGACTTGAGTCTTTTTGGGACCCAAATGATTGCCTTTTGGTTATATGGTAAACAATTTTCATCAGTTTAGTACTTAGTTAGTTTGCTCATAAGAAACTCACGGTTACACTAGTAAGTACCAGAGACAGAGGTTTAAAAACTGAGCTCAACGTTCTATGCTTCTGCATAGAGTTAACTCTTTCCTCTCCGGGGTAGTTCAAGTGCTGGGGCTAACTGCATATTGTCTGAATACAGCTAGACTCCATTAGAAGAAACAACATTACTATGGTGAGTAATTTTTTCTTCTCAGCTATTCAGGATGCAGAAAGCTCCTGTCTCATTTTTATGTTTGATTGCACCCATGTGCAAGAAACATAGTGCCACCAATACATGTCTGAGCTGTGTATGACAGCAGTTCAGATGCAGTGGCATGCAGTTCATAGCAAAACACCACTACAATCAGCGGTGGTAACGTGTAGGCAATTTACATACTGCTTTCGGCAGTATGCAAAGTGCCTTCTTGTCAGCACTGCATCTGAAAAGCTGTCATGAACAGCTCCATCTGCCCCCCCCCCCAACAAACTCCCAAGTAGCATGCTGGGAGCCCACCCCAGCGTGCTAATACAGCCCCAATACACTATATGGCCAGCGGGGTGCTGATTTCATTGATCACTCCCAAACAACCTTCCAACTGCAATGCTGGAAGCCCACCCCAGCGTGGCAGCAGTCTGTATGGCCAACAGGGGTGCCCAGTCCCCCGTCGGCTCCACTGGCCTCCCCCAAAAAACCTTACGACTGCCATGCTGGGAGCCCACCCCAGCATGGCAACAGTTCATATGGCCAACGGGGGTGCCCAATCCCCCATCGGCTCCACTGGCCCCCCCAAACAACCTTCCAGCTGCCACACTGGGAGTCCAACCCAGCATGGCAAAAGTCCTGCGTTGTCTTCCTAAAAACCACAACCTAAAAAAAAACCCACAACCTGGGAAAAATGGTCCTCGTTGACTGTCTCACCCCTCCTCCAACCCAGCCCCACCCACCTACCCCCACACCATACTTACCTCCACAGGCCACGAGCAGTAATCTTGGTGGACGGGAACACGTCTGCACTCTTCAAAGCCGACTGCAAACTGAAGAAATGCTGGTAAGCTGTATAATTGAATAAATGGGTTTTTTTCATCTTTGGTGCATATCTCTGGCATTTTTGGGGAATTTTTTAATCAAATTTTCAACATGGGGTTCTTGGGACCCCACCTCATGAACTCAGTCACTGTCATTTTGTTAATCGGTCCTGAAAGGTGATTTGGCAGTCATTGCGTGGAACCACCTTTCTGGACTGATTTACAAAACAACAGTGTCACAGTTCAAGATATAGGCCCCAAAAACCCTATGTTGAAAATTTGGTGAAAAAATTCCCAAAAATGACTGTTTATGAGCGTGCATTGCGCAGTTTCTACGCACGCTCGTAACTTTGAGAATTTTTAATAGTTTGACTCCAGATTTTCAACATTGCCACTTTACCACAGCTGCTTATGAACAGTACAGCTATCATTTTTCACATCTTGCTCAAAATGTGTTTTCGCACATGTAGCGCACATTGACGCAGTCAGTTTGTGAACTCAATGTTCGGGACACATTAAGAAAATCACAGTGACACTGTTCATGAGCAGAGGTATTTAAATGGCTATGTTGAAAATTTAGTGACAAAAGTCCATAAAATGACTGTTACATGCGTGTATTGCGCAATTTCTACGCACCCTCATAAGTTCACGAATTTGTAATATTTTCAGTCCAGATTTTCAACATTGACATTTTTCCACACCTCCTTTTGAACAGTACAGTTGTCATTTTTTCACCCCCCTGGCCGAAATTTGTTTTTGCACTTCCAGTACAGAATAGCGTGGTTGCTGTGGGAAATTAGTGTTCGGGACAGATTAAGAAAATCACAGTGACACTGTTCATGAGCAGAGGTTCCAAAATGCCTATATTGAAAATCTGCTGTAAAAAATCCTCAAACTAATTACATTACGGTTGTACATTGCGCAGTTTCTACACACCCTCGTAACTTCACCAGTTTTTTTATATTTTCACTCCAGATTTTCAACAATGCCATTTTTTACACTTCCTCATGAACAGTACACCTGTCACTTTTCACATCCTGTTCAAAATGCGTTTTCGCATCTGTGGCACCAAACGGCTCAGTCGCTGTGCAAAATCACCTTTTGCCTTGCAAACTGATAGTGTCACTGTTAATGCGGTGGGGTAACAAAACACCCATGTGAAAAACTTGGAATAAAAATACCAAGAAATGCCCAGGGCATTAGGATTTTTGACCATAACTCCCTACCCTGTAGGGACTGACAGGTGTCAGGGGTGTGACTTGGGATTGTCGACAGTAATGCTCATGCCATTCCACCCCCACCCCCACCCTCCAGCCAGTAACAGGCATCGAGGTGCTCCTTGGAACCTTTGCCCCCAGAGTTCACCCCATTCTCCTATACTGTGCCCATTTCAGTGTATTTCCTAATGGAATGAGGTGAATATAAAGCCCAAACACCCTAAGGCACACCTCGAAACTTGTCAGTGTCTGAAGGGTAGGGTGAGCTGAAATGTTGTGACTGTTATGGTCGATGACCCAAAGGCACACCCCAATGCCTGTCCATCTCTGCAGGGTGGGGGTGGAGTTGGCATCAGTTCAATACTTCAATGCCATTCCTATACTGCATCTGTCTAACTCCTGCACTTCCACTGCTAATGCCAGCAAGCAAACATTTGGCATTGACAAATGCTTGCTATAAGCTGTATTATACCATGGACACAAACATAAAAACAAAATACTGTACTGTCATTGGCTGGCTGGCACCTTTCTGCTGTGGTAAATCCTATGATATACCCACGACAAAGGTGCCAGTCAGCCCCATCTCAAAATTCATCCAACCTGCGAAATTCAAACCGGAGAACCGCCATATTGAAATGCTTGCTAAGCAGCGGTCTCCGGCTTCCAACATCTCCCACTCACCAAAGCGCTCTAAGCTGCCCAACAAACTTGAACTGTACTGCGGGAAAAAACTCGCACAACAGACTTAACGTATTTACCTGTAACAGCCCAGACTGCACGCGACGCACCTCATGCTTAGTCTCCGCTCCCGCTCTGTCTGCACTCCATTCCCACTCTCTTAGTACAATCCCGCTGTAGCTCTCACTTCCCCCTTCTGTGTCTCTGGCACTGTCTTCATAATTTTATATTCTCTTTCTTTGGTGTCCTCCTGCTTTCACTCATCCATTTTAAATGTACATAAAAAAATGTATAAAAAAAACAAACACGCGCAATACCGGTCACTTTTTACTGCTTGCTAGAACCCGGAAGCAATTCCCAATACGCACCAGAAACCCAGCACAAAAGCACACCCTGTACGACGGCAATCAGCATGACAAAGGTAAACTGTTACTATTAATTCCTAAACAGTATGTGTGTTTATGTAGCATGAAGAAACAGTGCAATAAAACAAGCCTCGCGACACAACGGAGATTACTACGTTCCACCTAGCAACAAGGAACTCATTTTGTGGTGTAATAAGAACCTACATAAAAATAATAAAAACTGGGAAACCCTGTATTTTTACTTTATTTTTTTTTCACAAAAATTAAAAGGACATGGCATAATGCAATAAGCCACTCGGGGGGGTGGGGGGTGTTATCGGGGGATTTACCGCGGCTGGTGAGGATTTACCCACTCGGCTATGCCTTGTGGGCAAACCACTCCAGCCGTGGTAAATCCCCTGATAACCCACACCCCCTCGTGGCTTATTGCTTAAATAATGCACAATCACCTGACCGGTTTTACTCAATTAAATTTTAGACACATTTTATAATGTGATATAATAACTGATTTGGGTCGATTATAACTGGAAGCCAGTACCTAAAATTCTCTGTTACGAACACTTCATTACACGAGTGTGTATATTGGAAGTGCCTCGCTCTCACACAGCATGCGCACGACACACAACAGCTGCAGTTGGGAGCTGAGGCAAGATCTAAGTTCATTTCCATGCAGCTCCTGGCCATGGTTCTCTTAACCAGTAGTTGAATAAAATAAAGAATGGGTAGCAGTAAAAACTTATTTTCAAACTCTAGGAATCTCCCAGTATGATTAGACCTATGTAGTCAGCCCAGAATCTATGACTGCCCCAGAGCTGTAGTGAAGTAATGTGGAATGTATGCAAATAGTGGAACTAGAATGCTGTTCAAACTGCTGCTTCTAGGTGGACTGTGTTCCAGGAACCAGCCAGATTAATTTTCTCCAGCCTGACAACTAGACACCCCGAAGAGCTTTCCTCAACAACTTCGCTACAAGTTTGTTTATTTGTATGAACAGTTGTACTTTCATGGTTATTTTGTTAATTTCTCTGCCTCTAGTTATATTTTTTATTAAATAGCACTCTTTTGGGGGGGTTTTCTTGGTTCATGCTGGTTCCTTTACGGTTCCCAGGAACCGAGGCCTTCGCTATTTTTAGTTTCTTTTAGCGATTCCTTTCCACGATTTAATTGACATTTTATTGTGAGGCTCCTATAATTTGTTTCTCTTTTTAGCAGTGATTTCTACTTTTTGCATTCGGTTTCCTTCATTTTGGGAACCAACCGCTTTGTTGATATTTTATAAAACGTTTTGGTTTAACCGCGGTTCCTTTTTCCCCATTGGGAACCGACCACAAATTGTTTTGATAAGTCTTCTGACATTTTGTCATGTCAAGTTAGACAAAAAAAAGAGGTTAGAACCTACCGTTTTTAAAAATTGTTTAAAGTGCTTCCAAATCTTTGCTAAGGCTGATCACCATGATTTGTGTTTGGAGTGCCTGGGTCCCAGTCACATTTTTTTTAACTGTAAGTTGTGCAGTAAGTTTTGCCCCAAAACAGTTAAAAAAAAAAAAAAGGGGCAAAAAGATTAGAAGATATGGCTTCTGCTTCTACTTCTATGTCACCAAACACCCTAAGGAGGCCTCCTCTTCCTCACACAGTATAACAAAGAAGAGACCCGCTAAGGAATCCTCAGACCCTAAAACTTCCGATAAGGCAGTTTCTGAACATGGTAAAAACAAGAGACTCACTGAGCAGGTTTCAGATTCTGTTCCTGCTGAAAAGAAACAATGAAAAGCATGTGGTTGCGCCTCCTGCTGAAGAAGCAAAGGAACTCCTAGCAGACAAAAATAAAATGCCCTATGCTGAGGACTATATATATATATATATATATATATATATTTTGGCAAATTTATTTATGAGGAAAAGATGTGCATACAGGTTACGTTGAATACATTGCTGTCTGAGCTCCAAAGTATGGCATTTCAATGAAACAGTTCTCCATAGGCTTACATGGTGGTACAGTACAATATAGTGAAATAGTAGAGTAAAACAATACAATAAAACAATAGAGCATAGTAAGATGTGGCAGGCACTTGTTGTACAGATTAACATACTTGTAACTTAGAGATAACAGCAGAACACATAGCCAGTTACTGTACTCTCCAGTATCTCAAGGCAGGAAGATAGGTGCGTCAAAGTGATTCTGCAATTCAGTATAGACACGTGCATTGATCACCGGAGGAGGTATGCAATGGCAGAGCTTTTACATTATAAGGAGCTCCCCTATGGCATTAGCTAAGCTATCAGAGGAAAGGGTTAAAGAGGGAAATCTCCTGATTCCATTGCCTCCAGGAGTGGTTGCCATATGGCAAAGAAGACAGGGAGGTCACCTCTTGACCCCGATTGGGCACATTCTGAGACCATACAGGATTTCAAATTTTGCACTCACCAGGCAACCAGAGGGTTTGGTGACATCCACTCCTGTGCTATTGTTCTTCTGGCATTGATAAGTGCTATTGACCATAAAGGGTTGGATGCCTTCCGGCCTGGGTGTATAGGGTCTGCACCCAGTAGAAGTTCCAATGGTGACTTTGACGGAGCATACCCCAGCACCCTACACATAATGTCATGAATTGTGTGCCAAAATGGCACCACATTGAGGCAGGTCAGGGCGAGGTGCAAGAAGTCCACATCAGCCATTTCACACTTAGGACACATCTCAGATCTAGTTGCATCCATGCCATGAAGTCTCTGAGGAGTCATGTACACCATGTGTAGGAAATTAAACTGTAACTGGTGAAGCCTGTTGCTATTTGGGCAGGTCAAATAGTATGAACAGGCCAGCCTCCAAGTCTGCTGATCTAAGGTGAAAGAAAGGTCTGCGCTCCAACTCTCACGACTAATAGCGTCCCCTGACACAGGTAGCCTTGTAAAATATGATAGTATACGGAAAGGGTTTTTGGCCCGCGTTGGGGTTTGAACAGCTCTTCCTCAAAATGAGAGGTGTCTGACCATCCATATTGCAGAGTTAACCATTCTCTGCACTGTTGATGAATCCTCAGATATAGAACAAAGTCACCTGTGGGGATACCCCAGTCCCAGTTAAGAATTGCAAAACTTTTCAAGATACCCTGTCATATAACTGGTTGACAGCAACCAGCCCTTTTTTCCTCCATGCCCATATTCTCTGTAGGATTACAGGTGAGTAACTTCCCCTCCTTTTCATTGCCAGGAGTAAACTGATGTTTGGGGACATCTGGGTTTCAAAAGTGATACATTGGTGTACCTGTAGCCACACCTTCCTAGTAACCCCTGTGAGAGGGTCCTCAAAAGGGCTGATATTTAACTCTCCCAATGTCCCTGCCAGAAGATCATTTTTAAGATTGCCATGCAGCAGGTCATCTTCAAGACTTAACCAGGGACAGTCTGTGTTGGAGGTGGAAGTAGGGATGAAGGCCAACTGTGCCGCCCAGTAATAGGCCTTAAAATTAGGTAGGCCTGCGCTGCCTTTATTGGGGGGATATTGTAGTACTGATTTCTGAACTTTGGCTTTACCATTCCACCAGAGACATTTGTGGATGATAGCATCCAGTTGTTTAAAATAAGTCAAAGGAATATTAATTGGGAGTGCCTGATACAGGTATACAACTCGTGGTAGTATGGTCATTTTGATAACTCCGACTCTTCCTAACAGGGAGAGTGGGAGGACCGACTATCTCTCACAGTCCTCCGAGATTTTAGCCAAGAGGGGGCTTAAGGTTCAACTTATGCAACTTACTGACTGAAGTTAAGAGGTGCACCCCAAAATATTTGAGTTTGGTAACCAGCTATAGTCCCTCAAGGTTCGCTATCATCTGGGCTCTGTTCATAATGCCAGCCAGAAGTCGTTCACTCTTGCTCCAGTTAACTCAGTGCCCTGAAATGTGCCCCAAACTTCTGCATTGGATTGTGTACCGCTGGTAAATCCTGATCTGGGTTTTGCAGATAAAGAAGCTGGTCGCCTGCATAAATGGCTATTTTTATGCCCCCGTAAACCCCGAATCCCTGAGTCCATACAGAGGCGGCCCGAGGGTTCCAGGAAAGGACATACAAAGGGGAGACAAAGGACAGCCCTGCCGGGTGCCCTTCCCAAGGGGAAACAGCTTCGAAAGAGTCCCATTTACTGCTATTTGCGCTTGGGGACGAGTGTACAAAGTGTGCACCCGTGACCGAAATGTCGACCCCACTCCCAATCTGCGTAAGGTTTCAAAGAGATACCCCCACTCCACTGGGTCAAAGGCTTTTTCTGCATCTAAAGCCACTACTGCAGCCCCATGATGCCTTTTAATGCGACTCCACCTGTATAAGATGTTAAGTGTGCGTCTGATATTGTGCTTCCCCATTCTTACCTTTACAAACCCCGACTGATCTGGGATGTATTAACTGTGGTAAAAAGGGGTCTAGCCTAGAAACAAGGGCCTTCGCCAGTACCTTATAGTCCTCCATTAATAAGGAGATAGGTCTGTAAGAGGCACATTTGGTGAGGTCCTTTCCTGTTTAAGTAATATTGTAATAACTGCAGACCGCATGGGGGCAACTCACCTTGTACTAGGCTTTCACCAAGCATATCAAATAAGGGGTCGAGGAGGAGATCCCTGAAGGCCTTCAAAAAATCCACAGGGAGACCATCAGGGCCAGGGGCCTCGCCGCTTTTAAGGGCACTTAATACATCAGCTATTTCTTGCTTAGAAATTGGGGCACCTAAAGTTGTCATTCCCTCTGCACCCAGCTGATGGAGAGGGATACCTTCAAAAAAGGAACTGAGATGTGCTTGAGAGGGTTAGCTTCAGAGGTATACAAGGAGGTGTAAAAGTCACAGAATGCTCGTCCAATCCCCGTAGTGTGTAACATCAGTTCCCCTTGTGAATTATATATCTGCCGGACAGTGCGCTCTGCCTCCCTATGCTTCAGTTGCTAGGCTAATAATTTGCCAGATTTATTTCCATCAAAATAGTCCCCCGCTGTGGACAACGGTATGGCGCTTTCTAGTTGAGAACTGGTAAGGGTGTTAAACTTCCAATTCAACTTTTGGAAGACATGATATAGGGAGGATTGAGCTTATGGGCTGCCTCACAGGCTTCAATCTTTTTTCTAAGGTGAGTCAGTTCCTTTGCCACAAGTCCCTTATGTTGGGCAGCAAAGGAGATGGACTGGCCCCTGACGTAGGCCTTCAGGGCCTCCCATTGGGTGCTATGGGAGGTCTCCCCTCTACCATTCAGCAAAAGATATTCCTGAATACAACCAGACATGAATTGCACATATTCTCGGTCCTTAAGGAGAAGAGGGTCCAATCTTCATGTTCGAGGAGACGTCCATTCCCCAGAGCCTGCAAGGGATATGGAGTGGATGGCATGATCAGGATTGGGGTATAAGCCACTTCTGTTACACACATCAACAACGAGCCAGAGACCAAGATTCTATCAATCCTGGCATAAGACTAATGCGCATGGGAGAAGAAGCTATATTCTTGCCCTGTTGGATTAGCATGTCATCATGCATCGACCAGATAAGCTCCTCCTTCATTTCTTCTAGGGCTCTGTCATTCGAGGACTTGGGAGCCAAGTTTCTACTAGAATGGTCCAACACAGAATCCAACACACAGTTGAAATAACCCCCCAGAATCCATTGCCCCTCCCATTGTGCCATGTCTAACATCAACTTCTGAAAGAAGCCTGAAGACTCAACATTTGGGGCGTAAACTGAACCAATCAGGAAAGTCCCCCTGCCTGGAATGCTGACCCTGGCCAGGATGTATCTACTGGCCTGGTCAATAACGCTACCTAGGACCTGGGCTGGGACTCCCTTAGGGATCCAAATCGAGGCCCCTCGGGCTTTGGAGGAGAAGGTGGCCAAAATCCAAGTACCCCCCCATAAATTGGGCAGTCTTTTGGGCTTCAAGCGAAGAAAAGTGCGTTCCTGCAAAAGGATGATTTGCCCTTCCATTCTTTTAATCTCGTCCAGTACTTTCCTATGCTTAAGAACAGATTTCATGCCATTCACATTCCAAGTTATACATTTCAGATTGTCAGCCATACTGAGCTGGTGGATATAGGCCAACTAACTTCGCTACAAACCCATATGGCACATCTATTAGCCATTTTTCCCAATGTTAGAAAAGAGAACTCCCCATCCAAAAATGACCCCCCCAATAAACCTCCAGTAGGAGGTTGCCAACAATACTAAAGGGCGTTAGGAACTTTCTTCTAGGAGACTGAGCGACCACCTGGCACAGCAAGGTAGGGTGCTACATGTTCGAACCCCGGTCAGGTCTCAGTACAGAGGAAAGTGGAAATAAGCCCCTTTGCGTATACCCACATCTCCATTCCTTGTAACCATCTCTAGAGCCCCCCAAAAAACAAAACTGATGTACCATTTCCCCAAATAAGTGGTCCAACAGGGACAAAAAACTACCCGGCAGCTCAAAGAGCTGCCAGTACTCCCCTACAAACAGAAGGCAGAAAATGAACTGAAGGTCCATCATGCATTGCAAAACAGTGGGACACCATTATGCATCCTAAATTAGAAATTAGGTAGAACAGCCAGTGTCTTAGATTGTCTCGCAAAACAAACCCAAGGATGATCCAGTCCCCAAGAGCTCTCCGCAGTTAGTACACCAATAATAGTGCTGAGTGCAGACCAGGATATTAATTATTCCCTTATTAGTTCAATGTCTCCAGTCCCCAAATAGGCAAGCATCCAAAGGCTGTATTGAAGGGGTATATAAGTATAGCTCCCCCACTGGTACCTGAAACCCCCCAGGTGCGGTCGGGAACGCCATGTGCAGGCCATATCTGCAAAGCTGCGCCCCCTTTAAAATTAGAGCATGCATTGAAAACGATGTACAGGTGGAGCATTAGAGTACAGCATGATCACGTATAGAGTGCAATCCATCCTTGGCCAAAGGAGAAGTACCACAATATCAGAGCAGGGCCGGGCAATGAAGAAGTCAGCCCCCCCCCCCATGCAAAGGCCCAGCATTTAGTGGCATCTGCTACGCCCTGAGATGGGGCTCTGGATGATATATTCCCCTCGAGGACATCAAAGATAGGTGTAGTCCCCCGCTGATACCTGTGCCCCCAGGCAAGGTCGGGGCTACCTTTCAACTAAGCAAATATCACAAGGACGTACACATATCAGCCCATTAACACTGCTCAAACAGAAAGAGGGCCAATTTCTTTTGGGCTGAGGAGGATATAAGAGCTCCAGGGCTGGACCATATCAGAGTTACAAGTATATCACTTACTTGAGATGTATGGGAAGCAAGTCAAGGTGATGCAGGTTGCACCCTTTCCCTCCTGGTCTCCTCCTCCACACATGTTTTGGCAGCTTTGGGGCATAAGAAAACACATAGACTCTGTCCTGGACAATCAATTCGGAGACGAGCCAGGTAGAAAAAGGCAAATGACCAGCTCAGTCTAAACACTTTAGCGTTCACTTGATTAAATTTTTGTCTCCTGAGTTGCAGATCTCCACTATAGTCCTGGTGTATGTAGATCTCAGAGTTGCCAAAAGAGATGGGCCTAGCTTTCTTCATCTTCTGCAACATCAGTTCTTTATTCGTGTACCAGAGATATTTTATGAGACAGTGCCGTGGCCTGTCCCCCGCCTTTCGGAGGGGGGCCTGAGCGATGATCGGGCTCCACTTCAAAATGCAGAAAGTCCTCCAAAAGGTTTAACTGCTCCACAAGCCACCGGTGTATCCCTACACAAGGATCTCGACCCTCCACACCCTCTGGGAGCCCAATAATCCAAAGGTTGGAACATCCGGACCTGTTTTCTTGATCATCCAGGTGCTCCTTTAGTTCTGCCATTGTGGAAGTCAGGCCCTCACGCTCCTCCGACATCCCAGCATAGGAGTCCTCAACTTCCCCCATGCAGCCCTCGAGCTCTGAAATTTGTGCCGCATGGGTAGCCGTGGTCTCAGTTAGCCTGGTCAACAGTTTGTAGATGGGATATTTGGGCTGTGACGTTTAAAAACCCGGATTTCAATTCCCGTTACATAGTTAGTAGGGTCGCCGGCACCCCTGCAAACAATTTTGTGAGTGCATCCATGTCGACAGTAGAGTGGGCCCCTTCAGACTCGCAGTCGGCGCCTCGCGGCCTAGAGCGTGACAGTTCACTCAAACAATGTACTGCTTGACTGCGCAAGTCAAAAGTCAGTTTGGCTTGCTTGTTTTTATTTTTACCAGATGCCATGTCCCATAAGCAGTCTGCCAGCCGGGAATTAGAAGGTTTTAGGCACAGAAATAGGATGTTCCGAAGACAAATGTTTGGTGTCCCAAGGAGCTGATTTAAAGAGCGTCTGCCGTCGCTGCCAGTCGGCCCCACCCCACCCCCCTCACTGAGGACATTGCCAGAGGCCTGTAGGTCATTCAGGCTGCAGGGTTCCTTCTAGATTTACTGGTTCCTCTCCCAACACCGGTTCCCCCAGACTAGTGTCCAGAAGTCTGTTTCGAGGAGGAAGAGGATGACCCAGACTTAGTAAAACTTATTGAGCCTGTGGTATCCCCTGAGCAGGAGTTTGGTACCCCTCCTCATGGACAGGAGGATTTTTCTTCCCATTTTTCATTTGTCAGGCAAATGGCTGACACTTTGGACCTCTCTTCATAAGTAACAGTGGAAGAAGAGGAAAAGGCTGAGTTCCTTGACATGATGAGTCTGGTCACTACAAAGAGGTTGTTCCTCCCTATTCACAACTCTCTTAAAAAGGTGACCCAAAAAATTCTACAAACTCCATCCTCTATCCCTGGGGTGGACTAGAAGGTGGAGAAAAAATACTAGGTTGACAGATCTACCGCTGAGTATCTTTATTCTCACCCAGACCATGAGGGCATTATCCAGGCTATAGCCTGTGATGAAGCAAAAGTCCCTCTCTCGTCTCACCCCACCCGGATAAAGACTCCAGAAATACTGACACCATGAGAAAAAAGGGGTACATAGCTTCCTCCCTTCTCCTCAGACAGGCGGCTTACATGGTATATGCTGCACGATATCAAAAAGCCCTCTGTAATTCTGTCTTGGCCATGACTGACAGATTGCCAGGTGATGTTGCACATGACTTGGCTGACACTGGCAGGATGGCATTGGATGCCACTAAATACCAATTTCACATGGCTGTGGATGCCATTGACACTGCATACAGGTTGTTGGCTTTATCAGTTTCTATGAGAAGGTCTGCCTGGCATAGGACAACCACTCTCACTCAAGATACACAGATGAAAGCTATGGACTTTCCCCAGTGAAGGTAATTCCCTCTTTGGTGAGAAAAGTGAGGCATACATGAAAAAGGTAGAAGAATTCAAAACCACCTTCTGAACCAACTCCACAAGAGAAAAAGCCTCCACTTCTTTTAGGTCTCCAGGAAGGGGAGGTAGGGGTAAGGGATGTTACCCTAGAGCATATGCTCCAGTTCCTATGCCCCTGGATTATTCCCAGGTGAGAGACTAGTACAGGGGCAGGGGTAGGAGGCCTTCCAGATGGGCTGACCCAACCCCAGTGTCCAAAGCTCAGCCCAGACAGAACCTCTGACTGCTCAGAACAGGTCGCCACCCTCCCTCCTGTGGGAGGGAGGCTGGCCCACTACCTCCAAGAATGGAAAAACATCACCACAGACAAGTGAGGCATGGAGGTAATGAGTCAGAGTCTTTGAATACAGTTCAAACAATTCCCAAGACTACAGGGTCACAGAGTTTTCTGGCCCTCAACCTCTGCAGAGACAATTCAACTGGAATTGGAGGTCAAAAATCTTCTGCAAGCGTGAGCAATAGAGCCAGCCCTTCCCTCTCAAAGGAGGCAGGGCATGTACTCCAGATATTTTCTTACCAAGAAGAAGAATGGGGAATGGTGGTCTATTCTAGACCTCAGATTTCTGAACAAACACTTGGCAAAGCCCAAGTTCAAAATGGTAGCCCTTGCCATAGTTATCCCCTCTCTAAGACAAGGGAACTAGCTAGTATCTCTGGATCTAAAGGATGCTTACTTCCATGTTCCAATCAGGCCCTGTCACAGAAAATACCTGAGGTTCAGTCTTCCCTCGGGGCACTACCAGTTCTTGGCCCTTCCCTTCGGGCTCACCTCTGCCCTTAGAGTGTTCACAAAGTGCCTTGCCGTAGTGGCAGCTCACCTCAGGAGGCAATGAACTGTTGTATTCCCTTATGTAGATGACTGGCTAGTTGTAGGAGAATCACTAGCAGGTGAGGGATTCCATCAGGTCCACCCAAACCACCCTGGAATCCCTAGGCTTCCTCATCAACACTCAGAAATCTCAGATGGTACCAGTTCAGTCCATTGAATTTGTTAGTGCAGAACTGGATGCTTTCCAGAGCAAGGCACTCCTCCCTCAAGAGAGGGCAAACAACTTACTAGCTCTGGCAAGCTCATTTGTCCTGGGTCAGACCAGAACTGCAAGACAGTTCTTGGGACTGCTGGGCCACATGGCATCAACTACCACAGTAGTCTCAGGTGCCAGAGTCCAAATGAGGAACATTTAGTACCACTTGAGAACCTACTGGTCACAGAAAAGGGATTCCCCTTCAAAACTGGTGCTGGTCACAATAACTCTGCTTCTGGCTCTGCAGTGGTGGAAAGAAAGGGACAACCTCAGGCATGGTAGATCCCTTTTCAACAGCAGCCCCTCACGGTGGTCCTAACAACAGATGCCTCCCTCTTAGGGTGGGGGGGGGCACACAGGGGACCAAACAGTCAGTGGGACTTGGTCCCCTCAGGAGTCCAGGTTGCATATCAGCCTCACAGAGTTGAGAGCAGTCCTTCTTGCCCTAAAGGCCTTTGCTCTTCAGTTGAAGGGTCAATCAGTCCAAGTCAGGACAGACAATACCACTACCCTGTGGTACATCAGTAAGCAAGGAGGCACACGATCTTCAAGGCTGTGCATGGAAGCCATGAAAATCTGGTTCCTAGCAAACTCCCTGGGTGAGCGCTTGTCCTCAATCCATCTCCCAGGGAAAGACAATACACTGGCAGATTCACTCAGCAGAATCAGCAAGGACCATCACGAATGGGTTATAAACAGACAAGTCCTGGCTACAGTGTTCAGAAGGTGGAGCACTCCAGAAATAGATATGTTTGCCTCAAGGGAAAACCATCAGCTCTCGCTCTTCTGCTGCAGGCCTCCCTCATTGGGCACAGTGCCCATGGAGGTGCTATCTCTAGATTGGACAGGGAAATTCTTGTATGCCTTTCCACCTGTTCCACTGTTGCTAAGGGTTCTTTTCAAACTCAGGAGCCAGCCTGCAACCATAATGCTGGTGGCCCCAGACTGGGCCAGCAACACTGGTACCCTCTCTTGCTCACCTTGTCCACCAAGCAGCCCATCTGTCTTCCTCAGAGATACAACCTCGTAACAGCTGCTGAGGGGAGGATAGCATTCCCAGATCTCTTACTCTCAAACTCACCCTGCGTAAGCAACACAAAACCCTACTACTATCCACTGTATACATACCCCCTGGAACCACCAAAACGGGCATCCAGCAAGTGCTAAGCGACATCGAGCAGTACAATAAAAACTTGGGAACATATAATAGTTGGTGACTTTAACACTAACTGGCTAAGAAATGACACTCAAGCTGTCCATGACCAGGTGTCCAGACTCTACCTTCTCAACTAGTCCATCAAGTAACCAAGTTTAACTACAAAACAGGCAAAAGTACTCTAATCGATTGGCTACTAACGAGCAGCCCGGAGCATATCTCTTCCCTGATGATGTACACCTGGTCGAATAAAGCTAGTACATGTGCCCCCCAGGTATCACGAAACCAATCCCTGAGACCTGGACAGCTAGACTCCCTCAGGAATTATCTGTGTTTGGTTGACTAGTCACCGCTAGACAGGGCCACGGATGGGAACCAAGCCCTCAACTTCTTTATCACCATTTTTACCAAGGCCTGTGACATTTTAGCCCCCTACAGAACCAAAAAAACTCTAACTACAAATCCCTGGCTTACAGGCCCCATACTATAGCGCATGCGGGAAAGGGACAACTTGTGGCAAAGGGCCAGAGCTACTGGTAAAGAAGCTGACTACATCAAATATAGGTCTGAAAGAAACAATTATACCAGGATCATCCGACAAGCAAAGGCAAGCTACTACCATGACCTACTGAAAAAGAGCTGGGGTAGAGGTAAGGAATTCTGGGACTCGGTTAAAACCCTCACCAGTAAAGCTTCCAAAGCACAACCAGGGTTAATAGTCACTACTGAAGGGACACTTCAGGAGCCTGTAGACATTGCTAACGCCTTCAACCAAGCTTTCTCTGACCTAAGATCCATTCTACCCAAGGCATACCTGTCCCTCTCCACTCTCAACCCACCCTACTCTAATACCCTGCCACCCGTACCCCAGGTCAATGCCCCCCCCTTCTACTTCAAACAGATGAACCGACAGGATACCATTAAATATGTTAAAGCTGTTCTAAGTAAGACGAGACAAGGGAGTGACCTTGTAGACATGAAGTTGGTGGCACTCACCATCAATGAGCTGGCAGACCCCCTTACCAAAGTTTTTAATGCCTCACTAAGGTCAGGAGTGTTCCCAGATAAGTGGAAGAAGGCAGCTGTTACCCCCATCCTCAAATCAGGTGATGCTACATACCTAACCAACTACAGGCCCATCTCCATTCCCCCCCAGTCCAAGGCACTGGAACGAGTGGTCTCTGACCAGCTTACTGAGTACTTAACGCAGCACAACCTACTCTGTAGTCAACAACATGGGTTCTGGAAACATCACTCCACCATAACCACCTTGATCGACTATACCACCCAGATATACAAGGCATTTGATGATGGTTTAGCAGTAGGGTCTATCTTCATAGGCCTCACAAAGGCATTCAACACAGTCAACCATCAACTCCTCCTGAAAAACCTTCACTCAGTGGACTTGTCCTTGGACACAGTCACATGGTTCAAGAGCTACCTATCCGGCAGGATACAGCAAGTCAAAGTTAGTGGCTTACTATCAGAACCCACGGATATGACTCTTGGAGTCCCACAAGGGTCTATTCTGGGACTGCTCCTGTTCAGCTTATTAATCAACCAACTGCCAACAGTCTGACAAGCACATAACGTGCTTTATGCGGATGATGCGGTCATCTCTGTAAGTGGGTCAAACCTACCCATCTCCCTCGAACTTGAAGTGAACTTCCACAGACTTGAGGAATGGTTCAGTGATGATAAACTATAGCTCAATTACAAGAAAACCAAGAGCATGCTCTTCTCCCTGCCACAGAGAAAGAAGAACCTTGGAAAACTACAGATCCAGAGCTCCAAAGGGGACTTACTGGAGCAGGTCGACGCCTTCAAATATCTTGGTAAACACTTGGATAGCTCCATTTCTTTCTCGATACATGTTGACCAGTTAGTCAAATCAGCCAATGCAAAATTAGGTGTTCTGTATAAACACCGTCAATACATGCTCCCTGAGGTACTAAAGCTTGTCTCATACAGTTCTGTGGTATCCTTCATTGACTACGGCCTTGCAATTTACATTGCAGCCATAGACACCTTCTCAATCCCCTTGCCTTCCCTGACAATGCCTACCCTGGCTGCTACTCTCACTCCAATCCTAGCCCCGCTCTGGCCGCCACTCCCCCATTGTTGCTCGGGCTCTTTAACCCCCCCCTCTGCCCGCTTGCTCAACACTGTTGCTACCTATTCCAGCTTGCGGGCATATATTACCTCCATTCTATATGGAACAACACTGAAATCTCCTTGCAAATTTCTAAGCAGTCTGGGAACCTAAAATTATTATCTTCCTCATAGTGAATTTTACCTATGAAGTAACTGGTGCTACTGTCTCTGTTGCAAATTCATTGTTGTTGTTTTTCACTTGATTCTGTATTACCAATGTATTATTCTTGTTGTCTGTTTTATCTGTATTGTAGTATGTCCGACCTGGAACCTTTATAAATGAGCCTATGGCTCAAAGGTATTTAATCCCAAACTGAAATAAATAAATAATCTCAAGGCCCTGCACCTGAAGGCTTGGTTCTTGAGGAGTTAAGAGTTTTCTGAATTTCAACTCTCTGAAGATGTCCTCAAGATCCTGAGAGTGTCCAGGAAGTCTACCATTAAAAAAAACCTATGCTTCCAAATGGAAAAGGTTTTCAAACACCATGAAGTCTTGCTATATTAGGACTTCTGCAGTTAGGCTCAGCCTCTGAACTGCCCCGGAGAGGAAATAGTTAACTCCAGTGAAACCTGGAGTTCCACAGCGCGGCGCTGTTCAAAGCTCTATCTGGCCAGTTTCAAATGAAACTGCCAGATTCTTTACTCCGCTTCACTGAACAGTCGCTCCGGAGATCAGCTCCTTCAGCTCGTTCATTTCGCGGTTCAAGCGAGTTTCTCTGGTTCACTTGAACCAGCAAAAGTGTTTATTTTACTGCGTTCGGTCAAAAGCTCTATCTGGTAAACCGTAGTACAAATATTGAAGTCTGTGGAAATTCATTATCGGTTCAGTTTTGAACCGATCGGTTTGTTTGAATAACGTTTTAAATCTTTAAATGGGCTTTTAGAGTGCGGTTCCCAGTTCTTATCGGTTCTAAAAACCTTGGATTAAGTCTTGGTTTTCAAATACCGTGACACGTTAGGAACCGATAAGATTGTCTTACCTGTACTGACGTTTAAAGAACGGATTTTTGGTTAGGCTGGCATTATGTCTGAGAAACCCAAAGAAAAACCGGGCCCACTGGGTTTCAACACTCTGATGTCTGTGGGAAGCCTTTGCCAAGGCTGACCCACACACCACTTGTGTCTATTGTCTGGGGCTGACCACCTCCTGTCAGACTGCCAGGTGTGTAAAAATTTCCCTGCAGCCACCCTGGAAAGAGATTGGGCGGCTCCAGGGACGAGAGGCCAAAAGTCCGCTGACCCGGATGGCCAGCCTGGTCCAGCACCCACTGGACCAGAGGGAGTGCCCTCTGACCAGGCCGAGACTTCCTCGGGCAAAAGAAAGGCTGGTTCAGAGGAACCAGTCCCTGTAAAAAAGACAAAGAAATCAGCAGGTCTGGAGTCCAAAATTGTCTCTCCAACTGCTGCAGAGATAGCAAAAGCCATACAGATTGTTCAGTCTTTGTCTCAGGGACTTGTCGAACCCCCTACAATTGGGAAAAGGGTGGCTCATTCAGGTCCAATGGTTCAGGATTATGATGTTGAGGATTTTTATGAACCACAGGAGGGGGAGGAGGAATTTGATCAGTGTATTTGTGACTGGGAAGGTCTGGACGTGCCCATTGAACCGGACATTTCTTCAGACAGACCTTTAGAATCTCCCCCTTTGCTGTCTGAGTCCCCTTCTCATTTTATGTTTTATAAAAAGGTGGCAGAAACCCTCCAGCTTCCCTTAGAGGAGGCTGTGGATGACCAAGAGGAGCCTGATTATGTAGAAATGATGGATATTCCAGAGTCTAGAAGGTTGTCTACTCCTTTGCATAAGTCATTTAGGAAGCAAACAACAAAGATTTTAAAAACTCTCATTCTGTTCCTCCTGTAGATAAAAAATGGACAGAAGGTATACTTTATCAGGCCCTGATACAGACTTCCTCACTGAGCAGTGTAGTCATGTAGGTGTTGTTCAAGCTGCAGCCTGTGACAAGGTAATATTCCCTGGCCTCACATCCTCCTGATAAGGATTCCAGGAAGATTGATGCCATGGCAAAAAACAATATATGGCAGCTTCGGTGGGACTCAGGCAGGCTAATTATATGGCTTATGTGGCTAGATATCAGAAATCTAGATGGGACACTATATTGCAGTTAGCCAAGCAGGCCCAGGGCCAGCTGGCTAGTGAGTTGGAACAAGTGGCTGCTGATGGCATTGAAGCCTCCTAAAGTTCAATTTCATGCTGCTGTTGATGTTAATGATGTTTCCTCTAGGGTCATACTTCTGTAGCTCTCCAGTATGTTGGCATGGCTCAGATGCACTAATCTGTCCCAAGATACTCAGTCAAAGGCTATGGATTTTCCTGTAGTAGGAAATTCTCTGTTTGGGGATCAAACAGAAAATTACATAAAGATGGATGAATACAGAACTACTACAAAAAGTGCCCAAGCTAAGGAGGGGCATGCCACTCCACAAAGGCATGCCCCAGGGGTAGGGGCAGGCCTTTCCACAGGCCTTTTTATCAAGTTCAGGCCTCTTCAGCCTTTGCACAGAGGTTTTCAGAGGCAGAGGTAGGCGGGGCACAGGCACCGTCTCCTCTCCTCAGCCTAAAGCTGCTGCCAAGCAGGCACCCTGATGGGGTGCCCAGGGCCGGTCTCCTGTGCGGTGGGGGCAGGTTGGTTATTTCAGCCAGAACTGGTTGTCCCTAACTTCGGACAAATGGGTTCTGAGGTGGTAATCAAGGTCTGGTTCTCAGCTTCAAACAGTTCCCAAGATGAGAGCCAGACATTTTCCACCTGCAAATCCTTCAGAAGCCCTTGCTTTGGAAGCAGAGGTTTCTTCTCTTCTAGGCTGCAAAGCAGTGGAAAGGGTTCCTCCTTGCCATCAGGGCAAGGGGCTGTACTCAAGATACTTCCTTACCCCAAAAAAGATGGGAGAATGGCGGCCCATCCTAGATTTAAGGTTCCTGAACAAGCATCTTTTGAAACCAAAGTTCAAAATGTTAACTCTGGCAATGATTTTGCCTTCCCTAAGGCCAGGGGACTGGCTAGCTTCCCTGGACCTCAAGGATGCCTATTTTCATATCTTGATCAGGCCTTCTCACTGAAAGTACCTCAGATTCAAACTGCCCTCTGGCCACTACCAGTTCAGAGCAATGCCCTTCGGCCTCACCTCTGCTCAAGGGTTTCTCAAAATGTCTAGCTATGTAGTAGTGGCTCTTTAAGAAAGGCAAGGGGTTGCTGTGTTTCCTACCTGGACGACTGGCTCATAGTGGGTCAGTCTCCAGATCAGGTAAATCCCACTTGCAAGTCACCCAACAGCTTCTCACTTCTCTGGGATTCCTATTGAATTTCCAAAGTCAGTTCTGGAACCAGTTCAGGTACTAACTTTCATAGGTGCAGAATTGAACACAAAGTCAGCCAGGGCATTTCTTCCCTTGGAAAGAGTGGACAGACTCATTGCCCTGGCATCCTCCTTACCCTCTGGGTCTCTCGACCAGCAAGGCACTCTGCAACTCCTAGGGCATGGCTGCTTCCACAGCTGTCGTGCAGGGAGCAAGATTTCAGATGAGAGACATTCAGTTCCACTTGAGGTCCCTATTGGTCTCAAAGGAAGGACCCCTTACCAAATTAGTCCCAGTGACCGAAGCCTCGATCCTGGCTCTTCAGTGGTGGCAGGATCAAAGCAATTTAACTCAGGGGGTCCCTTTTACCGTTCTTCATTCCCTCACCTCACCACAGATGCCTCCCTGTTGGGGTGGGGGCTCATAGGCGACCTTTCCACTCAGGGAGTGTGGTCCCCTCAGGAATCTCTGCTCCACATCAATCTTTTGGAACTCAGAGCTGTCCTCTTAGCTCTCCAGGCTTTTCAGCTACTGTACAGAACAAGGTAGTTCAAGTCAGGACAGACAACACCACAACAATGTGGTACATCAACAAGCAAGGGGCACTCGGTCTTCTGCCTTGTGCACCAAGCTGAAGTTGTGGTCTCTGGCTTATCCCTGAACACCTCCCTGATAGCAGTTCACCTTCCAGGGAAGGACAATGTCCTGGCGGATGCCCTCAGCGGGGATTTCCCAGGGTCATCCACAGAATGGACTCTGAATCCCCAGGTTCTGGGGTCGGTCTTTGCCAGATGGGGCACCCCTCAGATAGATCTCTTCGCAGCCCCAGACAACCACCAACTTCCTCTATTTTGTTGCAGGCCTCCAGTGTTGGGCTCAGTCCCCCTGGACGCCTTTCTGTTGGATTGGGAAGGGAAATTCCTGTATGCTTTTCCCCCCTTCCCTCTCCTCTTCAGGGTACTAGTAAAAATCAGAACTCAGCCCTGCAAAGTGATTCTGATTGCTCCAGACTGGGCCAGACAGCCCTGGTACCCTCTTCTCCTGTCCCTGACATTCCACCCTCCCCTGAGCTTGCCCAGGATCCACGACCTGCTGACCTGTGCACAGGGGAGAGTGTGGTACCCGGACCTCAATTCCCTCCACCTCAAGGCTTGGTTCTTGAGGAGCTAAATTGCTGATTTACACCTTTCTCAAGGTGTCTTGGACATTTAAAGGCTTCTAGGAAGCCTTCCACTAGAACCACTTACAATTCTAAGTGGAAGAGGTTTTCCTTCTGGTGTTCTGAGAAACAATTGTACCAGAATCTGCTGACTTGGCCATTTTATTGGACTATTTGGTCCATCTAAATTCCCTAGGCCTCAAACCAGCTACCTTGAAGGTTCATCTGGCAGCTGTTTCTGCTTTTGTTTCTGCAAGGAAACCTGTTTCTCTCTTCTCACCCTGTGTTTCCAAGTTTTTTAGGGGTTACTTCACTAACCCTCCCTTTGGGAACCAGCTCCTGCCTGGGACCTGAATGTTTGCATTACTCAGCTAATGCAACCCCTTTGAGCCTCTGTCTTGACAGATCTCAAGTTTTAACTTGGAAGACTGTTTTCTAGTGGCTATCACTTCTGCTAGACATATAAGTGAATTACAAGCCCTGTCAGTGGAAAAGATTTTATTTCTTTCACAGAGATAAGGTAGTCCTCAGGACTAACAGAAAGTTTACCCAAAGTGGTTTCAGATTTTCATCTAAACCAATCCATCTCTCTTCAGTATTTTCACTGAGCATTCCTCCTCAGGGGAGAGGAATTGCACAGTCTGGATATCAAAAGAGCCCTAAGCTACTATTTGGAATGCACCAAGGGTCTGGTTTCGAATCCTCCAGCTCTTCCTTACCTATGGGGAAGTTGGCAAGGGAGACCTGCCACTAAGAAGGAGACAATTGCAGGTGGATTGTCTCTTGTATCCAGTTCTGTTACCAAAAACTAGGTAGAGAACCTCCTCGGGACTGAGGGCTCACTCCCTGGGAGTACAGCTGCATCTCTAGCGGCTGCTAGAGATATTCCCATTTTGGAAATTTGCCAAGCTGCTACCTGGAAAACAGTCCACACCTTTACCAAGCATTATTCCCTGGATGTCCAGTCCAGGAGAGATGCTCGTTTTGGCACAGCTGTGCTTCAGAGCCTATTCCCTAAGTAGGTTCTGGCCCTCCTCCATGGAGGTACTGCTGTGTAATCTGCAGAAGTCCTAATATACCAAGACTTCATGGTTTTATAGAAAAAATTACTCACCTTAGTAATTGCTTTTCTTCTCATGGAGTCTTGCTATATTAGGACAACCCTCCCTCATACCCCTCTCAGAACTCCTACTTGGGTAAGGGGTTGGCAAATTAGTGCAAGCACTGTGTCATGCCATGTTAGTTCTCCCTAGTCCCCCCCCCGTTTTCATTTGGGTTAGGGAACTAGGTAATTCTGTTTTTGTTAAGTGGTATATGGCCCCCTCCCTGGACTTGAGTCTTTTGGGGAGAGGGGGTCTATTAGTGCTTGTCTTGGGTGATACTAATAATAATATGTAACATTGTTATTATTCTGTGATTGTTGTTGTGTTTTTGTTGTTCTACTACTGGTAGGTAGCCAATGGCTAGTGTAGAGCTTTTCCACACAGACTTGCTATGTTAGTTTGGCTTCGTAAAGAACCTGGCAGTTTCATTTGAAACTGGCCAGATAGAGCTTTGAACAGCGCCCTCGCGCTGTGGAACTCCAGGTTTCACTGGAGTTAACTATTTCCTCTCCGGGGCAGTTCAGAGGCTGAGCCTAACTGCAGAAGTCCTAATATAGCAAGACTCCATGAGAAGAAAAGCAATTACTAAGGTGAGTAATTTTTTCTTCTCTTTGGTGCAAATCCAAACAGGTCAATCCTCTCCAGCTGAGTTTACCTGTTCTGCTTGACTATTTAGTCCACTTGCAGGCTTTGGGTTTGAGACCTGTGACCCTTAGGGTTCATCTAGCAGCAGTCTCTGCCTACTTGTCTGCAAGTAATCAGAGGACAATAGCCTCGCACCATAGCTTCAGAAAATTCTTCAAGGGTTAGGCACACCTGTTTCCCACTGTTAGTGAACCAGTCCCTCCGTGATCTGAATTTGTGTATAGCCAAACTCATGGAACCCCCTTTTGAGCCCATGGCTACAGCAGATCTGAAATATTTCACCTGGAAAACAGTTTTCCTGGGTTGCCATTACCTCAGTCAGAAGGGTGTGTGAGCTTCAGGATTTTTGCACCGACCTAATTATATCATCTTCCACAAGGACAAGGTAGTCCTCAGGACCAACAGGAAATTCCTACCTAAGGTGGTATTTGAATTCCATTTAAATCAGTCCATTACCCTTCCTGTGTTTTTCACAGTGAAGTCCAGCTTAGGTGAACTAAAGCTGTATAGTCTGGATGTTAAAAGGTCCCTCAGTCACTACATAAACCGTACCAAGGACCTCAGGTGCTCCCACTCACAGCTGTTTATCACTTATGGTGAAGTGGGAAAAGGCAGGCCTGCCTCATAGAGATCTGTTGCATGCTGCATTGTATCCTGCATCCAGTTCTGTTACAACAAAGCTGAGAAACCGCCACCTTAGGGCTTCAGGGCACATTCCACTCATGGAACTGCTGCCTCTGTGGCAGCTGCAAAGGACATTCCCTTGTTGGAAATCTGCAAAGCAGCTACCTGGAGTACAGTCCACACTTTTACAAAGCACTGTTGCCTGGATGTTCAGTCCAGAAGTGATGCTAGGTTTGGCATTGCAGTATTGCAGAACCTTTTTTCCTAAGCAGGTTCTGGACCCTGCTCCCAAGGTACTGCTTGGTAGTCTGCATATATCTAATCATACTGGGAGATTCCTGGGGTTTGAAGAAATAATTACTTACCACAGTAATCTTGTTTCCTCCAGGGGATCTCCCAGTATGATTAAACCTCCCACCATACCTCCCCTTCCAGAACCGGAGTCAGGTTCTGCAGGCCTTCTTTTTTTACAGTTTTAATGTTGCCTTTAATAATTGGCTTAACTTACTGTTTCATTACTTGCACAAAGGTGACTGGTTGGCTTGGTTTCTCCTTTGTGGCATTTCTGTTTTTATGGTAATCTGTTTCATTACCATGGGGTGGGTATTATTGTTGTTTTGGGATAAGATATCTTAGATTGGATAGTCTAGCGTTTTTTTAGCTACTAAAATGAACCTGACTGTTACTTGGAAGACAGTCCACCTAGAGGCAGCAGTTTGAACAACATTCTAGTTCCACTATTTGCATACATTCCACATTATATCACTACAGCTCTAGGGCAGGCGTAGATTCTGGGAGATCCCCTGGAAGAAACAATATTACTACGGTAAGTATTTTTTTCTTTTTTTACACACTCTTGCTGTGAGATACCTTTACAAACCTCTCAACCTTCGGTTTTGTGCTTCATGTGGTATCACCCTCGGGTGTATTAAAAAAAAATTACACACTATTGCCCATACATTATCCTTTGTGTAATACATTATTGTATTGTTTTATTACTGCTCCTCATGTACCCTTCCCCCAGAACATGTATGCAAACAAACTATTCACAGCTCAGTAGGCCTTTTCTGGTAAAACATTTAAATAGTGTTGAAAACAGGAAAAGTTCACTTGGGGAAGCCACTGCCTTTGTAGGACTGAACATACCTGACAAGGGTCAGGGGTTGGGATGCTCAGAACTAGCCTATTCTGATCTGATAGAACTTTTTAAGAATTTAGGAATTTCTGATCCTTTTTTTTAACTTTATATTTATTATTTGAAAAACATACAAGTTTGAGATTACCAGCACAGACATTACATTGTATTATACTCAATGAGGGTGCCACTCCTCTTAATAACTCATTCTATCCTATTGTCATTTAGAATGTTCAGGTACCCTCTGCCTGCTACTAGAACACCTGTGTGCCTGAAGGGGTTTTAGACCTGCAGCATTCATACCAACACACTGTGCTTAAACCTACATATCTTAAAAACCATACATCCAATTTTAAAACTGTAAAAAGAAAAGTTTTTCAGGACAAAAGGTTTTTGAAAATGATTGAGGTTTGGTAATGCCTATTTAACTGGATTTAATGTTGTATAAGGTTGTTTTCATATTTTAATAAATTCTGATGATTTTATCTAAATATAATTATGCTCTGTTTATTTAGTCATGCAAAAATATTAAATTTCTGTAAAATTGTCGATTAAAATTGCTAAAAATATACAATAAACATCTGTCATTGTCTAAATATAAATTTTGCAAGTTTTTTACCATTTTTTAGTCAGAAATCAATATCTGAATCTCTTGTTATTACAGTTTGAGTTTTTTGTTCCACTCCACTGGTTGGAATTTTTGCAGTGTTTAATTCTTCTTACCCACTGATTTTAGTTTATGAATCTGATTACCAATTTTGTTTGTTTTTCCCCTAGTTTAGTAAGAACATATTTACACATTACCTTAGAAGGACATATCAGGAAGTGATGCAGGAAGGAAGTGCTTTGTGAGGTCAAGTGATGTAAATAGGAAGAACACTTCCAGTGTAGGTCAGTGAGCTGACACAGGAAATGGATACATGTGTTAGTGCTGGAGGTCTCTCTATGATTAATTGCATATGTGCTGTAGTTAAAATGTGTAATTTCATTGAAATAAACTATTTTATTTTTGTAATAAAATCCCATAATAAGTATAGGAAACTGTATTTTATTTGTGCTGTTTGCTTTACCATGCTGCAAACGAAGCATGATGTTGTTCATGTAAAGGTTCACATTCTTTCAGTAAACATCATGTTACATAAATCTGTGTATTATTTAATTTCCTGGCATAGTTTATTTTTTGAGGTTGTGTTATGGGATGGCTTAAGGTGAGGGAATGACTGTATGAAGAAGCACTGTGTGTTAGTGGAGGGGGTCCTGCATTCATAATACAGGCTCAGATGCACTCCATGTGTTCTGGGGAAATGAGAGGGGCTGTATGCATGTAATAATGGTGCTAACAGACACTGTAGATACATTATGGGTAGACGTATAGGATTATGAAATTGCTGAAAAGGCACTGGTAATTTGGGGTATACTGTGTCATGGGGAAGGGAGTGGGTGTGCCTGTACCAACGAATGATGCTCATAGGCACTGCAGTCATTTTGCATCATGAATTGGCACCCGTCCTTGGGGTATACTCAGTTGTAGGGAAGCAGGTGGGGCTGCCTGCACCTGGTAATGGTGTTCATATGCCATGCAGAAACATTGTGGGTACACATAGAGGGTGATTACATGGGCATCTGTAAAGGTTGTGTACTATGTGCTGTGTCACATAGTTTGCCTGCATACACATGTGATATGTTGGAACATTCAGTATGGAGCACTGTGTGGGTGGGAAGGAGTGTGGGTATGCTTGCACCATGGAGTGATGCTCATTGTTGCACATGTGTACTGTGTGCTATGTTTCATTTGAATGGACTGTATAAGTCATACACTGGCACTGATCACATCACAGTGCATCAGAGGTAAGGGCTGGTCTGAAGCATTATGAGCACAAGGGACTAAAGTGGTTGTGGAGTGATTCGAACTTGAATAGAACATTACAGTGCATCTGAGGGTAGTGTTGGAATGAATCTTGATGTGCACAATGGACTACACCATGGTGACTGAGGAGAGATCCATATCAGTAATGCACATCACAGAGTGTCAGAGATAAAGGCTGGACTGAAGACTGATGAACAGATGGACTAAATCAGTGACTCTGGTGGGATTTGAACCTGAACAGCACTTTACAGTGCAGTAGAGGTTGGGGCTGGACTGACACCAGATCAGTCAGTGGACAACACCATTGGCGGTGGAGGGATCTGAACCTGAAATGAACTTCACTGTTCACTATAGTTTGGAGCTCGATGGATGCATGATAAGGAGATAGATTTTACTAGTGGCTGTGGAGGGATTTGAGCCTGAGATTTTACCAGAGACTGTGGCGCGATCTGAGCCTGAAGAATACTTTACAGTGCATCAGAGATTGGGGCTGAACTGATGTCATATGAATTGATTGGTTACACCAGTGGATGTGGAGGGTTTTGAACATCAAATGCACTTCACAGTGCATTATGGGATTGGTCTGGACTGATACATGGTAAGTCGATGGACAACACCATCTGCTGTGAAGGGATCTGAACCTGAAATGCACTTCACTGTTCACTACAGTTTGGGGCTCAACTGACACATGATAAGGAGACAGATCTTACAAGTGGCTGTGGAGGGATTTGAACCTGAAGAATACTTTACAGTGCATCACAGATTGCGGCTGAACTGATGTCATATGAGTTGATGGACTACACCAGTGGATCTGGAGGATTTTGAACATGAAATGCACTTCATAGTGCATTATGGGATTGGTCTGGACTGATGCACGGTAAGTTGATGGACAACACCATCAGTTGAGGAGGGATCTGAACCTGAACTGCACTTCACTGTTCACTACAGTTTGGGGCTCGACTGATGCATGGTAAGGAGCTAGTTCTTACAAGTGGCTGTGGAGGGATTTTAACCTGAAGAACACTTTACAGTGCATCAGAGTTGAGTCTGGACTGACGTCCATACAAGTCGATGGACAACACCAGTGACTGTGGAGGGATTCAAAACTGATTTGGCCTTTACAATGCATCAGAGATTGGGGCTGGACTGATGTCAGATAAGTTGAAGGCAACACCATTATTTTTTCATTTTAAACAATCAGCAACTGTGTATTAGGGAGAAAACTCAAGTGCAGAGCATGAGACAAACATGCTACTGACCCTAACCCACTTATCATCTATAACACAGGGAGCAACATGCCACATAGATTTTAACATAGCCATAATCCGAACATAAACTCTTTAAAAAGTAACAAAAGGTGCTGAATTCATGTGACCTCATCTAGTACATGCACAAGAAACACACTCTCCCATCGGGAATGCCAGCCGGATCCATAAGATGTGATCACACAGAATGACCAGAAATTATCCCAAAATGAACAAAGTAACAACTATGAAAACTTTTATCATAAATAAAATTAAAAACAAATAAAGTAAATACAGATTACAAATCGAGGCTTTGGCACCAAAATGAAGTGAGTATTTTAGGATAGGAGCAGCACCTCCATCTTGAAACTAAGTTTCCAGTCACCATGCTCTTCCTGCACCAGTGTGTGCTCTGACTGGTTAATGGAAATAGTGACGTGAGCATAGAGCAAGCATGGCAACAGTGAGGATCGATATGACCAAATGGTGACGCACTACTGAGCTAGGGCAGGTGCAGATGAGGGCTGCGACCCCTAACTGAAACATTAAAAAAAAAAAAAAAATCACTGTACACTCCAGAGCCCAGAGAGCCACTTTCCCTCCAGTGATGGTTGTAAAAAAAATACGAGTCCTTGTTTGAATGATAAATAAGGATTTAGTCTAACGTTTCAGGCACACACATTGAATAGAATAGTGGAAGGCACAACAAAAGATCTGCGTGCAGGTTCCCTAGTGCTTCGACAACTAAGGCTTCATCAGGGGGATGGTGCCTGCATCTAAGACAATCCCTTTATACCAATTAAATTCAGAATTGATGATGTCAGAAAATCCGACCAATCACAGAGCTCGATTTTTAAATACAGAAATATTCAGCTCACTTAGTGGTATAAATGGACTAATAGTTATAACAATCATGATATCAGTGACAACATGTTATTGTAGAAAATACCCCTAAAAGACAAAAAATACACAAAGTGGTGACGGCAAATCTGATTGCTCAATAAAAAAAATATAAGTTATGAAATTAATTATAGTGTCAATCTGATCAGCTTAACATGTTACACTAAAACAAGATGATTTGTTGTTACAATACAAACTAATGGTAGAATGAACATAATACATTTTTTTACAGCACATGCAAAAAATAGTAAATTTATTTATTTATGTATTAAGGCTTGTTTTCTTAAAAATAGCCAATGGGAACGCATATTATATTAGGTAAAATCAGTAAGGGTACGATGTCCCCTATTAGCTGGTACAACTCAATTCATCAAATGTAAACAAATGCTTGAGTTGCACCAAGAGAAAGATATGGACGCCAATTGGCGTCATCAGGCACTACAGCACATGATTTAGGACGCCATATGGCGTCATCAGGAAAAAGAGGTATTTTTTTATGACGCCATATGGTGTCATCAGGAAGGAATTAATACACTCTGCTGATCATCAGTGCTATAAGATACATCTTTGGGAGGTATTCAAGTATTTTACAAAGTAAAAAGAAACATAAGGCTGTAATATGAGCCTAGGAGTTGCATGGTATAGGATTCATAGTCTGAATGTTAGTGTCCAAGCTATCCCCACCTGAAAGGAGGGGAAAAAGAAAGAATACCATGTTCTACCATAGTTTTACACACCTTTGTATTAATCAGATTTTTTAGGTACATATGGCTGAAAGCTAGTTATTTTAATCTAGCTAACTGGTGCACAGATTCATTTTCATTAAAGATGAAGAGATAAAAGATACAACCATTGCAGTATTCTTAACAGTTGAAACAAGATTGTTCTAATACATAAAGTATAAATCTAGCATTTTAATATGAAAAGGATAAAAGCCTAAGAATATTTGAACAAAAATACCCATTATACAGCATTTGAGAACTATTCATGGGATTATTTAACTTTTAAACATAATAGTCTAAACTGACAAGGCTATTTCAGAAGGGTTGAAATGTAGTCTGGGTGGATAAAAGACAAGCATCGATAAAGTGCCTAATTTCTATGAACAGAAGTTAAGTAGTAGTTGTTACCTGGACAGATACCCCCATAGCATTACCAGTCCATTTTGTCACTCAGGGTTCATCGTTGTCCGATAATAATGCATCTGAATCAGCGATACGGACTCTTGAGGTCACATACTTTTGGCTCTATTTCATAGCGTCATTCGGGTCGGAGAATACAAAAATCTTCCCCTTGTGAGCAATTCGGAACTGGGCTGGAAAGAGCATGCCATGGGGAATCGTCTCTTCACACAATATGGCCCGGACTCCGTCGAATTTTTTCCTCTTCTGCCGAGTAGCAAAGCTGATATCTGGGTATAGTGTGATGCGGTTACCATCCTGCAAGAGGGGTCCCCTCAGCCGTGCCAGTGCCAGCAAGGAATCATGGGTGCCTGCACCATCTGTAACCACCATGATCGTTCGTGGTGCTTCAGGGTTATCTGGACAACCTCGATGGGCCACTCTATAGGCCTTCTGAAACTGTTGGGCTTTAGCTAATGCTTACTCTCCTAGTTGCTGTCAAAACCATTCCCGCAAAAACAGAAGCAGATGGTCGCCGTCCAAGCCTTCAGGCATCCCTAGTATGCAGATGTTTGGAGTGCGAATTTGGTTTTCGAGCATCTCTATACAGGCTTTCCAATGAGAACTTTCTTTCACCATCATGGAGACTGCCCCCATAGTTGCGTCTGCCCACTTCGATGTATCCGCAAACACTGTCTGGATGTTTTCTACATTGGTTTTGAGATTTGCCACTCTTGTGAAACGTTGGTGACTGATTTAATCAGATGAGAGATTTTCACCCCTATAGTCTGTAGAGTCTCTTCGCCAGCTTCCTGGGATGTTTCCTCTTGTCAGGCCTGTGCCGACCTCATAGCAGACGTCTCAGAAGCCTTTTTGGCTTTAGCTCCCGACCCCGATTGCTGATCCCTACGAGGATTTCCCATCTTGTGCCAAAGGGATTCCGCTGCAATATGCTGTATTTCCTGCACCAATAGCACTAGAATTCAGCCCTTAATTAAAATAAACTTGTAGTTAAGCTACAGAGCTCTTTCAGCCAGCTGCCATCTAACTCGGGCTCCACAGCGCGCCCCCCCCCCCGGAATTTCAGATGCTTAATCCGATTGCTATTATGATTCCACAAAGAACCTTGGAATCAGATTTGAAATCCTAATTTCCTAAGTAAAACAATGTTTTGCCGTTATGTTCAGTATTAGGATTTTCAGACTGCAATTCCAAAAATACTAATTTCGAAAATCAGGTCAGAATCTGAGGAGTCTGATTTTGTGACTTGGAATCCCAGCAACCCTAGCCTGGGGACTGGTTTCTTCATATGACACATTTTTACCCTATATTTAATTAGTGTCATGCCTTGATGGGGTACATTTCACAGGATCAGTCATTCTGCATTTTGCTCCTAGATTTAAGTCAAACTTCAAATTTCACTGCTGGTTTTGAGGGCTCCCCCCATTTCTGCTGCTGAATAAACAACTCAACAAGGAAATCAAAAAGCTAACCGCTATGAACTACAGTAGTGCAGGACAGCAGCCAAGCTGCTGGGTAATTTGTTCGTGCTAGTTAATGATTGATTCTAGTCTGCTTCTGCTACCGAAGAAATCCAAGACGGTGCTACTTACACCAAGAAGTAGACAGAGATTTTGAATTGCAAACCCAAATGGCATTTATTGAAACACTCTGTCAAACATGTGTAGTATAACCACAGCCTGACTAGGCAGTCCACCGCTGCGCTTCACCCAATAGAGCAAAAAGTGCAGTAAATGTATGTCAGTAGAAGAAGCACACAACTATGTTTAGGGAATATTACATAGAAAGCTATTTGTGCAATGTGAGTGTGTGTCTAGAGCATTGGTTAAACATTGTTAATCATGCTGCAGCGAGGATAAATCATAAAGCCTCACCATTTTGATATTTATCCATAAAATGTTATTTTAGTCCCACATCTCTTAGTAGACCCAGTGAACTGATACTTCCCATGGCATATCACTCAATCGAGGGCACTACTAACACCAGCCATTTGTACCTCTCACAAGATCGGAAGAACATCTGACAGACGAGAAGAAAAAAATACTGCAGAAAAAGGAAAAAAGACCTCTCGGAACTATGGTTTAGAAAATAAGCTATCTAGTGACACACACTTGTTCATAAATTGCGCAGCAACAGGGCAGCATCAGATATATAACATATCCGAACTCGTGTTAATTCCATTGTTGCTTCACTTGTGGCTACACTTTGCTCCACCACTCTTGAGGTCAATGGGGTCAACACAGCTCATTTGGATAAGCTATTTATCTGACACGGCCCAGTTGCTTCCTCCTGTTTATAAAATGGACAACAAAAATCCAGTGATCTGATTGGTAAGTAGCTGTTCAGACCTGTGCAGTAATTGACCAATAACTGCACAGGTCTAGAAAGTGCCTTGCACGTCATGGAACTAGTTTTGTAGGCTGACCTAACTGCATAGAACTATCACTACACTTCTTCGGAATTCTCAGTAACACTGACAAAGGAAAATAAAAAAGTTTCAACTGTGACTTACCTGCCAACCAATTTGACCTCTTTGATGGTGAGAACCCAGCTGTTTGGTGTGAGAACCGATTTACCAGTGGTGATTTATTTATTCTTAATTTAAAGCTGCAGAGTAGATTCCTGACACATAGCATTGCAGAAGTAAAGGTTGAGGAACCCTTGGGTAGGAGTGACCATCACGCACTGTGGTTCTGGTTGGACATGGGCAGGTAAGGGGGGCGGGCTTTTATCTGAGTTTGCTACCCGAACCCATCCATGTGAATCAATGGTGAAGATATTGTCCAGGAAGATATGAAAATTACATACCATAATTCTTGATCTTCTTGGATCATCTTCACCATTGATTCACATACCCATGCACCGTCCCTTGGGCTCACTTTTTCTGTTCTTTGGTCTTCACCTTCCCTTTGGTCTTCACCTTCCCTTGTTTTGTGCCATGAAGACACTGCTTTCTTGCTGTTGACCGTTCGTTTACAGGTCACAGGGGCTATCAGTTGCCCATATAGGTTGGGTTTTACTTAAGTTACGCTGCACCTCCTCAGTAAGAAAGGTACTGAGGCGGTAGAGGGCCGGTGCCAAAGTAAACCATGCAATGTGAGCTAGTCTCACGGTGCTGTGCATGCATGCAGCCTACCTCGATGCTGTCCCTCCTGAAAGGTTCTGGCTCTCGCAGGATCCTAGCAAGTCCAGCTCAGAACTAGTCAGTGTGAATCAATGGTGAAGATGATCCAAGAAGATTTAAGCAATAAGGCATGACCAGGGGTTAGATTAACAGTCGGTTAATCACCCCCTAGGGGTGTAATGTGGCTCGAGGCCCAGCCGAGTGCCATATTGCTCCAGGGGTGATTAACTGACTGTTAATCTAACTCCTGGGAGTGCCTTATTGCTATTATAAAAAATTATTCCAAAAGAAAAGTGTTAAAAGTATATTTTTTGAATGTTTTCCTCATTTAGAGGGAGATTTTTAATAAAATAGTTCTTCCACCAACAGTTTAAGAATGCTGGTTCAAAATCAGAATGCATCATTCCACACATTCAGCAGTGGTAGAGGATGGAATGCTAACATGAAGAATCCATGTGCCATGGTGATCAGGCTGTACATGACAGTTTAACATGGATTAATGTAAGGCTGTTGGAATCCTAACAGCCAATCAGATTGCAGCATTTCTAAGATCCTTTTTATAATAAGAATTACGCTGAGCATATAATTTTCATTTACGGTAAGTTCTTACATAATTGTTCTTTTCGAGGAGGGCAAATAATGTTTTATTTCCCAGATTAAGTTTCCCTCACGTAATATAAATTAAAAAATGACAGGAGTAACAGCTGCAAGTAAACTCAACTATTGTAAAGAACAATAATCGCATTACTTCAGCACAGAATTGATATTTCTTTAGAGATTTTTTTTTTCTCAATTCTGTTTAGTCTCCAATGGGAAACGATGATGTACCCAATGTCTCCCCTGTGGACCCCTTTTAATTTCACCCCTTGGCCCCTTGACTTGCCTCCACTCCAGGAGACTGCAGTTAATATCACAATTGACTCCAAGACACAAGTAAATTAGTTGGAGTTTGGCATCCCTAGCAGCTGCATGGGATGCCATCTCTCTAAGGATGACTGTGAATTACCTCAGCTGTAAGAATGTAATCAGATGCACTTTTTCTTCATCTTTTTTCCTCAGAAGAAAGAAAGGAGGTGGAGCAACCCCTGACCTCAGCCAACAAGCACATGAGAAAAAGAAGAGACTGACTTCGTCATCTTACAAACTGAGAAAAGTAAAATCACTGGTAAGCACTGCTTTCTGTCCTTCTCATAATGTACCACTGGTCATTTGTATTGAATAATTGAAAATAAATTTTTATTTTTTCATTTTAGAATTTTAGCTGGTAAAGGCACATTGCGCTAAAGCTCATTTCCAGGTGTGGCCTAGGAGCATAGGGAGGTTAAGTGACTTGTTCAGTGTCACACAGTGTGCAAGTAACAGTTGCTCAAATTGTTCAGTTTATTTTGCAATGTATTTACCCAAGAAAGTCATCTGAGATGCAGTATCTCATTTTCATTGGGTTCTTGCGTCTACTTTGTTTTACAACAAGAAGGTCTGAAGCACAAAGTGAGTGGCAAAAAGTTGCTCAATGAGTCACTGACTCTGGCAGAATTTGAACCTAGGTATGCCGGTTCCCCAGTCTGTGTGCTCTAATCCCTAGAGCACATTGCCTCTAAAGCCAGTTCCTAGTGCACAAGTATCCACATTACCACCCCCATCACAATTGGCACTAATTTTGTTGGCAGTCTCACAGGGGAGTCAAGGCTTAAATGGGCTTGGAGTCAGAGGTACCCCCTCACCCAATGGAGATGGTCCCTTGATGAAGTTTTTCTTTTTTAATTATATTTTTGTCTCCCGGTGCTCTGGATAGGACCTCCTTCTGCCACTGCCAGTGCCTTTCTCCCCTATCAAGGCCGTCTTACCTAGGCTCTTGAGGGCACCTGTGGCTCACCACTGCATTGTCCCCTTGGATTGTGCCCCTAAGATAGGGCTAGCTGTTGCGCTCTTAGGCAGCTTCCCCTCCCTTATCCAGCCACCCACAGTGGCAGGAAAGCCCAGGAGCCATGAGGGCGATGCCCGATATTGTACATGAGGGAACAAGCAGGTCATCATCTACTCAGCCAGTGGCTGATATCCCCCCCATGACGCCTCCATGTAATGATGCCCAAGGCCTGCAGCTGTGAATGTACGCATTGCGCTGGCCAAATCTCAGACAGCTACAGCTTCTAATGCATGAAACAGATCATAATTATTTGGACTCAGCTGAGTATAAAAAAGCAATAAAAACATAAATTGGTGTAGGAAGCTAAAAAAAAAAAAAGGCAGAATGTGTTTACCATTGCTGTTTGTATCTGCAGTGATGAGGTGTTTTGTCAAGAGTGTTATTTAAAAGATCATCATTTTGAAATTGTGGCACAATTCCATTTGGGGACTTTTTCCACATAGAAGTTGCTGCACATGAAGACCTTTTGGCTATATAAGAGGTCTTTTTTTTTTTTTAAATTCAAGTTTATTGCATATTTTGGCACATTTATAATTTAGTTTCAGAAATACTTTCAACATTTGTATTTGCGGTGTTACACATAACTTGTGGCAGAGACAATTTGCACAAAGTCGTATTATATCTGTTGACTTCATTTCTGTTCAACGTCCCAGGTACATCAATGGCAATGATACGTGGTCCCATCTGGACCTCCCAGTGTTCTCAGCCGGGTTCCCCACCCTCATGTCTTTTCTTCCAGTCCCTCATCCTCCCTTCCCAGTGCCCCCATCCTCGGAGACAGTAACCAAGGAGTCCATTTTCTTACAAGGATTTGTGATCTTAAATTTATTCTATAAGTGACCTCCTCCATTTCTTTTATCTCACCCACAATAGTTACCCACTCCAGGTGGGTCGGAGGATGCTGTGTTAGCCACTTTTCGTTAAAGCTTTGTGGGTCACGTGAGGAGGATGTTCCACATATATGTCCTATCTACTCCCCTTATTTCATCTGGTTTTATACCCAGTATTAGGTGTCTGGGTCCCATGTCAGTCTCCAATGAAAATACCTGTTTTAACGTTTGGTTAATATCTGCCCAGTACTTTCCCAGTTTCGGGCATGACCATAAGACATGAAGGTAGTTTGCCACAGCTGTCCCACATTCTCTCCGGCAAGTTCCCACACAATTCTTATCCCATTTACTCTGAGCTGCTGGTGTAAGAAAGAACCTCATTCTTACTTTCCATTCGAATTCCTTCCATAATAGGGATGATGTAGTTTTAGAGGTCTGCGCGACAGCCTCGGCCCACTCCCTCTCACCTATGTTCTCACCCAGCTCCAATTCCCACCTAATTCTAATTTGAGAGGTCTTGTTTCGTCCCTCCCTCAAGACTTCATATATGGCTGATATTTGTCCCTTGACTTTTTGTCAAATTTATTATCTCAGTCATTGTGTTCTTTATTCCTCTTATGGAATTAATTTGTTTGTGGTAGGATTGTAATTTGTGTATATAGGTCCTAATCTGAAGATACCTATAGTGATCTCTCATCTCAGGGAGAATTTATCCTTGATCTGACTAAACTCCTAACAATGCCATCTTCTAGAAACTGGTCTAGGGAATACAGCCCCAATCTCTCCCAGCGCCTGAAAGTAAGGTCTTGCTTGGCGGGGAAACTGGGGATCCCACAACCATCAAGAGGCCAGGCTTCCTCGCCCAACCTGTGTTTGGCCCAGAGTTTCAGTGCGCCCAGTGTATTTTTACCGACGTTAGCATTATTTCTCCATCTATAGTCTTTAGGCCTGGTGTTAGTGCTCGCCTCCAGGGCATCCCATCTGTTAGGACCTCCTCAATTTCCCTCCAACAGCATAGTATGGTCTAGCCGACCACAGAAGGGCCCATCTCAACTGTGTGGCCAAGTAGTAGTCCTCTAGGCATGGAACATTTCTGCCCCCATACTTTCTGCTTGTTTGAAGTATTGCATTTTTTATCCTAGGTTTCTTATTATTCTAGATAAATTTTGTGATCATCCTCTGCCATATTTGAAATTGGTTTTTATGTATTTTGATTGGAAGACATTGAAATAGGTATAAGAATTTAGGGAGAATGTTCATCGACACTGTTTGTATCCTGGAGTATAATGGAAGGCTCAGGGTCTCCCATCTCTTAATATCCAGCTTTATCTGCGTTATTATTGGATCAAAGTTGCAAATAAAAAGCGTTGTAAGATTTTTTGTGATTTGCGTGCCCAGATATTTTATCTTCCCTCTGTTCCAATTTGTGTCCAGCATTTGTTTGACATCAGGTGTGGGATTATAATTAAATTTCAAGATTTCGGTTTATTTTTATTCAGTGTATACCTGAGAATTTTCCAAATTTGTCAATTATTGACCAGATTTCAGGGATAGACTTATTTGGTTCGATATGTATAGGAGGACGCCATCCGCATATAGGGAGATTTTGTGGTCTCCTCCACACACCCCCACCCCCCTCACCTCTTTTGACTCCCGTATCGCCTGGGCCAAAGGTTCTATATATATATCAAAGAGGAGTGGGGACAGTGGGCATCCCTGTCTGGTGCCTCTCCCCAAATTGAATCTCTTTGAGATGCCCCCATTTACCCTTACATATGCCTGTGGAGAGGCATATAGGGCCTTGAGTGCCTCCAAGAATATCAATGGGAAACCCATTTTTTCTATGACTAAGAATAGAAAGCTCCACTCGACCTTGTCAAACGCTTTCTCAGCATCGAGACTCATGAGGCAGGCAGGTATATGTTGTTTGTTAAGGATATCAATTATATTTATGGTTCGCCTGACGCCCTCAGCCGCCTGTCTTCCCTCTATAAAGCCAGTCTGGTCTGGGTGTATTAAATTTACAAGGAAGGGCTGAAGCCTCTTTGCTATTATAGCTGTAAAGATTTTATAATCTACGTTGAGGAGTGAGATCGTCTATATGATCCACAGTCCTGCAGATCTTTTCCCTCCTTCGGGATCACCGTTATGGTGGTGTAGTTCCACGAAGGGGGGACAGCCTCTCCTTCCAGCCAGATTTGATTATAAACTGTTTTTAGTATGGGGGCTATTTCTCCCAAAATGTTTTGTATAGTTCTCCTCCAAACCCATCTGGGCCAGGAGATTTCCCTACTTTAAGATCTCCAATAACTTTCAAGATCTCCTGCTGAGCAATTGGGCACATCAGACTTTGTCTCTGGGCCTCTGTGAGCTGCGGAAGGTTCAGACCTTTCAGGAATTCCCGGGCAGCTCCAGGGGACGTTCGGTTGGGTTGATATAGTTGCTTATAATCGTTACTAGGGTCTGCTATTTGTTCCCATTTACTTAGGTTCTGCCCTGTACGTGGGTGTCTGAGGCTGGCTACGTGTGCTCTTGCGGCCTGTTGTTTTAATCTGTACGCTAATATACGGGTGGCCCTAGGGCCTCCCTCATAGTGCACCTGTTTTGTATAAAGTAAGGCTCTCTCAATCTCTAATTGCATTATTCTCTGCAGTCTAGCTTTCACATCCTTTATTTGACTTTCCTTTTCTCTACTGTATTTTAACTTCTGTTGTTCTTCCAGGTTTTTAAGTTCTTGGCTTAATTGTTCTTTTTGTCTGGCTCTCTCCCATTTTTATACGTGGCTATCAAAATCAACCTCCCCCTAAGCATAGCCTTCACCGTATCCCACAATATTTGGGGTGTGGTGTCTGGGCCTTCATTTAACTGAGTGGCTTGTTTTATCAGTTCCCTAATTTCCTCTTTCACCTTTTCATCTCTAAGCAAACTTATGTTCAATCTCCATTGTGTTGGTTTTTTGGGTATCTGCAGGTCCACCTCCAAGTAGATGGGACTATGGTCTGACAGGCTTCCTGTCCCCACCCACATTGATTTAATTGCCAAGAGATCTCGGCCATATGTGAGAAACATGTCCAGTCTTGAGAAAATTTTATATCGTGGGGAATAGTATGTATAGTCTCGGGCCTGTGGGTATTTCTCCCTCCATATATCAGTGAGGCCTGTATCCCCCACGAGTCTTCTCAGGGGTTTAGAAATTCTGCTACTAGGTGCCAGTATCCGTGAGGTAGTGTCTAGTGTTCTGTCCAGGACCACGTTCCAGTCCCCCCGCAATCACTAATCCCCTTGCTTTATCTGCCACCAGTTTAAACAAATCTGCGTAAAAGGTTATCGCTGAGCCCGGGGGCGCATATACACTTATCAGGGTTACCTGCAGCTCCTGTATCCGGCCCACCACCATTATATACCTAGCCCCCGGATCCACTACCACCTCTTCTTCCTTAAAAGGGAGAGAGGCCGACAGCAAAACTGCAACTCCTCTCTTCTTTCCCTTATTTAAAGAGGCATGGTAAACAGTTGGGAACTCCCTGGTTTTCAGCTTATGGGCTTCCTTAGGGGAAAGGTGTGTCTCTTGTAAGAGATGAATCTCACAATTCTGATTTTTAAGAAATTTCTGGAGCTGTTTTCTTTTAATGGGATGGTTTATACCATTAATATTATATGAGATTATCCTCGAATTAACCATAGCCATGTTGCAGGTTTTACTTCTTTATAGTTGTTCTTTGCCCTTTTCCTAGTTCTAAAACTTTTTGTTTTTATCCCCCGGGTCCCTACGTTCTCTTTCAGCCTCTGTATCTGGGAGTTTTTTTTGTCTCCGACATATGCATACACCCCACTTAATTTCTCATTGTGCCTTTCTAAAATCCTTTTAAACCTTGACATTGTGCTGGTTCTCAATGAATGACCAGCTTGAACATGTTTCACAACATCTAGTAAACTTTCTCCCTCTAGTGGAGACAACACAGCTATAACAAAATTTAACCACTGCTTTCTGTATAAACTTATTACAACTGTTAAGAACTTATGTATAAGTAAAACTGAAATAACATAACCATAGACATAATTTTTTTGTCCCTCCTTTCCAGTTTGTTTTACATCTTGTTTGTAGTAAACATGTTTAGAAGGATGTAAGGTTGTCAGGTCAACTGCTCTGCGACTTCCTAGGTCAGTCCAGGCCCTCAGATGAGGACCTGGTAGTGTCTCATTTGTGACACTTTGCCCTTTATGTTGTTGTGGGCTAAACCCTCCCGGAGCTTTTTTTCCATAGTGTGTCCCCAAGCTCCTGAGTATTATTAACATCATCAATACCAGAAGGCAGCTAATAGTCCCCATTGATTTCAGTTTGAGAAAGCTCCCTGGCTTTCCCCTAGCCCAAACTAGTTAATTACCAGGGAGATTTCTCCCCTTCTTTTGTTTGTTAGGCATTTTCCCTTTTTTTTTTCCCCAGTTCCTTCCCCCTATATAAGCGGTCTTCATATGCTGCAGCCTCTCCCATTCACTTGAGTGGAGTTAAAAAAAGAACTGCTTCATAACATGCACACTAAAATCAACATATAAAATGTTGTAAAAATATGTATGGCATCCCATCTGCTTGGCAGCAGCATGTTGCAGTGCCATGCGGGAGGCTTAGGTTCTGGTGTGACTGAGTATCTCACTCACTGGGCTGATGGAGGGCGGGCACGTTGCAGAGCTGATATGTACACTGTCTAAGAAGGAAGGATTAGAGCACAATGTTCTTGAACATCTTTGTGGCAGAGTTGCAGGCAGTACTTGGCAGGGTGTTAGGATAAACCACCATCATGCAGCCTGTGGCTTAGAAGGGGGGACAACACTGCACTCATATGGGAGGGGGCACATAGAGAGATTGAGCAGTGGGCCCTAGAACCAAAACATTACAAACTTCTGAAGCCTTATACTGAATAATTAACCTTAGACCTTCCACATTCAGTCACTGCACTTATTCAGGTTGTGTAGGATGAAAAGGCCACAAACTGCAAACTCTGAGGAGGTGGCAGCTTTAAAGTATAATTGGTCTCACTGTTTTTTGATCACCCTTTTTCCATTTTTCACCCAGGCTGCACCCATCTTCCAGTCAGAAGGGTGGGTGAGTCACCAGTTCCACTCTGTGATCAACCATCAGAGGGTGCTTGAATGGCTCTTTACATGAGAGCAGAGACCATCATCTCTGTGGCAAGGCCTCACTATTTTTAACATTTTTTTTTTTTTTGGGGGGGGGTCAATTTTCTTATCTGCTTGCTCCATTTGCACTCCAGCATGCTAGCTGTACTGCATATTTGTGTCTGTAGCTAGACAAATAACTTCTTACAGTAATTCATGTCAGATATACAGTAGCTACACTGAACAAAGGGAGCAGGGGGTTGATATGGCATCAGTATGGAAAAACATAAGGCAAAACCAGCAAGACAAATAATAACCTGGTGAGGGAGGAAGAGAAAAGATTAAAATCAGTGTTTATGCTGAAAGGCCTTCAGCAGGAAATACCTGAGAGAGGAGCAGTACGAGATAATTTTCACAGGTATTTCCTGATGATGACCTTCTGCCCAAAATGTTGTTTTTACCTGTCTCTCCTCCCTTCTTTGTTCAGCTGGATAATTTTACTATTATCTTTTGTGCACTGTGTAGTTTGTAATCATTGGGCACTGGAGATATACAATGTCCAAGACTGCTCGGAGAGTAAATTGCTAACACTAATCCTAGCTAAGTACTTATTTCTTCCTCTCTTCTATTTGTTTTCCATAAATAGTATATGCATACTGCACCCTTATGAGCTAAATACAATATATACCACTGCTCTCTACAATCTGAGTGCAAGTCACTTACAGTACATCAACAATGCTCGATCATCTAAGTATAATTCACTAATACTGCATACATTTCTATCATTTTAAATAAATTGCTAAGACTGCAATAACAGTTCCCTTCCATTTGAGGATAAATCCATAATACTGAATCACAAATTCCCTACTGTCTGAGTATAAATTGCTAATACTGCATTAACAATTCCCTACCATCTGAATATAAATTACTAACACTGCACCAACAGTTCCTTTCCATTTGAGCATAAATCCTTAATACTGCATCAATTTCCTATCTTCTGAGCATGCATTGCTATTAATAATTCCTTACCTTCTGAGGATAAAGCCCCAACACTTCAACGAGAATTCCCTACCTTCTGAGCATAAAGCCCTAATACTTCACCTAGAATTTACTACCATTTGAACATAAACCTATAATGCTGCACCAACCAATCCCTACCATCTGAGCACAGATTACTAATACTGCATCAACAATTGCCTAACATCTTAGCATAAATCCCTAATATTGCACCTAGAATTCCCTACCATCTGAGCATAAACCTCTAATGCTGCACCAGCCATTCTAACAACGGGAGTCTAATAGTGATTTATACAAGTCTGCAATCATCAATAATCATCAGAATTATATGTAAATTTGAACTCTGCACTGAGGTTGTGCTCCATCTAGCATTCATGCAGCAGATTTGTTTTCTCTGCTGAAAAGACCTCACAGAGTCCTGTTCTGGTCCTAAGCACTAGTAAATTAGAAAAGCATTATTGTTCCCATTACCAAGTTAATTTTTCGATAACTGCACTAGTTAGGGCTGACATTTTTTATACTTTAGTTAAAACCATATTTTTCTTTGGTCCCTTGTTGGTTCCAGGAACTGGAGAGGTTGTGGTTCAGTGCGGTTCCTACCTTTTCAAACCTCTGCAAACCCTGGCACAATACATCAGTTGGGGGTGAGGATATAGCATGCACCAAGCAGGAAAGGGATCTTGGGGTTATCATCTCTGATGACCTCAAGATAGGGAAACAGTGTGACAAGGCAGCAGGTAAAGCAAATAGAATGCTGGGATGCATAGGCAGGGGCATCACCAGCAGGAAAAGGGAGGTCATAATTCCACTATACCAGACACTAGTGAGGCCCCACCTGGAGTACAGTGTACAGTTCTGGAGACCTGACCTACGAAAGGATATAGACAGGGTAGAGAAGGTTCAGAGGAGGGCAACAAAAATGGTACCACAATTGGATTGTATCACAAGTCCTATGAGGACAGGTTGAAGGAACTGAACATGTACTCCCTGGAGGAGAGGAGGGAGAGAGGATATGATAGAGACATACAAGTATCTGACAGGAGGAACAGGGTGCAGGAATACACTATTTTTAAGCGAAAAAGATGTTCCAGGACTAGAGGGCATGGGATGAAGTTGGAGGAGGATGATTCAGAGGAAGCGTGAGGAAGAATTTCTTCACAGAGCAGGTGGTGGACAAGTGGAACACCCTGCCAGAGGAAGTGGTGGGGCTGAAACAATCACGGGATTTAAGAATGCATGGGATAGACATAAAGGAATTCTGGAGGTCAGGGGTAAGGGGCAACAGACTTCTAGGAAACATAAACTGAACTTACAATCTCAAATGGCCAGACTGGGTGGGCCATAGGCCCTTATCTGCCGACACTGTCTATGTATCTATGTATCTATGTAAGGGACCTAAAAGCTGATTCAAAAATATAAAAAGACTGTATTTGGGCATAAAATATTAGCTTTCCTTATTTGCTATATTTAAACCACACAACTGCTAAATTGAGATTTCCAGTCAAATTGGCATGACTGAGAACCCTAGGAAAAACTGGCCTACAGGTTTTAAAAGTTGTCTAACTTGCCCAAAGTTCTTTGTGAAGGCAGAGCACCACAAGTTTTGTTCTGAGTACCTGAGCTCAGACCATGACTTTGAGAATTGTGATCTCAGTAAACTTTTTTGCTCTGAAATTAAAAAAAAAAAAGAAAAGGCTGCTTTGATGGATTCACTTTCAGCTCTGAAATCTGCTGCTGTGTCACTTTAAAGTTCTCCTTGTGATTATACAGTCATGGACGTGGTTACACCCGATAGTGGAAAGCACGCATCGGCAGGTTTTGCACACTTGCAGCAGTTATTGACTTCAAAGCTGGTTGAAAAATGCTGTGAACAGTCATCTCTGCCAAAGGAGACAGATGAGACTGTCACTGTATAACCATCCCTGGAGCACAGAAAAAGCACAATGTGTTTGATAGGGGGAGCCCTGATGCTAATTGTGGCAAAAAAACATAAGAGAACTTCTGATCGGCCATTGCCGTCAGTGTCTGAGAAGAAGAAGAAATATAAGGAGAAGCACACCACAGTTCTTCGGTTGCCCCAGAAAAGGAACCAAAGCAAACATTGGAGCAAAGGACTATGCCTCTTTAGAGGATAATAAGAAAATGCCACTTTTTCCAAACCATGCGTGCTGTGGAGAATCAGGTCACTGCCCTGCCTCCCCCCCACCCTAGGTCCTGGCTCCACAACAAGTACCTATGCAGGAGGTGGCAGAATAGGAGGAACCATTAGAGCCTGAGGAATGCCCTGAAAAGGAGTTTGGTTCCCTTCCAAGGGTTAATGATGATTTTTCCTTCTGCTCTGCCTTTGTGTCCTAAATGGTGGACACTTTAAACTTACCTTCTACCAAAACAGAGGTGGACATAGCGGCAGAGTTTGCGCATTCTAGGCCTGACATCATTGTGAAGAATGTCAGTCGCTATACATGAATCTTGAAAAGGGCCACAGCCAGAGTGTTGGCAACACCTCACTTTGCCTTGCCTATGGATAAAAAAACTAGAGAAAAGGTACCAGGTGGACAAGCTGGGTCAGAGTACCTGTAAGCCCGTCCTGACCACAAAGGTTTACTGTAAGCTGCTTCGAAAAGGCGAAGGTCTCTCTGTCATCCCTTTCCCCGGAGCAGGACTCCAGAAAGCTAGAACATAAGGCAAGGAAAGCTTTCACAACAATCATTTTGCAATTTAGGCAAGCAGCATGTGTGGAATGCACAGCTCAATACTGGCAGATATTCAAACAACATGAAGTCTTGCTATATTATAGACATTAGCAGTTTGATCCAGCTCTAGAACTGCCCCGGAGTGAAATGGTTAAAACCATTCCAAAATAGAATTTTGGCACAAGAGCAGCTCTATCTGTGTCATTTCAAACTTGAACTGTCAGATTCTTTACTCCGCCTCAGTGAACAGTCGCTCCGGAGATTTCTCCTTCTACTCGGTTCATTTCTCGGTTTAAAAAGTGTTTTCTCGGTTGGATTTAACCGAGAATAGTTTTTATTTAACCATAAAACCGTTAAGGTTCAAGCTCTATCTGTGGTAACCGTAAGTAAATGAAGGTTTTGTCTGTGTGGAACTTGTAAGTTATCGGTTCGGTTTTGAACCGATCAGTGGGTTTAAAACTCATTTAAAACTAAAAGTTACTATTTTAGAGTGCGGTTCCCGGTTCTTATCGGTTCTAAAAAAAACGGATTTATGACGTTTTTTTCCAATACCCGTGACACGGTTAGGAACCGATAAGGGTGTCTTGCCTGGCACTGCCGTTAAAAGGGCAAGTTTTTGGTTAGGCTGGCATTATGTCTGAGAAACCCAAAAGAAAAACCAGGCCCACTGGGTTTCAACACTGTGATGTTTGTGGGGAAGTCTTTGCCAAGGCTGACCCACACACCACATGTGTTTATTGTCTGGGGTTTGACCACCTCCAGTCAGACTGCCAGGTATGTAAGAATTTCCCTGCAGCCACCCTGGAAAAAAGATTGGGCAGGCTCAGGGAACGAGAGGCCAAAAAGTCCGCTGACCCGATGGCCAGCCCGGTTGTGCCAACCGAACCAGAGGGAGTGCCCTCTGACCAGGGCCAGACTTCCTCGGCAAAGAAAAGCTAGTTCTGAGGAACCAATTCCAGTAAAGAAACAAGAAAATCAGCAGGTCTGAGTCCAAAATTCCTTCTCCAACTGCTGCAGAGATAGCAAAGCCATACAAATTGTCCAGTCACTGTCTCAGGGTCCGTCCGAACCACCATTATCTGGTAAAAGGTCGGTTCGTCCGGTCCCAGTGGTTCAGGATTATGATACTGAGGAATTTTATGAACCAGAGGAGGGGGAGGAGGATTATGAACAATATGAATGTGGCTGGGAAGGTCTGGGTGTGCCCATTGAACCGGACATCTCCCCAGACAGACCTTTAGAATCTCCCCCTATGCTGTCTGAGTCCCCATCTCATTTTATGTTTTATAAAAAAGTTGCTGAAACCCTCCAGCTTCCTTTAGAAGAGGCTGTGGATGAGCAAGAGGAGCCTGATTTTGTAGAAATGATGGATATTCCAGAGTCTAGGAGATTGTCTATTCCTTTACATAAGACTTTACTAAACAAACAATTAAAATTTTAAAAGCTCCTAATTCTGTGCCTCCTATAGATAAAAGATGGACAGAAGGTACATTGTCAGGCCCTGATACAGAATTCCTTTCTCAGCAATGCAGTCATGTTAGTAGTTCAGGCTGCTGCCTGTGATAAAGCTAATATTCCTTTGGCTTCACATCCTCCTGACAAGGATTCCAGGAAGATTGATGCCATGGCAAAAAACAGTATATGGCAGCCTCTCTGGGACTCAGGCAAGCAAATTATATGGCTTATGTAGCTAGGTATCAGAAATCTAGATGGGATACTGTTATGCAATTGGCCAAGCAGGCCCATGGCCAGCTGGCTAGTGAACTAGAACAGGTGGCTGCTGTTGCATTGAAGCCTCTAAGGTTCAGTTTCATGCTGCTGTGGATGTTAATGATGTTTCCTCTAGGTCATGGCCACATCTGTAGCTTTCATAGGTTGGCCTGGCTCAGGTGTACTAGTTTGTCACAGGATACCCAGACTAAGGCTATGGATTTTCCTGTGGTGGGAAATTCTCTGTTTGAGAGCAGACAGAAATTACATGAAGAAGATGGATGAATATAGGACTACTTACAAGAGTGCCCAGGCTAAGGAGCGGCAAGCCACTCCTCAAAGGCATGCCCCAGGGTAGGGGTAGGCTTTTCACAGGCCTTTCTACCAGATTCAGGCCTCCTCTGCCTATGCTCAGAGGGGCTGCTTCAGAGGGGTGAGGGGGGGCAGACCTGCTCCCACCCCCAGCCTAAAGCTCCTCAGAAACAGGCACCTGATGGGGTACCCAGGGCCGATTCTCCTGTACCAGTGGGGGCAGGCTGGCTTACTTCAGTCAGAATTGGGCTTCTTAACCTCAGACAAGTGGGTTCTGGAAGTAGTAAGCCAGGGTCTGGTTCTCAGCTTCAAAAGTTTCCCAAGTTGAGAAGCAGACTTTTTCTACCTCAAGTGCTTCAGAGACCCTCGCTCTGGAAACAGAGGTCTCATCCCTGTTAGCTCTCAGAGCAGTAGAAAGGGTTCCTCCCCTGCATCAGGGCAGGGGTCTGTATTCCAGATACTTCCTTACCCCAAAAAAGACAGGAGAATGGCGGCCCATTTTAGATCTCAGATATCTGAACAAGCATCTTTTGAAACCAAAGTTCAAAATGGTAACTCTGGCAATGATTTTACCTTCCCTAAGGCCAGGGAACTGGCTAGCCTCCCTGGACCTCAAGGATGCCTATATTTCCATGTCCTAATCAGAAGATCCCATCGAAAGTACCTCAGATTCAAACTGCCCTCAGGTCATTACCAGTTCAGAGCAATGCCCTTCGGCCTTACCTCTGCTCCAAGGGTATTCACAAAGTGTCTAGCAGTGGCAGTGGCCCACTTAAGGAGGCAGAGGATTGCTGTTTTTCCTATCTAGACGACTGGCTCATTGTAGGCCAGTCCCCAGAACAGGTAAAATCTCACCTGCAGGTCACCCAGCAGCTCTCACCTCCCTGGGTTTTCTGCTAAACCTACCAAAGTCGGTTCTGGAACCAGTCAGGTACTCACCTTTATAGGGGCAGAATTGGACACAAAGCTAGCCAGGGCCTTTCTTCCCCAGAAAGGGTAAGGAATTTAGTGGCTCTGGCCTCTTCCTTCACTCTGCAGGTCTCTCGACCAGCAAGACACTTTCTGCAGCTCCTGGGGCACATGGCTGCATCCACAGCTGTTGTGCAGGAGCCAGATTTCAGATGAGAGACATTCAGTTTCACTTGAGAACCTTTTGGTCTCAGAGAAGAGACCCTTTCCAAGTTGGTCCCAGTGACTCGAACCTTGATCCTAGCTCTCCAGTGGTGGCAGGATCAGAGCAATTAAGAGTGGGGTCCCTTCATTTCCCCTTCTACGACTTGACTCTCACTACAGATGCTTCCTTCTGGGTTGGGAGCCCACATGGCGACCTTTCCACTCAGGGAGTTTGGTCCCCAGGAATCTCTGCTCCACATCAATTTGCTGGAACTCAGAGCTGTCTTTTAGCTCTTCAAGCTTTTCTGCATCTGTCCACGACAAGGTGATTACAAGTCAGAACAGACAACACCACAACAATGTGGTACATCAACAAACAGGGGCACTCTGTCTTGCCTTGTGCACCGAGGCAATGAAGTTGTGGTCTCTGGCCTATTCCTGAACACTTCCCTCATAGCAGTTCATCTTCCAGGGAAGGACAATGTCCTAGCGGATGCCCTCAACAGGATTTCCCAGGGCCATCACGAATGGTCCCTGGATCCTCAATGCTGGGATAGTTTTTGCCAGGTGGGGCATCCCTCAGATAGATCTTTTTGCAGCCCCAGACAATCACAAACTTCCTCTGTTCTGTTGCAGACCTCCAGTGCTGGGCTCAGTTCCCCTGGATGCCCTTCTTCTGGATTGGGAGGGGAAGTTCCTCTATGCTCCCCCTTTCTCTCCTATTCAACGTACTAGTCAAAATCAGATCTCAGCCTTGCAGGGTGATACTGATTGCCCCAGATTGGGCCAGGCAGCCTTGGTACCCACTCCTTCTGTCTCTGACAGTCCATCTTCCCCTGTGCCTCCCAGGAATCACACCTGTTGACTTGTGCCCAGGGAAGGGTTTGGTATCCGGACCTCAATCCCTCAACCTCAAGGCCTGGCTCTTGAGGAGTTAAGAGTTTGCTGATTTACACCTCTCTCAGGTGTTCTTGAGATCCTAAAGGCTTCCAGAAAGCCTTCCGCTAGGGCTACTTATAGTTCTAAATGGAAAAGGTTTTCCATTTGGTGTGCTGGGAAAATATTTCCCCGAATCTGCTGAATTGCCCATTTTGTTAGATTACATGGTACATCTTAATTCCTTGGGTCTCAGACCAGCTACCCTGAGAGTTCATTTGGCAGCTGTGTCTGCTTTTCTGTCAGCAGGAAAGTCATCCCTCTTTCCTCTCATCCTGTGTTTTCCAAGTTTTTAAGGATTACTCCATACTAATCCTCCTTTCGGGAACCGGCCCTGCTTGGGACCTTAATGTTTGCATTGCCCAGTTAATGCAACCCCCTTTTGAACCTCTGTCTTCTGCAGAGCTTAAGTACCTAATTTGGAAAACTGTTTTCTAGGTGGCTATCACTTGCCAGACGATAAGTGAATTGCAAGCCTTGTCAGGTGGAGACTGACTTTATTTCTTTCCACAGGGATAAGGTAGTCCTTAGGACTAATAGGAAGTTTTTGCCTAAGGTGGTTTCAGATTTCCATCTTAATCAATCTATCTCCTTCCAGTATTTTCACTGATCACTCCTCTTGGAGAGAGGAGATTGCACAGCCTGGATGTTAAGAGAGCTCTTAGTTATTATATAGAGTGTACCAAAGGTCACAGGTTCGAATCCTCCAACTTTTCCTTACCTATGGTGAAGTTGGGAAAGGCAAACCTGCCACTAAGAGATCAATAGCCAGGTGGACTGTCTCTTGTATCCAATTTGTTATCAGAAAGTGGGCAGAGCCCCGGTTTGAGCTCATTCTACCAGGGTACAGCTGCGTCGCACTAGCTGCCGCCAGCGATATCCCTTTATTAGAGATTTGCCAGGCTGCTACTTGGAAAGCGGTACACACTTTTACCAAGCATTACTCCCTGGATGTCCAGGCCAGGAGAGATGCTCGGTTTGGCACAGCTGTTCTTCAGAGCTATTCCTAAGTAGGTTCTGCCCTCCTCCATGGAGGTACTGCTGTGTATTCTGCTAATGTCTATAATATAGCAAGACTTCATGTTGTTTGAAGAAAAAATTACTCACCTTAGTAATGTTGTTTCTTCTAATGGAGTCTTGCTATATTATAGACCTCCCCCCCAACCTGCCCCTCTCAGAACCTCTACTTGGTGGGGTGCGGGCAACTTAGTGTGGGCACTACTTATGTCCTGTTAGCATTTTGTCCCCTTTGGGACTTTGGGGGTGTGTATGTGTACGCGTGTGTGTGTTTTATTATACTTATGTTCCATTTTCATATTATTAGAATGGTGTTAGTATTTCTGGTCCCCTGACTTGAGTCTTGGGTGTTGGGACCATCAATGGTTGTTATTATTTAGGTAGCCATTTGGCTAGTGTAGGTTACAGCTTCCACACAGACCTTAGTGAGTTTGGCTCGTAAAGATCTGACAGTTCAAGTTTGAAATGACACAGATAGAGCTGCTCTCGTGCCAAAATTCTATTTTGGAATGGTTTTAACCATTTCACTCTGGGACAGTTCTACAGCTGGATCAAACTGCTAATGTCTATAATATAGCAAGACTCCATTAGAAGAAACAACATTAGTAAGGTGAGTAATTTTTTCTTGTGGAACATAGTCCTGGCTTTGTGTGAGAATTTCCCCTCTGAAAAGCAAGCCAGTCTGGTTAACACAGTAAAAACCAGATTACAAGCAACTAGGTATCAGTTTCAGATGGCCATAGATGATAATGACACAACGTCTAGTATCCTGGCACACTCTGTGGCCTTGAAGATTTCCATAACCTTGAATACACAATGAAAAACCATGGATTTTCCCTGGATCGTCTTTGGTGACAATATAGAAACATACAGAAATGAAAAAGTGAAAGAGCTAAAATTGACTTTGAAGAATCTGACAGAAAAGGAGAGGGTCTCTGCCTGTTGTAGGCCTTACGGAAGGGAAGGGGAGGTAAGTGAAGTAGCTGTTACAGCAGGCCCTAAGTCCACTATGTATACCTATTAGGAAGAAGTGCCGGGAGAGGCAGAAGTAGAAGTGGGGCAAGGCAGAAGCCTGCACCAGCTCCTCAGCTAGAAGCAAACCAAACTTCTTACAGTTTCATACAGGTTGCCACAGACTCTTTGCCAGTTGGAGAGTGCCTGATCCACTGACTCAAGGAGAGGCAAGAAATTACCACAGACAAGTGGATTCTAGAGATAGTGGGCCATGGCTTGTCTGTTCAGCTTGTAATATTTCTAAAGCTAAACAGACCAAGGGTCTTCACAGTTCACAGTAAAGAACAAAAAGTTTTGCTGGAGCTGAAAGCAGAAACATTGATTCAGCTGAAAGCAGTGGGAAAACTCCCTTCCCGACGAATGGGGAAAGGCCTGTTTCCCAGATATTTTCTCACCTAAAAGTTAAGTGGGGACTGGCAACCCATTCTGGAACCAAGTTTCCTGAGCAGTCACCTGAAAAAGGAAAAATTCAGGATGTTGACACTAGGAACAGTGATCCCATCTCTGCAGAGGGGGGAGTGGTTGGGTGCTTGGATCTAAAAGATGCCTACTTTCACATTCCAGTAAGATCCAATCACAGAAAATGCTGGAGGTTCAGGCTAGGCAGTGGACACTACCAATTCTCAGCACTGCCGTTTAGCTTATTTTTTATTTATTTATTGTATAATCGGATTTACAACATTTGAGCCAGTGGCTCGTTTACAATGGTACCTTGTCACAGAGAGGACAGACATGGTTAACATAATTTACAGAGTACAGCCAAGACAGAATAACAGATTTTTACATGTTTACAGAATACAGATATACAGAATCAACATAGTTTTACATCGGTTGCATGAACAGAGATACATAGTATTACATACAATTGCTTGAACACATGTGTAGTTAAATAAACATTTCAAGTAGCACCAGCAGGTACTGGCAGAGGAGAGAGGGCCCAGGGGGGATTGGGGGGTGGGTGTTCAGCCCAGTGGGCCATGTCAATAGTGCCAGAAGAACAGCAGAGTATCTTTTAGTGACAGGTGCAGCAGCGGGTGTTGAACAGCAGGTCTCGTAAGACAGCTTTGAAGGGGGCAATTTTGGCGGTGTTGGAAATGGCTGCGGGGAGTGAGTTGAACCAGGTAGGGGCTCTGTAGCTGAATGACCTCTGAGCCCGGGAGGTCCCAGTTCTGGGCACTAGTAGAGTGACCTTGTCCGAAGTTCAGGTGGTGGCTCTGGGGTGTGTAAATTGGATGGTGGCAGACACCCTGGAGAGCCCAAGTAGGATCTTCTTTTTTAGCAGGCTGGTTTGGTAGCAGATGCGTTCGTCGAGGTTTAGGAGTTTGGCCATGTCGTAGAGTTGACAGGTGTGGGTGAGTCTGGGGGCATGGGTCAGTAGCCTGCAAGCCTTATTTAGCTTGAGTCTAATCTTGCTGAGGGCAATGGAGTCAGCAGCACCATATGCTGGGAGGCCGTAATCAATAAGGGACATTACTGTGGACGTGATGGCGAGCCTGAGGGCATTAGGTGGGAGGCAGTCTTTGTGCCGGTAGAGGATGCCAAGGCACGCGTTTGCAGTGGAAGCAAGGGCCGTAATGTGGGTATGAAAGGTGAGGGCCGAGTCAAATGTGATTCCAAGGTATTTGTACATGTAAACTTGTTCGAGTGGTTGACAAGTGCTCGGGAAGATTTGGAGGGGACTTTTGCTGGCTTTGTTCTGGGGGTGGGAAAAGAGCATTGCCTTAGTTTTTTTGAGGTTAATTACTAGTCTGCTCTTCTTAAACCAATTCTCAGCATCATTGAAAGAGTGCTGGAGGGAGTCTTGGAGGGAAGTGAGATTTTTGTGAGCTGCATAAATCACGGCATCATCAGCATATAGTAGAATATTGCCAGAACAGGCGCTAGGCAGGGTATTTAGCTACAGGCTAAAGAGTAGTGGGCCCAGGATAGAGCCCTGGGGAACCCCTGAGCGGATGGGATGGGTTTCTGAGAGCACCCCATTGTTTTTGACAAGCTGGGAGCGGGCTGATAGGTAGCTCGCACACCAGGAGAGGGGGCAGCAGAGAAACCTGTATGGTTGAGGGCATTTAGTAGGAGTGGGTGGGAGACAGTGTCAAAGGCCTTAGAGAGGTCAATGTACATTGCCCCAACTAGGGAGCCGTCATCCAGGGAGGTGTGTAGGAAGTTGGAGAACTCCATTAAAGTTGTGCCTGTACTGTGACCAGCGCGGAAGCCATGCTGTTCTGGACACAGGATGTTATATTTTGCTAGATATTCCGTGAGTTGGGTGGCCACCACTTTTTCTAAGGCTTTGGGGGGGGGGGATGGAAATTAGCCGATAGTTGCTGGGGGCAGACCAGTCACCACCTTTGTGGATAGGAGTGACTGTCACAGTTTTCCATGCTGTGTGGAATTGCCCCAGACAGAGGGATTGGTTTAGTTGTTCTGTAAGTGGGACCAGGACCTCATTCAGGACCAGCCGGAGTATTTTTGGATCCAGGGAGTCGCTGCTAGGACTGGTGCCTTTTAGTGCTTTAAGCAGGAGTGGTTTGGCTTCTCGAATTGATACCTTGTGTAGGTAGAACCGGGGGCATTGTGGATATGAAGGCGGCGGGTTGTGAGTAGGGTCAAAAAAGTTACTCGGGAGGACAGGGCTAAGATCAGTAAAGGAGGAGTTAAAGCAGTTGGCAATGTCAGTGGGGTCAGTGATGGTGGTGCCATTGACTGTAAGGTGTGCTGGGGTGGGAGCGTGATTTCCCAGTTATTTCTTTTATATTGTCCCAGAAATTCCGGGTGCAGCCCCATGAGGAGGTGAGGGTGGCCTGGTAGTGGTTTGCCTTGGGTTTGCGGATGGCCCATGTGCATCTGTTCGGGGCAGCGCTATATGCCTGCCTGTCGGTAGCCCAACCAGTCTCAGTGGCTATATGCCAAAGGTTATCCCTGTCCTTGAGTAGTTGGAGTAGGGCAGGGGTGACCCAGGGTGCATTTTGTTTTTTGGAGCGGATCATGGTGAACGGTGCAAAAAGATCACAGGCCGTGGTAAAAGCTTGTGAGAACAGATCGAGGGCAGTGTCAACGCTCGTTGCATGGTGGATGAGAGACCAGTCAATGTGAGCAAGGAACTGCCTGAGTTTTAACAGTTCTCCTGGGCGAAGGCGCTTTCGGTGTGGTTTGGGCTATGGGTTTGTGGGTGGGGGTAGGCCAGATTAATAGGAGAGGGGAATGGTCGCTTAAGGAATCTGGGAGGACTTGAATATCTTGAACCTTTTGGGGGTGGTTTGAGACTAGGAGGGTGCTTGTCCCTGACTTTTGGTTATGTCTGATGGGTAGTGAGACACGTTGCATCAGGTCTAATGCAGCGAAAGTGTCTCTTATCGGTGAGGCAGTGGGACTGAGCCAATTTACATTGAGGTCTCCTACTAGGACTTGTTAAGCCTTATGGGGGAGGGAGGAGAGAGATTCGGTGAGAGATGATATTGCGGAGGTCTGGTTCCTTGGGGGGATATAGGAGACTGTGAGATAGAGGGGGCTCTTCTATGGGTCTGGGGTGAGTTTGAGGGTGAGGGCCTGGGCACCATCTACAAGCTTGGGGGCTGGGAGGGTGTGGCCTATGATGGTGTCACGGGCATAGAATGCACAACCGCCTCCTCATTTACCTACTCGATCCTCGCAATATAGGGTGTAGCCTGGGAGGGAGACAAAGGAGTCTGGGGTGGACTTAGTTAGCCAGGTTTCTACTAGGGCTAAGATGTCTGGTTGGTGTGATATAACCCAGCACTGTACGGCAGTGAATTTTTTAAGCAGGCTGCATACATTCATGGAGGCAATTCGGAGTCCGTTGGACTTAGTTGTTGGATTGGCGGGGGCAGGGCCTGGCTTTGGGTGGATATTACCAGAGAGGAGTAGTAGTATGACTAAGGCTCTAGCCCTGGGGTGGCAGTTTGTTAGTTTGCTGTGGGTACGTTGAGGGGCCAGGCAGGCAGTGGGTGAACAGGGAATGGGCAGGGTTTAGAGGGTCTGGAAGATACAGAGGTGGTGGAGCCAGGAGGAGCCAGGGTTGGAGGTGGGGTTGGGGGACAGCACGGGGGTGGATGCAGGGGTCCGGGGTGCATTGTCATGGTGGTGGGTGGGCTACAATGGTAAGGTATGTGGGTACCATAGACCATGGGCAAGGGCTGAGGTCTGGCTGGTGGGAGATAGGTTCCAGGAAGTGCAAAAGATTATGCATATGAGGTGGAGATTAGCACTCATGATGCCAGGTAGCCTTGGAGTTAGGGCACAGTAGCTGAGAGGGGAGAGCTGAAGCTTTAAGAGCTGTAGAAATCAAGTCAAAATTGTCTTGGCTGGCTGGCTTGGTGAATAGAGCTGCTGACTTCAAGTCTCCAGGGTGCTGGGTTTGAGACCTGGGGAAGGACAGTGGAGTGCCCCCTTTTTTTTGGGAGGGGGGGTTAAGGAGCAAGAGCTTTAAGATCCATTAGAATTATTTCTTTGCTTGGTGGCCTGGTGGTAGAGCTACAGACTTCAGTCCCAAAGGTACTGGGTTTGAGACCTGTGGTAGGACAGTAGAGTATTTTGGTATATTTAAGAAGCAAAAGCTTTAAGAGTTTTCAGATTCAATAGAATTATATCTTGGCTTGGTGGCTTAAAGGCAGAGCTGCTGACTTTGGGGCCAGGTGAGCAGGGTTTGAGAACTGCAATGGGTCAGCAGAGAGTATTTGTCTAGCTGAATTATGGTGCCAAGAAGCTATAAGAGCTTTAAGGAATCAGAGTAATTTGTATCAGCTTGCTAGTCCAGTGGTAGAGCTGGTGACTCAGGTGTCAAGCATACAGGGTTTGAGACCTGCAGCGGGATAGCAGAAGGTATTTTTTAGCTGAGTATGGGGCCAAAAGGTACAAGAGTTATGGATCAGAGGGAGTTAATTGGCTTAGTGGCAGAGCTGTAGGCTGTGGGGTTAGTGGTACAGGGTTTGAGACTCACAAGGAGCAGTAGTAGATAAGGTGGGAGCAGAGATTAGGAGGGTGCAGAGTGGTGTAGGTGAGGAAGAAATAGTAGTTAGGGATGCTATAGTGACTCCTGGTGGCCAGTGCCAATAGTAGCTGTAGGTAAGGAGTGGAGATGAGGAGAGAGATAGAGTGGTGCCTGGGGGTGCACAGCAGTAACCCCTAGTGGTCAGCGAGTATAAGCTGCAAATGGCAAAGTGGTAGTAATTAGAAGGAGAGGTCACGTGATATGTCATGTGACCTATAAGCAGCAATAAATAGAGAGCCGGCCCTGGGTGGGTGGGGCAGTCTGTGCGGATGGGGTAACACCTCTCCACAAACAAGCTGGATGGAAGGAGGCTTTACCTCTTAAGGCTCTCTGCAGTCCCCTGTAGCATGCTCCTCAGCTGGGCAGTGTCTGAGGGGAGAGTGGGGCTTTCTGAGGCCTATAAGGGGAAGGGAACAAAGGAATTACATTAGTATGCAGCGGGACAGCAGAGGGTGCTACTGCGCATGCGCCAACTGTTGGGACAGAGTCAGGATACAGATGGCTACTGCGCATGCGCAAGAATTTACCCGTAATGGCGGAGAGAATGCCAGAATCTTAAAACAGCTCTAAACAGGTAAGAGGACTATTTCAGAATACAGGCTTACTAGCACAGTTAAACAGTACTTGCAGGCATTAAAACAGTAGTCGCTAACAGGTAAATGCAGTACTAGACACCCCTTAAGGTAACACGAGTAAATACCCCAATCCCAGCATACAAATGTCCAAACATCAGAGAGGAAAAACAATCCGCACCGAGAGAGCTTATGAAGTGCTTGGCCATAGTGGCAGTACATCTGTGAAGGAACTGTGTGGTGATTTTTCCCTGCTTAGATGACTGGCTCATAAGTGGGAAACAAAAGAGGAAACGGTTCACCCCGTAAACATAATAAGGAATTCTCTTGAAAAATTAGGATTCCTCTTAACCTTGCCAAAACTCTTACTTAGAACCCAGCCAAGTGCTGTAGTTCATAGAAGCAGAGCTGAACTCAACAGAGTGGAGGACAGTTTTGCTAGTGCACAGGATAGAAGCCCTCATCAGTGTGCAGCCTTATACCTGCCAGGCAACAGAAAGACTGCACAGGAATTTCTGCAGTTTCTAGGCCACATGACATCAACAACAGTAGTGATGCCATGGGCATGGCTACAAATTAAGGATGTTCAGTACCATCTAAGAAGGTACTGGCAAAAGAGAACTGCCTCATTGACCAGCCAGTTCCAGTCACTGAAAGCTGGTTCAGGCTCTAGCCTCTGGCATGGTGGAAAGACAGAGGAAGTCTTAGAGACGGTATTCCTTTTCTCCACGAGCTTCCCACAGTGTTCCTCACGATACATGCCCCACTGTCAGAATGGGGGAGAGCATCTGGAGGGCAAAACAATAACTAGTGCCTGGAACACTTAGAAACAGAAAATGCTGGCTGAAAGACCATTGGTCCATCCAGTCTGCCCTGTTATACCGTATCCTACAAAACCTGTTGTCTAAATAGTATTTCTGCCCTAGCTTCCCCCTTGTTGCTCCCTGCCTTACTGCTACCCCCTCCTGAGTAACTATTAACCCCTTAACTCTGTCCTGGTCATGCTTGAAATCATCAATGGTTTTTACGCCCACCACCTCTGCTGTGTAGGCTGTTCCATGGCTCAACCACTCTTTCTGTAAAGTAAAACTTTCTTTTTTATAATTGATTTTTATTAAATTTTGCAAAATGATAGTCAACATTTACAACGTCAGCTGAGTAGTAAAAAGAAATATAAACTGTGGAAATTACAAGTACATACAGGTGTTCAATCAGACACACAAAACTACAAACAGGCCCGCAACAACTGCACAAAATCTATTCGACTGAAAAAAAGTACATACTACAGGGAAGCCCTCACTGATGCCTGGGGAAATGGGAGAGAGTTCTGGGACAATATTAAAGAAGCTATGGGGAAGCAGCCCAAATCCTCTCCAACTCTGCTAAATGTTGATGAGGCTACCACTCTTGACCCAATGGTCACTGCTAATACCTTCAATGCGGCCGTCACTGACTTCAGTAGTGTTCTCCCCTCAGATGTTTTTACGGGTAATGACTCTCCCTCACCCATAAGCTCTCCCACCCGTTCCAAATATCCGCCGTTCTACTTCAAAGCAGTCAAGGTGCACGAAGCCCGCAAATACATTACCAAAGCATTTCCAAGTCCAGAACCAGTGGTGACTCGTTGGACCTTAAACTACTGTCTCTCACCGTCGAAGAGGTTCTACACCGGTTAACTAGAATTTTCAACCTCTCTCTCAGCCTCAGTCAGTTTCCTGACAAATGAAAATCCGCTACTGTTATCCCGGTACGTAAAAGTGGTGACAAGACCATCCATGGGAACTATTGGCTGATCTCTATATTACCTCTCCTCTCCAATGCCCTTGAGCAAATAGTAGCAGACCAGCTAGCTGACTTCCTGGACAAATACAGCATCTTGTGTACACAGCAACACGGGTTCAGAAAAGGACATAGCACAGCAGCTGCCCTCCTGGAATTTACTGGAGTCCTTCACAGCACGTTGGACAAAGGCCATCTAACCGGGGCAGTATTTATCGATTTGACCAAGGAGCTTGATACTGTTCACCATCATCTGCTTACAGAACAGCTACTGAAAGCTTGGCTCTCCCAGGACTCTACAGCATGGTTTAAAAGTTACAGTAGTAGCCACATACATTGCCAGCTATTTCCCGAAATTTCTGTGATATTTCTAGAGAAATCTCCTGCTTTCTCCATTTCCACAGCAGGGGCAGAAGAGAGAAACTCTTTAGAAAAATTGCTGGTGTACTCTCTGACACTAGATCTGTCCGCTCAGTTTTCCCCCAGGGATCCATACTGGGTCCACTACTTTTCAGCCTTTTCCTGAACTCCCTTTCGCAATCTTGCTTTGAACAAATCATCCTCTATGCTGATGACGCTGTAATTCTCACTTCCCACAAGGACCTCAAACCCTTACAACACAATTTGCAGCTAGGATTCACCTCTGTTGAAAACTGGTTCGCTAAACATAAGCTGATCCTAAACCACAAAAAAACTAAATCGATGCTTTTTTGCAGCTCCCATAACAAGCACAGGCTACACCCCTTTACCATTACTACCAGCCTTGGAAATACCCTCGAGCAGGTGCAATCTTTTAAATACCTTGGAATCTCACTTGACCCTAACCTAGCTTATGGGACCCACATTGAAAGTGTTGCCAAAGCTGCCAATACTCATCTAGGACTACTCTTCCGGAACAGGCAACATCTTACCCTGGAAGCCTTGCAGGTCACTGTACAGAGCTCAGTGGTCTCCATCATAGACTATGGCCTCATCATCTATGGCTCAGCCTTTGCTACTACTCTCATACGCATAGCAACCTCCTAAACAAGGCCTGTCGGCTGATCACTGGAGCCCACCGTCTCACACTTACTGTACATGTGACTTATATGCTCAAACGGGATGGCTTCAACTCTGCAACTGCATTAAGTATCTAACCTACACTATGGCGAAAAAAATAACCATGGGCCTTGCCCTTCCTGGAGTCCAAGTTCTCCTGCGCCCGAGCACTGATCCACGCAACACAAGAGGATCTGAATCTCAGCTCTCGCAGGTCCCCCGCTGTCGCACCTCTCGGGGCCAAAGATCCTTTTATCATCAGGCCCCCCCGGATGGATGAATGCTCTCAGTATCAACATCTCCTCCACCCCCACCTCTAGGCATGTTCAAATCCAGGCTCTGCCTTCATCTCTCTGCCTCTAGCTCCTGTGACTGCCTCATCTAATCAGCCCTCCTCACCATTACCATAGCCTCTCCCATGCTCTTTCTACATTGCACTTATTCTTATTCTACCCTTGTCTCCCATTACCCCACTTCCTCTCACCCTTCCTTCTACCAGCACTACTCTCTGTTATATTGACAATGCCGTTGGCTGCTCCTAGCCTCCTATGTGCCCCCCCGTTTGTTCCTCCTTTATTTCCTCCCCTCTCTCTGTTGTCCCTGCCCTGGGTTCCCTGTGTGTCCCCGCTTAACTGCATAGTATCTGACTACTGAGCTGTGTACCTGAAATGTTGTAATTTCTGTTGTAGTCTCCTGTATTGTACCACTTCTGACGTGGAACCTTTGTAAAAGAGCCTTGGCTCAAAGGTATTTGTAATCCTAGACTTAAACAAAAAAAAAAGAATAAATAAAAACATTACAAATACTGAAAATCTGGTCTGACTGATCGCTCAATCCTGTCAAAAGTCGCTTTATGCCTGGACTTTACCAAAAGATACTTTATGGTGTCTTCTAAAGCAGTCCACCATTTCTAACCGTAATAATTCTTCAATATGATTAACTATTGCAGTCAGCCTCCTGTGTTGAATTGCCCTGGAGAGAAATGGAATACATGCAAATAATGGAGCACTTATTGGCTTGTGCCACCATTCAAACTGCTGTCCCTACCAACTGCTGCATTCTATAACACTCAGATTCATTTCTCCACCTGCCTAGTAAGATGCCTCTGAGATCGCTCCTCAACTTGACTAACTTTTGATTTGATTTTCTCATGAAAAGTAAACTGTCTTCATTTATACTTAAGTGCTGCCCTTATTTTTTTGTTTAATTGAGTTTAGTCCTAGTTTTAGTGTTTTTTTTAACCTTAGTTTGTGGTTCCTCAGCGGTTCTGCGAAACCGTTGAGGAACCGATATATAGTTCTTATTATTTCTTGTTATTTGGTCTTAAATTCAGAACCCGTTCTGATATTTAGCTAGTTTGGTTGAATTTTTAGTCAGATGCGGTTTTTTCCTGGTTGGGAACTGACCGTTTGTATTATTTGAATATCTGACGAAATCCAATCGCTTAATTCAATTTAATTTTTGAAATTCGGTCCAGGAACTGTCTTTAAGTTACTAAATTCAGTACTTATAAAGTGTGGGAGGTTATGTCAGAAAGGCTGAAAAAGAAAACCGGGCCTACTGATTTTAAATACTGCTTGAAGTGTGGAGAGGTGTTTGCCAAAGCTGACGAACACGAATTATGCCTGTTCTTTTTGGGTGCTTCACACTTTCAGGCAGACTGACATCTGTGAAACTTTTAGCACTAAAACTGTTGAAAAAAGAACCGAATGGTTTAAAAGGAGAATGTCCACTTCTTCAGCTCCCATTGAACCTTCCCTGAGCAACCGAGTCCTTCCTCCTCAAAGAAAGACAAAACAAAGGAATATGAACCGGCTCCTTAAGATAAAGGTGAGTCTTCTAAGCCAAAGCGTACTGGGGAACTGGCCATGGAGCTGGTTCCGGCTAAGAAAAAACATGAACAGAAACATGTCACTGCACCGCCTGCTGAAAAAAAAAAAAAGGAGCTCTCTGTGGACAAATCAGCCATGCCATCAGCTGAGGCACTTGCACATGCTCTGAAGGTGTTGCAAGCCTTGCAATCTGCAGCCTCACAAGTCACCGTTCTGGTTCTAGTGCAGCAGGTACCAGTGGAGCTGGCAGTTCCAGTAGTGGTTCCAGCAATGGCTCCCTCATCGGTTCAGATGTCAGTTCCTTACTCCCAGGATCCTACCTATGGTGATTATGAGGAGGAAGACTTAGGGGAGCCAATAGAACCAGAAATTTCTTTGGATCAGGAGTTTGATTCCCCACCCAGATTGCCAGAGGATTATTCCTCTCACTATACATTTGTGAAGTAGGTAGTGGACGATCTCGACCTCTCCTCCCATGAAACTGTGGAGGATGAGGTGCAGGAAGAATTTCTGGACATGATGGGATTAGCACCCACAAAAAGTCTGCTGCTTCCCGTAAATAAATCCCTGAAGAAGCAGGTTTTAAAAATGATGGAAACTCCAAATTCTGTCCTGCCAATAGATAAAAAGGCTGACAAAAAGTATCAGCTGGAAAGGTCAGGGGCAGAATTTATTTTCTCCCATCCTGACCATGAAAGGGTAGTCAAAGCTGCAGCCTGCGACAGGGCTAGGGTTCCACTGTCGTCACCAGATAAGGACTTCAGGAAAATAGACAACATGGCAAAGAAAGGGTATCTGGCTGCTTTCTTAGCTATTAGGCAGACCAATTACATGGCATATGCTGCCCAATATCAGAAGTCACTGTGGAATTCAGTGATGGCACTGGTCAATAAAGCTCCACAGGGACTGGTCGCAGACCTTGCAGAAACAGCCAGATTGAGACTGGAGGCCACAAAGTACCAGTTCCATATGGTAGTAGATGCTAACAACACAGCTTCCAGATGGATGGCATTAACAGTGGCTCTGAGAAGATTTGCCTGGCTTAGGGCCACAAATCTTTCTCAGGACACTCAAACCAAAGCCATGGACTTCCCATGCAAGAACAGTTCTCTGTCTGGGGATAAGACAAAGGCTTACACGAACAAGATGGATGAGTACAAGACAGCCTACAAAAGTGATGCGGTGAAAGAGAAACCCTCCACCTCATATAGGACACAAGGAAGCGGAGGTAGGGGTAGGTCAACCTACAGCAGACCATTTTTCAAGCTTAGGCTACCCCTGACTACCAACAGCAGAGAGGGTATTTCAAACAACATGAAGTCTGGCCATATTATGACATATGCAGTGAGTCCCAACCTTCGAACTGCTCCGGAGGTGAAAGAGTTAACTTTCCATGCCAGACATGGAACGCTGAGCTCGAGCTCGGTTGAAACTCTGTCTGTTGTTCTTCAAACTCAAACCGTCAGATTCTTTACTCCACCTCACTGAACAGTCGCTCCGGAGATTTCTCCTTCTGCTCGGTTCATTTTGTCGGTTAAAGTATTGTTTTCTCGGTTTTTCGACCGAATTTAAACTGCAACCGGTCGGTTCAGGCTCTGTCTGTGGTATTTGTGAGTACTAGATGGGTTTACATTACTTCTCTTCTGTGTGGAACTTGTAAACTGTTTATCGGTTCGCTTTGAACCGATCAGGTTGTTTAAAATATTTTATTCTGTCATTTAGAGTGTGGTTACTGGTTCTTATCGGTTCTAAAAAAACAGAATTTCTTACGGTTTCTTCCACGACTCGTGACACGGTTGGGAACCGATAAGAGGGTCTTGCCTGGCGGATTGCCATAAACGGGTAAGTTTGGTTAGGACTGGCACTATGTCTGAGAAACCCAAAAGAAAAACCGGGCCCACTGGGTTTCAACACTGCAGTGTGTGTGGGGAAGCCTTTGCAAAGGCTGACCCCCACACCACCTGTGTTTATCGTCTGGGGTTTGACCACCTCAATGCAGACTGCCAGATTTGTAAACATTTTCCTGCAACTACCCTGGAAAAGAGAGTTGGTAGGCTCAGGGAAAGGGAGGCCAAAAAGTCAGCTGACCCGGATGACCAGCCCGGTTCGGTTCCAACCGAACCAGAGGGAGTGCCCTCTGACCAGGGCGAGACTTCCTCGGCAAAAGGAGAGCCGACTCTGAGGGGTCGGTTCCAGCAAAAAGGACTAGGAAATCAGCTGGTGTGGAGCCAAAACTTTCCTCTCCAACCGCTGAAGAGATAGCCAAAGCGATTCAAATTGTCCAGTCGCTTTCCCCGGTTCCAACCGAACCGGTGCCATCAGGTAAGCGCCCGGTTTGGCCGGTTCCACCGGTTCAAGACTATGATTTAGAGGAATATTATGAACCGGAGGAGGGGGAAGAGGAGTATGAGGAGAGTGAATGTGGATTTGAAAGTCTGGATGTGCCCATTGACCCGGACATCTCCTCAGACAGACCTTCAAGAGTGTCTCCTCCTAGGCTTTCTGAGTCCCCTTCTCATTTTATCTTTTATAAAAAAGTGGCTGAAACCCTCCAGCTCCCTATGGAGGAAGCTGTGGATGATCAAGAGGAGCCTGACTATGTGGAAATGATGGATTTCGCAGAGTCTAGGAGACTGTCTATTCCCTTGCATAAATCTTTTGGGAAACAGACTTTTAAAATTCTAAAAACTCCTCACACTATACCTCCTGTGGATAAGAGAATGGACAAGAGGTACACATTGTCAGGCTCTGATACGGAGTTCCTTTCTCAACAATGCAGCCATGTTGGGGTAGAGCAGGCTGCAGCCTGTGACAAGGCAAATATTCCCTTGGCCTCACACCCCCCCGGACAAGGACTCCAGGAAGATTGATGCCATGGCTAAGAAACAATACGTGGCAGCATCCCTGGGACTCAGACAGGCAAATTATATGGTTTATGTTGCTAGATATCAGAAATCCAGATGGGTTACTGTTATGGCTCTAGCAAAACAGGTCCCTGACCAGCTTGCCACGGAGCTGGAGCAGGTGGCTGCCGATGGTATTGAGGCATCCAAGGTGCAATTTCATGCTGCAGTGGACTCTAATGATGTGTCTTCAAGAGCCATGGCTACATCTGTGGCACTTTGCAGAATGGCTTGGCTCAGATGTACTAGCCTGTCACAGGATACCCAGACTAAGGCCATGGATTTTCCTGTTGTGGGTAATTCCCTGTTTGGGGAGCAGACAGAATTACATGAAGAAAATTGTTGAGTATAGGACCACCTATAGGAGTGCACAGGCCGAGGAAAGGCAGGCCACTCCTCAAAGGCAGCATCCCAGGGGCAGGGGCAGGCCTTTTCATAGGCCTTTTTACCAAGCCCAGGCCTCGTCTTCTGCTTATGCCCAGAGGGGGGTTCTTTAGAGGAAGGGGCAGAAGGGGTGCCAGCAGGCCTGTTTCCACCCCTCAGACCAAAGCCCCTGCCAAGCAGGCACCCTGATGGGGTTGCCAGGGCCGATTCTCAACTTCCTGTAGGGGGCAGGCTGGCATACTTTGTCCAGGACTGGGAGTCTCTGACATCAGACAACTGGGTCCTGGAAGTAGTAAGCCAGGGACTGGTTCTCAGCTTCAAAAAGTTTCCAAAGATGAGAACCAGATCCTTTCCACCTGCAAATCCACCAGAGGCACTTGCCCTAGAGGCAGAGGTCTCTTCCCTCCTGGCTCTCAGAGCTGTGGAAAGGGTTCCACCCCTACACCAGGGCAAAGGGTTGTACTCCAGGTACTTTCTTACCCCAAAAAAGACAGGAGAATGGCGGACCATCCTGGATCTCAGATACTTAAACAAGCACCTTTTAAAACCAAAATTCAAAATGGTGACTCTGGGAATTATTCTACCCTCTCTAAGGCCAGGGGACTGGCTAGCGTCCCTGGACCTCAAGGATGCCTACTTCCAAATTCTCATCAGAAGCTCCCATCGAAAGTACCTCAGGTTCTAGCTGCCCTCAGGCCATTACCAGTTCAGAGCAATGCCCTTTGGCCTCACCTCTGCTCCAAGGGTATTCACAAAATGCCTGGCAGTAGTAGTTGCTTCTCTAAGAAGGCAAAGAATTGCCATCTTCCCTTACCTGGACGACTGGCTCATAGTGGGGCCAGTTCCCAGAACAAGTCAAATTACACCTACAGATAACTCAGCAACTGCTCACCTCTCTAGGTTTCCCCCTCTGAATCTCTCAAAGTCAGTTGTAGAGCCTGTCCAGCTCCTCACCTTCATAGGCGCAGAACTGAACACAAAGGAAGCCAGAGCCTTCCTTCCTTTGGACAGGGCAAGGACCCTGGTATCTCTGGCCTCCTCATTCACCCTGCAGGTGTCTCGACCAGCAAGGCATTTTCTATAGCTCCTGGGGCACATGGCTGCTTCTACAGCAGTAGTGCAGGGAGCCAGATTTCAGATGAGGGACATTCAGTTCCACTTGAGAGCCTTGGTCTCAAAGGAAAGATCCTCTAACCAAATTGATCCCAGTGACTCGAACCCTGATCCAGACCCTACAGTGGTGGCAGGATCAGAGCAATCTCAGACAAGGGGTTCCTTTTGTCACTCAGTCTCACTCCTTAATCCTTACTACAGATGCATCCCTGTTGGGGTGGGGAGCTCACATGGGCGACCTCACCACCCAGGGGTTGTGGTCCCCTCAGGAGTCTCTGCTCCACATCAGTCTGTTGGAACTCAGAGCAGTTTTTCTAGCACTTCAGGCTTTTTCCAAATCTGTTCAGAACAAGTTGTACAGATCAGAACAGACAACACCACCACAATGTGGTACATCAACAAGCAAAGGGGCACTCGGTCTACGACCTTGTGCACCGAAGCAATGAAGTTGTGGTCTCTGGCTTATTCCCTGAACACCTCCCTTACAGCAGTTCACCTCCCAGGCAAGGACAATGTCCTAGCAGATGCTCTCAGCAGGATTTCCCAGGGCCATCACGAATGGTCACTGGATCCCCTGGTCCTGGAGGCGGTATTTGCCAGATGGGGCACCCAGCAGATAGATCTGTTTGCAGCCCCAGACAATCACGAACTTCCCCTTTATTGCTGCAGGCCTCCAGGGTTGCGCTCAGTCCCTCTGGATGCCTTAGTTCTCAATTGGGAAGGGAAGTTTCTCTATGCTTTCCCCCCTTTCCCTCTTCTGTTCAAAGTGCTAGTCAAAATCAGATCTCAACCCTGCAAGATGATCCTGATTGCTCCAGATTGGCCCAGACAACCCTGGTATCCACTTCTTCTGTCCTTAGCAGTCCATCTTCCCCTGTGTCTTCCCAGGAATCACAACCTGTTAACCTGTGCTCAGGGGAGAGTTTGGTACCCGAACCTCAAATCTCTCAATCTCAAGGCCTGGCTCTTGAAGAATTAGAGTTTGCTGGTTTACACCTCTCCCAAGGTGTAATGGATATCCTGAAGGCTTCTAGAAAACCTTCTACCAGGGCTACTTATAATTCCAAATGGAAGAGATTTTCCATATGGTGCTCTGGAAAGCATATTTCCCCAGAATCTGCTGATTTACCCACAGTCCTGGATTACATGGTCTACTTAAATACCTTGGGGCTGAGACCAGCTACCCTAAAAGTGCATCTGGCAGCTGTGTCTGCTTTTATTTCAGCAGGTAAGCCCTCTTCTCTTTCAGCTCACCCTGTGTTCTCCAAGTTTTTCAAGGGATTGCTTCACACCAACCCTCCATTCAGGGACCCTGCCCCTGCTTGGAACCTTAATGTTTGCATTGCTCAGCTTATGCAACCCCCTTTTGAGCCTTTGTCTTCAGCAGAGCTTAAGCACTTGACTTGGAAAACTGTGTTTCTGGTAGCCATCACTTCTGCCAGACGCATAAGTGAATTACAAGCTTTGTCAGTGGAGCCTGATTTTATCTCCTTTCATAGAGATAAGGTGGTCCTCAGGACTAACAGGAAGTTCTTGCCTAAGGTGGTTTCAGATTTCCACCTTAATCAATCTATGTCTCTTCCTGTGTACTTCACTGACCATTCCTCCTCTGGCGAGAGGAGGTTGCACAGTTTAGATGTGAAAAGAGCCCTTAGCTACTACATAGAGCGTACCAAGGGTCACAGGTTAGACTCCCTCCAACTGTTCCTCACTTATGGCGAGGTTGGTAAAGGGAAACCTGCCACTAAAAGATCCATTGCCAGGTGGATTGTCTCTTGTATCCAATTTTGTTAAGAAAAACTGGGTAAGGTTCCACCCTCAGGCCTGAGGGCTCACTCTTCCAGAGGTACAGCTGCTTCCCTGGCTGCTGCCAGGGACATCCCTATTCTGGAGATATGTCAAGCAGCTACCTGGAAACAGTTCATACTTTTACCAAGCATTACTCCCTGGATATCCAGGCTAGGAGTGATGCTCGGTTTGGCTCAGCTGTGCTTCAGAGCCTATTTCCCAAGTAGGTTCTGTCCCTCTTCCATGGAGGTACTGCTTTGTAGTCTGCATATGTCATAATATATCAAGACTTCATGTTGTTTGAAGAAAAAATTACTCACCTTAGTAATGTTGTTTCTTCTATTGGAGTCTTGCTATATTATGACCTCCCGCCCTGCCTGCCCCTCTCATAACCTCTGTTTTGGGATGTGGGTGGGCAGTGCAGTGTTGGCACCTAGTAGGTGCCCACCTTGTTGTTTTCACCCTCCTTTTTGGGGTGACTTGGTGTTATGTTTTCATTTTTGGGTCTCCTGACTTGAGTCTTTGTTTTGGGACCAAAAAATGTGTTCTTATGTTTAGTAGCCAGTTGGCTAGTGTAGGTTTACAGCTTCCACACAGGACCTCAGTGAGTTTAGCTCGTAAAGATCTGACAGTTTGAGTTTGAAGAACAACAGACAGAGTTTCAACTGAGCTCGAGCTCAGCGTTCCATGTCTGGCATGGAAAGTTAACTCTTTCACCTCCGGAGCAGTTCGAAGGTTGGGACTCGCTACATATGTCATAATATAGCAAGACTCCAATAGAAGAAACAACATTACTAAGGTGAGTAATTCTTTCTTCAGGGGCAGGGGCAGAAGGGGCTATAGGCATGGAGACCAGGCCTCCCAGGCTAAAGCCCAACCCAAACAGAACCCCTGATGTGTTGGCTAGGGTCGCCTCCCCAGTACCTGTAGGGGGCAGGCTGGTTAACTACTTCCAGGCTTGGGAAAGCATTACCACAGACAAAAAGGATCCTGGAAGTAGAGAGTCAGAGCTTGGCACTCAGCTTCAAATCATTCCCCAAACTAAGGTCAAGAGTTTTCAGACCAGCTTCCCAAACAGAGAGGGCATTGCTGGAGGCAGAAGTGTCCACTCTGTTGCAGTCAAAGGGTAGTGAAACCTATGCCTCCCCTCCAAAAAGGGGAAAGAGTTCTACTCCAGGTACTTCCTAACCTTAAAGAAAAAATGGGGAGTGGTGACCCATTTTAGATCTTGGAGCTCTGAAAAAGCACTTAGCAAAGCCAAGATTCAAGATGGCAACCTTGGCATTGATCCTTCCCACCCTCAGCAAGGAGACTGGCTGGCATCACTGAATCTGAAAGATGCCTATTTCCATATTCCTATCAGGGAATCCCACAAAAAAGTACCTCTGGTTTATATTACCTTCAGGTCACTATTAGTTTGCAGCCCTACCATTTGGTTTAACCTCCGCTCCAAGGACATTCACAAAGTGCCTGGCAGTGGTGGTGGCGTTCCTGAGAAGGCAGAGAATTGCAGTATTCCCCTACCTAGATGATTGGCCAGTCATGGGTCAGTCACCACAGCAGGTAAAGGATGCTCTCTCCTTCACCCAGGACACCCTACAGTCCCTGGTGTTCCTAATCAACGCCCAAAAGTCAGTACTTCAGCCTGTTCAAGTACTAAACTTCATAGCAGCAGAGCTGGATACTCTGTGTGGGAGAGCTTTCCTCTTGCAGGACAGGGTAGACAGCCTTATGTGGATTGCAGGATCTTTCTGTCTCAAGGTACCCAGGCCAGCAAGGCACTTCCTGCAGTTACTGGGCTACATGGTTACAGCTACAGGAATGGTGCTAGACTCCAGATTCTAGATGAGGGACATTCAGTTTCATCTCAGGGCACATTGGTGCCAAAGGAGGGATTCACTCTCAAAGCTGGTGCCAGTGACAAGGACTCTACTGCAGGCCCTGCAGTGGTGGCAAGACAGGGACAACCTCAGAGAAGGGGTCCCATTCCAGAAGGAGTCTCCCACATTGGTTCTCACTACAGATGCTTCCCTCCTAGGGTGGGAGGCATATCTGGAGGAGCACATAGTGCATGGCACTTGGTCCCCTGCAGAGTCTCTCCTGCACATAAACTTGTTGGAACTCAGCAGTGTTTCCAGCCCAGTAGTCACTTGCATCTCTGATAAGGGGAAAGGTGGTACAAGTCAGAACAGACAACACCAACACAATGTACTACCTCAGCAAGCAAGGCAGGACAAGGTCCAACTTGCTGTGTACAGAAGCAATGAAAGTGTGGCATCTAGCTTACTCCCTACAGGTGTCTTTGCTGGCCATTCATCTGCCAGGCAAGGACAACACCATGGCGAATGCTCTCAGCAGAATCAGCCAGAAACACCACGAGTGGTCTCTTAACAGACAGGTGCTGGAGGTTGTATTCTGGAGGTGGAGCACCCCAGAGATAGACTTGTTTGCCTCACATGAGAACCACCAGTTACCTCGGTTCTGCTGCAGGCCACCAGCAAGGGGCACAGTGCCTGTGGACGCCATGTTGTTGGACTGCTCAGGGAGGACCCTATATGCATTTCCTCCCATTTCCCATGCTGCTCAGGGTCCTGATCAAGCTCAGGTCCCAACCAGCTACAATGATCCTGATAGCTCCAGTTTGGGCCAGACAGCCATGGTACTCCCATCTACTCTCCCTATTAGTGGCCCAACCTATACACCTTCCTCAGAGGTACAACCTCCTAACTTCCTCACAAGGGAGGATCCTGTACCCGAACCTGAGGTCCCTCAGACTCTGGGCATGGCTCTTGAGGACCTAAAGTATGCTGATTTACACCTCTCAGAGGGTGTCCTCAGGGTTGTTCCAAGTGGAAGAGGTTTTCCATTTGATATAACAGTGTGGTACCCTCTTGGGGCAGGGTTACCAGTCTTGCTGGACTATCTCGCCCACCTGCACTCGCTGGGTCTACAGCCCACTACCTTTAAGGTCCACCTGGCATCAGTCTCAGCCTACATTTTAGCCAGTAAGGTTGTCTCTGTGACCTATAACCCCATATTCAAAAGGTTTTTCAAGGGGTTGGCACATTTGCACTCTTCCCACAGGGGACTGGTGCCAGCATGGGACCTCAGTATCTGTATTGCCAAGCTCATGGAGCCCCCATTTGAGTCCATGGCTACAGCACATCTCAAATTTGTGACCTGGAAAACTGTCTTCCTAGTGGCTGTTACCTCAGCCAGGAGGATTAGTGAGCTACAAGCCCTGTGCACAGAGCTAAACTACATCTCCTTCCACGGGGATAAAGTGGTCCTCAGGACTGATAGGAAATTCCTTCCTAAAATGGTATCTGGCTTCCACTTGAACCAGTCAGTCACTTTGCCAGTCATCTTCACCAAGCACTCTAGTTCTGGTGAGCGCAGGCTTCACAGTCTGGATGTGAAAAGAGCTCTCAGTTACTTTTTTTTCCAAATTCTGTGATCTTTATTACCTTTCAAAAAAAAACACACTCTTACAATAGTCATAAGGAGAGAGAGAAGTGAATAAACAAAATCAAAACAAGTGTGTAAAATGGATCCCTCCAGGAAGAAGGAACCGTATTAACAAAAAATTCTACCGACAAACCTCCGCCCCCTCCCACCCAGAAATAAAAATAACTGTCCCCCCAGACCCATAAAAACCAACATAGTAAAAAGAAAAGAGCCCATTAACTATAAGAAAAGTCATATACAAACAAGTACACTCCTAAACACAATAATTATAGCTACAGTATATAAATAAGTATACATGAACACATAAGGAATAAAAAATCTTCAGACATTAGTTAATAAAAGAAATGTTTTAGATCAAGGAAGAATCCAAAAAAGAATAAATAAGAAACAGAAAGTGTCGGATCCAGTTCATATAGTAAAATCCTACAAATTTTGTTTAAAACTAGCAATAATTTTTTCAGTTCTAAGATTAAGTAGAATTTCTTACCTCCACTCAGAAAATGAAGGAATAAGATGGTCCTTCCAACGCTTTAAAATAATTTTCTTATGTAAATAATATTTCAATTCAGTAGAACTAACCTTATTAAAATCCCCCAAAATACAGACCTCAGGTGTAAAATAAGGTTGCAGACCAATTGTAGGACCTACTACAACTTGTTTTTAATACCTAGCCAGAACGGTCATATCAAAGGGCACTCCCATAGAACATGAAACAGAGTACTCTCTGATTTACCACATCTAAAACAGTTACTAGACGGTATAATGCCAAACTTGAATAATTTAACCAGAGTATAATATGCATCATGAAGGATTTTGAATTGCATCAGTGTGACAGGGTTGAATACGACCCTGTCCCAGTTGTTATGGAGAGTTTGAATGCAGGGATCTGTTCTGTTCTTTCCTTTCCTGTCTCTTGTCTGTCTGGTTGCTCAACCAAATTTTCCTGTGAGACCTATGGTTTTTCCTATGCTTCCTGATCTGCACCTCGAAGATCAAGGCCCGGGTCAGGAAGCATAGGGAAAAAACAGAAGCAGTTGTAGAATTCGCAAAAAGTGTTTATTAGTACTAGCAGTAACATAAAAAAAATAAAATTGTTCAGAATACCTGTTTACAAAGGCAGAATAAACAGAGGTCCATCTGAGTTTTCCTTCAATCTCTGTGTGTCTCTTGCAAGCAAAATTGCAGCTCTGTTTTATAAGTCTTTGCAACCGTGCTCGTTAAGAAAACAGCATGCTTCTCACTGTGTTCTTGTAAGTTTCAACAAGTACAGCAAAAAGAACATAGTGACACAGAACCGACCTCTTGCTTACAGCTTCTCAGAGTTTGCAAACAGGTTAACCCCTTGAATTCCAAACAGCTTTTTGCAATAATTTCAACAGTATGACTATATATATTTCAACAGTAAAACTATATACATTTCTAAACAAAGGGATCCCAGTATCAGTTACATTTCCACATAATGATTCACATATATTTTTATACCAGCAGATATGCAAGGGAGGAAAAGAAAGAAACAGTAAGGGAAGGTTGAGAGACAGTGAGAGGCAGAGAATTGCAAGACTGTCGGGGTGATCAAATCCCAGGTCTCATAGGAAAATTTGGTTGTGCAACCAGACAGACAAGAGACAGGAAAGAACATAACAGATCCCTGCATTCACACTCTCCATAACAACTGGGACAGGGTCGTAGTCAACCCTGTCACAATCAGTTTTAAATTATCACTTGACAAATACTTTGATAAATCTCTCCATATCTTAAACCAATCAACCTCAATAGAATCTAGCAGATTGGACCAATACTTGGACACCAAAGGATCAGGTGAACATTCAAACACTAGAAGGAGTTGATAAAGTTGAGAGATTGGATGAGGACCTAAAAGTCTTAAAAATTCCTTCCAGTAAATCCTTATCATTGTTTAACCATGGTAAGGGACCGAAATGTGAAAGCAGAGTGTGTTTTAAAGCAAATAGTTTAAAAAAGGATCCCTTACCTAAATCTAATCCGGCTCTAACTCTTATCTAAGGAGAGTAGAAAACCATTATCAAGAAAAGTATCAACAGTTTTATTTAAACTAGGGGAGAACCAATGATTGGAAAAAGGCTTATTATTTAATTTAAGGTTATAGTTATTAGTCAAGGTTAGTTGATGTCTAAAGCTAAAACAATACCTAAAAACTTACAAAATTGTTTGAGTATACGATAAGAAACACCAATTATTGAATTTTGCAAAATCTTAGATAAATTCCTAAATTTAATATAAAGAGCTGAGTGATTGGAAATACTGTGCTTATTCAAAAATATATGCTCTAACTGGAGCCAAACTGGATGATAACTGGATTTGTCATTACTATTAAAGACCTGTCTGAAACATTTATTCACATGACTAGCCATATAATATAGAGCAAAATGTGGAATTTTACAGCCACCTTGTAATTTAGTTAAAATCATTCTTTTATTAGCAATTCTAGAGGGTTTACTAAGCTAAAGAAACTTGACTATGAGAGATTGTAACTTATTGACCCTTGAGAAAGGGAGAAAGATACTGAACATATTTTAAGGGATAAAATATTCTAGGAAAAATGTTCATTTCAATAATATTAATTCTACCTATAAGTGCAAAGGGGAGTTTCTTCTATCTGTCCAAATCTTGCTTAATTATAGAAAGTAGGCTAGAAAAATTTAGAAACCTCATCAAGGATTTATCTTGAGAAAGAAATAAGCACAAACATTTTAGTTGTCGAGGAGACCAAGTTAAACTGAATATAAGTTTATCTTCTTTATGCACGTTATTAAATAATTTAAGGGCATCACAATTGTTTTTACTGTATTTAACTTATAATTGGAGACCATACTAAGTTGTTCGATAGTACTTAATATAGCTGGAATAGAAAATGTTGGATAAGAAATATGGAGCAATATATCATCTGCATAAGCAGATTAGGTTAATTGAAGAGAATCAACCATTGCACCTTTGATATTAGGATTATTCTTAACATAATATAATATAGGTGCTCCAAATAAAAATTAAAAAGAACAGGGATAGAGGACATCCTTGCCTTGTACCTGAATGCAAGAAGATATTTGAGGAGAAAATACCATTGGTATAAATCCTAGCAGAAGGCTGAGAATATAACATTTTGAACCATTTAACAAATGCAGCAGGAAAGCCAAATTTCATAACCGTAGCCATTAAAAAAGAAATATTGACTTTATCAAAGGGTTTCTCTGCATCCAGAGAAACAAGGACCACAGGGGACGTTGAATCCCTGAATGCAGAGAAAATATGAGCCGATTTTCTTATGTGGTCTGAGGGTGATCTGCTTGACATAAAACCTACCTGCTCAGTAGAAAATTATTCCTGCCCAATAATCTTTAATCCTCTGAGCTAGAATCGTAGCTAAGATTTTAATATCTCCATTTATAAGAGAAATTGGTCTGTAGCTACTAAGATGGTCCTTAGGCTCATCAGGCTTAGGAATTAAAATAATTAAAGCTTCTGAAAGACAAAAGTCTGTAAATCCATATTCTAAAATATGTGTGTCAAATTCCCTTAAGATAACAATATTTTCACCAAATGTTGTATAAAAATTTGAAGTTCAATCAATCAAACTTTATTTAACCAGGCAGTTACGTCATTGAGCAAGCTCATTTTCAAGATGGTCCTGGATACAGAGGGCACTTTTGCTTACAGTAGACAACACTTCATACAAAAGTAAACATCGGCACAGGCAGTTACAATATACAAACTCAGTACTTGGATGAATCAGACATATAAAGCAAGTGCAAATATAGGCATTTAAAGTGCAGCATATACAGGTTGTAACTTATACAGTACAAGTGAGGAGAGGAAGGAGGGACATAGAGAAGGGCAGTGGGAAGAAAGGGTATCAGACACATAGTAGAGAGGGAAAATAGGGCAGCCTAGTAGAATGAGGCCCCCTGTGAAGCTAATTGATGAGAGGGGGGAGGTAGGGGGGAGATGGTTGCCCTGAAGGGATGCTGGCCGACACGGGAAATAGGCGGCCCAGGATTACAGAGGTTATGGTTAAGAAGTTAACCCATCAGGGGCCGGAGATTTATCTAATTTAAGAGAGTGTATCACACTTGAAATTTCCTGAGAAGTAATTGGTCGAAGTAACTCTAAGGCCATCTCTGGCACTAGGGTAGGACAATGGAAATTTTTAAGATAATTTAGATAATCTTCATTAGATACATTACCATTAGATACATTACCATCTGAAGGTTTATAGATTTGTTTAAAATATTGTTCAAACTCTGAAAATAATCTTACATGGAAGAGTTTTAACTGAATTATCTTTAGGTGCTATAATAGCTGAAATAAATCTATTAGCTTCCATCTTTTAAGCCTCTGTGAAAGTAACTTAATAGGTTTTTTTACCTTGATCAGAATATCTAGCTCTCGTTTTTAAAATCAAATATTCCGCACCCTCTCTAGTTAAATCATAATATGCATTTCTCAAATTTTGTAAATTCAACAGGACTTGTTCATCAGAATTATTAGCATATTGGGCTTCCAACCTCTTAATACTACCCAAAAGTCCCTCAAGTTTGCTTACCCATTGTTTCTTATGCTTGGAGGCGAAGCATATAAATGCCCCACAAATGAAGCATTTAAAAGAAGATCAAATCAATCTTCTCTTTTGAATTTAAATTATGTCGAATAAAGATGTTAGTTTCTTTTTTAATGTATGCGACTGTATAAGCATCTTTTAATAATTGATTATTTAGTCTCCAAATTGAGGAATTCTTTTGTGATGGGGTCCATATTTCAACGTCAGCATAACCAAAGAATGGTCTGAAATGACACTAGGAGTAATAGTAGTATCAATAACATTGAGGATAAATCTGTTACTTATTAGAAAGTAATCAATTCTAGAAAAGACTTTATGCGTAGAAAAATAAAAGGAATACTGCCTAATTTTTGGGTATAATGTTCTCCATGGATCTGTTAATTCAAAACAGGTAAAGGGGATCCACAGAGGGCCTCTGGAGGTAGGGGTACTATTACAAGGGGCGAGGATGGCGGTGTGGGGGAAGGGGAAATCATCAGGGCCAGGATAAATGGTTCGGATAAGAGAGGGTTAAAGGGGACACCTATTCAGGGGGGTCTGAGTTAAGTGGGCAAAATAACAAGGGAGGCAGAAAGAGGAGGGTGACAAGGGGGTCTCTAATAAGGCAGGAAGACTTCCATTGAATTGAGATCACGAATAAAGGGGGGATGGGAGGTTGAGAGCGCATAGTAGAGGTAACCATAAGGATGATGGCGGTGTTAAGGTTCTGTTATTGGGAGACTCGATGATTAGGGGTATCCAGTGGGAGGGACAGGGGGGTGGATGTCATAGCCAGTTGAAGGTAATGAGTATCTCTGGGCTGACAGTGCACAGAGAAAAGTTCATGGTGTACGAACTGGTTAGGGATTGTGAAGGGAAACCAGATTTCCTGGTGCATTTGAGAACTAATGATCTAGAGGGAAATAGCATTTTGAAAATCCAAGCAAGGTTCCAAGAACTTGCCAGAGTCTGTCGGGATAATGGATGCAACATTTCCTTCTCGGAGATATTGCCAGTACCAAAGGCCTCAGTGGAGAAAAAAATGAAGATCACAGAGGTTAATGACTGGCTCAGGAAGTGTGGTGAAGAGAGTGGGTTGGGGGTGTTAGGGAACTGGAGAGGAGTTTGGGAGGATATGGGACTGTATGCCAAGGACAGGCTTCATCTTGCCCCATTAGGGAAGAAAGTCCTTAAACGGGTGGCTGACTACATTCAAGAAAGGTGGGGTTTAAACTTGTGGGGGGAGAGATAGGAGGGCTGAGAAGCCCTCTCCTCCAGATGAGGGAGTAGCTTTAAACCCAAGGGGGAGGGGAAACAGACTGGGGAGGAGGTTTCAGGAGGAGCAGAGGGAGGATGGAAGTATAAGGAACCTGGGTGGGTCGACAAAGGAGATCAGGATAAGGGGTGGGGTGGTGTTAGTAAATGCCAGGAGCTTGGGAAACAAGTTGCCAGAGTTCCAGGCCATGCTGTTCGGGGAAGGGGGGGTGGATGTGTCGGCGGTCACGGAAACGTGGGCCAACAAAAACCATGACTGGGACCTAAACGTGAGGGGGTACACTATAATTAGGAAGGATAGAAAGGAGGGCAGAGGGGGTGGAGTGGCTATGTTCATTAGAGATGACATAGAAATTGCTAAGGTAGAAGAGGCAGAGGGAAACGTGGAGGCCTTATTGGTCACCTTACGAACCCCAGCAGGAGGTAAGGTCAAGCTGGGTGTAGTATATAGGCCCCCAGTGATGGGTGATGTTCTGGAGGATGGTTTTCTGGACAACATCATTGCCCAGTGTGGACCAAAAGGGGAAGGAGTGGTGTTGATGGAGGACCTTAATATGCCAGGTACAAACCGGGGAACCATGTCCTCTAAGGTGGCCAAGGAGCAGAGGCTGCTGGACGCTCCAGATTTGTTCTTAACACAACATGTGATGGAGCTCACAAGGAAGGGGTATGTCCTGGATGTGGTTCTGGCAGATGGGGATCTGGTAAGGGACCTGGTTGTAGAGGATCCCCTGACTGGGAGCGACCACAATACTGTCTGGTTTCAAATAAGCATGGGGAGGGGCAGAGATCTAGGACACTGGCAGTGGACTTCAGTGGGGGCAGACTTTGTGGGCATGGGAGATATTCTCAAGGATCATTTGCAGGGGATTACATCAATGACAAATGTGGAAAAGAGATGGGAGGTCATAAAACGGGTACTTCATGAGGCAGTCAGGACCTGCACTAAGGTGAAACATAAGGGAGCAAAGTCACATAAACCATGCTGGTGGTCCAGTGAGGTTCAGGTAGTGGTCAGAAAAAGAAGGTGGCCTACAAAAAATATAAAACAACAAGAGGGGATAGGGAAAAGGAAATGTACCATCTTGCATCTAGAAAAGTCACCTGGATGGTGAGGGGGGCAAAGTCCAGTAAAGAGCAGCGGCTGGCACAGGGGATACATGGAGGGCAAAAGGGTTTTTTCCGGTACATTGGGGAGTGGAGAAAAACTAAGGGCCATCTCGGCAGATTGAGATCAGAAGAAGGGTGGGTGGAAGAGGCGAGGGACCAGGCAGAGGTATTAAATGAGTACTTCGCCTCTGTGTTCACTAGGGAGGGGGATGGGATATCTACAAAGCAAGGCACAATGGGGACAGAAGCGGTAGTAAGTGGGATCAGGGGAGCAACAGAAATGGAGCAAGAGGGAGGGAGAGGTACCACAGGGGTGTCACATCAGGATAAGGATAAAAAGTCCAGTAAGGTGGAAGGGATGGATCATGCTATCTCCACCGAAAGGGTGTGGTTAGCCCTCAAGGCCCTAAAGAAAGATGCATCTCCTGGGCCAGATGAAATTCATCTGAGAATACTATGGGAATCGGCGGACATACTGGCTGCACCCCTGGCAGAGCTCTTCAACAGGTCGCTTGCGACAGGGAGAGTACCTAGGGATTGGCAAGACACACATGTGGTGCCAATCCATAAAGGGGGGTCAAGGGAAGTACCAGGTAACTATAGACCCATCAGTCTGACCTTGTTGGTGGGAAAATTTATGGAGAGTATACTAAAGGAATGATTGGGGGTGTACTTGGAGGAGTTGGGAGGTCTGGATAGTCAACAACATGGATTTGTGCCAGGTAGATCATGTCAAACCAATCTTGTGGAGTTCTATGAATGGGTAACATCAGAACTGGACAGGGGAAAGCCTGTGGATGTATTATTCTTGGACTTCAGCGAGGCGTTTGACTCTGCCCCCCACAATGGTCTGGTGGAGAAACTGACGGGGTTGGGAGTAGGCCCTTTGATGGTCAGATGGATTGAAAACTGGCTAGCTGGACGCACCCAGAGAGTAGTGGTCAGTGGGGAGCTCTTGAATCCTAGAGAGGTCTGTAGTAGGGTACCGCAGGGCTCGGTCCTGGGTCCGATCCTGTTTAATGCATACATATCGGATATCAGGAAGGGTATAGGGTGTGAAATGAGTCTCTTCACTGATGACTCCAAGATGGGAGCAGTAGTTGAGGGGAAGAGGGGAGGTTGGCCCTGCAAGAGGACCTGAACACCCTGGAAAGCTGGGCTCACACATGGAAATTAAATTTCAATATCACCAAGTGCAAGGTGTTACATCTTGGGCGGGGAAACCCTAAATACAGGTACACCCTGGGAAGGGAGGTGCTGGAGGCCTCAACAGGGGAAAAAGATCTAGGGGTCATGGTGGATGCATATATGAATAGCTCTGAGCAGTGCAGGAGAGCGCCTAGCAAGGCAAACAGAATGTTGGGATGCATCATAAGGGGGATCACCTCTAGGAGCAGGGAAGTGATTCTGCCACTGTACAATGGACTGGTTAGACCACACCTTGAGTACTGTGTACAGTACTGGAGACCACACTTGAAGAGGGACATACAGCTCCTGGAGAGGGTATAGAGGAGGGCAACTAAGATGATACGAGGACTCGGGGATTTGACGTATGAGGACAGACTTGAGGAGCTCTGCCTGTTTTCATTGGAGGAGAGGAGAGATGGGGGGACATGATTGAGGTCTTCAAGTACCTCAAGGGAATAAATAGGGTAAACATGGAGGGGATCTTTAGACTAAAGCAGGGAGATATCACCAGAGGGCATGGTTTGAAGTTGGAAGGTGGAAGGGTGAGGGGGGAAAAGAGGAGGAGGTTTTTCACTGAGAGGGTAGTGGACCCTTGGAATGCACTGCCTGGCGAGCTGGTTCAGAGATCCGCAGTGGAGGGCTTCAAGAGAGGGTGGGACAGACAAAGAAAGCGGATGTATCAGGTGATGGCCTGGCCCAGGGGGGTGGGGATGGATGATAGGGGTTTCTGGAACACAAGGGGGGGAGGGCCTTGGCACCCAACTAGGGATCTGAGGTTCGAGCAGACTCGATAGACTGTAAGGCCTATTCTGCTGGCAATTAGTATGTTAGTCTGTTAGTATGAAATTTAAGGAGCGCCCTATTATTGGGGAGTAGTCTAGGATCAGCCCCTGATGATGGATCCAATTGTAAGTCTAGTGGAAAATTCCAGTCTCCACCGAAACTAAAACTATAAGAAGCATAAGGTAGTAGAAGATTCGTTAAATCTGATAAAAATAAAGATGTGTTAATATTTGGGCCATAGATACTGCCTAGCAACACCTGGAAATTTTTAATTAAACCCCCAACAAAATAAAACGCCCAGCAGAATCGGAAATCATAACTGAAAGGTTAAAGGGAGTATTCTGATGTATCAGAACTGCTATCCCTTTTTTATTTATGGAATCACCTGTTCCAAATACCTAAGAATAACCTAATCTGCCAAGCAGTTTAACTTCATCAGTTAGGAGATGAGTCTCCTGCAGAAATATAATCTGGCATTTTAAATGATTAATGTGTTTTAAAATGTGTAACCTTTTCAATCTGGATCTCGAACCTTTAACATTTCAAGTAGCCAAAATTAAAGTATTAGACATTATGTGCAATGATATATAAATGTAAGAATTCTTGAATAACCTTGAATGAAAACTGGGCTCTATAGAATATATATATATGGGTCTTAAGAAAAACACCCACCCCAACCCAAGTCACAAACCCCCATTTAGTAAAAAACAAAATAAATTCCCCACAACTGAATCATACTAACTTCACCCCCGGTCTATGACACCGACCTCCTAACAATACTAATCCTAAACAGTGAAGCTCCATATTCAGCCACCTGCTCCCAATCACCCACTCAACTCATGGAAATAAATGAAACTCGCATGCAAGGAAAGGTTAAAAAGAACATAATAGGTGCTGTAAATAGACACTGTAGGAGATTCAGAACCCATCTCCAAAAAGAAATATGCCCCAATCAAACAATCCATAAATAGTTGGAAATATCCAAAAGTCATATTTGACAAAACAAAATGAGGATCCAAATTGGAATAATAGTTGTGTGTATATATAAGGAAAAATTATCATCAAACAAATAGATCACACAGCTCTATTACAAATAATCATAGAGCTAAAATGCAATCAGCATACTCAAGGAAATTACAGTGGGGCACAGTAATTCTGCAGTAATACAGAGAAAAAGGGTGTATAGCCATAAAAGGAAAAATGAAGTGGAATTAAAAACCCCTTCAGAACTAATACAACTCTCGTGTAAGTGAAGTCTTCACATCTCTAGAGCAGACTGAAATAATTAAGTGATAACATTCAGTTAATTGGAGTATATGAAGCAATAACCAGCTTCTGTGATGATTAAAGCCGAGGGACGAGCAGAGAAGACAGCTGATGGAGTGGGGGTCGTTTCATTTGAGTGCAAGGGGACAGTACATTGCAGTGGGTTACTGAGCTACAGAAACACTTGTTTTTTGTATTTTTTTGGAAGGATTGGATGAAACTAGAATTGGAAGCAATGCTTATGGATCACTTTTGTGCAATGGTAGAAAAAGTTTTATGGTGCGAGGTGCTTTTAATTTGGTTTGCTCAGAGCAAATGTTACAGTTGAAGCTGCATGGAGTATGTGAAAGGGCACTGAGAAGGAGAAGGCACATGCAGCAGTATGGCTGGAGAAAAAAAAAAAGATTTTAGTAATTTAGTGTGAGTTGTTTTAAGACCTTATTGTTATGGTGTGTGGTTAATTGTTTTTTAACACTCTTGAGGTGGAAGTGCTACAACGAGGAAAACAATAAAGTTACAGGGAGTTTTCTTTATGAGATGAGATAACGTGTGTAGCAGTGGGGGTTGTTTGCTGAGAAAAAGTGTAATTTTTGTTTGAAATTTGTGATATAGTGTGTGGGACAGTGTTGAGAGGTATAGAATTAATGTAGTCTGTGATTTATATTGTGCTGATGCCTATGTGTGGGTCTGTCACAACGATGGATAGTTAGGAAATGAAGCGGGAACATTTAAAATTTGTGAGGGAAATAAATTACCTTTAAAAAGCTTTGCTGCCCATTTTGTTTGTTTTTTGGTCATTTTCTCATCCTTTTCAGAGATGATTTGTGCTTTGTTTTCTGTTGTTGTTTTGAACCGTGTTTTGTGTATTTTTAAATCTGTTGAGGTGGATGGTTGCTCCGCCATTTTTTTTTTTTCTGGCAGGGTGCTCAAGGTGTGAATAAATGACGGTGGGTGTGGTTTTGGTGGTATTAAACGACAGTGGGTGGTGTTTGTTTTAATAAAGTACTCTGGAGAGGTTTATGTGAGGTTTGTGGTGGCATAACTGTCAGTGATTTTGCTTTGTGATTGGCTGGTGTAAGACACCTCTCATATAATAAGCAATAAACCCCATAGACAAGTCAGTAACTGCTGAACAACCCCCAGTAATTTACAACTATCAATTTAACAGACATATATTGAAATATAGCTATAATGATTGAGAACCACCATTTCTAAAAATTATGAGACTGGAGGTACACTCATTCTCTAAAATGTTGATCTAAATAAAACAAAGTAGCCTCCTATAAGAAAAAAATAGCAAACTGAACTATACTATAGCAATAAAAATATAATTAATGCAAATGTGTAGCCCTGTCAATTATATAAATAAGATACAGTCAAACTAAAGTCACTATAAGCAGAGCTCATAACTCATTTGGAGACATTAGAGAATTGCAAACAGAGAAAATAAAGTCTAGTCGGCACAGTTTTCATTCAGAGGTTACCTCATTACAGAACATCGTTTAATCAACATACCAAACCAGAATTTCAAAAAGACTGGCATTATTAACAAGTTGAAACAAGATAAATACAGATATTGTCCTGCTAATTAATAAAAGTATATTTCCAGCTTAAAAAAATAAGAAAATGGAGCCACAGGTTCGAGCTGACACCTTTCTAGAATACTCCATTCTTCTATCGGCCATTCACCACAGCAAAAGAAATGTTATATTCATTCACGAGGTCTCCGCTTAAACCAGCCAGTGTTCAAATGCTCTGTCAAAGTCCAGAATATAAGGAGAATAGAAAGTAAGGCTGTAGATTAGGTAAATTAGGCAGCATGTGAACATTGCAGCATACAACATAGGGATCCGACAGAGGAAAGTTCACTTAACTTTAAATAAGTCGGGGATCCCTCAGCAGCTCTTTTTTAGCAATCTCTGCTGACTCAAAGGTGTACTGTACCATGTATTGTTTTTCTGCAGAGCCAACTTCGCTGGGTACATCATTTTAAATTTGATGCCTGCAGCGATTATTTTGCTGACCAACCATGCAAATTCTTGCCTTTGAGCCCTGACCACATGTGGAAAGTCTTGTGAAACAAGTATCCTAGTGCTGTCCCAGCTTGGATTCTGCAAGGAACGATCTTTAAAAAGCACATGCTGCTGATTTACGAAGTTAAAACATTTTAAAATAAAGGGTTTAGGTTTTTTTCCCACTGCATGAGTCAGCTTCAGGGCTCTGTGAGCTCGCTCAACAATGTAGCTCTGTCCATTTGGTGAAGGACCTGCTAAATGTTCAGATGATTTGTACAAAATGCACTGGATCTGAACTTTCAGATTTCTCCAGCAGACCACATATAACAGTTTTATTTCATCTACTATGGCCTTCCAGTCCTAAAGCTTTGCTTCCAATTTGGAGATTTTGTGGCATAATGCAAGAATCTCAGGGTCTATACAAATGCGCCAGTCTTCAACAGAAGAAATCCATACTTCTGCATTCGATACCCTCTGGATAAGTTCATCCATTTTAACTCTAATAACTTTAGTGTCATTAAGTAGGGTATCCAAAGCCTCTTTTGGAGGTGTTGGCTCCATAAGAAATTTATCTTCTGTGAGAGCAGAAGCCCCAGTATTTGTCGGACTAGCTTTGTTAGACACTCGCTTAGCTCACTTAGGCCCAGAAGATCGGTTGGGCATTGGTGAGGTAGTATGTCTTGCTGGTGGAGCTCTCATTTCTGCATCCATTTCTTCCAAAATTCAGTTTCCGATGATCAACACTTAGTCAAAACAAAATATAACTAGACTAGATCCAAAATTAAGGAAACTGTTGCATTTAGTATAAAATAAGGAACCACGATCTGGGAGCTGCAGAAAAGGCTGTTACATCATCAGAGCCATCACATGATCTCAAGCTCTCAGTTACTATCTTGACCACACCAAGCACCACAGGCAGGACAGGCAGCGGGAGTATTATGGCATACCGAAATGCCGAAGCCCAACACCTAGGAACCCGAAAATTATATCCTGACAGTCAGAATCCCAACAGTTGGGAATTGCCCGTGGCGGAGTTGGCAGTTATAAATAAGGGGGGTCACCCCCCACATTAGGGGCATGCAGGGGGAAACACAGAAAAAACCTTCGCTGCGGGCAGTTCCCGACTGTCGGGATACAGACTGTCGGGGATATAATTTTGGGGCTCTTGGGTGTCGGGCGTTGGCATTTCAGTATGCCGTAGTAAATCCCAGGCAGCAGCTGTTCCTGACCTATGGGGAAGTGAGAAGAGGGAATCCAGCTTCTAAAATGACTAGTTCTCACTGGATAGTGGCGTGCATCCAGTTCTGCTATGGTAAAGCTGATAAGCAGCCCCCAGTGGACCTGAAAGCCCACTCCCCAAGGGGCACAGCTGCTACAATAGCAGTAGCCAGATACATTCCCCTTGTTGGAAATTTGTAAAGCGGCTACATGGAGAACAGTACACACTTTTACAAAGCACTGCTGTTTGGATACTCAGCCCAGAAGTGATGCCAGGTTCGGCACAGCAATGCTGTAGATCCTGTTTCTCAAATATGTTCTGTACCCTCCTCCAAAGGTACAACTTTGTAGTCATCAGTAGTTAATCATATTGAAGAATTCCTGGGCTTAGAAGAAAAAAATTACCGTAGTAATCTTGTTTCTTCCAAGATGGTCTGCAATATGATCAAATCTCCCGCCCTACCTCCCATTCCAAAACCAGTTGGTCTATGCATAACAGCTGGATTACTATACTGATGTGGGTTTATACCATAGTTGTGTTAACAAAACCCTTTTTTGAAACCAGATGGGTGGTGGTGTTGCTCTCTTTCTTTGGTCCCATCTGACTTTAGCATATGGGACATGTTATAAGGGATTTGATATTAATTATTAACATTATTATTGGAATAGCTTAGTTAGGGGTTCTTGCCTCACAGGCTTTCATGAATCTGAGCATTACAGAATGCAACAGTTGGTAAGGGCAGCAGTTTGAATGGTGGCACAAGCCAATGAGTGTTCCATCATTTGCATATGTTCCATTTTTCTCCTGGGCAGTTCAAAACAGGAGGCTGATTGCAACAGTTAATCATATTGAAGAATACCTTGGAAGAAATGAGATTACTATGGTTAGTAATTTTTTCTTATGGGACAAAGGAAGGAACTACCTCTATCATGTAAAACACCGATCTTGCCCAGTGATTTGTTCCAGTATTTACCTGTAAGTAGGAAGGTTAGTAGTTTGAGGTTGAACATTCCTTTAACCATCTGATGCCATTCAGCTAAGGTGGGGCGAATCTTTTGCTAACCATTATTTAGTAATGCAGGCAACAAAAGAAAGTCCATAACATATCTTTTAGCCCTGTCTTTTTCTCTAGTAGGCCAATACAAAAACAGAAAAACAAGTTAATAAGCTGCAAATTGGGAGGAAATATAGAGCATAAGACTCTCCGGTTCCAGTTGGAAGGAACCAAAAGCCAGGCAAGCGCACATTATATGATAATGAGGTGTTTGTGGTTCCCTAGATTCACGCCAAGAGGTGGGGATGGGGGCTGTACCCTGGAGTACTTGTTGTACAGGTGTTGGAAAAAGTCTAATTAAACATTTCCAATTAAATTCCCGCCATGCCATTAAGCTAGTGGCTTTGTGTGCAAGGATGCAGATTTGCTTCCATTGTCCAATGTGATGGGGCTTGCCAGCTCCTTATTCCAGATATCCAATACCACAATTGTGCTGAGGGCCTCTCTGTTTGGAGAATCTGGTATAGCTTGGAAATAAGATGCTCCCCCAAGTTACCTCCCAGGGACTCAATAAGGAGTAAAAGCTGTGGGATGTGGGAGGTCCATGGAAGGTGAGGCAGCTCACTGTTGAAACTGATCTAGATAAGCCCTCATTTGGAAATATCTGAACCAATCAAAATTCAGAAGTCCCATGAAGTCAAGGGGGCTCTGAACTGTTACGACACCTGGGATTTGCCAGCATTGAAGAGGGTACCGGAGGCCCATAATAAGCCATCTTTTGCACCCACTATCTTGTTGGGCTGGAACAAAATACAAGTGGAGATGTAGGGGAAGTAATCAAATAAACTTTCCCTCTAGTCCATGTTGCTGGAGACTATTGTGCCAGGTCTACAGGATAGCTTGTGAATAGGGGAGGTAACGCTAGCATGGATCCGCATTCTGGCTTGAAGAAAAAGAGCTTCCTCTGGAGAAAAAACTGTGAAAGTGGCCCTTTCCAACCCAACTCACTGTGGGTAGGAAAATTCTGCAGCCCATGTAGCACCACCTGGAGCTGGGCTGCTTCATAATACCATAAGAGATGGGGAAGCCCCAAGCCACCTAATTGTTTTGGCAGATAGAGGGTAGAAAATTGTATTCTCCGAGGTTCGCCATTCCAATTCCAAATATACCAGTACAATATACGTTTTCATTTTGCCCAAGTAGTCTTGTCAAAGAAGAGCGAGAGAGACTGGAAAAGATATAGGTATTTCAGAAGAATCATCATTTCTAGGGATGTGGATATGTTGTTCTAGCCACACTTGATGGCAGTGTCCTTTCCCTTTTAATTCTTGCCAGAAGGTCTTAAAGCTGGCTCCTCCCATCCACCCAGGTGGTATATCCCTCAGCTGTGCTTCATGATGCCAGATCTTCCTTTCCGCTGGAAGAAGCAGGTTGCCTCATTACTGCTCCCACGTTGAGTAGGCCCTGGTGCTCAAATCTTCAGATTTACTTCTAAAACTTAAATTCGAAAGAGTTTTTTTCTGTTTTCTGAATGATTTTCGATCGTGACCATGAAGGATAGGTCCTCGCCTGGGTTCTGCTGGTGCCCCTGCAGGCAGAAAATCTCATGTACCGACCCGCACACCACGTGCATTTACTGCCTGGGTTCTGAACACGATATACAGGCCTGCGAATTTTGTTGCTCGTTTTAGCCTAACGTACTCGACGATCATCTCACCCGTTTGCAGCTTGGCCATCCGGAACAACGGAACTCGCCGGTCAAATCCAAGAAAGTCCACTGGGTGGTCTCCGCAGATGCGGGGTGCGCTGAGCAGGTGGAGCAGATGAAGGCCTTCGAGGAGGAGGCGGCTTGGGCCGCCAATCAGTCCTCTTCGGCCTTGGCCTTCGTTCCACTGAAATTGGGCTCCACTTTTACAGCCTCCTTCAAGGAGCTGTGCCAGTCTCTCCCGACTAAGGGGGAGGGCCTGTTGGCAGCACACAGCTCGCACTCCCGAAAAAGAGAAAAAAAGTTGAAGGAGTCGAGAGAAAAGGAGAAGACTAGCCGTCATTGTTGTTGGGATCAAGAACGTTCTCCCTCTCAGGAATCTCTGCTTTTGACTTTGGTCGAAACTGCAGCCTTGGGCGCTGGCTTCACGGTGCCCCCATCAGGCCAGCTGGCAAAGACGTGTGACGATGACCCGGTCAAAACTGTCATCGACCCCACTGTCGCACAATGAGGCCAACAATTCTGTTTCAGACTCCGGTCCTACTTATTGAGGAGGAGTCCCAGCCCACTGGGAATCTCCTTACGGTCACTGACTGTGACTTGGAGGAGCCGTGGAACTCCCCAGTTCCCTTCGAGCACCCCTGGTGGTCCCCTTGGCGGTCGAGGTCTTGGTCTTTCTCATCTGAAAGGTTGAGAAAATCCCATCTACACCACTCTGGGCATTACAAGAAGTGGTGTTGCCGCTATTCATCCTCGTCCTCCTTGGGAGGGAAGAGGAGAGGCTTCGGCGTAAACAGCGCTGATGCTACGAGGACCTTATGTGGCAACAGTTGGTGTTTGCCGGTCCGAAGCTGACCCCGGCTCCCACACCAGCCATCACATGGCTGTTGCCTGTTAGGCTGACACCACTGGAGCCAGTCGACACCGTCCCTCTGCCTGCGGAGCTGGTAAAGGCCCTCCCGGCTCAGCTGAAGCCGGCCTCTCCACCAATAGTGGTAGAGCTGCCACCCAAGCAGCCTCCTTCAGGGGCACTGGTAAAGGAGTCTCAGCCCACCAAGGGTCTTCCACACAAGTTGTCTGTCACTCTTATGCCCGACCGTCTGCAGGGGGTTGAGGGTGACACTAGTGGTCAGCCGATCTGTGCGGACTCTTCAGAGTGTGAGGACTCCTCGCTGCACTCCTGTCCACTCGATGAGGAGTTGTTAGGGGGTCTTTCGATGGAGAGTGTCCCACGTCCTTCATGGGCATCTTTTCTTTCCTCTCCGAATCTACAGAGATGTCTCTGGAGCCCATTCAAAACTGGGCTCGATATCCCCCAACAGATATTATGGACAAAGGGGATTCTCCAACGGAGGCCTTCCCCGTGGTTGAAGCCATTGTTGGCCTGGTCCTGGAGCTTCGGCAGCACCCTGCCTGCTGCCCTGCGCCATCGGCCCAGATGGCCTGCAAATACACGGTGCCCATCGGCTCCCTTTCAGGGTTCACAGAACACCCCTTGGCCAAGGGGTTGGTGACCGACTCCATGTTTTGGCACTCAAGCAATATGGGAGACTCTGACAGACAACCAGACAAGAAGTCCAAAAAGTTGGACCACTCAGTCAAAAAGGTCTATGCTGCCTCTTCGCTTGGTCTCCGTAAGGTGAGCTCGGCTGTCATCATGGCACACTTCTCCCATGCCCTTTTGGGCTTTTTGGATGAGGTGCTTCCTCATCTCCCCATGGACCTCCAAACCAGGTCCGGGATCAGGGTTGGGCTGTGGCCAAACAGCAACTCCAGATGGTTCTGGACGTTGGGGACTCATGCCCTTTTGGTGGTGGCCTCAGTTGCCATGTACCACAGGACTTGGCTGCGGGTCTCGACATTTATGGCAGACACCCAGCATAAATTGGAAGATGTACCCTTCTTGGGTTCCGACCTGTTCGGTCCCTGGGTTGATGGTCACCTACAAGGCATGGAGAAGTCCAGTGACATCTTGGACTCCGTTGCTTCCACCCAGAAGGAATCTGAAAGTTCCAAGCAGCAGAAGTGCAAGCCTTTTTGGCCTTCTGCCCAGTCTGGACAGCAGCAGGCTCAGCCTTGGCACCCTTGGTAAAAGTCAGTGGCTTTAGCGGTCCAAAAGCCAAGAGGGAAGGGACCCAGTGGCCCCTTGACTAGATTCTTCTCCTCCTCCAAGCCTGCCCAGTGATGGGATGGGGGCAACCACCCCCATGCCCGTTACGCCTCCCCTGGGTCCTCCCGTAAGGGGCCTGCTCTGCCACATCTTTTCTGCCTGATCCACTGTTTCCACTGACAGGTGGGTTCTGGAAGTGGTCGGCCAGGGTCTGCCACTGGAATCTGAGCTGTACCCACCAAGCCGAGCCCGCGCCCCATGGGAGGAGAAGATACCCGCAGATACTTAGTTGGTTGTCCGAGACGACATAACCCAGCTCCTCTGTAAGGAGGTGGTGGTCAGAGTCGTGGACCACCGGTCAACCCAGGTTTGTTTCCAGGTATTTCCTGGTCCCAAAACGGATGGGGGGGGCTGGTGCCCCATTTTAGATCTGCACAACCTAAACAAGTTTCTCAGATCTTGCACCTTCAGGATGGTAACTCTGTCCCAGATCATACCATCCCTCAAGCAGAACATGTGATTTTGCTCCCTGGATCTACAGGACACGTTCTTTCATGTCCCGATCCATTCGACCCATTGGAGGTTCCTCCACTTCTGAGCTGAGGGAACCCTCTACGAGTACCCAGCCATACCGTTCGGCCTGTCGTCAGCCCCCAGGGTCTTCACCAAATGCATTGCAGTGGAGGTGGCTCATCTTCGGCATCGAGGGGTCCGACTGTATCCTACCTGGATGATTGGATTCTAGTGGGTCCCTCCAGGCAGGAGGTGGAGAAGTCCAGGGACCTGGCCTTCCAGACCTGCATCGACCTTGGCCTCCTAGTCAACGAGGCCAAGTCGGAACTCGTGCCTTCACAGGTGATCTGCTTCTTCAGGGCAGAATTCGACTCTTGCTGAGCCAGAGCCAGACTCCCAGCTGATAGGGAGGAGGTTCTCTCCTCCTTTGTTGGATCATTTCTGGTTGGACACTTGAGCCCTGCCCAGGACTTCCTGCACCTTCTGGGCTACATGGCGGCCTGCACCTCTGTGGTCCGATGGGCCCGGTGGCATATGTGCTTCCTGCAGTGGGAGCTGGCCACCCAGTGGTCTCAGCTTCTAGGTCAATTCGACCAGCTGGTCACTGTGACCCAGAAGATGTGGGACACTCTCCAGTGGTGGACCATCCCTGAGAATCTGCAGGAAGGGATCCCATTTGTCCTCCCTGAGCCGACAGTCATCCTGACGACCAATGCCTCTCTAACAGGCTGGGGTGCCCACCTGGGGGAACACAGGGTCCATGGGCTCTGGACCCCTGAGGAGTCCCGATGCCATATCAGCCTGCTGGAGCTCCGAGCAGTCCGACTGGTGCTAACTGCGTTCACTCCATTCATTCGGTGTCAAGTGGTTCAAGTCCAGACGGACAACACCACGACCACGTACTATCTCAACAAGCAAGGCAGGATGCACTCCCTGCCTCTGTGCAGGGAAGCTCTTTGTGTATGGACTCTCGTGAGCCGACTGGAGGCAGATCTCCTCTCCATTCATGTGGCAGAAGCCTCCAATCAGCAGGAGGATGCTATCAGTCGAGTGGGCGAGGCATCCCACTAGTGGTCTCCCCATCCAGAGATAGTACACAGTCTGTTCTCCCAGTGGGGCACCCCTCACGTGGACATGTTCACCTCCAGGGAGATTGCAAAGCTGAGCCTGTTTTGTGCCTTCCCCCTCAGCAGGGCTCACTGCAGGGGGATGCCTTCTTGAGGCCATGGACCCCAGGACTCTTCTATGCCTTCCTTCCACTTCCCTTGGTCCACGAGGTGCTCCTCAAGGTCAGGAGGGACAAGGCGCAGGTGATCCTGGTGGCTCCAGACTGGCCACGCCAGTTTTGGTACCCCAATCTCCTCAGCCTCAGCAACAGGCTACTGAGGCAACTCCCAGGGTGCCTGGATTTGCTCTCCATCAATCAGGGGAAGGTACTCCACCCGGACCTTCCTTCCCTGAACCTGACAGCCTGGCTCCTGAGTGGCTAGAGTTCCAGGCTTTGGGCCTCTCCAAAGATGTTCTCACTGTAGTCGAGGCATCTCACAAGGAATCAACCTGGAAGTGCTACGCCTTCAAATGGAAGAGATTCTCCATTTGGTGTCAGGGCAAGGGGTTGGACCCTTTGACCTGTCCAGTGGCTAGCATCCTAGACTACCTGTGGTCTCTCTCCAAAGGGGGACTTTGGTCGACGACCTTTAATGTGCACCTGGCAGCCATCTCTGCTTACTGGGCATGGGCTGGTCAGCAGTTGGTGGTGTAGGAGATGGTGGTCTGGCACTTTCTCAAAGACCTCGATCACATATCCCCTTTGGTGCATGAACCACCACCACCGTGGGATCTCCTGCTGGTATTGGCAAAGTTCATGGGCAAGTCATTTGAACTGATGCACCAGTGCAAGATGTCACACTTGTTGTGGAAGACCACCTTCTTGGTGGCTATCACGTCAGCCAGGATTGGGGTGCTCCAGGTGCTCTCAGTCATGTCTCCTTATCTGGTCTTCCATAGGGACAAAGTTGTCCTGCACCCCAACCTGAAGTTCCTTGCGAAGGCTGTGTCGGAGTTTCACCTGAACCAGGTGATGACTCTTCCGGTGTTCTACCCCAGTCACACCTCAGATGCCGAATACAGGCTCCATACCTTGGACATGAGGCTAGTGCTCGCATACTACAAGGAGCATATGGTTGGAGTTTAGGGAGAGGTTCGCCAGCTGTTAGTCACCCACACTGAAGCTGCACCTGGCAGACCTACAGCCAAGTGGATGATTGGCAGGTGGATCATATCCTACATCCATCTCTGCTATAGGTTGGCGGGTAGGGGGCCTCCTGTAGGGCTAAGGGCTCATTCCACCTGCCATACCGTTGCGTCGGTGGCTGCTTCTAGGGATGTCCCTATCCACAAAATCTGCAGGGCTGCTACCTGGAAGTCAGCACACACCTTCATTTCCCATTACCAAATTGATTTAGAGTCATGCCAGGATGCTGGTTTTGGAGCCTCAGTTCTCCATTCTCTGTTACTGAAGTGGGGGGGGGTACCTTGCCTCCCTCCTCCCAGAGAACTGCTAGGAGTCTGCCAAAAGATGTGAACAGAACAAGGTATCCACATCCCTAGAAACACAGGTTACTCACCTGTAACAGTAGATCTTCTGTGGACTGGTCTGTTGCAGTAAGTCATTACTTATGGGAGTATCCACCAGGTGGTGCTGTTACATGGCAGCTTCTTCCAGCAGTCTTCCATGGGGGCCGCCCACACGACATCACTTCCTGTGGATGTATATAAGAGTGGGTAGCTCGTAGTACCCTCTGTTCATTTTCCTGCCGGCTTCAGCTCACACAGTCAGCTCTCCTGACCTCCTGGGTTGCAGTCTTCGACTCGAACTTGAACCGATTGTTCTACCTTCTGTTCTGGGCCTGTGACCTACTCACAGTACTGCTGGACTTCTTTTATACAGTAAGCCCAGTGTTCCATTAGAGCTCCCAGTACACCTGCTGCTCCCTGGCCCAGGCACTCTTGCTGGGTCTGGGGATTCACTGGGGCTGCTGTTAACAGCCCAGCCCAATTTTGCTTCTCTATGCTGGGCCTGTGGAACACTCCCAGGACCTGGCTATTCTACTTCCAGGACTCGGCCCTGTGCACCACTCGCTGCAACCCCGGCTCCTGCCTCTGGTCCTGGGTACGTGTACTACTCCCAGGCCCTTGCTCTTCTACTTCCATTAGGCCGGGCCTGTGCTCCTCACAGCACCCCTGCTGCTCCCTGGCCTAAGCTCTCTTGCTGGGCTTTGGGACTTGCTCATGGCTGATCAGCCAGTCAGGCCAGAACGGACCTCGGGGAGGCCCCCCCAGTCAAGGGCACTCGTTCCAAGCATAGGAGGGAGTGGAATTCACTCTTTTCACACTCCCTCCGCCTTACTCCATCGACGGAGCATTCCTCGTCGTCGGGGCTGCTCCCCCGGTCGACTGAGCCTGCTGGGCTTGTTTTATCTTCAACAGGCCTCGTCCCATCGACGGAGCTTGTTTCTGAACATCTCCGGTGAAAGGGTTGTGTTGCCCCATCAACGGAACGTTCCTCGTTCACAGGAGTTCTTTTCCCATTGACGGGACATGATTCTGCTGTTCTCGCGTCGATGGAGGCTTATTCTTCATTGATGAGGAAGCCCTTTAAGTTGATGGAATGGCATGTTTTGCATGCCTCGTTGGTGGGATGGCTTCCACTGTCAATGGAGAGGCTTGTTTCTGGTCTCCCGTTGATGGGGATGATTCCACCGTCGATGGAGGAGCCTCTTCTCCTTCCCTCCTCGACAGGGATGCTTCCCTTGGTGATAGAGGTCTCCCACCCTGGGACACCCCCTGCTCAGGGCTTTGCTCCTGTGGCCCCCACGCTCATCCCAGCACCTTGTCTTGGCATCCTCTGGGCCCCCCCCATCACCCATTTTGTGCCCTTTGGCCGTGACCTTTCCCGGGCCTTCAACCCCACTGAGGAGACCCAACCCTGAGTCCCCTACCCTTTTGCCGGTCCTGGATCACAAGGGTCGGAGTGCCTTCCCCTGCCGTTTGGGGCCAGTGGTTCCCGGGATGGCTCACCCTTCCCCTAGCGCTGCCCTTAGGCACTTTCTGTTTCTGGACCCCCCCATCACAAGTGCTGGGCATCGCCCGCATTGTGCTGAAGGTCCTATGGTCCATGGGCCAGGGTCTGACTTTGTCTTGTTCCCCCTCCCCTCCATCCGGAGCACCTGCGCCTGGATCCGGCACTTCCTGCCTGGTCCCCCCCCCCATCTCCCATTTATGTGGACTCCCTTTATGGAGATTCCAGGATGGGGGATCCTTTCGTAGGGGATGTTCCTGGCGAGGACCTCTCTGACCATGAGGAACTTGATCCCCCCCCCCCATCTGCGTCCTCCTTTTTGGAGGCCACCCCACCTGAAGCCCCTGATCCCTCCTCTCTCTCCCAGATCCCTCCTTCTTGGAGCTCATGCTGCAGATCCAGCACACTTTTGGTTTCCTGGCTATGGATCAGGACTCCTTTCTTCGGGACATGGCTGCCTACCTCGACGTTCCCGAGGAGCCTGCCATGGTTGTCCCGCTTTTGATTCCTGCGTATTTTCACACACTTTCTCATATTTGGTCTTGTCCTGCTTCTGCTCAGCCTGCCTCTCATGGCCCTCATCAGCTCAGCTGCTGTCTGTCATGCCTTCCCTACCCGGTCACCTGCTCCATGTGTGCTTTAATGTGGTTGACGCATCGGCCCACCTGTCAGCCTCCGGTGTCGCCCTTCGGTGCTTCACCTGACTACAGGTTACGGGTTTGCTGCCCGGCATCCAGCTGTTAGTCGCCAATGCCCCTTTTCCTGGGAACCTGCACTTTGGACCTGGTACTCAGACCATCCTGGATTCCCTTCAGGCTTCGAGGCATACTCTCCGGTCTGTTCAGAACCTCTGTCACGCCCCCAGGTCCCACTCCTATGCCAGTGCATGCGGGCCGCCTCATGCCCAGCCCCCCTACCGGGGTGCTTCTCGGGAGTGCGGTAGGGCCTCCAGGGGGGTGGCTCAGTCTGCACCTCCATGACATGCCTGCCCCTCACGCGGGGCAGGACCTGCTTCTGTGCCTTAAACTACTTTTCAGAGTTTCCCCTACCTTTTCTTGCAGGCCTCGGAGGCACCTGGGGATCTCTTTACCTTTTCTAGGAGGCTTGCTGCAGGACTGGATGCTTCGCTCTCCCATGTGGATCTGATTGGAACTCCTGCTACTCTCCCTTCTGGGGCCCTTCAATTGTTCTTTCCTCTGACTATCCGGGATGTTTTTTCCCCGGTGCTCCTCTTTCCGCTTTCTGATCCACTCTACTTGCCTTTCTACTGGATTTGACGTTATGCCAGAGCCTGTCGACCTCTGTCTCATCAGGATGAATCACTGTGCCTGGCCACCTACAGGTCTTTCTACATCATGTCTCCTGCTTGCTGTCCACACACACCTTTGAGCCTATCTGCCTGAGCGGGTGTGGTTTGAGTTGACATTTCTCTTCGGTTTCATGCCAGTTGTCTTTGCCTAACCATTGACATATCTGCCTGCATGGAAGAGGTTTGAGTTGACATTTCTACTGAATATTTATTTATTTATTTCAGTTTGGGGTTAATACCTTTGAGTCAAGGACTCATTTTCAAAGGTTCCACGTCAGTGTTGAACAAACATTAAAAAAATACAAGGTTTACAGAGAAAGAAAAAAAAAAGAGAAAAAACATTGAAGCATATACACAGGCAATAACAGTAAAGTTTGAACTTATACACATCAAATTAGTAAATATTAACAGATAGACTGATTAGATAAGAGGGGTTGGGGGGATCAGTTGAAGGTGGCATCGTCTGAAGTGGGAGAGAGAGGTTGAACTTACAACCAAGTGAGGCCATCGTCAGGTAATTGGGGTAGGGGAGCGGGTTAAGAAAAAGGTGGTATGTAGCAGAAAGATGTAGAGGGGGTAGGTAAATGGAAAACTGGGGGCAAGGTACTATCACATTAGCGCAGGCAGGTGGCATCGTCTGAGGTGGGAAGAGAGGTGGAGCTTTCAACCAAGTGAGGCCATCATCGGGTAATTGGGGGTAGGGGAGTGGGTTAAGAAAAAAAGTGGTATATAGCTGAAAGATGTAGAGGGGGTAGGTAAATGGAAAACTGGGGGCGAGGTACTATCACATTAGTACAGGCAGGTACCATTCATTTTAGAGCCAAGGAGAGATTTGAGGCCAGCTTTGAAGGTACTAATCTTGGTAGTATCAGTGAGGACAGCAGGTAGTTTATTGTACCATTTCGGACCTTATATACCATACATGTTGTCCTCCCCACATTTGGCCTATCTGCCAGAGCGGGTGTGGTTGCAGCTGACATATTTAATCTGAAGTTAGCTTGTTTGGCATCGTGGACAGCTGGGTTTTGAACGGGCTCGACCATCTGGCGTGCCCTGTGGCCCAGCTTCCAGCCTTGACTTTCCTCCTATTTGGATTTTACTGCTCGGTAATCTCCTATAAGTAATGACTTACTGCAAGAGACCAGTCCATAGAAGATAGTACAGCTACGTAAGAACTTACCGTAACAGTAGATCTTTTCCGAGGACTGTCTCTTGCAGTAAGTCCCCCGCCCTCTGTTCCCATGCCTTGTTGCTTTGAATCTGCAACTCAGGATGTTGGGTGGGATCGCTGTTCTCTGTTTTTCTGGCCCTCATTTACCTCGGTCGAGGCCGTGTTAGCCAAAGCCAACGGTGAGCAGAGGGTACTGGGGGCCGCCCACCCTTATACACATCCACAGGAAGTAATGTTGTGTGGGCGGCCCACATGGAAGACTGCTGCAAGAAACTGCTGTGTGACAGTGCCACCTGGTGGATACTCCCATAAGCAATGACTTACTGCAAGAAACAGTCCTCAGAAGATCTACTGTTGCAGTAAGTTCTTACGTAACTGTACTTTCTAGGAGTGGTATATGTTGTTCATCCACACTGACCCACCCGACCTCCCCAGCTTTGATGCACAACCTCTGCTTCCAGCGGGCAAGATCTGGCATCATGGGGCAGAGTCGAGGGATATACCACGTGGGTGGGAGGAGCCAGCTTTAAGACCTTCCGCCAAAAATTAAAGGGGAAAGGACACTGCCATCAAGTGTGGATGAACAGCATAAACCACTCCTAGAACTACTGTTACGGGTGAGTAACCTGTGTTTTGTTGATACTATTTGATGCTCTAATGAAGGTGGGAGCAGATTCCATTTGTCCAAGTCCTGTTGGACTTGCCTCTGCAATGGTAAACAATTAGCCGCATATAGCTGGGCAAGTGATTTCATAAGATTTACACTGAAGTACCTTATAGAAAAAAGGACCCAGCGGAAAAGAAAGTTCTCTCTAAGTTGTATTGGGGGAGGGGGGCATAATTTAGTGCCAGGACTTCCGTTTTATGGTAATTTAATTTTTAGGCCTAGAGCTTTCCAGACTTTAAAAGGAGAGACCAAATTGCTGGGGGACCTTTGGCTGGATCTGAAAGATACAAGAGAATATTGTCTGCATATAGGGAAACACAATGCTCCCTGCCATTGCCTGCCCTGTACCCAGTGATGTTGGGAGCTAGTCAGGTAGCCTGGGGAAGTGGTTCTATATACATCACAAATAGTAATGGTGAGAGGGGACAACCCTGACAGGTGCCCCTCCTGAGTGAAAAGAAAGCGGATAGATGACCATTGGCTCAAATCTGTGCCTGCAGTCTAGCATAAATGGAGATGAGGTCCACAAAGACAAGGGACAATCAAACTGGAGGAGTGTGGTGTGGAGAAATATTGAAGACACTCAGTTGAACACTTTCTCTACATCAAGACTCAGGGTTAGGAGAGGTGAGTAAGAAGCATGATGCAAGAGGGACCAGGTTCGACGGATACCGTGCATCGTTTGTCGAGATTGAATGAACCCAGTCTGGTTCGTGTGACTAATATTAGGGAGTATGTCATCTAACCTAAGGCTTCACTGATTTTGTCCACCCCATGCACCAGATGCCCTGTGTTTGTGTGGTGCAGATGCAGGATAGATGCTGTGTGGCAATATCCATGTACTCTGTGAGTCAATAGCCAGGCTGCCCTGGGGCCACCATCATAGTCTTTTTGATGTAGGTACCTATGTGCCCTCTTTTTCTGTTGCTAGGTGAGTGCATCCAGCTGTTTCACCTTTGTGAGTTGTGAGGGATCAGCCAGGGTCCCCTGCTTATATTGGTTCTGTAAGAAGACCAAGAAGGCCATCAGCTCATCTCCCTGGGCCTGCCTTTGCCTTTTCTTTCAGGCTGCATATTTAATCACATGGCCCAAAACAACTACCTTAACCGTATCCCACAAACATAGAAACATAGACTTTGATGGCAGATCAGGACCGCTTGGCCCACCTGGTCTGCCCATTTCCCCTACCTAATGGATAAACAGCAGATCCTAGTTAACCATCAGCCTACTTCTTAACCCCCACCAGAATTGCCTTATGTTTGTCCCATGCATTCTTGAATTCCCCCTTTTTTCTTCGACCCCTCAGGAAGGCCGTTCCATGCGTCCACCACCCTCTCTGTGAAAAAATACTTCCTCACATTGCCCCTGAGCTGTCCACACTCCATCTTCAAATTGTGTCCCCTTGTTCTTGCACATCTCTTTTTCTGAAAGATGCTACCCTCTTGGACTTTCTTGTTTCCCTTGAGGTACTTGAAAGTTTCTATCATGTCCCACCTCTCCCTCCTTTCCTCAAGGGTATACATATTAAGCTCCTTTAGTCTCTCATTGTATGGCTTCTGTTGCAGACCCTGCACCATTTTAGTTGCCCTTCTCTGGACTGCCTCCACCTGTCTATGTCCGTGCGAGATGGGGTCTCCAGAACTGCACACAGTACTCCAGAAGGGGTCTCACCAAGTGTCTGTACAGAGGGATAACAACTTCCTGTTTTCTACTGGTAATGCCTCTCCCTATACATCCCAGTATCCCCCCAGCCATCCTTACTGCCTTCTCACATTGCTTGCTTACCTTTTGGTCATCTGATATGACTACCCCCAGGTCCCTTTCCATTTGTGTTGTTGTTAATACCCCCCATCCCCCAATTGTGTAACCTACCCCTGGGTTTTTGTTTACCAGGTGCATTACTTTGCACTTCTTTGCATAGAATCTAAGCTTTCATACTTTTGACCATTCTTCCAACCTTGCCAATTCCCATCTCATCCTTTCCACCCCCCTTGTGTATCTACCCTGTTGCATATCTTTGTGTCGTCTGCAAAGAGGCATACTTTTCCTTCCAGTCGCTCTGCAATGTCACTTATAAAGACATTAAAAAGGACCGGACCCAGTACTGAACCCTGTGGTTCCTCGCTAGTAACCCCCCTTTCTTCTGAGTGGACTGTGTTTACTGTTACTCTCTGTGGCATGTTGGCAAGCCAATTTTTTTGACCCAGGCTACTACCCTGGGACCCACTCCCAGGCTGGCTAATTTGTTTATTAATCTTTTGTGTCAAATGCCTTGCTAAATTCTAGGTAGGCCATGTCCACAGCCCCTCCCTGGTTTACTACTTTGGTCACACAGTCAAAGAAATCTATTAGATTCATCTGATGTGACCTTCCTGTTGTGAATCCATGCTGCCTTGGGTCCTGTGCCCTGCTGTTCTCCAGGTACTCAACAAGTCTTTCTTTCGGAAATGATTCCATCATTTTCCTTTCCACTGAGGTCAAGCTAACAGGTCTGTAGTTTTCTGCCTCTGCTTTGCTCCCACTTTTGTGAAGGGGAATCACATCTGCCCTCCTCCAGTCCTTAGCTACCACAGCATCCTCCCATGATTTGTTAAAAAGGGCAGTCAGTGGTGTCACTAGTTCTCCCTTTAGTTCTTTTAGGATTCTGGGGTGAATCCCGTCAGGCACCATTGCTTTGTCCACCTTCAGTTTTAGGAGTTCTTTCATAACCCTTTCTTCTGTGAAAGGACTGGTATCAACCACCCTATCCACAAAATAGAGGGAGTGGTATCTGGAGTGTCATTGTGTGCCAGAATGTCTTCTGTGTTGGTGTGCACATAAGTGAGGAAGTCATGGTCCTTTAAGTAAAGTGTGAAATCATCAGTTTTTTGGTTTTTTTTATGAAACAGCCCCACTTCAATTTCAGTGGCAACTTGGGCATGATCTGAGTATGTTATTAGGAGAATGGCACATGAGTGAACACGATGAAGGTCTTCCTTCTGCATAAAAATATAATCAGTTCAGCTATACTAGGAATGGGGATGAAAGTAATGTGTGTAGTCTGAAGAACTGGGGTAAAGTTTGCACCAAAGATATACCCAACCTATAGTAGTTAACAGTTTACAAAGTGTTTTATCTGCTGGCAGGACTGGAGAGCCAGTGGAGTCCTTATATGGATCCATGCGAAGGTTGAAATCTCCTGTTATATAGAGGAGTCTCATCTGTTTCTCCATTATCATTTGTACCATCTTGATGAATCAGGTGTCTGAACTTGGAGGAGAGAGACTGAGGCAATGGTAACAGTCTGTCCCTCAGTGTCACCTGAAACCATTACACAGCACCCATCTTTGATCAATTATGAGCTGCTTTTCCTGAAAGGAAAGAGATTGGGGGATTAAAAACGCCACCCTTCTGCATCTACCCTATTTATAAGAGGAAGTATACACATGGTTGTAGCCAAACTTATGTAGTTTTTGGTGCTTAACAGGGGAGAGGTGCCTCTCCTGTATAAAAACAATACCTGGTCATTCCCTCTTAATGGCAGAAAACCCCTTTTATCTCATAACCAGATTAGAGAAGCCATTCACATTAATGGAATACAATTTTAGCCGAGGTGGGGACATTAAAAAAATAGGAAAGGAACCCATTTGCCCACCTGAAGCCCATCACACACCAAGAGCTCCAGGGGTAAAAATATCAGGTACCCCATAAGGAGGCCAACCACATCAGCAGCTGAGATCTTAAGTACATGTAACATTCTGCAGTCCCCCTCAAGCTGACTACAACAAATTAAAGTAAAACTTTCTTACATCCCTCCTGAATATTCCCCTCTCACTCACCAGTTTCTACTTATGTCCCTATGGTTTTGACTCTCCATTCCTGCTGAATAGTTCCTTGCAGTTTACCGTGTTCATTCTTTTCAAGAACTTGAAGATCTCAGTCTAATTGCCCCTCTCCCTTCTGGCCTACAGTGAGCCCATGTTCAGTGCTCTAAGACTGTCCTCATAGGATCTGCCCTGTTGGCCATGAGTAATTTTGGTTACCCTACACTGCATTGCTCCGTCTTCAGACTGTCTTTATTTTTCCTTAGGTGGACACTCTAGAACTTGGAACAGTTTTCCAGAGGGAGCCTCACCAGTGAGAGGTAGTATTACCTTCACCCTCCTGCTATCCAAACCTTCCCAATACTCTCTAACATTTTGGTTGCCTTGATGTAGGCCTTGTTGCATTGATTAAATTGTTTCAGGTAAATACTTATGATGACTCTCAGGTTCCTCTCCTCAGATGCAGTGTTTAGCTTAACCCCTCCCATCCAGTATTCTGTCCCAGTGTTCTTGTTCCATGTGTGCATCACCTTGCACTTTTAGGCATTGAATTTCAACTGCCAAATGTTGGACCACCTCTCTAACCTTTGCAGGTCCCTCTGAAACATAGAGATATAGAATTTGTCAGCAGAAAAGGACCACATGGCCCACCTAGTGTGCCCAGATGGTCCCTGCCTAGTCTGTAGAATTTGTCAGCAGAAAAGGACCACTTGGCCCATGCAGTGTGCCCAGATGATCCCTGACTAGTCTGTCTATGCAGGCCATAGCTGGTTTCCAACGACCCTTCCTCCTCCTTGTGCATTTCCTAATATATCCCTCATGTCTATACTACACATGCTTGAAGCCCCCTGATGTTTTTGCCTCCACTACTTCCTGTGGCAGTCTATTCCAGGTATCCATCACTCTTTCAGTGAACTAGTACTTCCTCACATCCCTCCTTAACTCCTCCCCCCCCGCCAGCTTTACTGCATGCTCTCTGGTTCTGGTGCTGTTCCTCATTTGAAAGAAACTCCCCTCCTGTCCCCTGTTTACCCCTGTTAGGTGCTTGTAGGTCTCTATCTTGTCCCCGCTTTCTCTCCTGTCTTCCAGGGTGTACATGGTGGTATTCCTCAGCCTCTTCTCATAGAGCTTTTGGTACAGTCTCTGCAACTCCCTTACCACATCCTCACTGTCTGCCTGGTCACAGAGCTTAGTTTCATCTGCGAAGAGACAGTTTGCCTTGCATTCTTTCTCATATGCCACTGATGAACATATTGAAAAGGACTGGTCCCAGGACTGACCCCTGTGGCACCCCACATGTGACCTCCCACTCCCACAACTTAACTCTGTTTACCACCACTCCCCCTCTACCTTCCTCACCCCAACCAACTACCAGCACTTCTAATTACTGTAGGTCCTTCACTGCACCAGGATCCCCTAACTTCTTCAGCAGCTTTCCGTGTGGCACAAAGTCAAATGCCTTGTTTAAGTCAAAATAGAGTAAATCCTCTACTAGTCTCTTATCCATTGCCCTAATTACCCAGTCAAAGAATGCTCTCAGATTGTTTTGATAAGGTTTCCTTTCCACAGACCTGTGCTGCTTACTATTCTGGGGCACATTTCTGTCTATAGGAGTGCATGGAGTGCATAGATCTGTTAGAGTTCTGAGCAGTGCTCCTGTCAATGCAATCTTTCTTCTCCCTGTTACAAGGATAAAAAGTCCAAATTGACAGACAATACAACAATGTATTACTTAAACAAACACGGAGGTCGATGGTCATGGATGGTAGGGAGCCTGAAGAGGCAGGCTGCTATGGCAGGGGGCCATGTCCAGTCCACCCTGTCCTCCAGAAAGGGGTGCCGACAATGGGTAGCCCACTCCTCAGGAGGAAAGAAGTCCTCTTTTATGTACAAAAGGAAGCGATATCCATCCCACGCATGGGATCCTGGCACCGCTTCACTTCGGCTTCTTCTTCTTCCCATGAGCAGGGGAAGAAATGGCACCAGTCGATGTCACTCTCTGTAAGGTCTGTCATGAGATATTCAACTTCCAGGGGTTGGAGCTCCCCACCATTGTCACCGACACTGGGGACTTCCAGGCCTGCAAGGTCACAATCTGTGGCCTCCCCTCTCTTCTAGGAAAGACTTTAGTGGGCAGTTCCACCATTAGAAAGCTCTTATGAAGCAGTGGGTGCAGTGTCTGGCCCATGTGAAATTGCTGGTAGTGCAGGCCCCGACTGCTTAGGGTCAGCTGAGCTGGTGCTACCAACAATGCTGCTGGGCCTGGTAGTGTGTTTGCTTGATGTCTGTTGTGCTTGTGGTGCCGCCTCCATCCTCTCTGGAGAAGGTGACAGCCATGGTGCCACTGCTGGTCACCCTAGTGCTGGCTGGGTCATCGACACCAAGCCCAGTGTTGCAACCAGTTTGAGGCACCTCAGGGCCTAACCCATTGTCGGGTGTGGCATCGAGTCCAACATCACATTGGCTTGCAGTGATGGGAACCTTCCTGGTGCCACCCGTGGTGTAGGTTCCAGTATCATCCCTGGCATTGGACCTTCAGTCCCTGGGGCTAGGATTGGTGTCACCAGTGTTGCTGCAGCCATGCAGTGCACTGTCAGTCCTGCAACCCTACTCTATTCTATCTTCCTTGCAAGGATGGTGTAGAGAGGGATGAGTCAGATCCTGGCCTTATTATTTCTGAAGGTGGGGATGATGACTCTTTTTATGGTCCGGAGGTCTCAGACCCAGTTTCTGTGTCTGTTCCTCAGGAAGACCTTTCTTTCCAGGCTCTGCTCAAAAATATGCATATGGATTTTGAACAAGCAGTCATCGACCAGGCTAGGTACCTCCAGCTGGAATTCTTAAACATGCTTAATATTCCAGTTAGTTTAATTCCTCTTATCCAACCCACACTAGAGACCTTGTCTAATATGGTTTGGCATTGATCTGCTACTGTGGCTACGGTTCCCAGGCAGGCAGACAGGAAATAAACTGCTCCTAAAACTAAGCCAGTGTATTTTCCTCAGCCCATAGCTGATGCTGTTGTTATTTTCGATGAGAACAAAATCTTTGTGCCTATGGAGATCACTGCACACCCTACTGTGAAGGATTCGCACAAGCTTGACACTATGGGCAAGCAATCTTATCCTTCAGCTACCCTGGGGGCATGAGGATAGCTAAGCTGGCTACAAGGTTCATTTTCTAAGTATGAATATAACCTCTGGAGCAAGGTAAAGTCACTGGCAGAAGCCCTGCCAGATTCAGAGGCTAAACAGGACACGTTGCTGACTGAGTGTTCAGCAGGTATTAAATCTAACAATCACCATCTCAAAGCCTCCATGGATGCCTTTGCTGCAGCAGTTGCAGAGTGAGATGCCTGCATCTGCATCTCACTCTGTAGCTACGGGCATCTGCATCAGGCAACATTCCAGGCTGTGTACTGCTGGCTTCACCCAGGATGTCCAGCAACAGGTAATGAATGTCCACTTTGCTGGCAGTTACCTGTTTAATCAGCAGGTGGGGCAGTCTCTTAAAGGCATCTAATGAAACTAGAACAACTCTTAAGACTTCCAGACCAGTTCCCTTTAACTCCAAGAGAGTCAGGAGCCATGGGTCTTTCCATAACAAGCAGTCTTTCATGGAAGGAACAGGGAGCCCAAAAAACAAAACAAAAAAACAGTATCCACAGCCTCAGAGGAAAGTGCAGCCAAAGGCACAGGTGCCAACTGCATTTAGTGCCACCATCTCTGAAGTTTTGCTCTTGGTCCTGCCTCAGCTGACCAAGGCAGATCACTCTTTCCCAGAAGGGTGGTGTCTGACCCGTTTTTACCATCAGTGGGCGTCCATCACGATGGACAAGTAGGTCCACAGGATTATCTGAGAGGAGTACTCCCTGGATTTCATAAAATGCCCCCAGACTATCTGCCCAGAAGGCAACCCCCTTTGTCATTTCACATGTCAGAGCTTCTGGCGCAGGTGACTGTAGGCTTTCTGAGTGCCAGGGTAGTGGGAATTGTGCTAGAGTCAGAAAAGAACACAGAGTTCTACTCCCACTACTTACTAGTGTCAAAGAAATCTGGAGGCATGCATTTCATACTTGATCTCAAAAATCTGAACACATTTATGGATCAAGAAAATTTCAAAGTAATTTGTCTAGGTTGTCTGCTACCCTACCCAAAACCTCAGGACTAGTTCGCATCTCTGAATATGCAGGACGCATACCAGAATATTACAACACCAGGAAACCCTCAGTCATCATTAACACTGTATTCTTCTAGCTCCATGGAGACATGCCCTGGATATTGAACCTTATTCAAATGATGGAATTTAGAATTTGATTCAAACTCTGCATCCACAGCTCATTTTGACAGTTACTTCAGATTTATTTCTCCGCCTGAAGAGAGCAGTCGCCCTGAGTTTAGCTCCGGTATCGTTTGTCTCCAGACATTTTATTACTTTGTGTTTAAAAATGTTCAGTATTCTGCATTCGTTAGAGTCTTATTTTAATGTTTTTAGGTTTCTTCAGTTCCCGATCAATTCCAAGGAACCATAGAGTACCCTGACTACTTTTAATTTTATTTCTGGCTTTTCTAACTAGAAACAACTATTTTTTAGTTTTTAAAAGCTAAGTGGTTACATTATGTTCAGTTACTGTAAATAAGGACCTGACTGCTTTCACTTTCTGATCCCTTCTATGCCCTTTGACCTAAATTGTTGGCTTCCTATTACAGGAACCATCATTTGAATTCTGTCCCAGTTTTTTTTTTTTACCAACAGAAACATTTTATACTATAGTAGGCTTTACATAGGGGCATTTTTTCTTTGGGAATCAACTTATTTTATCTTGGGTTCTCACAAATTGGTAATTGAGGGACATTATTTATTCATTTAATTATTTCAAAGGTTTTACCAGTAAAACATTCCGAGCTGATAACAGCTTGTTTCCAGATGCGTCCTATGAAAGGGAAAGCAAGGAGGACAGAACGGATTCAAAATACAGAGTAAAACTACAAATGGAAATAAGTATGCAAAAAACAAGATAATAATGCTTAAGAATAAAACTGCCAAACAAATTACATACTGAACAGTTCAGTTAGAACTGATTAAAGAGCAAATAAATATTAACATATCAAAATATGGAGCAGAGGAAATTAAATGATGCAAGGGAAATGGTGAAAACATAACATTTGCAGGTAAAAAGGGGTTTAAAACAATATCAGCAACAACTGCAGGAATGAGAAGAGAATTCACAGAGGAGAGCTTTAATAGCAGGAAGGAAGGGAGCAGAGTGAATAGAAAGGGGAAGAGAACCCCATAGTGTAGGGAAATGGAATGAGAATTTAGCTTGACAAGCAGAAGACTTCATATGAGGGAGAGCAAAAGAGTACAAGCAAGCATTGCAAGGGGAATGAGAGGATGAAGGAGGAAAGGAGAGAGGCAACATATGAGGAGAGAGCTGAGATAAAGGAAACATAATGGGTAAAGCACCTGGCATCACAAAAAGGGAGGGGGGGGAGAATACAAGGTACAGGGATGTGTATGCAGCAACATATCAAGGTCAAAGCAACAGAAGGAATGAAAGAGAGGATCCAGTCTAGATAAAATGGACTTTGGAGCAACACTGTAAACTATGTCTTCATAGTCAAAAATAAGCAGAATCATCTTAGTGAGTATTCTTCTGCATGCAAGAAGCAGAATGCTTCTCCTATTTCTGTATAGCGCCCCAAGCTTGAGGTGGAGCTTCTTGTGTAAAGCATCCACATGAACAGAAGAATCTAGATGGTGATCAAGTCAGACCCCGAGATACTTGGAGGAGATATCTTCTTCAATAGTTGTGCCATCATGGGTATGGAAGGAAGGAAGGGGAGGACTCTAGCAAGTCTCTGCTGAGTGCCACAAGTCATGGAGACTGTTTTTTTGTTTTTTTTTGGCCATTAAGGGATAACTGATTATCACAGAACCAGTACTGGATATCGTAACCAGTAGTGAACGTTAGAAAATAAATACAGGACCAACAGTCTTTAAAATTGTTAAATTGTTTAAGCTCCTGGTAAAGGCAGACTGCCATGACCCTGTAAATTTTCTTGGCCCACAGTAACTACTGTTGTAAGATTTATTTTAAGTTTTGCCCTAAAATCTTGTAAAAGGGCTAAAAAAAAAAACAAGTTTTGGCTTCCCAGTCTTCCTCTGTGTCACTAAAAAAAGGTTCTGAGGGAGTTCGCAATGATGGTGGAAAGCACATATCGGAAGGGTCCATCTCCTAATGTGTAGCAGCAGTCCCTGTAAAAGGGAGAGAGAAAAAAGATAAAGCTGCAAACCATCTAATAAGCATGGCTAACAATGGATCAGATACCAGGGGTCCAAAATGGAGATTCCCGAGTCCAGTGATGGCAAAAGAAGAACAAAAGACCTTCAGAGCAGGTGCTGGAAACAATGCCTGCAAAACAGAAACAAGAATGCCACTGTTGCTCCCCTGAAAACAAAAAAAGGAGAAGACAGAGGACTCTGATAAAAGGCCATCATTTGAGGACTTTTCAAATATGTGGCAATTTTTCCAGGCCATTCAGGCCACGGTAAATTTTAATAATGTACCCTCCACCTGCTTCCCCCCGGTTCAGGCTCCAGCTTATTTTTCCATGGAGTAGGTGAAAGAAATGTACTATGTAGCATGTACAAGAGGAAGGAGGTGACCTTTTGGAATCAGGGTGCATCCAAGAAAGATTTTGACTTCCTTCCCTCTAAGGCATAATAAGGGCTGTTCTTCATTTTCCTCATTTGTCAAATAAATGGTAGCTACCCTCAACATCGCCACCCCCAATCCCACCCCCAAGGAAATTGAGGAGGATGAAGAGAAAGCTGAATTCATGGATATGTTGAGAGTAGCACCAACAAGGAAGCTGCTGGTTCCCGTACATCAAAATGCCACTTCAAAAATTATGTCTGCAACTACGTCAGCTGCAGCCGTAGATGAGAATATTGAAAGGTAGTATCAGGTGGACAGATGAGAGGTAGAATACCTGTATGTCCATCCTGATTACTAAGGGGTAGACAAAGCTGCTGCCTGTAAGAGGGCAAAGGTCTCTCTGAAAAGGACACCCAAAAAAAAATGGATGCTATAGCAGGCAACTTATTCGCCCCATAATGCTCTGTACCAGAAAGCAGTGTAGAACACAGTTCCAGCACTGTCAGAAAAAGTAGCTGTTGAGCTGGCACAGGACTTAATTGCCACAGCAAAATCAGCCCTTGATGCCACTAAATGTCATTTCCACACAGCAGTGGACACTAATGACACTGCAGCTAGAGTCTTAGCTCATGCAGTGTCCTGAAGAAGATTTTCCTGGCTAAGAGCAACTATATGGTAGTGGGAAAGATCATGGAAGCACTACTGAAGGAGAGATTGGTGGAACATCTGGTTGTCAATGGACTACAGGACCCAAGGCAGCATGGTTTCACCAGGGGGAGGTCATGTCAGACCAACCTCATTGAATTTTTTGACTGGGTGACTAGGGAGGTGGATCAGGGAGGGCAGTGGACATGGCCTATCTGGACTTCCAGCAAGGCCTTTGACACTGTGCCACATAGAAGACTATTACACAAACTGGGGAATATGGGTGTGGGCAGGACAGTAGTGTGGTGGGTAGGTAACTGGCTGGGTGGCAGGACACAGAGGGTGGTGGTAAATGGCTGTCACTCCACAGAGGGAAGAGTGACCAGTGGGCACCACAGGATCAGTGCTGGGACCGGTCCTATTCAACATCTTCATCAGTGACATTGCACAGGATATAGAAGGCAGAATTTCACTGTTCGCTGATGACACAAAGCTCTGTAACAGAGTAGACACACCAGAGGTGTAGACAGAATGAGAAGGGACCTGCAGAAACTTGAAGAATGGTCAAGGGTTTGGCAGTTGAAATTCAATGCAAAGAAGTGCAAGATAATGCATATGGGGCACAAAAACCCTGGCACAATATATCAGTTGGGGGTGAGGATATAGCATGCACCAAGCAGGAAAGGGATCTTGGGGTTGTCATCTCTGATGACCTCAAGGTAGGGAAACAGTGTGACAAGGCATCAGGTAAAGCAAATAGGATGCTGGGATGTATAGGCAGGGCATCACCAGCAGGAAAAGGGAGGTCATAATTCCTACAAGACACTAGTGAGGCCCCACCTGGAGTACAGTGTACAGTTCTGGAGACCATACCACGTAAGGACATAGACAGGGTAGAGAAGGTTCAGAGGAGGGCAACAAAGATGGTGCATGGGTTGCATCACAAGTCCTATGAAGACAGGTTGAAGGAACTGAACATGTACTCCTGGAGGAGAGGAGGGAGAGAGGGATATATGAGAGACATACAAGTATCTTACAGGGAGGAACAGGGTGCAGGAAAACACTATTTTTAGCGAAAAAGATGTTTCAGGACTAGAGGGCATGGGATGAAGTTGGAGGAGGACGATTCAGAGGAAACATGAGAAAGAATTTCTTCACAGAACGGGTGGTGGACAAGTGGAACACCCTGCCAGAGGAAGTGGTGGGGGCTGAAACAATCACGGGATTTAAGAATGCATGGGATAGACATAAAGGAATTCTAGAGGTCAGGGGTAAGGGGAAGTAGACTTCTAGGAAAACAAACTGAACTTACAAGCTCAAATGGGCAGACTAGGTGGGCCATAGGCCCTTATCTGCCGACACTGTCTATGTATCTATGTATCTTTCCTTTGAACTAAACTCATTTTTTTGGGGAGAAAACAGAGGCATATGTGAAAAAAGTGAATTAATACAAAACCACTTACAAGAATCATTCAGAAAAAGAAAAGGCCTCAACTTCCTACAGGCCTTCTTTATTTTTTTATTTATTTAGTTTTTGTTTACCTGGTAGGGTGCACTAGGCAGATAGTTGCCTATTTTAGGTACGACCAGGAGGTTACAGACAGTGTTAATATTAGACATATAACATAATCATGATGACTCGATTGGATTTGTACAGAGCTTAGCAAACATTTGAGGAATTGTCGTCTTGGCAAGATATGAACTCATTACCCTATAGTTAGGGGGCATAACCCCTTCCAGTGGACTACTGATTAGCAGTTATAGATGGGGAGGCAGAGATAGGGATTATTACCCAAGGCCCTGTGCCCCTTATGAGTATCAACCCCAAAGTGGTTACAATAAGGACAGGAGGGGCATGAGACAAGTTGTTGCAACTCCAGCTCCAAAGCTACAAACGAAACAAAACCCCTGATAGTTCTGCCAAGGTCACCCATCCATTGTTGGTGGGAAAAGGCTGGCATACTACTTTCAGGAATGGTTAAACATTACCACAGATAATGGCTTCTAGAGGTAGTAGGCCAGGGGTTGCCCCTGCAGTTAAAAGAAATTCCAAAACTGCAGAAACAAACATTTTCCAGCACACTCTCCAACAGAGACTCCTGCTGGAACTAGAAGTAAAAAAAGCTACTGCAAGCAAAAGCAGTGGAAAAGATCCCTGCCTGTCAGTGGAGCATTGGCCTATTCTCAAGGCACTTCCTAACCCACAAAAAAAATGTAGAGTGGTGACCCACATCAGAGCTCAGGTATCTGAACAAGCACATAAAAAAGAAAAATTTAAGATGGTACATGAGAACAGTGATAACATCTTTGCAGTCAGTGTACTGGCTGGGCTCACTGGATCTAAACGATAACTAATTTCACATTTCAGTCAGATCTTCCCATAGGAAATGTCTCAAGTTAAGGCTTGGAAACTGCCATTACCAGTTTACAGCAGTTCCCCTTGGACTCACCTCAGCACCAAGAGTATTCACAAAGTGCTTAGCTGTTGTGGCAGCGCATCTGAGGTGGCAAGGTGTGATAGTTTTCCCACCTGGACATCTGGCAAATGTCAGGAAAAATGGAACCAGAGACAAAGTGCTCCATTCAGACTGTAAAAAGCGCTTTGGAGAATCTGGGGTTCCTGATAAATCTGCAGAAGTCTCGGATAGAACCTATTCAGGTGCTTACCTTCATCGGAGCAGAACTGGATACCCTGGAAGGGAAAGCATTCCTTTCACAGGGCTGAGTGACAACTCTAGTGGCCTGCTTTGAAGAATTCTACTATAGCTGTAAGAGACCTGCAAGGGATTTCTTGCAACTGCTGGGACACATGGCCGCGTCAACAGCTGTTCCATGGGTCAGGTTTTAGATGAGATATCCAGTTCTTTTTAAGAGACCACTGGTCTCAAAGATGGGACCCACTCTCAAAACTAGTGCCAGTTACAAAAACTTTGGTAGGGTCACTAGAGTGGTGGAAGGAATAATGCAGCCTCAGAGAGGGCATTCTGTTCCTTCAGCAATCACCAGCAAGTGTGCTTACAACAGATGCTTCATTCCTGTGGAGGGGTGCCCACCTACAGTTTCTTACAGTAGTATCCTTACAACAGATGCTTCATTCCTGGGGTGAGGCGCTCACCTACAGGATCTTACAGTAAGTGGCATCTGGAGCCCAAAGGATACACTGGAGTACATCAGTCTACTGGAGCCCAGGGCATTCTTGCTAGCAATGCAAGCATTCTTCTCCCAGCTACAAGGTCAGTCTGTCTAGATCAGAACAACTATGTAAACAAGCAGGGAGGAACAAGATCCTCAACTGTACACAGAAGCAATGCGGATTTGGCACCTGGCATACACCTTAGCAACTCAGATTTTTGCAGTACATTTGCCAGGCAAGGACAATGTACTTGCTAACTCCCTAAGCAGAATCAGCTAGGGAAACCATGAATGGGCGCCACCAGGTTCCGACCACAATGTTCAGGAAGTGGGGCAGTCCAAAAATGCATGTTTGCCTCCTGGGTGAACAATCAGCTCCCACAGTTCTGTTGCAGACCACCAGCCGAGGGAACAGTCCCAGAGGACATCCTGGCTCTAGATTGGACAGGGACGTTCCTGTATGTCTTTGCACCATTCCCACTCATACAGAAAGTACTCCTAAGACTCAGGAGAGTCTGCAACAGTGATCCTAATAGCTCCAGACTTGGCCAGGCAGGCCTGGTACTCAATGCTCCTGGCCCTGTCCAGCAAGAATCCAGTCTATCTGCCACTGAGTCACAACTTGCGGATGCTATCTCAGGGCAGAATACCATTCCCAGACCCCAGGACACTACGCCTGAGGACATGGTTCTTGAAGAGCTAGAATACGATGGATTAAATCTTACGGATGATGTTCTGAAGGTGCTTAGGGTTTCTAGGAAACAAGCAACCAGGAACGCGTATTCTTCTGAATAGGAGGGATTGTCACTCTGGAGTGCCCCCAAAAAGATAATCCCAATAGAGGTAGGACTGCCTATAGTTTTGGATTACCTAATGCACCTACAGTCCCTAGGCCTAATGCCATCTATATTAAAGGGTACACCTAGCAGCAGTGTCAGCTTATACAACAGCAGGCAAAGGAAAGTCTCACAACCTATCTTCAGAAGGTTTTTAATGGCTCCAGTCACTTCTACCCACTGGAAAGGGACCCAGTTTCAGCATGGGGATCTCAGTGTTTGCCTTCCCTAGCTTATGGAGGCTCCTTTCGAGTCAATGGACACTGCAGACCTCAAGTTTGTTACATGGGACATTGTATTCCTGATTGCCAGGACCTCTGTCAGGAGAGTGAGCAGGCTACAAGCCTTCTGCACAAAACCAAACTATATAGTCTTCCACGGGCACAAGGTATCCTTAGAACCATACCTCTCAACTGTCCCTGATTTTGCCTCAAAATTATACTCTGTCCCTCCTAAAAATTGTGTTTCCATGACCTGGGGGTTTAAGCACAAAAGGATGTCAAACATTAAAGTTACAGGCTTGTTCTTCATTAGAAAATACATTTTAGACTAAGCCCCTTATTCTACCAGATTCCTGAGCATACATCACCAATTTTTAAAATGTGTCTCTGATTTTGGTCCTTTGTCCCTGATTTTTTTAAGTGCTGTCCCTGATTTATGAGACAGGAGGTTGAGAGGTATGCTTAGAACCAATAGGAAATTCTTACCTATGGTGGTGTCTGAATTTAACCTAAACCAATCAGTAGCGCTTCTGTGCTCTAGCCTGAAAACTCCAATCCAGGAGAGCAAAAATTGCACAACATTGACTTAAAGCAAGCTCTAAGTATCTATATGGACCGGACAGAGGATGTCAGGTCCCAGAACTCTCTGTCACTCAGCTTTCTGTTACCTGTGGGGAGGCTGCAAAAGGTAAACCAGCAACCAAGAGTTCTGTCTCTCATTGGATAGTCTCTGGCATTCAGTTCTGTTATGAAAGAGCTTTAAAAATGCCACCCAGAGGCCTTACTTAGGGCACACTCCACTGGGGTACATCTACCTCTGTGGCATCAACAAGAGGCATCCCATTGTTAGACATTTGCAAAGGAGCTACCTGGAAAACAGTGCACACCTTCACAAAGCACTGTCACCAAGGTGCTCAGTCCAGGAGGAATGCCAGTTCTGGAACTGCTGTTTTGCAGAACCCTTTTCCTATGTAAGTTTTGAACCCAGCCTCCCAATGTACTGCTATAGGGTCTGCATAGTGTTAATCATAAGTGAGGGATTTCTGTTGATAGAAGAAAAAAATACTCACCATAGTAATGTTGTTTCTTCTCAGGGATCTGATACTGTGATTTACACTCCCTAACCCTACCTGTCCTTCCAGAACATGAAAATAGGTGCACACAAGAAACAGTTCTTTTAATAAGGTGCTTGAGCATTACTATGGCAGTTACTCTACAGTTGTAGTTGGTTAAATATTTCAGTTTCTTAACATTTTACATGTCTGCTTCAATTTGATTGGTGTTTTCCAAAAAGTGTGGCTGCAGAGTTTGAACCAAATTCTAAATTCCATTCTCTGTATAAAGTGCCATCTCCAGGGCATCTGTCTGCATGGAGCTAGCTGCATACAGTGTAAATCATAGTGAGGGATCCCTGAGAAGAAACAACATTACTATGGTAAGTAATTTTTCTTCTGTTGCACCCCCATCACCACAAATGCCTCTGTTTCATTTTGCTGTGACAGTATTGCCAGTTCAGAGTCCTGTCCTTTGGGCTTTCCTCAGTGCTATGACTCTTTACAGAGTGCTTTGCAGCTTAAGAAAATTGGGACTACAAGTCTTTCTATATTGGGGCAACTGGCTAATATCAAGCACATCCAACCAGGAGATGGAACAGGCTGTAGCCACTGTCTTCCAGTTCCTAACTTCCATGGGGGTCTCACTGAAACTCAACAAGTCTCAGCTCAAATCCTTCCAGGAACAACTGTTCATAGGAACTGTTCTGGACACAACCCGAGCCTGGTCTTTTCTTTTTTTTTTTTTTGTAAATAGTTTGTATGCTTTTCAGCTTTTGTTCCCCGACCCCATGTGTCCCGGCGTCACGTGCGTGTGGAGGCATGCGCACGCCATGCACTACTGGATGCCCTGCTCTACTTGTCGGGCTGTTATCACCTGTGCCTGTCACCGGACCTCCATCCGGTGATGGTGGGACTATGGGCGGGTGCCCCCCTCCCGGAAGAGGAGAGCCAGTACTCAATCCTGCCTCCCCACTGCATCGGCACCCGACCGACCGAGGTTGTTCCCGAATGTGGGTTGCCAGCGTAGCGCGAGGTAAAGCATCCAGCACCTCAGCCCTCAGTGCCACCATGCTGGCTCGAGCCTTGTCTTTTCTTCCAGAAAACAGACTACAAGCAATCCTGTAGATGGCATGCTATCATGGAATGCAAAACTGTGCAAGCTCCCTGCATGCAATGCATGCCTGGTCTTCTAGCTTCCAGTGTTCACAGTACCTTTGGCACTTCTGCATATGAGGACAACCCAGTAGATTCTCAGTGCCCAACTGTCACAAGCATCACTCCCTCAGAATCACCCCATTGAGGTGATCAACCCCCCTCCCCCCAGTAAGGTCCTTGATATGATGGTTATAGGAGGAGAATCTCCTCCAGGGCTTCCCCTTCTCTCCACCAGAGCCGGAAGTGGCTCTTACCACAGATGCCTCCCTACTGGGATCTGGAGCCCACTGCCAGGACCTTTGGACACAAGGTGTCTGGGACCATCATAGACTCATCACCTCATCAGTGCATTGGAGAAGTGAGCAGTTTTGTATGATCTGAAAGCCTTAGTGGACCAACTCAGCCACAAAACAATCCTCCCGACAAACAAGTCTGTCTTGTATTATATCAACAAACTGGGAGGAGCACACCCTTACCTTCTCTGTATGGGGCGATGAGAGTGTAGGAAATGGTGCCTGGTGTAGGGGATCTTATTTCAAGCAGCCTATCTGCCAGGAGTCCAGAACACTCTAGCAGTTGAGCTCAGTTGAACAGAGCCCAATCCTCATGAGTGGTCACTAAGTTCAGACATTGTGAGATCACTTCAACAAATTGGGTACCCCAGATGTTGACCTTTTTGTGTCCCTACTCAACACCAGACTGCTATGATTCTGCTCCAGAAGTCCAAGATATGGCATTTTCTGTCATGATACATTCAGACTGCCATGGCAAAATCTGTTTCTTTATGCATTTCCGCCAGCCCCTCTCATCCAGAGTGTTGATCAAATTGGAGGCACAAAGGGGCAAGATGATTCTAGTGGCCCCCTGCTGGCCTCGACAGATTTAGTTTCCTCTGAACAGACTTTCAGTCAGTGAACCAAGGACTCTTCCACTCAGGATGGACTTATTAACACAAAGTCAACTGGTCCATTCCAACCTGCACTATCTTTACCTTCAGGCCTGGCTCCAGAAGAGATAGAAGTGAACAGGTACAAGGTATCTCAGAAGGTCTCTGAAATACATTTGGCTTCACATAAGCCTTCCACTAGGAAGTTGTACACAGCCAAATGAAAAAAGATTTTCCATCCCGTGCTCCAAAACCCATATGGATCCCTTTCGGTGTCCACCCGACAAGGTTCTATAGTACTTGCTGAACCTTTTTGATGGTAGTCTGCAGTTTTCTATAGTTAAGGTCCACTTGTTTACTATTTCAGCATACCACAAGCCCGTGGGTACCTTCTACCTGGCAAGCTGCCACTATTTAGGAGATTCACAAGGGTGTTTTACCCACAAGCTTCCTATTAGGAAGCCATTATCTCCCTGGGATATCAACGTTGTGTTGGACATGCTCACTCATAAGCCCTTTGAGTCTGTTGTGACTAGTAATAATGTTTTTAACTTGGAAAGTATAATCTATAGTGGCTATCACCTCTGCACACAGAGTATCTAAAATCCATGCTTTGGTCACAGATCTTCTGTATACTATTTTACATAAAGCTAAAGTAGTTCTCCATTCACACTCCGGGTTGTGTCTGAGTAACATCTTAATCAGTCCCTAGTCCTGCCTACCTACGTTGCCAACTTCAAGATTAAGGGAGAAAGGACTCTACACTCACTGGATGTTAAGAGGGTTCTTAGGTTCTATCTGGACAGAACCAAGGACTTCAGACAATCCAAACAGCTGTTTGACTCCTTCAGTTCTTATTGAAAGGTGCAGCCTTTTAATGTCAAGTGCATATGTGCCTGGACTGTAAATTGCCTTCGCCACTGCTATATAATGGCTCAGGTTAAATTGGAGGGTAGCATTATGCGTCCACTCCACCAGAGCAGTGCCACATGCCTGGCAGAGAGATGTTCTGTGCCCGTTCCAGATATTTGCAGAGCTGCAGCTTGGAGCACAGTGCACACTTTTACCAAACACTGTGTCCTGGATGTCCATGCCAGGCAGCATGCCACATTTGGCAGAACAATCCTGAATGGATTACTATCCTAAGTGAGCCCTCAGCTCCAGCCACCCTAGTCTGGGAACCTTTTTCTGATCTTGGTACTCTGACCCACTAGTGAGAATCAGTTGTGAAGATTGATTCTTGGAAGATATTGAAATTATATTCTTACTGTAATTCTTGATTGTCTACAATATCTTAATTTATTGACACTCTCACCTATCGTCCCCTGGGCTCACTCCACTATGGTTGTGTTGATCTTCACCCCTTGCTTGGGTTGAGCAGTGAAGACACTGTGTTACTGGATTTGGTGGCTCTTCCTGTACTGGCCACCAGGGCTATCTTATGCTCTTTGGTTAAGTGCATAGTTTCTTTTTAGGTAATGCTGCTCACCTCCTTGGTAAAAAAAGGTACTAAGCTGGTTGGGGGCTGGTGCCGCTCTGTACCATTAGGTGTGTGCGTCATCGTATGGTGATGTGAATGCAATGCATCACTAGCCCTCTGAAAAGTTCTGGCTTCTGCTGGGTCCTTGCATCTCTGGCTAAGACCTACTAGTGTGAATCATTGGTGAAGATATTCTGGAAGATCAAGAATTACGGCCTTCCCTCCATTCACACTAATACAGAGAGTAATACTGAAACAGAGAAGTGAGTCAGTAACAATGATCCTTATAGTACCAGACTAGGCCAGAAAGACCAAGTACTCACTCCTACTGTCCCTGTCACACCGAGACCCAGTCTCGCTGCTTTCTACTTCATTACACTTGCAGTCACTCAGACTCTGGTCCTCTGCTCTGAAAGTGCATTTAGCAAAAAATCACTTGCATCACAATCAGTTTGAAAAAACCTTTCAAAGACCTGAACCACTTATATCCCCCAGTGAGGGACCCAGTCCCCACTTAGTACTTTAACGTATGCTTCGCATATTTGGTGGAGCCTCCTTTTGAGCCAGTGGCCTCAGCAGATCTCGTGTATGTAACCAGTCAGTTACAATTTCTGTGATATTCCAGGAATCAGTCTTCACCATTGATTCCCACTTATGTGTCTGGGGCTGGAGGAACTAGGACCCCATGGGAGCAAATTTATTAATTTTTTTTTTTGTAGAGAGGGAGCTGACATCAGGTACTGGTTGTGCCTGCATGCCTCACCCTGTGCTGCACTTGACAGCCAATAATCATCTCCGGCTCCTTTAGCACCTCAGTTCAATTCTTTCCATCATCAAGTGTAAACCATGGGAGCAGCAACAGAAGCACCTTTCACCATTTAAACTGCATCACCATTATAAAGTATGCAGTGCCATTTCTTTTAATCTCCTTTTGATAATTTTGCTGAACATGCTGAAACCACACATGAAGGGGGCTAAGAAACAGTCTGCCCCCATCATGCTCAGTGCCCCCTGTGGGAAATGGATGGCGATGCCAGACCGGCATTGGATGTACATGGCCTGCCTTGGATGAGCTGACAACATGGATGAGTGTGATGCCTGCTTCTCAATGGACTGCTGCACATTAGAAATCTGCATGCTGAAGTGGGGTTGACCAATCCTGACACTTGGAGGCAGGCATTGCACTTGGGAGTCCAAGATAAGGTCTCTGGGCCTTTTCCCTGGGCCCCTTCCCAGAACCTCTGGTTCCAAGGAAACATAGAAACATAGACTTTGACAGCAGATAAAGACTGCTTGGCCCATCAAGTCTGCCCATTTCCCTACCTATCAGGTAAGCTGCAGATCCTAATTTTACCAACAGCCTACTTCTTCCTCTCTCCAGCTAGAATTGCCTTATGTCTGTCCCATGCGTTCTTAACTTGCCCCACTGTTTTTGACCTCACAACCTCCTCAGGAAGGCCGTTCAATGGGTCCACCACCCTCTCTGTGAAAAAATACTTCCTCACTTTGCCCCTGAGTTGTTCCCCCTCTATCTTCAAATTGTGCCCCCCTTGTTGTTGCACATCTCTTTTTCTGAAAGATGCTACCCTCTTGGACTTTGTTGATTCCTGTGAAGTACTTGAAAGTTTCTATCATGTCCTCCCTCTCCCTCCTTTCCTTGAGGGTATACATATTAAGTTCTTTTAGTCTCTCTTTGTATGGCTTCTGGTGCAGACCCTGCACCATTTTAATTGCCTTTCTCCGGACTGCCTTCATCCTGTCTATTGTCCTTGGGGAGATGGGGGTTTCCAGAAATGCATGCAGTACTCCAGATGGGATCTCACCAAGTGTCTGTACAAAGGGATAACAACTTCCTGTTTTCTACTAGTGATGCCTCTCCCTGTGCATCCCAGTATCCCCCCAGCCCTCCTCACTGCCATGTCACATTGCTAGCCTTCCTTTAAGTCATCTGATATGACTATCCCCAGGTCCCTTTCCATTTTTGTTGTCGTTAATACCTCCCTCCCCATCTCATTCTGTACTCTTCCCTTGGGTTTTTGTTTCCCAGGTGCATTACTTTGCACTTCTTTGCATTGAATCTAAGCTGCCATACTTTTGACCATTCCTCCAACCTTGACAAGTCCCTTCTCATCTTTTCCATCCCCCCTTGTGTATCAACCCTGTTGCAGATATTTGTGTCATCTGCAAAGAGGCATACTTTTCCTTCTAGTCCCTCTTCAATGTCACCTGTAAAGACATTAAAAAGGACCGGTCCCAGTACTGAACCCTGCGGTACCCCACTAGTAACCCCTCCTTCTTCAGAATGGATTCCATTTACAATAACCTTCTGTGTCCTGTTGTCCAGCCAATGTTTTACCCAGGTTACCACCCTGGGACCTACTCCCAGGCTGGCTAACTTGTTTATTAATCTTTTGTGTGGGACTGTGTCAAATGCCTTGCTAAAGTCTAGGTAGACCATGTCCACAGCCCCTCCCTGGTCTACTAATTTGGTCACCCAGTCAAAAACATCTATTAGACTCATCTGACATGACCTTCCCGCTGTGAATCCATGCTGCCTTGGGTTCCTGTGCTATGCTGGCCTCTAGGTGCTCAACAGTTTTTTCTTTCAGAAATTATTCCATCATTTTCCCTACCACTGTGGTCAAACTAACAGGTCTGTAGTTTCCTGCCTCTTTGCCTTGCTCACACTTTTGTGAAGGGGAATCGCATCCACCCTTCTCCAGTCCTCAGGTACCACACCCTCCTCCCATGATTTGTTAAAAAGGGTAGTCAGTGGTGCCAGTAGTTCTCCCCTTAGTTCTTTTAGAATTCTGGGGTGAATCCCATCAGGCTCCATTGCTTTGTCCACCTTCAGTTTTAGGAGTTCTTTCAGGACCCTTTCTTCTGTGAATGGACTGGCATCGACCCCACTATCCAGTGTGCTTCTATTACTTGGTAAGATACCCCCCCCTCTTCTTTTGTGAATACTGAGCAGAAGTATTTGTTCAGTACCTTTACTTCGTCACTGTTGCCATCTGCCCACCCCCCTCCCCTTTATTAAGCCTTTCTATCCCTCCCCTGGTCTTTCTTCGCTCCCTAATGTATCTATAAAAGGTTTTATCCCCTTCTTAACTGAGTTGGCTATCTTGTCCTCGGTTTGGGCCTTTGCTATTCTGACTGCCTTCCCCGCTTCCTTCTGCTTTAACTGGTACAGTTCTCTGTCCTGCTCCTTCTGTGTTTCCTTATACTTCCTGAATGCTATCTTTTTCTCCCTAACCTTCCGTGCCTCCTCTTTTGAGAACCATAGTGTTTTTTTCCTTTGTTTTGTCTATTTGCTTCACACAAAGGCTTGTTGCATCTGTGATGGCAGCTTTGATTTTTTTCCCAGTTGTTCCTCCACCCCACCTTCTTGCCCATGTTTGCTAGTGCTTTTCTAAGGCCCTCCCCCATTTTGCCAAAGTCAGCCCTCCTAAAGTCCAATACCCTCACCTTTGTGTGACTTGACTCTATGGCTATTTTAATCACGAACCACACTGTTTGGTGATGGTTACCCACTTCTAAATCCGAGATCCTCCCCATTTGAGAGTACCAGGTCTAAGATTGCTCCCTCTTGAGTGGGTTCTAACACTAGCTGTCTGAGGCATGCCCCTTGTAGGGCATCAAAAATTACCCTGCTCTTGGATGTGGCTGCAGCAAAGGTGCTCCAGTTAACATCTAGCATATTCAGGTCCCCCATCAACAATATCTCCCCCTTTTCTGCCATTCTAAGGATGCCTTCTATCATTTCCTTGTCCATTTCCTCCCCCTGAGACGGGGGTCTGTATACAACCTCCATACAGATTGTGGTACCATTTCCTGTCACAAGGGTGACCCACAGTGCCTTCTTGCCACCCTGTTTATCCTTTATTTCCATTGCTTTGATCCCTTCTCTTACATAGAGATCTACTTCTCCTCTTTTACTCTCCTTGTCCCTCCTGTAGATTGTGTACCCTGGTATGTTGACATCCCAGTCATGGTTCTCTGTATACCATGTTTCTGTGACTGCCACAATATCCAGGTGTCCCTCTTCCATCAAGACCACTAGTTCAGGGAGCTTGTTACCCAGACTACATGCGTTGGTACTCCTCATCCTCCTGGAAGCACAGGGTCCTTCTCAGACTCGCCCTGCCAAGGTGTATAAGGCCCTGGTGGGTGGGTCTGGTAGACAGCTGGATCTTAATGGGAAACCAGTTGTGAACCCTTCCACAGTCTGTCTACCCTGAGCAGCAGAAATCCCTGATGGTGAGGCCAAAGCTATTTGCTTGGTTTCCCTTGGTGGACACATTGTTGCTGCAGGCTGATGCTGTCCTGGCTCCTGGCACCATTTGCACTGTCAGTGAGTGGGGTGATGCCGGCCATGACAGCAGGTCCCCTTCCCACACCATATGCCGTATCGGAAGAGAGACCAACAGCGGGGCCATGGTGCATGCTATTGCTGAGGTGTAGGTGAGCCTCAACGGGTCGCAACCTGCAAGAGACTGAAGGGGAGGATCAGGAGGTTCACAGCAATACTAGGGGAAAATTTCAATATTAATGAAAAAGTAGCTGTACTACAAAGCACACTATCCAACAAATTTTAGACTGCTGGCTTGGGAACCAGGTGATTGCAGGTTCAAACCCTGTTAGAGCCAAATATTAATTGTATTATCTTGGGCAGATCACTTAACCTGTCAGTGTTCCAGTCCATCCAGCTGCGGAAATAGGCAGAATCAGGATTCCACTGAAAATAAGATGTAGCTTAGTTGGACTATCCTGGGTGTGACAGGGTTGGATAAGGCTCTGTCCCTTTGTTATGCAGAAAGGGTTAAACACAGGGATCCGTTCTATTCTCTCCTTTTCTGTCTCTTGTCTGTCTGGTTGCACAACCAAATGTTCTTGTGAGACCTAGGAACTGATCACTTTTATGGTCTTGTGATTCTCCGCCTCTCACTATCCCTCTGCCTTTACTTGCTGTTTCTGTCTTTTCTTCCCTCTTGCATATCTGTGGTTCTACAATAGGTGAATCTTTATTTGAAACTGGGATCTCTTGGTTTGAAATGTCTTCATTTCATTTTTATTTCATACTGGAAAGCATGTGGGCAAAATGCCCATTTTCACAAGTGTCCAGTTATAACAAAAACATAGATGGATATATATATATATATATATATATATATATATATATATATATATATATACACACACACACACACACGATTACAGAAAGTACAATTTTTACAGAAATACACTTATTACAGGAAATACAAGGCAGTTACATGTTAAACGTTGAAAGAGCACGTCCAAAAAACAAACATTGAGACACTGTATACCTGTGAACAACACAGAATAAGCAAGAGCCTCGCTGTACATATGTACAGAAAACAGAGCCTAACAGGTAGGGGATGAGGGTGAAAGTGGGGAAGAGGAAAGATTAAGGTAAGGGAGGTGAGATAAAGAGAAATGGGAGGAGAGGAGAGGGGTAGTTTACGCATCCTGGAAAGGAGTAGCTAGAAACAGTTGAAGGGTATTTTTTTGTTTGTTTTTTTTTGAGCAAGTGCTCTTTCAGTTTAACCTTAAAGAAACCTATGGAAGGGCAAACCGCAAGGTTGAGCGGTAGGGTGTTGAATAGTTTGGGACTCTTCAAGGAGAGCAATCTCTGTCCCAGAGAGGTGCTGAAGAACGGGACCCTAAAGAGGGAAGAGGAAATGCTCCTAGTAGGACGAGTGGGATCCGATCTTATGAAGAGAGAGGAGACACTGGGAGGGAGGAGGTTGCTGAGAGTTTTGTATATGAATGTATGTGTCTTCCAAGCAAACCTGTCTTCTAGGGAGAACCATTTGATAGAGGGATAAAGAATACAACTGTGGGTATGAAGGGATCCCAGTAACGAATCTGATTATGTTACTGTATGCTGCTTTTAGCTTAGAGAAATTGATGGAATTTGGTGGGTGCGAGAAAAGGAGGGCCCTGTAGTCCAGGAGAGGGAGGAGAAAGCTGGAGGCAAGCTGCGTTCCTGTTTTGGGGATGAAAAATTGACGGATCCTGTAAAGGAGCCAAAGTCTTTGGTGTATTTTATTAATCAACTGGGTTATGTGCGGTCTGAAAGAGAGGTGCTCATCCAGTGTTAGACTAAGGTATTTAAATTCACAGACCTGCTCAGCGGTGATGCCATCATCATTATCCAGGAGTGTGGAGTCGAAGTTTGATATGGGTGCTTGAGAAAATCATACTTTTTTTTTTTTTGCGTTTAGGACCAGTCCGCGGGAGATGAAACAAGCATGGTGACTGTGGAAATCCTTCTGGGGTTTGGAGAGGAGGGCAGAAGGGTTACTATCATTACAGTATGAAGCATCATCATATAGGATGATGTTTGTATGCGAACAGACTGAGGGGATATTGTTAATAAAAAGAGAAAAGAGGAGTGGCCCCAGAATTGACCCCGGAGGAACGCCATATTTAATAAGGCAGTTTGACGAGGACTGGCCTTCAATAACTGTTTTGTGGTACCTAGGATGGAGGAAGTTCCTAATCCAGTTTACTGTGTTAGTAGAGAAGTTCATTTGGGTAAGGGTTGCTAGAAGCAGGTTGTGGTCCACCAAATCGAAGGCCTTGGTTAAGTCCATGAAAATGAAGCCCGTATATAGTCCGTCATCTATGGCCTTAAAAATGTCATTGGTGAACCTCATGAGGGTGGTTTCGGTACCATATTTTGCACTGAAACCGTGCTGGGCCCGATGTCCCATTTATTTAAGTGCTCTGTGATTTGCACATGGACTATTTTCTCTCCATGATTTTGGAGAGGGGAGGTAGAAGAGAGATGGGTCTATTGTTACTAATTTCCTGTCTGGGGCCTCCTTTATGCAGTGGCCTGATGGAGGCGATTTTCTATGCTGCAGGGAAGGTACTTGTACAGAGCAAGAAATTAAAGATATTGGTGAGGGGGGTAGCAATGTCCTTAATGACTGGTTTGAGGATGCGGTAGTCGAGGCCGTCAGGGCCAATGCTGGGTCTTGAGTTATTCTTCTTAATGAGTTTAATAGTGTTAGCGGAGGAGAGAGCTTTGAAATAGAAGGTGGGAGCAGCTGTTAATGGTTGGGGGGGGGGGCTGCTCAGAAAGGGCTGAGGGGAGAGGAGTCTTGTATTTGTCAAGATCCCGGAAAAAGGAATTAAACATGGTGGCCACGCATTTTGGGTCGTTTGATAATTTCACATCTGTAAGAAGGGTGATCTGCTCGGATTTCCTACCTTTGCCCAGTAAGGAGTTTAACATCCCCTAGAGTTGCTTAGAACTAGCTTTGTTATAAAGTTGGCTGTTCTTGATGTGATTTACCTTTGCGGCTTGGACAGCAGACTTTCATCTATTGCGGAGGGTTTTATACTTCTTGAGGAGTATGGGTGAGTTAAACTTCTTGTACTTAGACCAGGTCCTGTCCCTACAGTGCATAAGTCTAAGAAGATCTGGAGTGACCCATTCGTTTGGGTGCCCATGCACTCTAATCTTTTTTGAGTGGATAAGAGAGTCACAAATGGAGTTGAAAGTGTTGGAGAATGCTTTGATGTCTATGTTATTCATATCGGTGGCGAAGGACCAGTCCGCAGATTTGAAAGTGTGTGGGAGTTCTTCCACATTTGCCTTTTTTAACTGCCTCATGTAGATGAAATTTTGTAATGAGTTGGGGATCTGGCTGACCAGCAACAAAACAATTATGCAGTCGTCACTGATGGAGTCTGGGAATACTCCAGATGCTGCTATTCTGGAGGGGTTTGAAATGACTATCCAGTGGATGGTAGAGCTGTAGCCTGTTTTATAGTTGGTTCTAGTAGGTGTGGGTAATGGTTTGAAGCAACTCATAGATGGCAAGAAGATCTCTGACACCGTCACACTGGCTGCTATCCCAGTTAAAGTTAAAATCACCTAAAATTATCCATTCCCTGTTACCTGGGAAAACAATTTTGTTGAGAGGAAGGATTCAAGTTCTCCTATGTGGGGTCACGGGGTGTAGGTAGACTGAGGAGATAGTTAGGATTTTGTTATTTCCAATGATAAAGTTGATGGACAGTGATTCGAGCATGGAAGTTTCCGCTTTCAGGGGGAGTTCAGTGACGAGAAGCCTTTCAGAAATAAAGAACAGGCAGTCATCTCCTCTTTTCTTATGTTTGTCTTTTCTTATCAGGGAGGAGTCTTTGAGTGAAATTTCCTGAGAAGAGATTTTATGAGACAGCCGCGTCTCAGAGAGGGTGATAATGTTGAAATGGTTAAATTTGACCCTGGCTTCAAATGAAGTTTTTCTAGCGAGAAAACTCTGAACGTTCAGGTGGGCATTGCTGATAGATTTCTTGTCCAGGCCAACAGGGGGGTCTGGGGTGGAAACTTGGGGTGGGGGTTGGCAGCAGGGTTTGGGTGGACAGAGCCGGAGAGGAGGAGAAGGAGCAGGATTAAACGAGTCCACCTCCAGTTTTTGCTGGGACGTTTATATGACAGGGTATCTGTGCATTTTAAGTACTTGACCAGGAGGGGGTGGCAGAATAGAGAGAGGCAGCAGTGGTGAAAGCAGTGTGTGAAGGGGGAGTAGAACAGGTCTCAGACTAAGCTAGGTGTACGAGGGTGGAAGGCAGCCTTGGGCAGCACAGAGTTAAATGTCCCTCTGGACGTTGTGCACCAAAGGTCCTGTGAAGTTATAAGGACACTGCTAGTAGGAGGGGAATCTGTGAGTATAAGGTGTTTTGTCGTAGCAGAGCAATTGGAGCTAGGCAGGTGAGCTATCAAATGTATATACAGTAGTTATAAGTTGCGAACCACTTTGTTAATGCTCCAGTTAGGGTCAAAGCAACAAAAGTAGGGAAATGAGGCGTTAGGATTTCCCTAACACCCCACCCTCCCAAACCAGGCAGGAGAGCAGGTGTGGGGTGTGCACTGGGCTTCTCAAGCCTAACGCTCACCCCATTCCATCTGTAAATAAGGTCACATGTGTAGACGTTATGAGAATGGGGTGAGCGTTAGGCTTGAGAAGCCCAAGGTACACACCCCACCTGCTCTCCTGTCTAATTTGGGAGGGTGGAATGTTAGGGAAACCCTAATGCCTCATTTCCCAACTTTTGTCACTTTGACCCTAACTGGAGCATTAACAAAGTTTTTTGCAACTTATTTCCTTACTTTCTGAGATAGTATATTAGTATTCTTATTCTACTGTGGGACCGCAGTCCCCATCCCTCCGTAGATGCATATATGTATGTAGCTGTTCAAGCCTTCCATTTATAGGACAACAGTGACCAAATTGTCAGCATAGCCATTTTATTACCCTACCTCATGTACCCAGTACAGAAAATGTTCGAATCCCCACCAAAATGTAATTCTATGCAACTGCAACGCCATTCCGCACCACAGTTGAGAAAACACATTTTGGCCAGGATTTGAAAATTGACAGCTATGACATTTCATGAGGTGATGTAACAAGAAGGCTATATTGAAAATCTGGGGTAAAAATATTTAACATTTCTGAAGTTATGAGCAGGCGTAGTGAAACTGCAACAAATGGTTGTAACTTTGGCATTTTTTTTCATATGTAACCCCTCACCCCTGCCTTTTTGCCAAAACGACAGGTGGCATGCTGTTGAAGCGGACAGCAGTACCTGGTAGGGACCTGGGTTCGGGGAGGATGAGGTTATTTTTGGCACAGGGGACCTAGGTTTGGCTACTCTGCACAGGGGCAACCAAGTAAATCCAACACAGGAAGCTATTAACTGTATGTCCAGAACCAGGAATGGGATTCTACAGTGTGGCTTTTATTCACATACTAGCTGAACAAAACAAAGCATAGATGGACCCCCATGGGGCTACATTTCCTGGTAATGCAGATTAGAGACTACAACGCGGTCCACTGGAAGAATGAACCAATTATACTGTTTTCAGGCTCTGGACCCACCAGGCACACAGCCTGGACTTGCACGTGCTTTGGGTACACAGCCCGACTAGTACACACTTGGGTTCTCCCCACAGTCCATTGGAAGAATGAACCAATTATCCTGTCATGGCTCCCCACACCACTTCAAAGTCGGCGACTCATAGAGAGAATTTTTCCTTACTTGTTGTGGCTCCCCACACCACTTAGAGTCTGCGACTCCTAGAGAGAATTCTTCCTTACTTCTTATGACTCCCCATCTCACAAAGAGAATTCTTCTTTACACTTGTTGTGGCTCCAAAAGACTTAGAGTCCATGACTCCTAGAGAGATTTTCCCTTTTGCAACCCCACGTCTGGGTACTTCCCCCATCACTGGCAAAGTGCATGAGGCAAAGTAGCAACCATAGCAGAACCAGAGGTGGACCTGGTTACAGATGGGGTTTGGCCCACCTCAGCTCCCACAGCCCGCACTCCAGCCATTTCCTGGAAAACTGAACTTGAATGTAGATTAAAGGGTAGATGATCTGGGTGCATCTCCTCTACATATTACTTGGAATCACACAGCACTCTAGCATTTGACACTACTTTACTTGTTTGGCCCAGTCCTATAGGCTTCCCAAATGTAGCTCAATCCCTAGATTTCCATACATGTCCCAGGGTGAAGAAAACATTTTGCCCTCTCATGTTAGAGCAGACACTCACCCTTTAGTTGCAGGTGCCCCACAGGCGAATCACAAATCTTCCAACTTTCCAAAACAAAGGCTGAACTGAACAGGCAGCTTGTCTTCCTCTTATCAGAATTAAGGGGATTGCCCCAGGAATCTGCATGGGGATCTTTACATCCCCCCGGAGGGAGGAGGCACTGAGACCCGAACAGCGGTCTCCACCACTTGAGCACACCTTCACTTACTCAAGACAAACTGGACACTGACTCCTTCTTACTGAAGGCAAACTGGAACTGAGCACTACTCCCTTTGAAAACTCCCTAACATTCTATCTAACTCTCTGCTGCAGATTCCAATGTGGCTTATGCAGCTGCGAAAGTTCTATTGGTGATGTCATCCTCGGTCTCAGCTGGAGACTGAGAACCAGAGGAGACAGTGTGAAATCCATTTAACTGGGTTTCACTGCTGCCTTCCCTGCCACCACTAGGTCTTACTAGGATTCTAGTAACCCCGGTAACAAAGGTTACACTTGCTCCTTGACTCAGGAAAATGACTGTCTGCAGTCATTATTTACCCAGCTTAGGCCATCCCACCTTATGTCCTACCTGCGGAGGGGGGTGATCAGGCCCCCTCCTACCATGTGCAAGCACAGGCAGGCAACACTAAGGGCCTAGAGGCCTGTAGCTGACATATTAGTCTCTACACTATCCACTTACTATGGACACCTAGTGGCTCTGGTAGAACCATCCAGAGCATAGCCCTGATAGATCAGCACTGCAGTCCCTACGGCTGTTCAGGACCACAGCCTGTCTATCCCCCCCTAACTCTCTAGGGAAAACCTATCTGCCTCTAACATAATATTCCAAAACCAAAAAACAACCCGGGGACCTCCCCGACCTTGGGCAACCTGCAACCACACACCATTAAAATACCACATTACTGCCTCATCCCTACCCCAACAACCACACCTGTGGAAGGAAAGGGTTAATACAGCAAGAACAACAATAACACCACAATACTTTAAATTTCTAAACACAATAAAGCACTGACGAGGAACTCCGATGAGCCCCTCCTCCTCTTTTTGTCTTCTCTTCTGTCAAAACACACACTCCTAATCTGCATACACAGTCTACCTAAAACCCCTACCATCAAAACACTGCAGAATCTCAAAAAGATTTTTTAGAAAAAAGGTAGAAAAACAGTATTTATATTAGAAAACAATGACATTATTTACAATACACATTTGGGGGGGATGGAGTGCCCTGAAAGTCCCAACTAATGACCACAAGGCCCGAATGCTAGTCCAATAAAGAGTCTCTCCTGGGTCGGAGCCCGGTGAAGCACAGTTCTAATAGGCCAAAGTCCCGTAAGAGAGTCTTTTGTGACAGTTCACATACATTTCAAGTCTGTTAGTGTAGGTGTGACTGCAATGTCATAAAGATAGAAAAGTTTGGACTTACCAGCCACTTGTAGTACGAGACTCTGCACCAACTTGCACCTCTGACGAAGACTCTCCCTGGCAGCATTTCTTCCGATACAGCTGGGTGGACATCTTCCGGGAACCACAGGAGGGCACATCTGGGAACAGCTGGGCTGATGTCATCTCTGGAGATGGAACCTTAGAACAGGAACAAAAAGAAAACAGCTGGTCTGACGTCATCCGATTACCAGGCGATGAACAGGATACAGCTGGGCTGGTGTCCTCTCTGGATCTGAAGTCATCTGGTGGGCCAGTTGATGGTTGCTGGACAGGACAGTGCACTGTGGACTGATGAATGGGGCACCTGAGTCCTGGATATTCATTGCTCAGGATCAATAAGGCACTTCACAGTCTGGTGTGGCAGTATTGACTACCACTGCTCGGCTCTCCATTTTGTAGACGGGCACATTTGCTGGGAGGTCCTTGCATTGAGGCCATTAGTGCGGGTCAGGGGCTTGAATTATTACCCCGCCTGGGCGCACATAATTCAACACAGTGAGATTTCACGTCCTCTCCTGCCCACCACTTCCCACTCTGTCTATAAACAGTGTCCTGCCTCTCTTCCACTGGTATACTTTTCATGGAACAGTCTATTCTTTACATGCTTGTTGGGCCCCAGGATGCATACTTTTCATTGCTTCATCCCAGATCCAGATTTCCTGCAGTTCTCAATCTCCTCCCAGACTTTCCGGAGGAAAGATAGGAAAGTCATACCATAGATCTCATTTGCCTTCCTACGAACCAGTCTCTCCTCTTTACTTGCTTTGGTCAATCTGAGACCACTGGCCTGGCTTGGGGGTGGCCAGTCCTGGTTCTGCCAGCTTCGCATCCTTAAGGAAATTAGAAACGGATCCCTGACTTCTTCCTCCTGTAAAGCCAGGGCAGTGGCATCACCACTCTCTTCCATACATTCCTCCGAGGCAAGATCTTGAGGCTGTGTACCTGTTCCTTTTTCACAAGGCCACATAGGTTCCCCCCTCATCTTCCTCTTCACTGAGGACCTGAGCCCAGGAGTGAGCAGTCGTTCTCACCCCTGAGACTATCCACTCATCACTAGGCGTGGAGGTCGACACCTCCCATTCAAAGACCTCCCGCATCTCATCTTCACCTAAGAGACGCAGGCTAGGCCCCCACCCCCAGGGGTCTATTGATGCTTTATCCAAACTTTCTTTCTGGGATCCAGCATCCGAAACTTCAGCTTCTGGTTCTGTCTCCTAACTCTGCACCTCTAGCTTTGTGCCACTCCCTGAGGACCTTCCTCCACAGGTCCGCCTGGTGCTGTGTGCTGCCAACTGCAGATTCCTGAATTTTTGTCCTATGGGGGCCAAACGAATTGGAGGCACTTTATACAAGCCATATTTTGTAGACATCCAGCACAGTGAGGAATCTGAAGACGTCGCTTCCAGCACTCAAGCATATTTGACATACACGCACTGGATAATTAGAATCGCCACATCAGGAGGCAGTTGCCCTCCATAGCACCACTTTTCAATATCTCTTAGTCTATTTACTGCTGCTGTTACTGCAACCCGGGCATGATCCGGGTAACGAGCTGGTCCTGAGGCCATAACTGCAGAAAAATAAACAAAAGTTCACTGCAACTGAAAGTCCCACTTTATTGAACACATTCTTTAGCTGTAAAATGGCTCCTCTGCTGCTGTGTTTACTTTACTACCCCACCCTGTAATGGCAGCGGCAGCACTCCTGTGCATCAACATTTGGAATCTGGGTCAAGCCACTGCGCACCCGATTTACACAAGCTACTGATAACTTTTACTCAAGCTGCACAACCTGCTCTGATCTGGCTTTACACACATTTACAGGATTTTCCTTGGACTTTTTACATGCTGGTATCATTTATTTTATTCATAGTCCCTCTAAAGCTTCAGGTTTTTAGCACAGGATTGCCTGCATTTACTAGTGCTGCATTTTGCTACAACCCACAGTCTCTCTCTGGCTGCAAACTTTAAAACTGAGGCTAATTTCATTACTATGCACACAGTCAATGGCTTAACAGACTTGCACTTGTTGGCAGGACATTACACGGTCATTACCTGCAAAGCGACTACACTGCTGCACACACATTTTATATGGCATAGGCTGAAAATCACTGTTTGAGCAGTTTCTTGAATGTTTACTTACTGTTATCAGTAGCAACTTGCTGCGATGGAGAAAAACGGCCTGCAGCCAGTTCTTGAAGGCCTCTGTACACAGACGGGCAGGCAGTCCTAGCGATCGTCGTTTTAAACACCAAACTTGCAATTTGGACGATCGATTAGCAGGTTGAGCCTGATTTTAAACTAGGAAGTCTATTTTTGAACTGTTTACAACGCTTTGAACACTCTGCGACGCTCCTCTACTGCCAGTACACGCACTCCACTCTCACTCCCTCTCGAATGCTGGGGCAGTCTCTGTAGAGCTGGCTGAGGGGCGGGACTGATTGCAGCCTGACCAACCACACAATGCCATGCAAATGAGCCTCTTCTTCCTCGCGAGGGCTCTTCTCCTCACGGCGATTGTCGAGCAGGCAAATTTATACTGCAGAATGCACCTTTTTATCTTTTTCAACTAACTCCACGGTGGAAGCCCATTTCAGCCATTTAACATAGCCATTTACTCTGCAGTCTCTCAATTCACTCAGAAAGCATTTCCAACGTCCAGGGCATAATTTTCCTTTTGCTACCCCTGGTCTTCCACACTTTACCTCACAACAATTCATTTTAAAAGCATTTCAAACGTCCAGGGCACAATTTTCCAGTTGCTACCCCTAGTCTTCCACACTTTTCTTCACAACAGTTAATTTTAAAAGCAGGCAAAACACTGTAAACTATTTTGATGATGCAGGACAAGGACACACTCTTTGGCTTTACAGCTCCTTGGTAAACAGTTGGCATTTTTAAACAGCAGCACAAGATTCACAGCACACAGCAACACACACTAGGGAAATTGCTTCAGCTTTTTGGACTACCCACTGCCAGATAGCCAAAACACTAGCCCCCTTGCCCAAGCACCTTCCTTCCCGAACAAAATCCAAAGCGTTGCCTCCATTTCTGTAACCCCTCACCCCTGCCTTTTTGCCAAAATGACAGGTGGCATGCTGTTGAAGCTGACAGCAGTACCTGGTGGGGACCTGGGTTCGGGGAGGATGAGGTTACTCGGCACAGGGGGACCTAGGTTTGGCTACTCTGCACAGGGGCACCCACGTAAATCTGAACACAGGAAGCCATAACTGTAATGTTCAGAACCAGGAATGGGATTCTTCAGTGTGGCTTTTATTCACATACTAGCTGAACAAAACAAAGCATAGACGGACCCCCATGGGGCTACATTTCCTGGTAATGCAGATTAGAGACTACAAAGCGGTCCACTGGAAGAATGAACCAATTATACTGTTTTCAGGCTCTGGACCCACCAGGCACACAGCCCGGACTTGCACGCGCTTTGGGTACACAACCCGACTAGTACACACTTGGGTTCTCCCCATGGTCCATTGGAAGAATGAACCAATTATCCTGTCATGGCTCCCCACACCACTTTAGAGTCGGCGACTCATAGAGAGAATTTTTCCTTACTTGTTGTGGCTCCCCACACCACTTAGAGTCTGCAACTCCTAGAGAGAATTCTTCCTTACTTCTTATGACTCCCCATCTCACAAAGAGAATTCTTCTTTACACTTGTTGTGGCTCCCCACACCACTTAGAGTCCACGACTCTTAGAGAGATTTTCCCTTTTGCAACCCCACGTCTGGGTACTTCCCCAATCATTGGCCAAGTGCATGATGCAAAGTAGCAAGCACAGAAATCCATGAGAGGTGGACCTGGTTACTAAAGATGGGGGGGCTTGCCCACCTCCAGCTCCCACAGCCCATACCCGGCCATTTCCCTGGGAAAACTGAACTTCTGAATGTAGATTAAAGGGTAGATGATCTGGGTGCATCTCCTCTATATATTACTTGAATCACACAGCACTCTAGCATTTGACACTACTTTACTTGTTTGGCCCAGTCCTATAGGCTTCCCAAAATGTAGCTCAATCCCTAGATTTCCATACATGTTCCAGGGTGAAGAAAACATTTTGCCCTCTCATGTTAGAGCAGACACTCACCCTTTAGTTGCAGGTGCCCCACAGGCGAATCACAAATCTTCCAACTTTCCAAAACAAAGGTTGAACTGAACAGGCAGCTTTTCTTCCTCTTGGCAGAATTAAGGGGATTGCCCCAGGAATCTGCATGGGGATCTTTACATCCCCCCCCCCGGAGGGAGGGGGCACTGAGACCCAAACAGCGGTCTCCACCACTTGAGCACACCTTCACTTACTCAAGACAAACTGGACACTGACTCCTTCTAACTGAAGGCAAACTGGAACTGAACACTACTCCCTTTGAAAACTCCCAACGTTCTATCTAACTCCCTCTGCTGCAGATTCCAATGTGGCTTATGCAGCTGCGAAAGTTCTATTGGTGATATCAACCCTCAGTCTCAGCTGAGACTGAGAACAGAGTGAGACAGTGTGAAATCCATTTAACTGGAGTTTCACAAGCTGCCTTCCCTGCCTACCACTAGGTCTTACTGGGATTCTAGTAACCCCAGGTAACAAAGGGGTTACACATATTTTGATCCCAAATTTTCAACAGTCTTCTTATGACCCCACCTCATAAACACCATAGGAGAAAATTTTCTAATCCTTTCCAAAACACAGTTCAAACAACTTGAAGTCTTGCTGTATTCTGACAATAGCAGTGAGTCCCAACCTTCGAACTGCCCCAGAGATGAAAGAGTTAACTTTCCATGCCAGGCATGGAACACTGAGCTCGAGCTCGGTTGAGACTCTGTCTGTTGCTGTTTAAACTCAAACCATCAGATTCTTTACTCCACCTCACTGAACAGTCGCTCCGGAGATTTCTCCTTCTGCTCGGTTCAATTTGTCGGTTAAAGTACCGCTTTTCTCGGTTTTCGACCGAATTTAAACCGTAACCTGTCGGTTCAGTCTCTGTCTATGGTATTTGTGAGTACTAGATAGGTTATTTTCTGTTCTGTGTGGAACTTGTAAGCGGTTTATCGGTTCAGTTTGAACTGATCAAGTTGTTAAAAAATCTTTATTTGTACTTCTAGTGTGTGGTTACCGGTTCCCATCGGTTCTAAAAACGGATTTTATTACGTTTTTTTCCACGACCTGTAACACGGTCAGGAACCGATAAGAGGGTCTTGCCTGGCGGATTGCCATTAAAAGGGTAAGTTTGGTTAAGACTGGCACAATGTCTGAGAAACCCAAAAGAAAAACCGGGCCCACTGGGTTTCAACACTGCCGTGTGTGTGGGGAGGTCTTTGCTAAGGCTGACCCCCACACCACCTGTGTTTATTGTCTGGGGTTTGACCACCTCAATGCAGACTGCCAGATTTGTAAAAATTTTCCTGCAGCTACCCTAGAAAGAGAGTTGGTAGGCTCAGGGAAAGGGAGGCCAAAAAGTCCGCTGAACCAGATGACCAGCCCAGTTCAGTTCATACCAAACCAGAAGGAGTGCCCTCTGACTAGGGCGAGACTTCTTTGGGCAAAAGGAGAGACGATTCTGAGGAGTCGGTTCCGGCTAAGAGAACAAGAAAGGAAAAATCAGCTGGTGTGGATCCAAAACTTTCTTCTCCAACCGCTGAAGAAATAGCCAAAGCGATAAAAAATTGTGCAGTCGCTTTCCCCGGTTCTGACTACACCGGCACCATCAGGGAGGCGCTCGGTTCGGTCGGTTCCACCGGTTCAAGATTATGATTTAGGGGAATATTATGAACTGGAGGAGGAGGAAGAGGAGTATGAGGAAAGTGAATGTGGTTTTGAAAGTCTGGATGTGCCAATTGACCCGGACATCTCCCCAGACAGACCTTAAGGAGTGTCTCCTCCTAGGCTTTTTGAGTCCCTCTCCCATTTCATGTTTTATAAAAAAGTGGCTGAAACCCTCCAGCTTCCTATGGAAGAAGCTGTGGATGACCAGGAGGAGCCTGACTATGTGGAAATGATGGATATCCCAGAGTCCAGGAGGCTGTCTATTCCCTTACACAAACCTTTTGGGAAACAGACATTTAAGATTTTAAAGACTCCTAATACTATACCTCCTGTGGATAAAAAAATGGACAAGAGGTATACATTGTCAGGCTCAGATACGGAGTTCCTTACACAACAATGCAGCCATGTTGGAGTAGTGCAGGCTGCAGCCTGTGATAAGGCAAATATTCCCTTGGCTTCACACCCCCCAGACAAGGACTCCAGAAGGATTGATGCCATGGCAAAGAAACAATACATGGCAGCGTCCTTGGGACTCAGACAGGCCAACTACATGGCCTATACTGCTAGGTATCAAAAATCCAGATGGGACACTGTCATGGCTTTAGCAAAACAGGTCCCTGGCCAGCTTGCCAAGGAGCTGGAGCAGGTGGCTGCTGATGGTATTGAGGCATCCAAGGTGCAATTCCATGCTGCAGTGGACTCCAATGATGTGTCATCTAGAGTCATGGCTACATCTGTGGCACTTCGTAGAATGGTTTGGCTCAGATGTACTAGCCTGTCAGAGGATACCCAGACTAAGGCCATGAATTTTCCTGTTGTGGGTAATTCTCTGTTTGGAGAGCAAACAGAGAATTACATGAAGAAAATGGATGAATATAGGACCACCTATAGGAGTGCACAGGCCAAGGAAAGGCAGGCCACTCCTCAGAGGCAGCACCCCAGGGGCAGGGGCAGGCCTTTTCAAAGGCCTTTCTACCAAGCTCAGGCTTCCTCTTCTGCCTATGCTCAGAGGGGGTTCTTTAGAGGGAGAGGCAGAAGGGGTACAAGCAGACCTGCTTCCACCCCTCAGCCAAAACCCCCTGCCAAACAGGCAACCTGGTGGGTTTGCCAGGGCCGATTCTCCACTACCTGTAGGGGGCAGGCTGGCTTACTTTGTCCAGGACTGGGAGTCTCTAACATCAGACAAGTGGGTCCTGGAAGTAGTAAGCCAGGGACTGGTTCTCAGCTTCAAAAAATTTCCAAAGCTGAGAACCAGATCCTTTCCACCTGCAAATCCCTCAGAGGCACTTGCCCTAGAGGCAGAGGTCTCTTCCCTTCTGGCTCTCAGACCTGTGGAAAGGGTTCCACCCCTACATCAGGGCAAAGGATTGTACTCCAGGTACTTCCTTACCCCAAAAAAGACAGGAGAATGGCGGCCCATCCTGGATCTCAGATACTTAAACAAGCACCTTTTAAAACCAAAATTCAAAATGGTGACTCTGGGAATTATTCTACCCTCTCTAAGGCCAGGGGACTTGCTAGTGTCCCTGGACCTCAAGGATGCCTACTTCCATATTCTCATCAGAAGCTCCCATCGAAAGTACCTCAGGTTCGAGCTGCCCTCAGGCCATTACCAGTTCTGAGCAATGCCCTTCGGTCTAACCTCTGCTCTAAGGGTGTTCACAAAATGCCTGGCAGTAGTAGTTGCTTCTCTAAGAAGGCAAAGGATTGCCATCTTCCCATACCTGGACGACTGGCTCATAGTTGGCCAGTCCCCAGACCAAGTCAAGTTACACCTACAGATAACTCAGCAACTGCTCACCTCTTTGGGTTTCCTTCTGAATCTTTCAAAGTCAGTTCTAGAGCCTGTTCAGCTCCTCACCTTCATAGGCACAGAGCTGGATACAGAAAGGGCCAGAGCTTTCCTTCCCCTGGACAGGGCAAGGACCCTTATCACACTGGCCTCCTCATTCACCCTGCAGGTGTCTCGGCCAGCAAGGCATTTTCTGCAGCTCCTGGGGCACATGGCTGCTTCCCAGCAGTGGTGCAGGAGCAAGATTTCAGATGAGGGACATTCAGTTCCATTTGAGAGCCTTTTGGTCTCAAAAGAAGGACCCTCCAACCAAACTGAACCCAGTGACTCGAACCCTGATCCAGGCCTTACAGTGGTGGCAGGATCAGAACAATCTAAGACAGGGAGTTCCCTTTGTCACTCAGTCCCACTCTTTAATCCTTACTACAGATGCCTCCCTCTTGGGGTGGGGGGCTCACTTGGGCAACCTGACTACCCAGGGGTTGTGGTCCCCTCAAGAATCTCTGCTTCACATCAATCTGTTGAAACTCAGAGCAGTATTTCTAGCACTTCAAGCTTTTTCCAAATCTGTTCAGAACAAAGTTATTCAGATCAGAACAGACAATACCACCACAATGTGGTACATCAACAAGCAAGGAGGCACTCGGTCTATGGCCTTGTGCACAGAAGCAATGAAGTTGTGTTCTCTGGCTTATTCCCTGAACACCTCCCTCACAGCAGTACACCTCCCCAGGCAAGGACAATGTCCTGGCAGATGCTCTCAGCAGGATATCTCTGGGCCATCACGAATGGTCACTGGATCCCCTGGTCTTGGAGCTGATTTTCTCCAGATGGGGCACCCCACAGATAGATCTTTTTGCAGCCCCAGAGAATCACCAACTTCCCCTTTTTTGCTGCAGGCCCCCAGTGTTGGGCTCAGTCCCCCTGGATGCCTTAGTTCTCAGTTGGGAAGGGAAGTTCCTGTATGCTTTCCCCCTTCCCTCTTCTGTTCAAAGAGCTAGTCAAAATCAGGTCTCAACCCTGCAAGGTGATCCTGATTGCTCCAGACTGGGCCAGACAGCCCTGGTATCCTCTCCTGTTGTCCTTAGCAGTCCATCTTCCCCTGTCTCTTCCCAGGAATTACAACCTGTTAACCTGTGCTCAGGGGAGGGTTTGGTACCCGAATCTCAAATCTCTCAATCTCAAGGCCTGGCTCTTGAAGAGTTAGAGTTTGCTGATTTACACCTCTCCCAAGGTGTAATGGATATTCTGAAGGCTTCTAGGAAACCTTCCACCAGGACTACTTATAATTCCAAGTGGAAAAGATTTTCCATATGGTGCTCTGGAAGGCATATTTCCCCAGAGTCTGCTGATCTGCCCACAGTCCTTGATTATATGGTCCATTTGAATAGCTTGGGCCTTAGACCAGCTACACTAAAGGTGCATCTGGCAGCTGTTTCTGCTTTCATTTCAGCAGGTAAGCCCTCTTCTCTTTCAGCTCACCCTGTATTCTCCAAGTTTTTCAAGGGATTGCTTCATACCAACCCTCCATTCAGGGACCCTGCCCCTGCTTGGGACCTTAATGTTTGCATTGCTCAGCTTATGCAACCCCCCTTTGAGCCTTTGTCTTCAGCAGAGCTTAAGTACTTGACTTGGAAAACTGTGTTCCTGGTAGCCATCACTTCTGCCAGACGCATAAGTGAGTTACAAGCCCTGTCAGTGGAGCCTGATTTTATCTCCTTCCATAGAGATAAGGTGGTCCTCAGGACTAACAGGAAGTTTTTGCCTAAGGTGGTTTCAGATTTCCACCTTAACCAATCTATGTCTCTTCCTGTGTACTTCACTGACCATTCCTCCTCTGGTGAGAGGAGGCTGCACAGTTTAGATGTGAAAAGAGCCCTTAGCTACCATATAGAAGGTACCAAGGGTCACAGGTTTGACTCCCTCCAACTGTTCCTCACTTATGGTGAGGTTGGTAAAGGGAAACCTGCCACTAAAAGATCCACTGCCAGGTGGATTCTCTTGTATTTAATTTTGTTATGAAAAACTGGGTAAGGTTCCACCCTCAGGCCTGAGGGCTCACTCTACCAGAGGTACAGCTGCTTCCCTGGCTGCTGCCAGGGATATTCCTATTCTAGAGATATGTCAAGCAGCTACCTGGAAAACAGTTCACACTTTTACCAAGCATTACTCCCTGGATATCCAGGCTAGGAGTGATGCTCGGTTTGGCACAGCTGTGCTTCAGAGACTATTTCCTAAGTAGATTCTGTCCCTCCTCCATGGAGGTACTGCTTGGTAGTCTGCTGTTGTCAGAATACAGCAAGACTTCATGTTGTTTGAAGAAAAAATTACTCACCTTAGTAATGTTGTTTCTTCTAATGGAGTCTTGCAGTATTCTGACCTCCCCCCTGCCTTCCCCTCTCAGAACCTCTGTTTTTGGGATGTGGGTGGGCAGTGGCAGTGTTGGCACTCAGGAGGTGCCCTACCTTGTTGTGTTTTTTCATTTTTTGGGTCTCCTGACTTGAGTCTTTGTTTTGGGACCAAAAAATCTGTTTTTATATTTAGTAGCCAGTTGGCTAGTGTAGGTTTACAGCTTCCATACAGGACCTTAGTGAGTTTAGCTCATAAAGATCTGACAGTTTGAGTTTAAACAGCAACAGACAGAGTCTCAACCGAGCTCGAGCTCAGCATTCCATGCCTGGCATGGAAAGTTAACTCTTTCATCTCCGGGGCAGTTCGAAGGTTGGGACTCACTGCTATTGTCAGAATACAGCAAGACTCCATTAGAAGAAACAACATCACTAAGGTGAGTAATTTTTTCTTCTGCTCCACAGGTGCAAAAACAAGTTTTGGACAGGATGTAAAAAATGACAGCTGTAATGTTCATGAGGTGGTGCGAAAAACGGGCATGCTGGAAATTTGGAGTCAAAATATTGAAAATGACCAAAGGTATGCAAGTGTGTAGAAATATTTCAACGAACACATGTAACTCGGGCATTTTAAGGAATTTTGTCACCAGATTTTCAACATGGCCATTTTGGGACCCCACCTCATAAACACTGGCAGTGAAATTTTGTTATTCAGTCCCAAAAGGTGATTTTGCTCAGAGACCGCAAAATCACCTTCCAGGCCCAATTAACAAAATGATAGTTGTAGTGCTCATGAGACGGGGTCCCAAAAAGGCCAGGTTGAAAATTTGGTGAAAAAATTCCCAAAAATGGCAAAGATATGAACGTAAATTCAAAATGCCATTGAAATGCATTATACGGCACTTACCCTGATTCCTCAGTTTGTGGTTCAGCTTTGAAGAGTGCAGACGTGTCTCGGTCCACAGAAGATGACAGCCCACAACCTCTGGTGGTAAGTATAGGGTAAGGGGGGATTGTGGGTGCTCAGTGGGAGGGTTGGGATGCGGTTCGGCGGGGACGGTGAAGGACCATTTTCTTTTTTTTCAGGTCTAAAAAAAGACATTGGGGAACAGTTTTCTTTTACAGGGTTTAATTAATAAAATATTTCAGGACATTGAGGGGTGTGCTCCCCAGTGTCCCACACTGCTAGGGGGGAGGGGCTGTAAATGCCAACATGGTGATTGGGCACCCCGATGTCAGCGAATAAGTAAAACAACAGGCTGCAGACGGGTATGCAGTGGCAGAGCCATGGGGGCTGGGGGGCAGTCGCCTCCTGGCTGCCCCAATGTGAGTAGTGGCACCCTACCAACATCTTTATTCACTGTTTAGTGCCCAATATGGAGCCTGTCATTGACTGAATGGCCCTCCCTGGCTCCCAAATGATCCCAAACCTGGCTCTGCTACTGGGGGTATGTAACACTGGGGGTGGACATCCCGGTGTCAGAAACTTAGGGGACAGTGATTGGAGGGGATGCCATTAGACACCTGGGAAAAACATTAGAGTACTGGGGAGGGAAATGGAAGGGACAAGCAAGGATTCTCGAGTAAAAAAAGGATTCATTATGTAAAAAAAAAAAACACATTTCATGGGCATATTCCTAACTTTGAAGTACAGATTGCACCTAACAGGATACCAATCAGCCAGCTGGGTGTGGTGGTGTCACTCCATGATGTCATTTTTGTGGCTTTTGAAAAAATTAAGAAAAAAATGAAAACAAGATGGTGGCATGCAAAAAAGGATTTTTCTCTCACGAAAAAAAGATTGTATTCTCACAAAAAGGGAATGTGGGTCTCACGAGACAGAATCCTTTTTCGTGAGATCACATCCTTTGTGGAACTTTCTCCCTCTATCCTGAAAGGTGATCTTCCCATTGAAAACAGTGGGAAATGAAAAATTGAATAACTTTGCAACAGATTAATATTAAAAATAAATGCATGCCTATTTTGTTTCTGAAGCTGTTTTTACCATAACAAAATCACACAGCATCTGGACAAAAGGTGAGGAGGAAAAACTGCAAAAAGTGGCGACTTTATGCGCTGTCTGGATCTCAGAATCTGTACATCCAACCAGAATGAAACTTGCCCCGTCAAGGGATTACCCAGCGGGACAGTACATGCCAAATGTGCAAATCCATTGATCGGTTGCAAAGTTATTTAATTGCAAAATTTGAGGTTTAACATTAAACATGCTACTCAACCCTAACTATAGTGGCGCTATCGCGCCAGTATAATACTGTAGAAATGAATGCAGAAAGCTATTTGGAATTTAGGGGGTTAACTGGAGATGCAGTTTGAGCTCCTCTCAGACTTGTTTGCAAACTTTTTTGCAGAACTGTCAGCAGAAGGCCAGCTTGGGGCACTGTTCTGTTTTCAAGCCTGCTCTGCAAAAAAACTGACAAGAACTCTGATACATTTTCTGATAAACAGGATGTCTCCTTAACAAATTTCCAAGCAAAAACTTATAAAAAGAGCAGCAGTGCTTTTGCTAGAAAGAGAGTGAGAGACTGAAACTTAGAATTAGAGAAAACTCTAAGATGAAGGAGTTTTGTTTTCTTTGTTTGTACTGCCTTTGTATATAGCTATCCTGAACATTTTTTATTTTTATTCTGTTGTTTTTTGATAATAAAATGCTACTTGTGAAGTTTGAAACTGCTCCTGGTTTTCCTATGCTTCCCGACCTGTGCCTCAAGGATAGATGGTGTTAGCAGTGGGATTCACACCATGCATACTCTAAGCCAGGAGTTTTGTGCATGGGTACTAGACCTGGTACCAGGGAAGCATAAAAGAAAGGTATGGATTCTGCAGCAGCAAGTCCAGGAGTGATTACCAGATGAATGGCAGCCAAACTAGCAGAGACAGAAGTCCAAGCTGAGACTGTACAGCCAGCACCAGTCATTGAAAAAAAGAACAGGCAGTGACAGAACCTGAAAGCCTGACTGCCTTTTTCAAACGGTGGGCTATACAACAAAAAGAGAGTGAGAGACAGAGCTTTGGAATTGAAAAGAAACCCACAGATGAAGGACTTTGTTTTCTCTGTTTGTACTACCATTATAAATAGTTTTACTGAACAACTTTTATTTTTTATTTTACTGTCATTGATAATAAAACGCTACTTGTGAATTTTATAACTGCTCCTGGTTTTACTATGCTTTCTGACCTGTGCTTCGACGACAGTAAGTAAGTTGTACAAAAAAAAAATCTTGTATTATGGACTAATCCCACTCCAGCACAAACAGTCTTTCCAGTATTTGTGGTGTAAATACTTCAGATCAAACAGTATGTTGTATGACAGTGCTATTGTTTTATTGCCTTGCGTGTACAGGTAGTTGGCAAGAGATGAAAGTTTCATTATAGCAAGCAGACAGTTTTTATTTGAATTGATTGTGGCAGGGTGGGTATGGGTGTTCAGAGATGTAGGCTTAGAAGACAGTAAATATACTGCCAGATTATTAACAGGTGTTTAACCTGTAGGTGATAATAGTGATTCCATTTATGAACATTTGCAGGAGCCATCTAAAAGATTAAAAGTAAATAACAGTACTTCTTCTGCAGCCAAATGTTTTACAGTTGAACAGCTGCTTGTTATTGAGAGAGGAAAACAAAAGCATAAGTGTCTTAAAGTGGACCATTTATGAACAGTGTACCTCATAGTCTGAAAGCCCATGAAATGCTCTCTTTCAAATGAGGAATCGGGCATACCTGTAACAAGCAGTGATCTGGAGACATCCCTAACCATGGGCCCAATCCTTAAAGGGGTGCACACCTGTGGAGAGGTGCCTGCGGGGGCTGGTGGTGCACAAAGGTCCCATCATGTGTGTGTGTTGATACCTCCATATATCCAAAGTCATGGATGAGTGTCTCTTCTGTGCCTGATCCTGAGCTATGCATGGGTGTATGCAAGCAGCCAGTTTGGGGGGCATAGACAGGGGTTGGAACTGCGCATAAGTGCGTTTTGCATTGCAATGCCCACATGTCTGGTGGCACACATAGACCGGTGTTGATATGCAGGAGGAGAAACAGATCAAAAGTAATACATTTTAAATAGAAGAAATTATACTAATGTAACCCCCCTACAAATGGGGGTTCCCAAAAAGTCTTCCTTGAGCTTGCCTCAATGCTCACTGCCAGGTTGGTGTCCTGCGTTTTAGCAGTTTAAATGTGATTACCAGAGCCTGTATAGCCTCTGTGTACTGTCTCTTTAAGAGCTGCCGGACTGCAGCATAAGTAATCTGAGAGGGAGCTCTATTGAAAGATGTAACTATTTGCTGAAAATCATTTAGAGTGATAATGATAATGTAGTTTGTCCAATCTGCTTTCTTTGTAGCAAGGACTGTTTTGTTTGTCTCCACTATCTTGGTCCTGGACTGCAAATTGGACCAAACAGTACTGGTGGGACCTAAAATGTAGCCGGACTACAGGAGCTGTCTGGAGTCAAACTCTGTAGGAACTGTAATTTGGGGCTTTTGGACCTTTTTTTGCAAATTAAGTGGGAGCTTTTGCTTTGACTGACAGCCAAATCAGCCAACCAAACCTTTTGGATCTTGGGGAAATCCCAGCCTGCTTGCAATTTTCAGTTAGGTCTAAGCTGGAAGCTGAAGAAGAAAGAGCTGAAGTGATTTTGGGTAGCAATCCTGAGTGGATTCGCATGGGAGAACTGTGAAAAGGCTGAGTTTTTGGCTTGCATATCTGCCTGCTGCTCCTGAGAAGGAGAAAAGAGAATTATTTTGGACTAAATCCAAGTTTATGTGACTAAAGTAAGCTACTGAAGTGGCCCAGGCTCAACCTGAAGAAGAACAAAGATTTTGCTGAATGTGTTCGGCCTGTCAGGAGTTCCAGCTACCCCTAAGCTCCCGGTGTGTGCAGAGACTTTTCGATTGTGACTGGGGAGCACTTTGCCTGGTACAGTAGAATTCTCTTACCTATGCAGGGTTTTAAATAATTGATTAGCAGTTTTTTTCTTGGAACAATACTAACTGTTCAGAAAGTATTTATATAGGTTTTCTAGAAGTGTTATGTTTGTTAAACACAGTGAGACAGGTGTTACGCATTTTCACAGTGTTTTAGCACTTTTATGAGCAAAACGCTAATCAATTTTTAGAGTTAAATAAAACCCTGCTATAAATGTGCTATGAGCTGCTAGTGGGTCATGAGTTAGTTCCCCACTGTGTGAACTGTGATCAGCTTGCTGGAAGCTGTATCCAGCCCAAAACGGACTGCATCCAAATTTGTCTCCATGCGGTCTGGGCCTTGCCAGACTGGCCCAGCCAGATTACCCACTGCACAGAGAAGCCATCAATGAGAGATCTGCCTGGGGATCAGCTCCCTGTTCCACGCTTGAACAGGAACGATGTCTCAATGACTTGTGTGGGCCCTGCTTCTCCTGGCATTCCAAATCAACCACCTGCAATCTCGATTTTCGTCCAGCCTATGTCCAGTCTTGGGTATCGTGAGTAAATACCAGGGTAGCTCCCTGCAACAACAGCTTAATCTGAGTGTGTCATCTGATTGTCTTGTTGTTTTGTTTCCTTTTCGAACAGAGCCCTCTGGCTCCAGATTACAAATATTGTGTACTATGCATGTTGTGTTTTCCATCACAGGGCCCCAACCAGCTGCAACGCCGGCCAACCCTGGGCAACAGTCCTGGCTAGCCCATCTCTTCTCCACCTGGGTACCCAGAGGTGTGACTGTGTGGGGGGACTCAAAGTGCATGCATAACTGCTTGATTGATATAACCTTTAAGTTAATTAACCTGATTTTGCCCCTCCCTTGTTCAAGTCCCCTGAATAAATCAGATTTACCTTTTTCTGCACGTAATCTGAATGTGGTTCCAGTTTGTGCTCAAGGTACTGTACTGTTGCTATTTGCTGTGCATAACCTTGTTTTACAGGGGGTCACCAGGGTCGAGTCAGAGGAACCAGCCCTGGTGGTAAGTGCAAACAGTGTGGGTACTTGTGTGGTGTACCAGAGGTATTGTGCAAGTGATTATTGTACAGTGTTCAGGCCACTTGAGAGGAAAGGGGGGGGTTACAGTGTCCCGGAGGGCTGTGCCCAGGTTAGCTTGACCACCACCAACCCTGACCTCCGGGTGGAGGCACCTGTTTCAGAACTCAGGCCCCTTAACCTGCTACTAGCCAAGCAGGCAGGGGTAGTAGCCGTTGGGATAGCACCACCTAAGGGTTACACTAACACTTGCAATACTGTAACAAATTAAAGGAAAGGTGCAGTGTCCCATCTGTCATTTAGGAACACAGAATTTGATGGCAAACAAGAACCGCTTGGCCTATCCAGTCTGCCCATTCCTCCCTACCTACACTACTATTGCAGACCGTACTCGAACCACAGCTTTTTCTCCTTCCCCCTTCTTTTCCACTATGATTATCCCATGCATTTTTGAACCCCACCACTGTTTTCACCCCACCACCTCTGCTGAAAAGTTGTTCCAGGAGGGTACCACTTTTCCATGAAGAAGTACTTCCTCACATCTCTCCTGACTCTACCCCCTTCCAGCTTCATAGCGTGTCCCCTTTTTCTTGTTCACCTTTTCTTCTGAAAAATACTTCCCTCCGATACCTTATTTACCCCGTTAGGTATTTAAAGGTCTCTGTCATATCTCTCCACCCCCCCCCCCCCGTGTTTAAGGGTGTCAGAGTACTAAGCCCTGCTCAGGTTTTTGGTGGTAATAAATCAGCAAAAGAAACCACAGACCAGCAGCATATGCGGTAATAAACTTATTACACAAAATCGCATATTTGCCCTAGTCAGAGTCTTACCAATATAAACACTGAGAGCCAGTAGTTTCCCAGTACCCCCGGGGATGAAGAAGGTCTCAGTGGGAAAATGGTGATCATAGACTTATATGCTTAGATAATAACCATGGTAACTATTACATTTGTGATATGTTAGATATACAAAACAAGCCCTGTTGGCTAAAAGTTAGGTGGCTCCACAGTGTTATCTAGCGATATAAAAATGTCTGAAATCAGCTAAAATGAGAACAAAGAATTATACATAAAACAGAAAATAAGTGCGGTGTTACATAAATCCGCATAATGGCAGTGTAGGCAGGGGAGAAGAGGGGGAGGAGTAGCTCTCTATGTAAAGGAAGGGATAAAAGCAACTGAACAAAAGAGTAAACAGGGAGGAGAGGAGGCACTGTGGGTCACCTTGGAGACTGGAAAGGGCACCACAATCCGCACAGGGGTTGTGTACAGACCCCCATGTCAGGGGGAAGGAATGGACAAGGATATGATAGAAGGCATTCTTAGAATGGCAGAGAAAGGGAGATACTGTTGATGGGAGACCTGAATATGCCAGATGTTAACTGGAGCACATTTGCTGCAGCCACATCCAAGAGCAGGGCCATTCTTGATGCCCTACAGGTGGCAGGCATTGAACAGCTAGTTTGGAACCCACTCGTGAGGGAGCAATCTTGGACCTCGTGCTCTCAAGCGAGGGGGCAGTGAGGGATCTCAGATCTAGAAGTGGGTTGCCATCTGGGACAAGTGACCATCAAACAGTGTGGTTCACGTTAAACTCAGCTACAGAGTCAAGCCATACAAAAGGGGAGTGGTACTGGACTTAGGAGGGCTGACTTTGGCAAGATGGGAGAGTGCCTCAGAAAAGCACTAGCAAACAGGCTAGAAGGAGGTGTGGAGCAACAATGGGAATTATCAAAACTGCCATCACAGAGGCAACAAGCCTTTGTGTGAAGCAAATAAACAAATCAAATGAAAGAAAAAGCCACTATGGTTCTCAAAAGAGTGGCTGTGAAAGTCAGGAAGAAAAGATAGCATTCGGAGTATAAGGAAACACAGAAAGAGCAGGACAGAGAGCTGTACCAGTTAAGGCAGAAGGAAGCAGGAGGGAGTTAGAATAGCAAAGGCCCAAACTGAGGAAAAGATAGCCAACCCAGTTAAGAAGGGGATAAAACCTTTATAGGTACATCAGCGAGCGTAGAAAGACAAAGGGAGGGATAGTGAGGCTAAATAGAATGAGCGGTGGGTGGGCAGAGGGGGCAGTGAAAAGCAGGAATACTGAATGAATATTTCTGCTCAGTATTCACAAAAGAGGAGGGGAGTGCCTAATCCAATTAACAGAAGCACTCTTGATAGGGGGTGGATCCCAGTCCTTTCACAGAAGAAAGGGTCTCTGCAAGAACTCCTAAACTGAAGGTGGACAAAGCAATGGGTCCTGATGGAATTCACCCAGAATTCTAAAAGAATTAAGGAGGAACTAGTGAAACCACTGGCTACTCTTTTAATAAATCATGGGAGGATGGTGTGGTACCCAAGGACTGGAGGAAGGCGGATGTGATTCCCTTCACAAAGTGGGTCAAGACAGAGGCAGGAAACTACAGACCTGTCAGTCTGACCTCTGTGGTAGGGAAAGTGATGGAGTCACTTCTGAAGGAAAGAATAGTCGAGTACCTAGAAGCCAGTGGAGCACAGGACCCAAAGCAGCATGGGTTCACAGCGGGAAGGTCATGTCAGATGAATCTAATAGATTTCTTTGACTGGGTGACCAAAGTAGTAGACTAGGGAGGGGCTGTGGACATGGCCTACCTAGACTTTAGCAAGGCATTTGACACAGTCCCACACAAATGATTAATAGTCAAATTAACCAGCCTGGGAGTGGGACCCAGGGTGGTAGCCTGGGTAAAACATTGGCTGGACAACAGGACACAGACGGTAATTGTAAATGGAGTCCACTCTGAAGAAAGGGGAGTCACTAGTGGGGTACTGCAGGGTTCAGTATTGGGTCCAGTCCTTTTTAATGTCTTCATCAGTGACATTGCAGAGGGACTGGAAGGAAAAGTATGCCTTTTTGCAGATGACACAAAGATCTGCAACAGGGTTGATACACAAGGAGGCGTGGAAAGGATGAAAAGGGACTTGACAAGGTTGGAGGAATGGTCAGAAGTATGGCAGCTAGGATTCAATGCAAAGGTGCAAAATAATGCACCTGGAAACAAGAACCCAGGGAAGAATATACAATGGGTGGGAGGTAGTAACAACAAAAGGAAAGGGACCTGGGGTAATCATATCAGATGACCTTAAGGTTAGCAAGCAATGTGAGAAGGAAGTAGGGAGGCTGGGGTATACTGGGATGTATAGGGAGGCATCATCAGCAGAAAGCAGGAAGTTGTTATCCCTCTGCACAGACAGTTGGTGAGACCCCATCTGGAGTACTGTGTCCAGTTCTGGAGACCCCATCTCCGCAGGACATAGACAGGATAGAGGCAGTCCAGAGGAGGCCGCTAAAATGGTGCAGGGTCTGCAAGAGAAGCCGTATGAGGAGAGCTAAAGGAGCTTAGTATGCCTTGAGGAAAGAAGGAGAGGGGACATGATAGAAACTCTTAAGTACCTCAGTGGAATCAACAAAGTCCAAGAGGGTAGCATCTTTCAGAAAAAGAGACTTGCAAAAACAAGGGGACACAATTTAAAGATAGAGGGAGGCGGTTCAGGGGCAATGTGAGAGTTATTTCACAGAGGGTAGTGGATGCATGGAACAGCCTTCCTGAGAAGGTTGTTGGGTCTAAAACTGGAAGAATTCAAGAATGCATGGGACAGACATAAGGCAATTCTTGTGGGGGGTAGGAAGAAATAGGCTGTTGGTTAACTAGGATCTGCAGCCTATCCTGTAGGTAGGGAAATGGGCAGACTAGATGGGCCTAGCGGTCCTTATCTGCGGTCAAAGTCTATGTTTCTATGTAGGCTATACAATAACTTCTCAGAAGAATAAACAGAGAGCACATAAGTGTATTCTCGGTATAATACTTATAATGCATTACTGGCAATAATCATGGATATGTCTCTAGTTACTTACTCTTGTACGGTAAGTACCAATGCCCTATATGTTAGTAATAATTATGCATAGTATATAACATATATTGTCAGCGGAGCACAGTGGGTATCCAATAAGGGTGTGGGGACCAAGTGTAACATTCCTTCCCCCGTTGCTTTACTGAAAAGGCAACAGTACTGTGGGAAAGTAGTGGGAACAGTCTCCATTGTTTACAGACCCGATGCACAAGCTTTGTAAAGGAACTTAAGCTGTTCATGGCATTGTTTTAGTGTGTGCCATAAACAGCAAAGAGTTAGTATCAAAAATATAATCAAAAACAGTTGTATAATAACAAAACCTTGAAAGGTTAACTCCAACCGTGTATTAGGAAGTGCAGTGCTTAAATCATCGTCATGGATACGGGTGTTAAGGGCTTCTCCAGCTTTGGAGATGTTATTGCTGACGTAGATGAAATGGGTATCCTTTCTATCTGAAAACGTTTTCGGAGATAATGTCAAGGGGTCTATTTGAACATTAAAAATAGAGTAACTACTGAGATAGAGCAAGCAAATATTGAGGATCTTTGTCAATAATGTCTGGTTCCAGGATAGAAACAGGAGTAATCATGGTGTGACCAATAACAGTAGTTTGATGAGGAGTAAAACAGAAATTAGGAAACTGTATGTCACAAGTTTTTGACCCATAGGAACAAGATTTATGATTAGTTACCATGTAGTACTGCCCTTCAGAATTGTATGACATTTTCACTGTAGGAATCCTCCATTTATGCAGTCGGATTGGGCAGGTGAAAGATTGATTTGTGAGTCTGATAGGGAAGTGATGAACCTCTTCGGTGTATTTCTGGCAAAGGCATCCAGTGTTGCTCACTGGTGATGATGTAGTTGAAGATAAAGATGCTGTTGCCCTAGGAGTACCAATTTCATTTGAGTTAATGCCTAAGTCCAAAGTAAAAGACCAATCAATGCTGTCCAGTGAGTTTACACAAACTGGCTTGATGATGTTGAATACGTTACAGCGACATAAGTAGTGATATCCCTTTCAAACAACATGAAGTCTTGCTATATTATGACTGATGCAGTTTGTCCCACCATTAGAACTGCTCCGGAGGTGAAAGAGTTAACTTCCATGCACTGCATGGAACTTAGAGTGCGAGCTCGGTTAGAGAAGCTCTGTCAGGGTAATTTCAAACTGAAACCGTCAGATTCTTTACTCCGCCTCACTGAACAGTTGCTCCGGAGATTCCTCCTGCTGCTCGGTTCATTTTCTCGGTTTAAAGTGTTTTCTCGGTTAAATTCAACGCGATATTCTTTATTTTAACATAAACCGATCGGTTCAAGCTCTGTCTATGGTATTGTAAGTAATAGATAGGTTTTCTGTGTGGAACTTGTAAATGTTTATCGGTTCGGTTTGAACCGATCAGATTGCATTTAAACTTCATTCTGAAGCTTTTTAAGGCTTGTTAGTGCGGTTCCCAGTTCTTATTGGTTCTAAAAAGCGGTTTCATTACGGTTTTCCACGACCCGATGACACGGTTGGGAACCGATCAGGGTGTCTTAACCTGGCACTGCCATCAAAAGGCAAGTTTTGGTTAGGCTGGCATTATGTCTGAGAAACCCAAAAGAAACCAGTCCACTGGGTTTCAACACTGTAGTGTCTGTGGGAAGCCTTTGCCAAGGCTGACCCACACACCACATGTGTTTATTGTCTGGGGTTTGACCACCTCAATGCAGACTGCCAGATTTGCAAGAATTTCCCTGCAGCTACCCTAGATAAGAGAGTTGGTAGGCTCAGGGAACAAGAGGCCAAAAAGTCCGCTGACCCGGATGGCCAGCCCGGTTCGGTGCCAACCAAACCTGAGGGAGTGCCCTCTGACCAGGGCCAGACTTCCTCGGGCAAATGTAAAGCTGACTCTGAGGAGCCAGTTCCAGCAAAGAGAACTAGAAAGTCAGCAGGTGTGGAGCCCAAATTCCCTTCTCCAACTGCTGCAGAGGTAGCCAGGGCAATACAGATTGTCCAGTCACTTTCCCCGGTTCCCTCTGAACCGCCACTATCTGGCAAAAGGTTGGTTCGGTCGGTTCCACCGGTTCAAGAATATGATATACAAGAGTTTTATGAACCAGAGGAGGGGGAGGATGATTATGATCAGTGTGAATGTGACTTTGATAGTCTGGATGTGCCCATTGAACGGGACATCTCCCCAGACAGAACTTTAGGTGAATCTCCCCCTAGGCTTGCTGAGTCCCCTTCTCATTTTCTGTTTTATAAAAAAAAGTTGCTGAAACCCTCCAGCTTCCTTTAGAGGAGGCTTTGGATGAGCAAGAGGAGCCTGACTTTGTAGAGATGATGGATATCCCAGAGTCGGAGATTGTCTATCCCTTTACATAAATCTTTTAGGAAACAAACAATAAAAATTTTAAAAGCTCTAATTCTGTGCCTCCTGTGGATAAAAGATGGACAGGAGGTACACTTTGTCAGGTCCTGATACAGAATTTCTTTCACAGCAATGCAGTCATGTTGGGTTCAGGCTGCAGCCTGTGATAAAGCTAATATTCCCTGGCTTCACATTCTCTGACAAGGACTCCAGGAAGATTGATGCCATGGCCAAAAAACAATACATGGCAGCGTTTTGGGACTCAGACAAGCAAACTATATGGCTTATGTTGCGAGATACCAAAAATCTAGATGGGATACTGTCATGGCCTTAGCCAAACAGGCCCCTGGCCAGCTTGCAAAGGAGCTGGAGCAGGTGGCTATTGATGGTATCGAGGCATCTAAGGTGCAATTCCATGCTGCAGTGGATTCTAATGATGTATCCTCTAGAGTCATGGATACATCTGTGGCTTTTCGTAGATTGGCCTGGCTCAGGTGTAATACTTTGTCACAGGATACCCAGTCTAAGGCTATGGATTTTCCTGTGGTGGGAAATTCTCTGTTTGGGAGCAGACAAAAGAATTATATGAAGAAAATGGATGAATATAGAACCACTTATAGGAGTGCACAAGCCAAGGGTGGCAAGCCACTCCTCAGAGCAACCCAGGGGTAGGGCAGAGCCTTTTCACAGGCCTTTTACCAGACCCAGGCCTCCTCTTCAGCCTATGTTCAGAGGGGTTCTTCAGAGGAGAGGCAGGCAGGGTACGAGCAGGCCTGCTCCCACCCCTCGGCCTAAAGCCCCTGCCAAACAGGCACCCTGATGGGATGCCCAGGGTTGGCTCTCCATTACCTGTAGGGGGCAGGCTGGTTTACTTCGTCCAGGACTGGGAGTCTTTAACATCAGACAGGTGGGTCCTGGAAGTAGTGAGCCAGGGTCTGGTTCTCAGCTTCAAAAAATTTCCAAAGATGAGAATCAGATCCTTTCCACCTGCAAACCCTTTAGAGACTCTTGCTTTGGAAACAGAAGTCTCAACCCTCCTGGCTCTCAGAGCTGTAGAAAGGGTTTCTCCCCTACACCAGGGCAAGGGTCTGTACTCCAGGTACTTCCTTACCCCAAAAAAGACAGGAGAGTGGCGGCCCATCCTGGACCTAAGATATCTGAACAAGCACCTTTTAAAACCAAAATTCAAAATGGTGACTCTGGGAATGATTTTACCTCCTAAGGCCAGGGACTGGCTAGCTTCCCTGGACCTCAAGGATGCCTATTTCCATGTTCTATCAGAAGCTCCCATCGAAAGTACCTCAGATTTGAACTGCCTCAGGCCATTATCAGTTCAGAGCAATGCCCTTCAGCCTTACCTCTGCCCCAAGGGTATTCACAAAATGTCTGGCAGTAGCAGTTGCTTATCTAAGAAGGCAAAAGATTGCCATCTTTCCCTACCTGGACGACTGGCTCATTGTGGGTCAGTCTCCAGACCAGAATCAAATCACACCTGCAAGTTACCCAGCAGCTGCTTGCCTCTCTGGGCTTTCTTCTCAATCTTCCAAAGTCAGTTCTGGAACCTGTCCAGGTACTCACCTTTATAGGCGCAGAACTGGACACAAAGCAGGCCAGAGCCTTCCTTCCCCTAGAAAGGGTAAGGACCTTGGTGGCCCTGGCCTCGTCCTTCACTCTGCAGGTCTCTCGACCAGCAAGGCATTTCCTGCAGCTCCTAGGACACATGGCTGCTTCCACAGCTGTAGTGCAAGGAGCAAGATTTCAGATGAGGGACATTCAGTTCCACTTGAGAGCCTTCTGGTCTCAAAGAAGGGATCCCCTATCCAAGTTAATCCCAGTGACTCAAACACTGATCCAGGCCCTTCAGTGGTGGCAGGATCAGAGCAATCTGAGACAAGGGGTGCCCTTCATCCCTCTATCCCACTCCTTGACCCTTACTACAGATGCGTCCCTCTTGGGATGGGGAGCTCACATGGGCGACCTCTCCACCCAGGGGTTATGGTCCCCTCGGGAATCTCTGCTCCACATCAATCTGTTGGAACTCAGAGCTGTTTTTCTAGCACTTCAGGTTTTTTCTGCATCTGTTCAGAACAAGGTGGTACAGGTCAGAACAGACAACACCACTACAATGTGGTACATCAACAAACAAGGGGGCACTCGGTCTTCGACCTTGTGCACCGAGGCGATGAAGTTGTGGTCTCTGGCTTATTCCCTGAACACTTCCCTCATAGCAGTTCACCTCCCAGGCAAGGACAATGTCCTGGCAGATGCTCTCAGCAGGATTTCCCAGGGCCATCACGAATGGTCACTGGATCCTAATACTGGGGATAGTTTTTGCCAGATGGGGCACTCCTCAGATAGATCTTTGCAGCCCCAGACAATCATCAACTTCCACTTTTTGTTGCAGGCCCCAGTGTTGGGCTCAGTCCCCTGGATGCCTTTCTCCTCGATTGGGAAGTGAAGTTTCTCTATGCCTTTCCCCCCTTCCCTCTCCTGTTCAAGGTGCTAGTCAAAATCAGGTCTCAGCCCTGCAAGATTATCCTGATTGCTCCAGACTGGGCCAGGCAGCCCTGGTACCCACTCCTTCTGTCCTTAGCAGTCCATCTTCCCCTGTGTCTCCCCAGGAACCACAATCTGTTAACCTGTGCTCAGGGGAGAGTCTGGTATCCGAATCTCAAATCCCTCAACCTCAAGGCCTGGCTCTTGAGGAGTTAGAGTTTGCTGATCTACAACTTTCTCAGGGTGTTCTCGAAATCTTGAAAGCTTCTAGGAAGCCTTCCACCAGGGCTACCTATAACTCCAAGTGGAAAATGTTTTCCATATGGTGTTCTGGGAAGCATATTTCCCCGGAATCTGCTGATTTACCCACTGTTTTGGACTATATGGTCCATCTTAATTCTTTGGGACTGAAACCAGCTACCCTGAAAGTGCATTTGGCAGCTGTCTCTGCTTTCATTTCAGCAGGGAAGCCCTCTTCTCTTTCTGCTCACCCTGTATTTTCCAAGTTTTTTAAGGGATTGCTTCATACCAATCCTCCATTCAGGGACCCTGCCCCTGCTTGGGATCTTAATGTTTGCATTGCTCAGCTGATGCAACCCCCCTTTGAGCCTCTGTTTTCAGCAGAGCTTAAGTATTTGACTTGGAAAACTGTATTTCTAGTAGCCATCACTTCTGCCAGGCGCATAAGTGAGTTACAGGCTTTATCAGTGGAGACTGACTTTATTTCCTTTCACAGGGATAAGGTAGTCCTCAGGACTAACAGGAAGTTTTTGCCTAAGGTGGTTTCGGATTTCCACCTTAACCAATTTATTTCACTTCCAGTGTTCTTCACTGACCATTCCTCCTCTGGTGAGAGGAGGTTGCACAGCTTAGATGTTAAGAGGGCCCTAAGTTACTACATAGAAGCGTACTCAAGGGTCACAGGTTTGACTCCTCCAACTATTTCTCACTTATGGTGAGGTTGGGAAAGGAGACCTGCCACTAAGAGATCCATTGCCAGGTGGATTGTCTCTTGTATCCAATTTTGCTATCAAAAACTGGGTAAGGTTCCTCCTTCAGGCCTGAGGGCTCACTCTACCAGAGGTACAGCTGCATCTCTAGCTGCTGCCAGAGACATCCCTATCTTGGAGAAATGTCAAGCAGCTACTTGGAAAACAGTACACACTTTCACCAAGCATTACTCCCTGGATATCCAGGCCAGGAGGGATGCTCGGTTTGGCACAGCCGTGCTTCAGAGCCTATTCCCTAAGTAGGTTCTGTCCCTCCTCCATGGAGGTACTGCTGTGTAGTCTGCATCAGTCATAATATAGCAAGACTTCATGTTGTTTGAAGAAAAAATTACTCACCTTAGTAATGTTGTTTCTTCTAATGGAGTCTTGCTATATTATGACCTCCCCCCCCAGCCTGCCCCTCTCAGAACTTCTACTTTGGGTATGGGGTGGGCAGTCCACTGTTGGCACTTATTGATGCCCCTTTTATGTTTTTCCACCCCTTCTTGTTGGGGTGTTTGGGTGTTGTGTTTTATTTATTTTATCTTATTGTTTCTGGTCCCCTGACTTGAGTCTTGGTGTTGGGACCAGGAAAATGTGTGAATATTTTAGTAGCCAGTTGGCTAGTGTAGGTTACAGCTTTACACAGAGCCTTAGTGAGTTTTGCTCGTAAAGATCTGACAGTTTCGGTTTGAAATTACCCTGACAGAGCTTCTCTAACCGACCTCGCGCTCTAAGTTCCATGCACTGCATGGAAGTTAACTCTTTCACCTCCGGAGCAGTTCTAATGGTGGGAAAAACTGCATCAGTCATAATATAGCAAGACTCCATTAGAAGAAACAACATTACTAAGGTGAGTATTTTTTTCTTTTGGCACAACAGTCAGTATGAGGCACCACCCAGGCTTCCAGGGTGGGATGAAAGACCAGAAGAGGTGGAAGGTCGATCCTGTCTCAGTAGATGTCCTCTTCAAGATGCCCAATGGAATGAATGGAGGCCAGTCTATCAATAATAGCAGTCTCTAGATCAAGGCATGGTAGAGATACAGTAAATGTAATGAACATGGTATCCCATATGGTGCAGCAGTTGGCAGTGTAATATGGGCCCCTGTTGGGATGACGTTTGACATAACCTAGATTTCTAGCAGTAGACATTGGTATAGTAATGGATCTGGACATACACATTGTAATACAAGCAGTAGACCCACAATGTGGACAATGCCATTTAGCAAGGTGTCTGTCATGGATAATATCTGGAATACGTCCAGATTCCAAATCCCAGAAGATATTATTGTCAGTGGTTATGACATAAGAGCCATAAGCAGAGCATAAAAGTTCCCTGGCGATATATTGCTTGTCTGCCTCCTTGTTATTCGATAAAACAGGTTCATTAATTTTTATTCTTAGTTTCATTAAAACTCTTAGCAATGTTGTGCATGTTGTAAACAGTGTACCTCTCTTCCTGACTAAGCCCATCTACACCATGCAGTAAGGGTGGTAAAACATTCATCATGCCAGTCTGGAATTTAACTGTTTGGTTTTTGATGGCAGCAATGTCTGCCCTGTCCCAGATGGGCATGCCAGATCCGAAGAGTCCAGATATGGTGCTAGTTGCACCAGTGATATCAGAAGTGGCACACCTCCTGTGTGATGCGGAAGTTTGCTTGTTATGGGGATTAGGTCTAAACCTGAATAAACCTAAGTGTTCAATGGTATGTGGACCAGCCACAGGATCTTGTGTGCATGTCTGGTAGGCAACAAGACTCTCTAATAACAGTGCTGAAAAATCTAGAAGTATTAGTTTTAGAACATGTACCAAATTCGGACATATTCCAATGGGAGAGATTAGAAATAACTGGAACATGCATAAGTTGCACATTATTCACAAGTGTACCTGGAAGGGATGTGGCAGTAAGACCACTGGGTGGACCTGCTTCTTGTGAAAGACAATCGGTAAGTTCTGCTTCAGTAGGGGGTACTACAGACAGAAACATAGCTGCTGTAGCGTACAGCGTACAAGTGGGTTTTGATGATGTCATTTCTGAGTTTAAAACATATGTGTCAGCGGACACTCTGTTTACAGTGGGTGTGTTCAAGTCAATCAACAAGTGCTCAGGTAATCTCATGGTTCTACCAGTCATCAACTTGAAGGGTGTGCACTGGGTGGCAGCTGAAGGAGTACCCCTCATTGCCATAAGGAATAAGGCAAAAGGGAATCCCAATCCTTGGGACTGTCCTCAATAAATTTGGATAGCATTTGTTTAATCCATCTGTTGGCTCTTTCTACATGACCTGAAGAATGTGAGTGATAAGGAATGTGAAACTTCTGGTGTACACCAAGATGTTTGAGTGTTTCTTGCATCAACTCACCTGTAAAGCTGGTTCCTTGATCAGAGTATACCTTAAGAGGTAGGCCCCATCTTGAAAACAATTGTTCTACCAGAATTTTTGCAGTTGCCTTTGCTGTGTATTTCTGAATGGGAAAAGCCCCGACCCATTTGGAGAATAGGCCAGTGATCACAAGTGCGTACTTGTTTCTGCTGATACTGGTCAAAGGACCAATAAAGTCATTTTGAATGACAGGCCAGGGACCAGATTGTCTCTGGGAAAGTAACTTAGCATTCCTTTTGGTTGGGGCGGGATTGTTCTGCACACAAATTAAACAGTTTTGGATGGAATATTTGACATCCCAAGTGACGCCAGGCCACCAACCCACAGATTTCAGTCTTTCGACTGTATTCTCCACCTCCTGGTGTCATGGACCTGATTAATGAACTCAGATCTCAGAGCTTCAGGAATCACTCACAACCTGTAATTCAGGTCGTCAGGTTGATACTATATCAACTTGTTGTCATGTAATAGATGCAGTTTGTCTGCATGTCTTTTGAAGGGGTTGTGGGTCGGCAGTTCTTGTTTTGTTACTTTGCCTAAAAATCTGAACACTTCTTTCAGCTGAGGGTCAGATTTATGTTTTGTGAACAAGTCTAGTGGCACAAAAGATTTTCTTCTTTGTAGCAGCTATTTGTACAGCTGCCCGAGTCACAGGGTGAGCCATATCCCATGTGTCGCCCCCTCGAGCACCCTCTTTTGCAAGAGTGTCTGCTTGATCGTTGAAAACATGGTATGGGTCAGATTTTGAATGGATCTTCACCTTGTGGATGAACAGTTTATGTTTAAACTATTGAGTCAGGCTGTGAATGTATACAAAGAGTGCTTTGTATTTCACAGGGGTGCCGTCAGAAGACAGAAAGGAGTTCTTCTCCCATAATGGCAAACATTCAGTTAGAGAGCAACAGACCCAGTTAGAGTCTATAAAGATGATGGTATCTGTGGTACCAAGTTGTATCAGTTCAAGGGCACAAGCCACTGCTGCCAGTTCTGCATACTGAGAAGATCCAACGCTGCAGCTGCAGTGTTACTATTAGGGTGTATGATGAGCACTCCAAATCCAGCTATCTGTTCTTCTTGATAGTATGAGGCAGAGCCATCAGTAAAGACTTGACACAAGGAAGTGTCAGCAAGAAGTTTTGGAGTAGCAGGAAGAAATGGGCCTGGATCAGGCAAATCAGAAGGCTGGAATGAACAATCATGCAGATCTCCTTGGTACAGAAGACCATGGGCTGAAATTGAGGGCATTTTGGCAGTGTTGACCTGTATGTCACGGTCCTCGAGAAGAAGAGACCAGTGAGTCAGCCTGGTATTAGACACGGAACCATCCTTCACTCTGTCTGACGACAAGTTTGTGGAGTGTGATTGGTATGTAAAATGATGGGTGAATACCCAATGATGTACAGGAAGTGCTTGACAGCCCAGTAGGTAGCCAGAAGGTTTATTTCACAAAGACTATACTTCTGTTCTACTTGGGACAGCATCTGGGAAGCATAGGCAATAGTTCTCAAAGTGCCATTAACCTTTTGAGTAAGTACTGCAGATATGGCAACGTCTGGAGTAGCGGATTCAAAATGGAAGGGTAAATCTTGATTGGGATTAACTAATGATGGAGCAGAGGCCAAGGCCTGTTTCAGAAGGTTCACAGTATTAGTGTGAATGGGACCCCAAGTCCAGGGAACATCCTTTTTCAAGAGCTCATACAGAGGGGCGGCCTTTTGTGCAAACTCACAAACAAAGTCCCTGGAATAGTTGACCATTCCCTTGATATGTCTGAGTGTTGCCACACTGGTAGGAAGTGGCAAATCTTGTAGGCATTGGATCTTACATAGAAACATAGAAATTGTCGGCAGATAAGGATCGCTAAGCCCATCCAGTCTGCCCGTAGGCCTACTTGTCTCACTCCCTCCCCTCTCAGGCTTCTCTTGTGCCTGTCCCAAGCATGCTTAAACACCTCCACTGTGCTTGGCTCCACTACCTCCTGTGGCAGACTATTTCATGTGTCAACTACCCTTTCTGTGTAGAAAAACTTCCTCACATTACCTCTTAATCTACCCACTTCCAATTTCATATTGTGCCCCCTTGTTCTAGTACTTTTGCTACATTGGAAACGCTCCCCCACCTCACCTTGTTTATGCCCTTGAGGTACTTGAAAGTTTCAGTCAGTCTTTCTCCTCATATGTTTTGTGGTGTAAGCCCTGCTTCATCTTTGTTGCCCTTCTCTGGATGGTCTCCACCTTATCTATGTCCTTGCGCAGTTGTGGTCTCCAGAACTGCACACAGTACTCCAGGTGAGGCCTTATCAATGTTTTATACAATGGCATCACCACCTCCCACCTCCCGCTAGTGATACTCCTGCCTATGCACCCCAGCATACCACTGGACCTCCCTGCCACCTTTGTACACTGCTTTGCTACCTTAAGGTCATCAGAGATGATAACCCCTAGGTCCCTTTTCTCTTTGGTGACAGTCAGCTCCTCCCCTCCAACCTGTAGCTCTCCCCAGGGTTCCCTCTACCCAGGTGCATTATTTTGTACTTCTTTACATTGAACCTCAGTTGCCACATCTCTGACCATCTTCCAAGCTTCTCCAGGTCCCTCTTCATTTTCTGCACCCCGTCTGGAATATCCACCCTGTTGCAGATCTTGGTGTCATCTGCAAACAGGCAGGCCTTTCCTTCCAGCCCCTCTGCAATGTCACTAATAAAGACATTGAACAGGACTGGTCCTAGTACTGATCCCTGTGGTACCCCACTGGCCATCCCCCTCTCCCCAGATTGTACACCATTTACCACCACCCTCTGTCTCCTGTCTGCTAACGAGTTCCTAACCCAGTTCACCACCTTGTCTCCCATGCCCAGACTGCCCATCTTGTTAATCAGCCTTCTATGTGGGACAGTGTCGAAGGCTTTGCTGAAATCCAGGTAGGCGATGTCTACTGCCCCTCCCTGATTAAGTTCCCTAGTCACCCAATCAAAAAAAAAACAACTGTATGATTCATTTGACAAGACCTTCCTGCTGTGAATCCGTGTTGCCTCAGATCCTGAGCACCACTGGATTCCAAATGTGCCACTATCCCTTCTTTCAGCAGTGTCTTCCTCCGGGCCGGGCTTCTGCCTTGTTCTGTGATATGCAGGCCAAGAAAGATAACCTCTTTGTGGCACAGTTGTGCTTTTGCAGGGTTGTACTTCAGGCCTGCTCTCTGTAAGAGAGTCCGTAATTCATCAAGGAGGTCAAGATGTTGTTCCTTGGTGGCAGTTGCCAACAGCAAGTCATCTACATACTGCAGGAGACATTGTGGGGCAGAGAAACCCTGCAAGGCATCCATCATGTGTAGATGGAAAAGGAAGGTGCTATTGTGGAAGCCCTGAGGTAGGCAGATCCAAGTGTACTGATGACACTCAAAGGTGAAAGCAAATTTGTATTGGCTTTCCTGAGGAAGGGGCAGTGACCAAAACCCATTGGAGATGTTAAGGGTGCTGAGCCACCTATGGTCTGGAGTTAGCAGTTTCAGCACATCTGGTGCAGAAACTACTACAGGGGAGCAGCTCAGAGTGACGTACTTAAGTCTCCTGTAATTAATAGTGAGTCTCCAAGATCCTGTGGGCTTTTTCACTGGCCAGATGGGTGAGTTGGCAGTCAAGTCAAAAGGCCTGATCACACCTTGCTTAAGGAGTGACTGGTTTCTCTGAGTGATGGGAAGGCCTCTGCAGGAAAAGGGTATTGCCTTTGCCTGTCATGTGCTGGACCTGGAATCTCGATGACAGTTTGCATTCTGCCACAGTCATGTTTGTGTGTTACAAAGGCATCGAGGTGCTTCTGCAGAATGAGTAACAGTTCTTTGAAGAACTCAGGTGTCTGGAATAGAGCTATGATGTCATGTTCCTTGTCACTGACCGCGATGGTGGCAACCACCTGAGAATCGGGGATCATGACCGTATGGTATTGTCCTTTGATTTGTATCAGAAGCATGTTAGCCAAATCTACTGCACAGTTGTGTAGTGCTAGGAAATCAATTCCTAGGATGCTGGTGTGATGATGCAATACCATCCGGTCAAAAGTGTGATTTGTGCTGAGGCTGCCCAACACCACAGAAAGGGTAATGGAGCAGTAGGTGGACAGTCTAGTGCCATCTAAGCCCTGAGCACTGATCCTTCATCTGGTGGACCAAGAGGAATTGGTTGGATCCTCATCATGTAGTACAGACACAGTTGTAACTGTATCTAGCAGTACAACCATTTGGTGGCCCCCGACCATGGTCTTGGTGCAAGGCCTTCCATTTGTATCAATGGTAAGCTTGTTCACAATATGAACTGGGGCCTGTAGTTGTCAATTTGACCTAGTGATGCCATCTTCAGGTTGTTCCTGAAAATGTAGGCCCGCGGGATCTCACCTGGCCTCCTCAGTTCCTGCATAGGAGACAAGGAGGTCTGGGTAGTGGTAGTCGCTGCAGTGGACAAGGCCTCAGGATCTGGGCCTGGTGCAGCCTGGTCTGAGGAGGTTCCTGTATCTCCTTGGCCTAGCAGGGGCTGGGCTACTGGAGCTAATTCTACAACGGCCTGCCTTGGGATGGTCTTGGCCACTGATTGGAACTTCTTTAGGAGTGTATGGAGGTTATTATTCTCAGCCATTACATTGCAATAAGAAGGGTCTTGTTGATTAGTTTTGATTGCCCCAGTTATCATTCTGATTGGAACTGAGGTTATTCCAATTTCTTTGCTTGTTCCTGTTTTTGTTGTGGTGCCCCCATTCTGTAGTTCTGTTTATCATCCAAGGGCGCAGCCTTTTTGTCCTGAGCCTTGCCCTCCACTGTGTAGTGGGTTGTAGGCTTGCTGGTAGATTGTACTGCAGTCACCTTGGCGTTTGAGTCAGAATTCAAATCTCAGCGGTAGAGCTGGTAGACAATCTCCTTCCTTGTGAGAATATCTAAAAATTTGTCAGTTCTGGGGAAAACTGCAGATTTGACTTTGTCATGCATGGTTGGAATCATGTTCCAAATGAATAGTCTTTAACTCAATTTGGTCTCTGTCTGCCATCTCCTGTGATAGGCTTTGCTAGTGCAGTAGGCCAACCATAACCTCTGATGGTATGATGCTGGACTTTTCTTGGCATACTGTTTAACAGGATGGGCCAACATAATGCCAACCATGCCTGAGGAGTGTGTGGCAATGAGTTCCGCAGCCATGTCATCAAAGGACGCATCTATCGCTTGGCGAGCTGCCTCTGAAAGTTTTGCCCAGAGGCTGGGGTCTACAGTCTGCTGAAGGACTTGTACTTGGAAGCCTGCCAGTAGACTGAGCATCTCACATTTGGAACAAACTTTTTTCAAATGACAGCTGAGTTTGTCATTGGGGGTCCAGCGGCCTATACTGTCAGCAATCAGCTATACAGAGTGAGCTGCCCGAAGGGGACTACTCTGAATTATGGGACGTGCATCTGGGAAAGGGTTGTGGGATTGTGTGCTGCAGAGGGGGGTGACCTCCGCTGCGGCGTCAACTACAGTGCAGACAAGCGACTGCTGAGCAGCGGCTTCCTTCAGCATGTTTTCTTTGTGCTGCCAGAAGACCTGTCTCTGCTCCTCGGACATCTCAGTCCTAGTGAGGATGGCCTCGATCATCTGATTGATCTCCACCCTGTCCTCCTTTTTCAGGACAGCAATCGGAGGGGCTAGACCTCGACCCCCCCCCCCCATCATGGGGGTTGCCATCTTGGCATCGCACATGATAATCGTCATATCTCTCATGATGTAGGGCCACGCTGGAGCAGCATAGGGAGCCGCCATCTTGTGGGTGGCGATTGGATACTGGGCTATTTTGAGTGTGTGGCTGGGTGCCATATTGGCTTTTGTCATCACCTGAATCATCATCTCCGGATGACGTAATGTCAGTGGCTGTGTAGTGAAATCCACCCATTGCCTTGACGTGACCAGCCAACACCTCATGCTGATGATGCAGTTATGCCATCTTAGCTCTGCACTGTTTGTGATTAACTTTTGCAATGTTCTGCTCAACAGCTTTCGCAACCTCTTTCTGTAACACTCTATACATGGCACTCAATTCGCAGTTGTCTCTAAGTTCCGTATCCTACGTGTCATCTGTTTCAGATCCTCCCTCAGCTTGTCAAGCTCCTCGCACAATGTCTCATTCGTATCACTCAACAAATTATTCATTTGTAACACCTGTCTCTTATCCTGCTTCAACCTATCACATTCCTCTCTCAACATGCATAACTCTTGATGATTCCCTTACGAAAATGAAATATATTTTGAAATATATTAGAAATATATTTTCATATATTTCAGTATATTTATATCTTTGTAAAATATATTGCAACATATCGTAAATCCAATATATTGAAATATATTGCTGAAATTTGAAATATATTGGTATATGCAGAAAACATATCTAGTATGGCCGCTTTAGTCTGTCCCATAGATTGGAAAATATATTGGCTTTTTTTTTTCAAATATACTGCATTAAGTATTGATAATGTGTGTAATCGATATACTGATAATATATGTATAATTATGAACTGCCGATCATAAATACGGCAAGCTGATTGGCTGAGAGGTTTTTGAAGTCGTGATGATATCGGGCTACATCATCACGGCTTCAAAAAGCCTCCGGCCACCAGCCTCCTCACTGACAACAGCAGAAAAATACAGCCGCGCTTAACTTGCGCTTGGTAGGGAAACAAAAATCTCGCAACTTCTCCACAGAACAAGAAAAGCCCCGAGTCATCCTCAGCACATTTTAAAACAAACAGGTACTCACAAATCTGGCTCTGGTGTCCCGAGACTTCTAATGTTACTTTCAGTCAGTACAGGGCACAACGGACAGCAACTTCAGCCCCCAAAAAACTCACAAATGTTTCGGTAACTACTACCGACTGTTGCTGCCAACTACGACACGCAGCGGGCACCAGAAATAAATAGGAAGGCACACACAGCTTCATCCAGTGACACAGCAGGCAGGGAGACCAAGTCAAATGCAGAAAAACAGGGTTCACATCCTAAACCAGTACTTGGAGGGTGAGATGCACTTCACGGCTGCACCTTCTCCGTGAGTGCCACCTGTAACAGCACCACCTGCTGCCCAGAGCCCTTCAGGAACTATTTTATGGAAAGGTACTCCTCCAACACCCCCCAAAACATAATTTTTCAAATGTTTTAAAACTTTTCTTTCATTTTTTTACTAATAAATCTTTTAAGCAGTTCATAATAGCAATAAGTCACTCCAGGGTGTGGTATATCATGGGATATCATCACTTCTCGGATGGTTGGATGCACTCGGCCTGTAGCCTCATGCCCAACCACCCAAGGCGTGACGATATCCCATGTTATACCACACCCTGTTGTGCCTTATTGCTTAAATATATCATTGAAACATTGGAAATGTCATTTCTAATACTTAAAAAGATGTAATATACATGTGTAATAGATTTATAATATAATAAAATACGTTTGTGTCACTTATTTGTATGCGTCACTATATATTTGCAATGCATTGTTATTGCATTTCAAAATGTACTAAACATATCTTGGAAATATATTCATAAATATATTTCCATGTTATATGGTTACGAATATACTTCAAATGCATTTATAAATGTGTGTGTAATATATTGCACAATGTTCAGGGTATATCAAATAAAACATTTCCCAGTATATTTTCAATACATTTATGAAATTAAAATATATGTAATATGTATTCAGCATATATTGTGCATGTATATTCATAAATAATTGTCAATATATTGTTATACTCTTTTTATACATTTTGCAATCTATCCCACATACATAGATAGTCAAAACCCAAGTATATTGTAGATATATTAATCTTGATTGAAAATGCATATGAAATATATTGATGAATGCATTTATGCAAAAGCCTTACATACGTTTGAATTTTATGCACATTATGCTACTAGTGTGTTGTAATATGTGCAGTTTATATATTCATACATAGGTATATATCACATACTGTATATTAACATATGAATGTATACTTTGTTCAGTATATTATACATGTACTATTTATGCATGTCCCGTATATCGACTAAATGTATTGCATATATATTTTTGCTATGTTCTGCATATAATAGTAATGTACGTCCAATATATAGAGTAAATGTATTTAATTTCTATTATTCAATATATTCTACATATTGGAAACTATATTGATTAAATTCCAAATATATTGAAATAAGGATGGCAAATATGTTATTTGTATAGTGCCAATATATTGACTAAATTCCAAACATACTGAAATAAGGCCATAGAGATATATACATTGGAATTATTGTTTTAAATGTATCTTTATCTGTACAACTGTAGTTCATCTTGTTAGTCACCATGGAGATATATTCATTGGAATTATTGTTATACAGTGCAGCTGTAACTCAAACATACATTTTATGCATTTATACTTACACACAGGACTTACCTCACAAGGTCATACTTCTTAAGGGCTCAGATCAGTATTTATACCAGCTCATTTTTCTTAACGGCTCAGATCAGTATTACCATTTTGTTTCTCTTTTAGGTCAGGGTGAGATCCTACATGTTCTTGCTTTATAACTTGTACCTTTCCTTTCAGTATATAAGCTACTGTTGTGAATTTGAAATTATTGTAGTACTAGTAATTATCATGATGTGGCTGCTAAACTACATTTACAAAACATGGAAATTTGTTATGCAAATGTACACTTGGGGCCAAACTAAGCATTTATGAAAATATGTCACATATATAAACAATATATGCAACATGTACAAAAATATATGTAACATATATAACAATATATGTAACATGTATAAAATATATGTAACATATGAAATATGTGTAACGTATATAAAAAATATATGTAATGTATAAAATATATGTAACATATATAAAATACATATGTAACATATATGAAAACATGCAACATATATAAAATATATGTAACATTTATGTAAACATATGTAATGTACAAATATGTTACATATCAAATATATGTAACATGTACGGTATAAAAATATAAGTAACATATATAAAATGTATGTAACATATATACAATATGTGTAACATTTATACAGTATATGTGACATATATAACTATATTTAACATGTTATAAAATATATGTAACATATATACTACTCTATGCAGATGATGCAGTCATTTTCTTTAACCACTCCGACCCCCATCACCTCCAGCAACAACTACAGCACAGTTTCTCAGAAGGTGAAACCTGGTTCAGGTCACGTAAACTCATTCTAAACTACTCAAAAACCAAATCAGTGCTGTTTCATGGTACTCACAACAAACACAAACTCCAACAATTGCTAATCTACAGTAGTGGTGGCACTGTACTGGAACAGGTAGACCAGTTCAAATACTTAGGAATGACCCTTGACTCTACTCTTTCATACTCCACACATATAAATAACCTAGCTAAAGCTGTGAATACATGCATAGGCCTGCTATATAGGCATAGGCACTGTCTGACAGACGAAGCAGTAAAACTTGCAATCCAGAGCTCAGTCACCTCTTTAATTGACTATGGCCTCATAGTTTATAGATCAGCTACTGACACTGCCCTCCGGCGTAGAGCCATAGTCATAAACCAGGCCTGCTGGCTCCTCACCACAGCCTCTACACTCACACACACACACATATGATCTCTATGAACAGGCTAACTGGCTACAACTTCAAGGCAGAATTAAGTATCAGACCTGCTTACTTGCTAAGAAGACAGTGCTAGGCCTCCTTACACCAGGGGTTCAGTCTATACTTCCCCTCACTGTGCCACCTGCCTTACCAGGAGTTCTGGAACACTAATCTTCACAGTTCCCCACTGCCGGACCACTCAGGGACAGTGCTTCTACAAAGTTAGGGCCTCTAACTGGTTCAACACACTCCCAGTGGATATCACCGATGCACCGAATCTCAGCTCCTTTAAGCACAAACTACGACAGCACTTGGTGGCCAGTGCCTACTGTGACTGCTAATTTCCCTGTTCACCCTCCTGGGCACTCCATTACTTATGCACTCTCACCACACCCCACTCCCTCCTTATTAGCTCCTTCCAATATCTCATGTCAGCCACCTCAGCCTTCTCCCTTGCTCCCCCAGATTTCACTCCTCCCTCTCTCCATTCCCTCTCATATCCTTGTCCCTCCCCTCACCTATTATCCCCTGCACCTTCTAGCTTTTATATTCTCTCTCTTCTTTCTCCCCTAGCCCTCCTTAACTCCTTTCTAGTTCTCATTTCTCTCTCCTTTCTCCTCCTTGCCCATACAAACTCTTCTCTCCTTCCCCCACCCATCATGTTACCCCCACTTACATCTCCCATCCCTTCTCCCCTCCATCACCACCTTCTCCTCTCCTTCACCACCTTCCATATCCCTCTAACCCCCAACCCCTTGGTTCTTGCCTGTCCCCTACTACCTTATCCTCTCACCAACTACCTCTGGCCCTCTCATGCACTTGTTAGATCACCTGATAAAGCCTTTGGCAGCTCATGCATTCTGTAATGTTTTACCTGTTATTAATTATTTTGTCTTATCTTGACAAAGCCACTGGCAGCTCATGTACTGTAATTGTATTTACTGTTATCTACCTGCCTGTTCTTGTCTATTCTTGTCCATTGTCCAAGACATGAAAACTTTGTAAAAGAGCACTGATTGCTCAAAGGTGATATCCAAAATTGTCATAAATAAATAAAAATAAACAATATATGTAACATATATACACAATATATGTAACATGCTCAAAAATATATGTAACATATATAAAATATATCTAACATATGTAAAAATGTATGTAACATACATAAAATAAATATTTAACATATATAAAAAATACATGCAACATGTATAAAATATATGTAACATATATACTATATATGTAATGCACACAATATATATGGCATATATCATTATATTTAACGTATAAAATATATGTAACATATATATATAAAATATATGTAACATATATAAACAATTTGTGTATCATATATAAAAATATATGCAACATTTAAACATGTATTATATATAAAAATACATGCCATATAAAATATATGTAACATATATAAGAAATATAAATAACATATACAAATATATATGTAAATAGATATAAAATATATGTAACATATACAGTATATATGTAACATGTATACAATATATGTGACATATCTAATAACTGTATTTAACATGCATATAAGATATGTAACATATAAAAATATATGTATCATATATAAAAAATACGTAACATAATGTGTAACATATATAAAAATATATGTAACATATAAAAATGTATGTAACGTATATATAATATATATGTATAGATATAAAAATATATGTAACATATAAACAATATATATGTAGCATGTATACAATATATGTGACATATATAACTATATTTATGGATGGTGGATGTGGCGGCAGTCACGGAAACGTGGGCCAACAAAAACCATGACTGGGACCTTAATGTACGGGGGTACACTATGCTTAGGAAGGATAGAAAGGAGGGCAGAGGGGGTGGAGTGGCATGTTCATTAGAGATGACATAGAAATTGCTATGGTAGAAGAGGCAGAGGGAAACGTGGAGGCCTTATGGGTCACCTTACGATCCCCAGCAGGAGATAAGGTCAAGCTGGGTGTAGCTATAGCCCCCGGATGAGTGATGTTCTAGAGGATGGTTTGCTGGACAACATACTGCCCAGTGTGGTCCAAAAGGGAAGGAGTGGTTGATGGGGACCTTAATATGCCAGGTACTAACTGGGGAACCATGTCCTCTAAGGTGGCCAAGGAGCAGAGGCTGCTGGATGGCTTCCAGGATGTGTTCTTAACACAGCATGTGATGGAGCCCACAAGGGAGGGGCATGTCCTGGATGTGGTTCTGGCAGATGGGATCTGGTAAGGGACATGGTTGTACAGGACCCCTGACTGGGAGTGACCACAATACTGTCTGGTTTCAAATAAGCATTGGGGAGTGGGGTGAGATCTAGGACACTGGCAGTGGACTTCAGGGGGCAGACTTTATGGGCATGGAAATATTCTCAGGATCACTTGAGGGGATTACCTCAACAACAAGTGTGGAAAGGAGATGGGAGGTCATAAACGGGACTTCAAGAGGCAGTCAGGATCTGCTGAGTTGAAACGTAAGGGAGCAAGGTCACATAAAACATGCTGGTGGTCCAGTGAGGTCCAGGTAGCAGTCAGAGAAAAGAAGGCGGCTTACAAAAAATATAAAACAACAAGAGGGATAGGGATAAGGAAATGTACCAGCTTGCATCTAGAAAAGTCACCCTATGGTGAGGGAGCAAAGTCCAGTAAAGAGCATCGGCTGACAGGGGATACATGGAGGGGAAAGGGGTTCTTCCGTACATTGGGGGAGCGAGAAAACTAAGGGCCATCTCAGCAGATTGAGATCAGAAGGAGGGTGGGTGGAAGAGGCGAGGGACCAGGCAGAGGTATTTAACGAGTACTTTGCCTCTGTGTTCACTAGGGAGGATGGGATATCTACAAAGCAAGGCACAAAGGGGATAGAAGCGGCAGGGAGGGATCAGGGAGCAGCAGAAATGGAGCAAAAGGGAGGGAAAGGTACCCCAGGGGTGTCACATCTGGTTAAGGATAAAAAGACCAGTAAGGTGGAGGGGACGGATGATGCCATCCCCACCAAAAGGGTGTGGTTTGCCCTCAAGGCCCTAAAGAAAGACAAATCTCCTGGGCCGGATGGCATTCATCCGAGAGTACTATGGGAATTGGCGGACATACTGGCTGCACCCCTGGCGGAGCTTTTCAACAGGTCACTTGAGACAGGAGGGTCAATTAGGGATTGCAGAGGCACATGGTACCAATCCATAAAGGGGGGTCGAAGAAAGTGCCAGGAAAACTATAGACCCATCAGTTTAACCTCGGTGGTGGAAAAATTAATGGAGAGTATACTAAAGGAACGATTGGGGGTTTACTTGGAGGAGGTGGGAGGTCTGGATAGTCGGCAGCATGGGTTTGTGCCAGGTAGATCATGTCAAACCAACCTTGTGGAGTTCTATGAATGGGTAACATCAGAACTGGATAGGGTAAGCCTGTGGATGTATTATTCTTGGACTTCAGCAAGGCTTTGACTCTGTCCCCACAATGGTCTGGTGGAGAAACTGATGGGGTTAGGAGTAGGCCCTTTGATGGTCAGATGGATTGAAAACTGGCTAGCTGGACGCACTCAGAGAGTAGTGGTCTGTGGGGAGCTCTCGAACCCTAGAGAGGTTGGTAGTGGGGTACCACAGGGCTCGGTCCTGGGTCCAATCCTGTTTAATGCATACATATCGGACATCAGGGAGGGTATAGGGTGTGAAATGAGTCTCTTCATGGATGACTCCAAGATGGGAGCAGTAGTTGAGGGAGAAGAGGGGAGGTTGGCCCTGCAAGGGGACCTGGACACCCTGGAAAGCTGGGCTCACACATGGAAATTAAATTTCAATATCACCAAGTGCAAGGTGTTGCATCTTGGTTGGGGAAACCCTAAACACAGGTACACCCTGGGAGGGAAGGTGCTGGAAGCCTCAACAGGGGAAAAAGACCTAGGGGTCATGGTGGATACATGTATGAATAACACTGAGCAGTGCAGGAGAGCAGCTAGCAAGGCAAACAGGATGTTGGGATGCATCGCAAGGGGATCACTCTAGGAACAAGGAAGTGATTCTGCCACTGTACAATGGACAGGTTAGACCACACCTTGAGTACTGTGTACAGTACTGGAGACCACACTTGAAGAGGGACATACAGCTCCTGGAGAGGGTACAGAGGAGGGCAACAAAGATGATACGAGGGCTAGGGGATTTGACTTACGAGGACAGACTTGAGGAGCTCTGCCTGTTTTCATTGGAGGAGAGGAGAGACAGGGGGGACATGATTGAGGTCTTCAAGTACCTCAAGGGAATAAATAGGGTAAACATGGAGGGGATCTTTAGACTAAAGCAGGGAGGCATCACCAGAGGGCATGGTTTGAAGTTGGAAGGTGGAAGGGTGAGGGGGAAAAGAGGAGGAGGTTTTTCACTGAGAGGGTGGTGGATCCTTGGAATGCTCTGCCTGGTGAGCTGGTTCAGAGATCCACAGTGGAGAGCTTTAAGAGAGGGTGGGACAGACACAGAAAGTGGATGTATCAGATGATGGCCTATCCCGGGGGTGGGATGGATGATAGGGTTTCTGGAGCACAAGGGATGGAGGGTCTCGGCACCCAACTAAGGATCTAGGTTCGAGCAGACTTGATAGACCATAAGGCCTAATCTGCTGGCAAATAGTATGTTAGTATGTTAGTATTTAACAAGTATAAAATATATGTAACATATATATTAAATATATCTAACATATATAAAACGTGTCATATTTAGAAATATATGTAACATACATAAAATATATGTAACATATATAAAATATATGTAATCTGTATACAATATATGTAACATATGTAAAAATATATGTAACATTTATAAAAATAGATATGCATAAAAATGTATGTAACATGTATAAACGTTATACTATACACACACATATTTACATATATATGATATACAGTGAAGTCACCCAGGATGAAGCGGTAGAGTTACTGCAGTAAGCAATGGAATTTCAATGGGAGTTAATCCCTTTAGTCATGCAATAAACCTGTGACACTTCACTTCATCTTGTCTGACTTATATGTAAGTAACATATGAAATATATATGTGACATATTAAAAATATATGTAACATATATAATAAATGGCTTTGGGCTGGCAGTATAGCCTAGAGGTTAGAGTAATGAGCTGTGAACGAGCTTGGTGCATCCAGCAGACTAGACCTTAGTTTGATTTTCACAACCTCCACTTGCATACTGTGTGACTCTGAGCAAGTCACTTAACCACCCAGTGCTCCCAGGTCACCCCTGAAAACAGGCCTTACCTGGTTACCAAAGATGAAAAAAAATTAAATGTAAGTAACATGTATACCATATATATTTAACATATATGAAATACATGTAGTGTGTGTATATATATATATATATGTAATAGATAAACCACTCTGAGGTGTGCGGTCAACTCTGATATACGCATGCCTTGGTGTGCGTTGCTACGCATGAGGCCGCAGGCCGAGTATGTCAACCACCCAAGGTGTGCATATATCAGAGCACGACTGCATACCTCAGAATGGTTTATCTATCTTATAAAATGTCAAAATTATTTTGAAGGGGGTTAAAAGTTGAGGTGTGCGGTCACACTCTGATATACGCACGGTCATGTGATGTGTTTTATACAATCAGAACATTAGATCTGGCTATGGATGATCCCTCCATTTTATAAATATATATATATATGTATACAATTATATGTAACGTGTAAAACATATGCTATATATATGAAATATATGTTGTGTATATATAAACTCTATGTAACATGTCCTTGACCTGGGAACAGTTAAGAGGCACGACTGCTGAGTTCCCCCGTTATGTGAGAGCCATGTACGAGCAGGTCTTCTGCCTGTCTCCCCTGGAGCAGCCAGACTGAATTGTCGGACTCATCTGCCTTGTTGTCTTCCTCCCCTGAGGAAGAGGATCCATCTATCCACCTGTCCTCTGACGCTAACCAAACAGCTTATCTGTGCTTCCTGTTGAGGTTGGTCAATGAGCTCCATGTTTCCAAGGTAGAAAGGCACAATCCTGAATGGACAACATGCACTTTCTTAAGTGAGTTCAATTGCAGACCACCTGGTGGTGCCTGCCTGGCCAATTCCTTTTCAGGAGGCATTGTACCGTATCTGGCAGCGACCATCAGTCCCTTCGCCAGCCCCAATGGACTGCCAGGACAGGTATTGTGCACCCCAGGGATCTCCAGGGGCTTTACTTCATCCCACCTCTGGGATGAGTTTCCTGGACACTCCTACCAGGCATAGAAGCCCAAGGCACAACCGGCTTCCAGAGGCTGACTCTGTGGAGTTGGACATTATGGGAAGGAGAGCCTTCTCCTTTGTGAGCATTATGCTTTGCATTGCGTTGCATCAGGCCTATCGTGCTGCCTACAATAGGCATTTATGGTCGATGCTAGGCCAGTTGCTAGCATCAGTACCTGATTTGGAGGCAACCAGGCAAGCCTTTGCCCTCTCCGCATGTGCCCTGGAGCCTGTGAGTCATCAATCAAGGACATCATACTATGCCACTGAGATGGTGTCTAGGCTGGCAGGGACAGCAATCTGCATTAGGCGGATGGCGTGGCTTTGCCTTTCCTGGTTAACACCCTGGCCCTGTGAAGGGTGCTTGCCTCCACTTTCTGGGGGATCCACCTTTTCTCCCGCAGGGTGAGGCGGTGACTTGAGGGGTGACTTCCTTCTCCCAGACAAAGGGAGACCCTGTCTCGTCCTCGCCAGTCACGGGCCTTGCCTGGCCTATGAGGGTCTCCTCCCTCTGTGTCTTCCCCACAGGGGGCTGATGGACATCCTCCCTCAGGGAGGTAGGAGGTCCCCTTCGGGGGGCTTAGTAATCACCCACCAGTGATGAATGGTGAAGATTGATACATGGAAGATATGAAAATTATGTACCTACCGTAATTCTTGATCTTCTTGAATATCTTCACCATTCATCACTACTTCCCACTCACCATCCCTTCTTGGTCATCAGACTCTGGGCAGTGCCTCCTCCCTGCTTGCCTCCCCCCCCCCCAACTGAGACCAGTTGTGGGCTGAGTCTTACTGGTACCTCTGGGTCCTCTTATTCTTCTGCTGAAGAGGCAAGTGCCCACCTTTGGGGGAGAGCAAGACGGGCTGCTTGCCCTCTTAGCTAGGAGCTTTCCAGGACCCTCTTCTCAAGATCCTGATGGGGACCCACGCTCTCCTTCAGAGGATCTAGGTCCTTCCTTTTGAGGGCCCAGATTTTCCAGCATTATTCTTGGTGCTGGGGTCCTCATTTGATTGAGGGAAAATTAGGATGGCCCTGGGGACCTCCACTTCCCTTCTATTTCAGGAGCTGTGACTCCTTCCCCACTGACTACCCAGTGGGGGGGGGGGGTTCCCAGGCCCCTTAAAAAAAAAAAAAAAAAAGAAAAAGTGTAGACTCAAAAAAGTGGAGACTCCTCCAGATCCTCCTCCCCTCCTGCTGTTTGCTTTGGAGGGCATGTGGTCTATTCTTAGACCCTCTTGGGAGGAGTCTCTTATTTTTGGGGCTGTGCCCCAGAGTGGGTCCTGTCCCCACCCTGGAATTCTTAAGGGCAGGAGTGGGAGACCCATTACACCCCCTCCATCTTCTCTGAGCCAGGGGGAGGGGGCCTTTAAGACAGACGCTGGACTCCTATCTGTCCCACTAGACCGATGTCCAGTTGGCCCTCTATAGCTCTCTCCAACCTGAAGAATTTTTTTGCACTCCACTCTCCTCTGTGGAGCATATGAACATACAAAATTGCCAGCAGATAAAGGCCTAGAGGTCTATCAAGTCTGCTCGAATGTGCAGCTAGCACCCCTTATTCTGCAGCTGCCCATCCCTTCCACCCTTCCCCTTCATTGACCCTCCCCCTTGTCCTGTCCCATCCCCTTTTGAAGTAGTCCACTGTTCTACTGGATACTACTTCTGTGGGTAATGCATTCCACCCAGTCACCACCCTCTCTGTAAAAAAGTGTCTCCTCATCTCCCTCCTGAACCTTCCTCCCTCCAGTCTTGTATCATGGCCCCTGGTGTCCCTCCCCTACCTTACTTTGAACAGCCCCTCTGTACCTGTCTTGTTTATTCCTTTCATGTACTTAAAGGTTTCAATCATGTCCCCCTGTCCCTCCTCTCCTCCAGCGACATGTTCAACTCCCTCAGCCTCCTCTCATATGATAAGTCCCCCAGCCCCTTGATCATCTTTGTCGCCATGCGCTGCACCCCCTCCAGTAACTTAATGTCCCTCTTCAGATACGGGCGCCAGTACTGCATGCAGTACTCCAGGTGCGGTCTAACTAATGACCTATACAGTGGCAGAATCGCCTCCTCCCTCCTTGAAGATATACCCCTTGCAATGCAACCCAGCATTTTGTTGGCTTTTGCAGCTGCCTTCCTACATTGTGCCGAGTTGTTCATTGACAATGTAATGAGCACCCCCAGATCCTTCTCCTCCTCTGTCTGGGCTAGCTGCACTCCCCCCAACTGGTAACTCCTCCTTGGGTTCTTTATCCCAAAATGCAGCACCTTGTACTTTTTGGCATTAAACCCCAGTTGCCAGGTGTCTGACCAGGTTTCAAGCTTTGCCAGATCATCCTACAACCCCTGCCACCCCCCTAGGTCATCCACCAACGCTCCTACCTTGGTATCACAGGGTTTTATTTAACTCTAAAAATTGATTAGCGTTTTGCTCATAAAAGTTCAAAAACATTGTGACAATGCATAGCATTTGCCTCATTGTGTTTAATAAACATAATACTTTTAGAAAACCTATATAAATGCTTTCTGCACATTTAGCATTGTCCCAAGAAAAAAACTGCTAATCAATTATTTAAAACCCTGTATCATCAGCAAACAGACTGATCTTGCTCTTGATGTCCAATGATATGTCTGCAATGAATATCCCAAACAACACTGGTCCCAAGCACGACCGGTGGGACACTGCTTATCACTACCCTTGGTGTGAGAGCTCCCCACCCACCACCACCCTCTGTTGCCTTCCCAAAGCCAGTTTCCTACCCATCTCACCAGCTTTGCACCCGCCCCTGTGCCTACTAACTTACTTCCCAGCCTCCATGTGGCAATCGAGCTTCCAATGCCTTACTGAAGTCCAGATACAAGACATCCACTGCATGGCCCCTGTCCAGTTGCCTAGTTACCCAGTCATAGAACTCCACCAGGTTGGTTTGGTAGGATCTGCATTGTAGAAGCCATGCTGTCTGCTGTCCTGTAGTCCTTGGCCTCTAGGAGGGCCACCAGCCCTCCTTCAGGATAGTGTCCATTAGCTTACCCACTTATAGATGTGAGGCTCACTGGTCTGTAGTTTCCGTTCATCCTTGAGGCCACTCTTGTGGAGGGGCACCACATGAGCCATCCTCCAGTCCTGAGGTACACACCCTGAATATAGTGAGGCATTAAATAGGTCTGCCAAAGGCCCTGTAAGGACATCTGCCAGCTCCTTCAGTACCCTGGGGTGGATGCCATCTGGGCCTGGCGCCTTGTCCACCCTCAGTGCCTTCAAACCCTCCCGAACTCTGCCCTCCATGATTTCTCCAATTGTCACCCTCTCCCCCCTGTTTCTGCCATTTCTCCCCCCCTTGGGTGTCACCCCCCTCTTCTCTTTAGTAAATACTGAGCAGAAGTACTCATTTAGTGCTTCTGCCTTATTGCATCCTGCTTTCACCCAACCTCCCTCCTTCCTAATCCTTACTATGTGGTCCTTACAGCTCCTTTTCTCCCTGATGTACCTAAAGAAGTCCTTCTCCCCCTTTTTAATGCCCTGTGCCAGCCTGATTTCTGTAGATGCCTTGGCTCCCCTTACTGCTCTTGTCACCTCTTTCGATTCCATCAAGTACTCCTCCCTGTCTTTCCCCCTCCCTGTTTTCTTGTACTTCCAAAAGGCAGCTCTTTTCCGCCTTACCTTTTCCATGACCTCCTTGCTCAACCAGCTCAGTTTCTTAGCCCTAGTCTTCTTGCTCTGGGCCTTGCAGCAGGTTTTGGTTGCCTCCACTATCCCCAGCTTTATGAGTTCCCATCTCCGGTTAGTGTCCATACTAGACTGAATTCTAGCCAGGTACCCTTTTACCACTTCCTCCATCCTCCCAAAGTCGGCCCTCCTGAAGTCCAGCACTCTTGCGCCAGATTCCACTCCTTCCTTGTCCATATCCAGTGTGAGCCATACTGAGCGGTGGTCACTCCCTGACAGTGGTTCCTCCACTGTAAGTTCTCTCACAAAGTCCCCATTTGCTAGCACAAGGTCAAGGGTATTCCCTAACCTGGTTGGTTCACTGACCATTTGCAGCAGGAAGCTGTCCTGGAAGGCATCCAGCAGTACCTGCTCCCTTCTGTTCCTGGTTGTTGGGGTACTCCAGTCCATTCCTGGCATGTTGAAGTCCCCCACAATCACCACACTACCCTTCTCGCAGGTCCTCCTGATCTGTTCTGCTAGTTCCTGTCTAACTCCTCTATCTGAGATGGCAGCCTGTATACCACTCCCATTCTAAGAATCCTATTCTTGGAATCCTGGATTGGCATCCAGAGTGACTCCATACTACCCTCCTCCCCTTCCTCCCTTTCACACTTCAGTCCTTCCTTCACTTATAGTGCCACACCCCCCCTCCTTTCCCAATCACCCTGTCCCTACAAAATAACCTGTACCCTGTTACAGACAGGTCCCAGTCATTGTATTGGGTGGCCCATGTTTCTGTGATTGCTGCGATGTCCACCTCTCCCTCTGCCATGAGCACCTGTAACTCTGCAGTTTTCCTCCCAAGGCTCCTAGCATTAAGGGTAACCACCTTCCCCCCTCTTCCCCCCATCCTGCCCTCTTTTACTAGCATCACCAATAGTACTTGCCATTTGTCTTTTGTCACCGTTATGGGGGGTAAGCTCATGTGGTTTCCCAACCTGTGGTCTCTGCATGTCTCTTGCCCAACTGCCACCCCCCCGCTCGTAGTTTAAATTCCCAAATTCCTCTATGTACTGCTTCATCCTCTGTTTCAACACTTTCTTTCCCTCCTCACTCAATGTAGTCTGTCCTTGGCATAGAGACTACTGTCCTCCTCAGGTCCCTCCCCACCCCCCAACAGCCCACACCCTTTAGCATGACACCGGTTCTTAGCCATCCATTAAATTCCTCTATTCTCAGCTTTCTTGTTGTGCTTGCCTTGGGCACTGGAAGTATCTCTGAAAAAGTTACTGATCTTCCTGCCCCCTCACATAATTGTCCTAGTTCCTCGAACCTCCTCTGGACTATATCTACTGTCTTGTCAGTCAAGTAGTTCGTCCCAGGATGTATAATTAAATGAGGCTTCTGTCTACCCCTTCTAGCATATTTCAGAACAGATTGTCCCACCCTTTCCGCTGTCATTCTTGGCATGGCCTCCACCCAAATGCGGTTATGCCTCTCCCCCTTGCTATCCCACCTGACTCCTCTTAGTATTGAGTCCCCCAGCACTAACATTCCACCCCTCTTACTCCCTGCTTGCTTCCATTCATCTCCCTCTCTCATTTCCAGCTCCTCTTCTTCCTCCTGCACATTATTTCCCCCTTTTGCAATTCTCCCAGCATAACTTCCCCCTGCTCCGGTTTGGTCCAGGCATTTATCAATTACTCCTCTAATTTCATCATTTCCCTCCTCTGCTTTCTTCTTCTGTAGCAGTGCAAAACTATTTTCTGAAGACCCTTCACAAATGCCCACTCCCTCTGTCTTCATAGTAACCTGTTCTCTCCTTCCCACTCCATGACTTTTACCACTTTTTCGCCTCCCCTCACAAGTCCCTATCTCCTCCTTCCATTTGTCTTTTGTCTCCTGGCCTGGTTTCCCCAACAATCGTTCTTCCTGGCCTGGGCCCCTTCATCTCTGCTTCCCTTCTTCTGACCCTCTCCTCACCACTGTTGGCTTAAATCATCCTCCCTCATCTCCCCTTCTTCCTCCCTCCAGTATTGGGCTAAACCCACCCCCAATCTGCCTTGCCTGTCTTAGTTCCTCCTGCAGACCCTCAATCTCCCTTCTAAGTTTCTCTGTGTGGTTGCACACTAAACATCCCCCCACACTCCAGGCAATTTTTAGAAAGACTGGTGCACCGCAGTTGTTGCAGCTTACCACCCTACCCATTGCTGTCGTTGCCCACCAGCAACCCCCCACCTTTACAGATGCAGGATGCGGATGGAAAAAAAATTCTCAGCAGTTGGAACTGTGGCTTGGGACAGTAGTGCCCTCTCAACCCCCCTGGGCTCCCAGAGAGTCCTCTGGACTTCTGCTGAGGTGTCGTGGGGTCTCCCATCTACTCCCCTCTGTTCATTCTCCCTTTTCTTGCTCTCCCTCCCGTGCCTGCCAAGAGGTTGGGGTCCCCTGTTCCTGGCCCCTAGGTTTCTCTCATGTCCTCTTGGCCGGCATTATTTCTTTTTCAGTTTATCTCTTCCTTTTTACTATCTCTCGGGCTCCCTTGCCCTGCCCTCTTTCTTTTCTCTGTCACTGTTTTTCTCTCACTCTCCAGCTTGTACAGAACTGAGGTGGTGGAGGAGTCTGCACTGGTTACTGGCCAACCCTCGAGCGCCACGCAGTGCGTCAACCTCTGGGGCTGTGCCACTCCTGGTGCCAGCTCCTCCCTCTTTAGAAATAAATACTCCTGTGGGGTCCTGCACCTCCAGCTGGTACCCACCAGTGATGAATGGTGAAGATATTCAGGAAGATCAATAATTATGGTAGGTACATAATTTTCATATAGGGGTTATTAAGGTACTTTTTTTTTTTTTTTTTTTTTTCCTCCCCTGCCACCAGCTGCCCAGTACCTCAGCCCGGTCACAGACCACGACTTCCACAACAGCCGCGATTCTCCAATAGTCTCTGGCTTACCCCCCAAGGTGGGGTTGCGGCACTAGACTCCCTAAGTACTGCAGACAATGGGATAGATCGGAGGGCTGGCCTGGAGGCTAATTGAAGCTGTGGCAGGCTTCGTCTAGGGCAGCCAGCAGCTGCTCTTTTTCCTGGTTTTCTTGGAGAGTGGGGATGTGCAATGATATCTGCATCCACCCCACCCACTGGACATTCTTGGCACCAGTTGCTTGCACAACCCTTGGACTCCACCAGGGATCCATCGAGCACTGGTCACACTCCCCACCCTTCCCCCAGAGAAGGAGAGCAGTCCTTGGGATGCTCCATCCTTCTCCCCGCGGCCGGCCCTCCAGCGTCCTGAGTCCATTCCCGAACCTGGGTCGCTGGCGTCTGAACAGAAAGCCTACACGCTGCTGTGGGCCGGGCGTGTGTTAAATACGTTGTTGAACCGGGTCAGTATAGGGGCTGTAACTGAAAGAAGATGTGTTCTGCATTGGCTAGGACTGGAGTAACATCTGCTTTATAGAGAGATGCATGGTATGATTAGAATGCCTGCAGACTATGGTCATGGTCTGAAAGTACAGCTAGAGAGACAGGGTGATTGGTGCGTGTTACCACATTTTACGTAAGCTTTTGGTGTAGACAGTGAACCAATATCCTAATCGCTCTAGGGCCCCTTTCATAATATCTGTGCCATAAGTAATGGAGTGCCATCTCAGTCTTGAGATTAGGTAAATCTTGTATCTGTTAATTTATTTTACTGAGTCCAGAGGTAACCGATTTGTCTCCCTGTATGTGTCTGTGCTGAAGTGTGGTAAGGTGGATTTGGAGATCCTGCAACTTTGCGTTCCTGTTTTTTTGGAGGTGGCAGGAATATTTAATAATATCCTCCCCATATGACCACTTTTAGGGTATCCCACATCGTGGAGGCTGGCACTTCATTGGTCTCATTCTCCCTTAGAATTTGTTTTAGCTTTTCTACAATTGAGGTGCAAAATTCAAGTATGCTTAAAAGAAAATTATTAAACCCCCAGAGGATAGTGCCCTGTACATGGAAAAATGTAATTCAAGACACCAGGGTACATGATCAGAAAGGAGAATAGGTAAGGCTCCACCCCCATTCCCAACTCCAACAGGATACCGACTAACAAGTAGGACTGGACGGTAGTCATAAATTGCAGTACCATAAGTAAATAAGCAAGCAAATCTTTATTTATATAGCGCCTTTCAATATCAAGGTGCTGTACAGAGTGTAAACCACAAATATACACGCCGATAACAATATAAATTATTTAAAATCAGTCTGGGAAAGCCAGTGAAAATAAATACGTTTTTAACATAGATTTAAAACTACTGACAGTCAGGCATTCTCTTAACCGACGAGGTAGAGAATTCCACTGGGTTGGTGCTGCAAATGAAAAAGCATGAGCTCCAGATGTTTTTAGACGAACCCTAGAAATCTCTGGCAATCCCTCGTCGGTGGATCGGAGAGGGAGATTGGGGGCGTAGGGAGTCAGGAGATCTTTCAGGTAGTTGGGTTCCTGTTCATGTAGGGCTTTGAAAGTAAGCAAGCCTACCTTGTAGGTGATTCACCACTGAACCAGCAGCCAGTGCAGTCCGTGCAGCACAGGCGTAATGTGACTGGACCTAGAAGTGCCGGTCAGCAGCCCGGCTGCAGCGTTCTGCACCAGCTGCAAGTGGCGGATATCGACCTCAGACAGCCCTAGGTAGAGGGCATTGCAGTAGTCAAGACGGATAGTACTGAAGGCATGAACCAATGTTGGAAGATAGCCTGGCGGAACCAGGTGTTTTACCCGGGTGATATCCCTCAGATGGTAAAATGAGGATTTAACCATGGCTGACACCTGAGATTTCAGGGTAACTCCATCATCAAAGATAATGCCCAGGTTCTGCACCGGATCTGAGGTAGTGAACTGGACACCATCAAGCCACAGGCTGGACATGTGCCCAGCCCCCAATCCTGCCCCCCGGCGACCTGGGTCCACAACCAACACCTCAGTCTTATCCGGATTCAGCCTTCGCCAACTGGAGCCCATCCAGTCTTTAATCTCGGAAAGGCAATTATTTAGCACAGAGACTGCATCAACCTGTCCAGGCATGAAGGACATATATAGCTTGGCTAAAAACAAAGAACACAAACAAGAACAGTAAACGCTTCAATGTCTCAAACAATACAACAACCAACAATAACTGCTAGTACAAAAATAGCAAATTTCAACCACTGTGGCTTCACTTGGAGCCAAATAATACTCAAGTAGTGGAGCAAGCTTCGAAGGTAGGAGGCCACAGGAAGAAGGCCTTTGCTAAAGCAGGACAGTCCATTGTAGTGCCGTTTAACCACGGTTTGGGGAGAATACCTCCCTGAAAGGGGGGGGTGGCCCTCCTGACTCTGGCCTTTAGGTCTAAGCTGGTCTACCCAATTTAGGTGTCCAAAATAAGAGCGGGCAGGGTATGCATCTGTCTGGGCTGCCAGTGCAAGCAGCAGGAGGACCAGGTAGTGGAACCAAAAAAAAAAAACAGATTGTAATGGGTTATAGTGAATGGGAGAGGGTTATTAATTAGTTTAGTTTTTTTTTTTGTTGACCGGGTAAGTGCACTAGACAAATCCTGTCTATTTTCAGGCACAACCTGGGGGAGGGGGATACAGATGAATGCCAACTGACCTTGAACCAGATTAAGCTGTTGGTGGTATTTTCAGTGAATGAGGGAAATTTGGCCAGGACACCAGGGAAATTAGCTTACTCTGCTGGCGCCTGTGGCCAGTAGGGGAGCTCTGTATGCAGGATGGCCACTTGGCTAGGTGCGTGAGGAGGAGGTTGTGTCTGCTGCTGGTAATGGAGCTGAGCAGCGAAGTGACATGGAGTATAACACGGCTGTTGGTCTTGAGTTAGAAACTAACGACTTGTTCCACGATGCAGTCTCGTCTACTGAGGCGTTATCGATTGTGGAGGAGTGTGTGAAGGAGTGTGAAGGGAGTTACTTGACGGCTGAGGAAGTGGAGGCTCCGTCTGTGATTTCGGATGAGTCTGCAGGTTCTGCAGCTTTAAGACCGGCTTTTGTTGCATCACTGGTGAAAGAGAATGCGGAAGTGCGTCCGAAGAGAGGTGGCGTTCTGATGTTAACTGAACTGTCTGGCTACAGTTGGATCTATGGGACGAGATCGAGATAGGCGATGTGGTGAATTACAAACTTTGCTTCAAGAAATCGCAGAGGAGGCGGCTACGAGGGGAAAGCTTGCTATTCAAAGGCGATCGATGAAAGAAGAAGCTGTGGTAGTTTCCACTGGCTATTTGCAGAAGGGACAAGAGGTTGTGAGTACTGTGAAGCTGAAGGCGGCGTTTCCGACGATTAGAATACATAAAGAGACTGGGTTTGTTTTTAACCCCTCAAAGGTGGGAGTAGGGGGTTTGAAGCCTGATCACCCTATAACTTATCAAACGGAGGCAAATGTTCAACTGGGGGTAACAGAGTTTAGTTTTAAAAATCCTGGTAAGCAGCAAAAGATTGCCTCAAGTCTGCCTAAGGAGGTGAGTGCAGCTATCCCTGTAACATCTAAGGGGTTACCTGCTACTTACTCCATTTTGAGGGTCACGATGAGAATTGGTCCCCGCAGGGTGCCTTGGTTGCAGCAGGGTGGAAACAATTAGGGCAGGGGATATGGACTCCGGATTTAACATGGGATTCTTCCCTGGATTTAAACAAATCTTCTCCTGTTTGGAAACCAGGTATAGAGTCTGTAACCGCAAGTAATACAGAGAGGGTAGACTTGAAAGTACATGATAGTGAAGTGAATGTTGAAATATTACCAAAACAGGCTGAACTTCCAGCAACAAAGAAGCAGGGTTTTGAGAGTTGTAAGTCTGGGGTAGGGCCTTCTTCTGTCAAACCCCTTATGTCTACTTTATTTTCTCAAAGCAAACGGGAAGCTGCACCCCGACGTAACGCTGTTCAGATCAGATATAAAGGGGGTTTGAAAGAAAGACCGGATAGGTATTATGTGGGAAAATCCTTGATAAAAGACTCTTCGTTCTTTTCCCCAAGAGATGTTTTTGCTTTTATAAACATCTCGGGGGAAGATAACTTTGATATCAGTTTCCCTTCCTCCGCTTTATTGGAATTATTTTGGGAACGGTATAATCAGGTGAAATTTTCCCCTCTTTGGTCCCCCTTTATGGTTATCCCTCTTACAAAGCCATTAATCAAACATGTCACGGTTATGTTCAGAAATGAGGGGGTGCATGTTGAAGATATTTCCTACTGGCTTTCCCAGAGATGCGAGGTTCAGAGTGACCCAGAGCCTATTTTGGATTCCGAGCAGTTCTGGACGGGAGGCTGGAAATTTAAAGTTAAATTACGACAGTCTAATTTGGGAGTGGAGTATATCCCTAATTCCTTTTTGTTGGGGAGGGATAGGGGGGTTTGTTTTTATAGCGGGCAGCCCAGAGCATGTTATAAATGTGGTTCAAGGACACACTTATCCGCTACATGTGACCAGCCACGCTGTGACAATTGTGGTGAAGTTGGTCATGTCACCATGTTATGTATTAATTCTACAAAGTGTGATCTTTTCGAAGAACAGAATCATGCCTTTCGAAACTGTCCATGGGCAGCACAGAATAAGGCCTGTTGTGGGAATTTGATTTAATTATCCAAAAGGCTAAGATGCCCGGAAAGACAGCAGAGGGAGGGTGGTACCTCAAAGTCCCCCTCTTTACCCCAGAGCACTGTAGAAACTCCGGTGGAGGAAGTTCCCACCCGGCCTCAAGCCCCACATCTCAAAGAGATGAAAGTAGAAGTTTTAGATGGAGTTTCTGACCTTTTGCAGCCAGTTTGTTATATAGCCCCAAATGAGGATTCAGTGGCTGACACTGTTCCGCAACCTCCTTTACCTCCCAGAAGATCTTGTAGAACTTTCAAGACCATCCCGCCTCCAGAACCTGAGTCCTTTGAATCAAAAAATTCCTATGTAGCCTTATTTTGGGGTGACTCAGAGATGGATATTGGGGATACAGATTCCCAAAAATCAGTACAGGATTCTTTGGCGCCCCCTAGGGATGAGTTTAAGGAAAAAAGAAGAAAAAGAGAAAAAAATGAGAGGAAGGTTTTAATTTTTTCTCAGCCTAAAAATAAATGTTTTTTTATGGACCTCTTTAAACACACATAATCTTTTAAATACACAAAAGAGACGTGCTGTGTTTCACTTACTTCATGATCTTCGGATTTCAATTTGTTTTTTGCAGGAAACATGGATGTTTTCCAGAGAACAAACTGTTTCATTTACAAAGGACTGGCCATGGGGACCATCTTATTGGTCTTTTGGGGAAGACAGAGCTGATGGGGTGGGGATTCTTTTCAACTCTTATCAGTTGGTTTTGTATAAATTGATTGATTTGGTTCCAGGAAGGGTGCTGATTTTAGACGGGAAATGGAATACTAATATCTTTCGTTTTATTAATATTTATAACCCCCAAACAAAGGCAGCGAGGGTAGCTTGTTTGAAAGGGATTTAACCCTTTTTAGTCACGTCCATTCCCATTCTATGGGGTGGGGATTTCAATTGCAGTATGGGAGGGACAGGGAGGGGCTCCAACAAAAAGACCTATTGTGATTCTAACTGTTTGAAGGAAATTGTGAAAACTGCAGATTTAGTCTCCTGTGAAGCTTGCAGTACTGACTGCCCTGGTGGTACCTTTTTTAAAGGAGGAAAGGGATTCACTATTGATTATCTTTTTATTTCTAAAACAATTCCAATAAGTAATCCACTCAAAATTCCAGTAGAATTTTCAGATCATGTTCTTTTACAGGTACAGGTAGGAGAATTGGTAGGACATGGAAGACAGGGGAAAAGATGGAAGCTGAACACTTCTATCTTACAAGAACAGCTGGTATTAAATTCTATTAGATTGATTTTAAAAGCTAGATTATCTGTGTTTTTTTTGTACCCAGATTTGGGAGTATGGTGGCAAGAAACAAAAAATGACTGCATTTTATGGTTAAAAAAATATGGGATCCATCGGAGGAACTCTGAGTTTTTTGCCTATTTGAAATTAAGAGCTCATTTACAATACTTACTTACGTTGGCAAATTCCTCTCAACAGGATTTTTCTACACAAATAGAGTCAATTAAGGCACAAATGAGGATATTACAATATGATAGAACAAAAACTTTACAAGCGGTGATATCCAATCATATGAAGAAATCAGTGGTTGGTGATCCTTTTGAGTTGTGTAAATCTCTTAAGGATCATTCCTCTTTAGAATTTTTAAACCAAGGAGATGGTAGAGTGGACACAGTGGTTTCTATAGGTCAAAAGATTGCTGAGCACTTTCGGGAGCTCCATTCCAACATACTCCTACTTTGCAACAGATTAATCAGTTTTTAGGCCCCCCCCTCTGATAAGGCTTAGATCCAGGTATAATGAGTATTATTCAAAAACCCTTTTCTCCCTTAGAGATAGATGAGGTAATTAAATCTCTGAAATCCAATGTCTCTCCAGGGTTGGACGGTCTATCTAATTCTAATTTATTTTATAAAACTTTCCATTTGGAATTGATTCACTGTTTGGCTTTAGTTTTTAATAATTTTTTAGAGGATGCCTTGATTCCGAGTTTTTTTTCAGAAGCTTTACAAATATATATTTTAAAAACAGGGGATAAGGGGGATTTCCAAAACTAGAGACCAATTACATTGTTAAACTCTGACTGCAAAATATTAACTACTTTGATTAACAATAGATTGAAAGTTATGTCTAAGATAATTTTTTCCCCAGCCCAGCATTGTGGACTTCCCAATAGAAGAATTCAGTCGGTGCTTTGTATTATAACAGATGTAATTGACCATTTGAATGACTCAGGGGAGTCAGGGTGTTTACTGTCTTTGGACCTGGAGAAGGCCTTTGATAGAGTTAGTCACCTTTTTTTGTTTTCAACTTTAGAATTTTTTAGGGTACCTGTGGGTTTGCTTAATTTAATAAAAGGGCTGTATGCCTCTGCTCTGGTGTACCCAGTAATTAAAGGGAATTAGGGACAGGGTTTACCATGATATGTAGATACGACAGGGTTGCCCCATGGCCCCTCCTATAATTCTTTCTTTAGGCCCTCATTAGAGCAGTGAGTACGTCCCTCAGTGGTCAGGAGTGCGATCCCTTTACAAATTCTTTTTAACCATACAGGCATATGCAGATGATGTTTGTCTTTTTTAAAGAGTTTACACAAATGGGATTTTTTTTTTCAAGTATTTGATTTATACGCAAGGTTGTCAAATGCCAAAATTAATCTTTCCAAATCCAGAGGTTTGTTATTGGGATGTTCCTATCAGAGCCCAGTTCAATACAATTCTATACATGTTTCTACAGATCCCCTGACAATTTTAGGAGTAGTTTTTGGATCCCAAAATCTTTCGGAGGAAAATTGGGTTTCGGTTTTGGATAAAATAGAATTGAAAGTGAATAGATGGAAAAAGTTTAAATTTTCAAAAGTAAAAAGGATTCAAGTGTTGAAACAATTTATTCTGCCATGTTTACAGTACCTGGCAGTTATCTACCCTCTGCCTGCCCAGCACAAAACTAGACTTTATAGTATTTGTTTCCAGTTGTTATGGGGCAATAGACTAAACCCTGTCAAAAGTTGTTTTACTTACCTGGATAGGAAACAAGGAGGTTTGGGAATGGTTGACCCAGTAGACTTTTGTTTTATGTTATTTTTTTCCTTTTCATTGAAACATAGTTTGGGACCTCCAGGGGATCAGGAGATTTCCTTTTTCAGATCTTTGTTACGTCGTTATCTAACAGCCTGGTTGCATTGTGCACCTAAATTATCCCCACATTTGTCCTTACCGGAATTTTTTAAGCCCGCAGCATGGAAATTATATAAGTGGCAGGTAACCAAAAACCAAATAATAGGGGGTTCTCCTAGGAAATTATATAAAGAAATTATGGCATTGATTTATCCTTTGGAGCCAAGTTTTAAAAATTGTCCTACGGGTCGGACTTCTGATGTTTTGAAACAATTTAATAATCCCAGGCTACCATTACATATGTGGAGGTTCAATGGCTTATAATGTATGGGAGATTGAATGTTAGGGGAACAGCTAAATATAAAGCAAAGGAAGAGAGAACTTGTCCATATACTGAATGTGTAAATCAGGAGGAAACCATGGAACACATTTTTCTACAGTGCTCTTTCCCGTCAAAATTATGGGTGTACTTGGCTAAGAAATGGGAATTAAATTGGTTGGCAAATTTAAACTATGATATTTTGGTGATTGGCATCTTTCCCCCATCCTTAAGGAAGTATGAGAAAGGTACTTTGAGAATACTACTTGCATGCTTACGGTTTTGTCTTTGGCAAGTAAGATGCCAATGGGTGTTATATAAAAAAAAACTTCCTTAGAAGGGTTTAATTTGTATGTGATAAATGAATTAAGGAAAATCTTTATTACAGATATGCAATTGTATAATGTTGATAAAGTCAGGAAATGGTGGAAGGGATTTTCACATATTATTAAATATAAATAGAAGGTTGATATTTCTTTTCTCTCCCCTGTGTCTTTCCCCTTTTTTATAAATGGGGTTGGGTTTTACGGGATAAATGGTTCCCTAGGATTAAGTCAGGAGATGTAGTAATTAACATGTGTTTACTGCAGGTTTTCTCTGTTCTGTTTTTTTTTTTTTTTGTGTTTCTGCTGATTTGAGATATATGCATAGTGATTGCCTTGTTTTGAAGTGTTTCCTTTGTACTCTGTTTGTACTTTTTTTTTTCAGCTGGATTTGTATTTATGTTTCTATTATAATAAAATCACCCCTACTCTTTTCGATAAGTGTCATGGGATCTTTAACATCCACCTGAACTACCGCCAATCCAGGCAGATGGGACCTCGGTTTAACGTCTCATCCATTATTAACTGAAATCAATCAGTTCCCGGTGCTGTTATCGATGTGACGTCAGATAGTTGTACCATCTTGAATATGTCACATCGATGGTACAACAACTTGGAATACCCTTGCGGTCTCATTGCCCTGGTATCCTCGTTGATCCCTCTTCTTCTTTTTTTTCTTGTACACCACAGACAGTTTTGACAGTTGGACTTCAAAAAAAAAAAGAGCAATCACAGTGTCAGCAGCAGTGTTTTCAAAACTGGGGGCAAGTGATCATAACGCATTAATAGAGGACCAGCAAAACCTCCAGACAATAAAGAAAACTGAGTCCAATCTCAGAATATTTGTAAATTACTTGGCAGACTTTGGCGTATCTGGTCAGGTAAGAGGTCAAAGTACAGACTGTGGAAAGAAAAAAAATAAGGTACAGAGATTTCCTCAGCTTGTTTTGCATATGCTGCATCTGAAGTGCCCCAGCAGTGTTTACTTTTGCCCACACACTATAAAAAACAATGTATGGGCATCAGTGAACAACAACACTGTGTTCACTTCTTGAGGTCATAGCTCTCAACTGTCCCTGATTTTGCCTTTAAATTTTCCTCTGTCCCTCCTAAAATGTGTGTTTTGTGACTGTACTGTGGGGGACTGTAAGCACAAAAATAATGGCAGACATTAAAATTACAAACTTGTTCTTCAGAAAATGCACCTTACACTAATCCCCTTATTCTGTCAGCTTTCTGAGTCAATAATACTCATTTTTAAAATGTGTCCCTGATTTGGGGTCTTTGTCCCTGATCTTTTTAAGCCTTGTCCCTGAATTTTGAGGCAAGAGGTTGAGAGGTATGCTTGAGATTGTCATGACAACAATAAATCTCTCAAGGTTTACCAAGTTACCATAACAACCACTCGAAGTGAATACAGCGTTGTTGTTCACGGATGCTCATACATTATCCTCTATGTAATGCAAAATGCAGCTCCAACACTGCCAGTTTGTAAGTCACTGATTATAACTGATATCCAGGTACTATAGTATAAAGTAGCTAAGGGTTTTTGTTAACAAAAAAAAGGGAAAATGGTTCCCAGTATAGAAGACCTACAAGTGCCCCCCTCTACCTTGAGACATAAACTATTTCAAAAGTAAACAGAGTTCAGAACAGGAGCCAACTTCTTTTTACGGAGGAACAGGATGTCTCTTATAAAAATATTTTTTTTTCTTTTGTATTTGCTGTCCCCCAACAAAGTATTATCATGCAGTACTGCTGATACTTGACTATAAAAATATAATTCCATAAAACTGCAAGAGTCTTACTTATCCAAAAATAGAGTTGGTCCAATTGATAAGCTATACAGTACATTCCCGGTTTGGAGAATAAGTCCCTGTTAACAACTGAATGAATGAACCATAGAACTAAACAAAAAACTGCCCTTCTTTCAAGCACCCCTATCAGTGTTCTGTTCAGAAGCTATAGGTTCAATAATAATGGCACAGAAAAATCTGTGAAGCTATAATAAACTAAAAATGGTAAAGTTTGCCAGTGAAAGCAGGGGTTTTACTATAGCACTGCAACAGCGCTGATGCCGACATCCCCAACAGCAACGGACACAGTGCCAAGGGTCGACATCGTACTGTTGGGGATGCTGGTGTTTTTTCTTTGGGGGACTGTAGCCTCTGAACCCCCCGTGTGGGGGGCTCTGCCCCCACACACTCCGGTCTCTAGATATCCAACTCCGAGTTGTCTCAGGGAGGGGGCGCAACACCAGGAGATGCACTGCCAGTGTTTGCAGGGACCAGCACAGCAACCCACCAATTTCAGGTGAAATATTTCACTATGCTGGTCTTCACGGTCACGGTGTTGACCTCCGGTCGGCATACCGAATGCAGGACCCTATATCCGAAAGGAAGTGCATGTCCAGTAGAATGAGAGAATCTGAGACCATCCAAATCTGGGTTGTTAACCAAATAATACTGAATTCAGTTTAACAGCTGGATATACCTCAGATGGCCACAATTTATTTCATGATAATGATACCAGGAAACAAGTACAACTAAGTCTAACTGTGCTTCAGATATGTCAGAAAACTAGCAGTCTAGAAGTGTAGAAGTAATACTCACAGGATGGTCCAGGAAACTGAGTGGTTATTCACTGAGGTGGAGTGCAACGTAGGCAATATACCTCTAAGGAGAAACTCAGGCAGGATGTTTGTCGGTGGATGAGTTCTTCTTAGTTGGTACTGAAAAGGATTGCAGAATAGCTTGTACCTCCTTCATCATCGCCTAGGTGACCTGGTGTCCCCGAGCACAGTTCCTCTGCAGCTTTATGAGCTGCCCTTCTGAGGCTGTAGCACCAGTAGGTCTCTGGGATCCTAGTTGTTGCAGTAGATTTCATCCTTGGGCTTGGAGTGCCTGTTGGGCTTCATCTGGCATATTATAGAGCTCTGTTCCTGTCTCCCAGTGTACTCAGAACTGTGCTGGATAGAGGGTTTGGAAATGAATGCAGTGTTCCCTGAGGACCTGTAAAATCCCTTCATAGGCTTTCCATTTGTTCATGACCTCTAGGGGGTAATCCTGGTCAAATGAGAGTTTAGCTGAGTTATAGATAACAGTCTTGGATCTCCTCCTTGTCCCGATAGGAACCAAACTTAATTATGATAGAACACGAGCATTGGGGAGTGTCCTTAGATTTAGAAAAAAGGGCCCAGTGGAAGCGTGCAGTTTTAAGTTTCATGCTGGCTGGTAGCTGAAAATCAACCCAGAGCAGATCCTTAAGGAATTCGTTCATTTGACCTGTTTCTGAGCCTTCCAGGACTCCATGCAGACACAAATTGTCTCTGTGAGGGGGCCTCAAGATCCAAACATTTTTCATATAATCAGGCCATTTGACTTGCTAGGGCCGCTAAGGCCCCATGTAGCTGCAGCATGCCATCTTCAACATGTGAGACCTGCTCCTCGGTCTCGGTAACCCAACTCTTCAACTTTTGCAGTTGTGAGTTAAGTTGTCGGAATTCTGAGTGGTTTTCTTCATGGAAGCCCCTTATTTTGGCTGAGGGTATCATATCATTTTCTGGATAGCCAGTCGTTTTCATGGTCCATCTCGTAGTCCGGGCCTTCAACACTGGCTGGGGAGGACTTCTGGTAACATCGCTGTCCTGATGGCTGCTTGAAGACGGAGCTCCAGTACCCAGCGATAAAATTTCCCTCACTCAGCTTAACCAATTTAAACTATCATTGTTTTTACTTTCCCGTGAGGTAGGGCTACTTATCAGCAGAAGGGAGGATTAAATAAGTACGAGCTACTCCCTATAGAAGACGAAATATCAGCTCCAGAAATGTCCTACTCTGGGACCTCCGAAATCCAACAAGCTGCTTACTCTTCTTCTACTACTGTTCCTAAATCATCTTAAAAAGAAAAACGTGTGTGTAACCCCTAGGTGGCGCTATCCCAAGGGCTACTACCCCTGCCTGTTTGACTACGGACAGGTTGAGGGGCCTGGGTCCTATGGCGGGTGCCTCCACCCAGAGGTCAGGGTTTGTAGTGGTTAGACTAGCTTGGTCCAGCCTGTGGGACACTGAGACCCCCTTTTATTCCCTCTAGTGGCTCACACAGTACACCGGAGTTACAGCCCCAATACCCCACGTATACACACTGTTAACTCATATAGATACCACTTACCCTCAAGACTGATTCTGCAGCACGTCTCTGAGGACCCCCTGTAAAATAAGGTTAAACAACATACACAGCAAAACACAATACTGTTTCCATTAGTACCAACACCACACACAGTATATAGTATAACAACAACAAATCTGATTTATTTAGGGGGCAGTAACATGGGAGGGGGAAATCAGGTTAATTGGTGGCATTAAATCACAGTACTGTGCACACATACAGGGGCTGAAAAGTCACACTCAGGGTACCCAGGTTGGGGGGGGCTAGCCAGGTCTGTTGCCCGGGGTTGGCCGGCAGGTGCAGATGGATAGGGCCCTGTAGAAGAAAATATATGCACAATACCCAATTGTAATCCAGAGCCAGATGGCTCAGTCCATGAAGCATTGAAACAACAAGAATTAGATGACACACTTGTGATTGAAAACAGGCTGCAGGGAAGTACCCTGATTTGTACTCACAATACCCAAGCTGAGGACCGGATGGTGGATGTTCTTCTGGATTGCCAGAACAACGGGGCATGGAGACATGGTCCTTGTGACTGGACCCCACTGCAGTTGATAGCAACCGGATTTAATCCGAGACAAGCTGGGGTTTGCTTCCCACTACAACACACAGCACACAGCATAGGGGATTGGAAATAGCGATTCCCCACAAGCACTATGCACTTTCACGTGTAAAAGAAAAGTACTATACCAGGCAGGCTGCTCCTCGATCCCGATCGCAATTACTGCAAAATACCCGGGAGTACACACAGCAGCTTCAGTTCCTGACAGACCGAGCGCGATTCAGAAATTTCTCCAGTCTTCTACAGGATGAGCCTGGTTTCCACTCTTCAGACTTTCTTCTTTCTCCTCACAAATCGGATTCAGTCCCAACTGACACTTACAACGGCTGCTGGCCGAACCTCAGGGCCTCACACGCGCTTCCCGCCTCCAAACTATACACACCGCGAAGCACAGAGCTCCTTCTCTCTTCATTGTCACAACTGATCTGACTCTTCCAGTAACGAGAGCAGGGCATTTCTTGAGTTCCTCACCATTCTATTGGCTGGTTCGCTGTCACCACAATAAGACTCCCTCTGTTGGTGAAAAAAGGCGCCAAGGTCAAAACTACATTTCCCAGAGTCACTGCTCATACAATCCCCTTGTGGCTGGCTCAAAATTGAGAGTCCAAGTTCCGATTCGTCCACTGGCTCCATTTTAGGGTCTCCCTATCATCCTGATTGGTCCAAGTCAGCTATTCAGGACCAAAATGAAAAAGCTACACTGAAACAGTTCGTGCTGAAATGAAGACAGGTTAGACAAACTACATTTTCTCAGTCACTCTAAATGATTTCTGACAAACAGTTATATCTTTCAACAAGGCTCCCTCTGCAGATGTAGCGACGACAAAGACGGAGTGAATTGACAGCAGCTCGGGCGGGATTCGAGCATTAAATACACAGTCCCCCCATACAAACTAATTAAGTCTGCAAGCAGACAGCTCTTAAAGAGACAGTACGTGGAGGCTCAAATAGCACTCACTTGGAATCACATTTAAACAGCTCAGATGCTGAACACCGCCCAGACTTGGAGCATTCAGGCAAGCTCCTGGAAGACTTTTGGGAACCCCCATTTCCAGGGGGGTTACATGTGGGTTCCCGAGGGTTAGAACCTCCTTAGCCCAAAGGTCATTCCCACACAGGGCCCCAGTCTGGTACAACAAACTCCCCTCCGACGTCTCCTTCATCTCCAAATTAGGACCTTTCAAGTCAGCCCTCAAAGAGCACATTCTCGCTTCACATCGTTGCCAACGTACCAGCTAGTGCTGGGTCATCTATCTATCATCTTACGGGACTACCCCACCACTGAGCTCCTACCGATAGGGCTACCAAACATTACCTATTAACAATGCCTCCTTTGGCTGCACTTACAAGATATCTGTCTAATTCTCTACTTCGCTGTAAATATCAAACCTGTTACTCCCTCCCTCTATCAGCAAACTTATTGTTCTCTTGAAAACTGTAAAATACAGCTCTTGGTAACACATTCAATGCAATGTATAGCTGATCTTGATTCTGCAATGTTGTATAACTGAAGAAACTGTGACCTTTAGCTTCCATTCAATGTCTATATGTATTAAGTGTTTGTATTTGTTTTTTCTGACGTGGAGCCTTTGTAAACGAGTCCCTGATTCAAAGGTTGTAATCCTAAAGTCTGTTAAATAAATAAATAAATGCAAGAACATGGCCAGCAAGTTAGACACAATTCTTACCAAGCTGAAGGACTTTAAGGCAGAATTTAGCTCATTAAAAAAATCATTGACTACAGTTCGATCGGAAGTCTCCAGCCTAGATAATAAAGTCACTGCCCTGGACGGAACTGTAACAACTCAGGCAGCTCAACTGACACATCTTCAGACTTCAATTGTGACATTAATACAGGCTCACTAACAAGTGATTGAAAGACAGGAGGATGCTGTGAATCAACACCGAAGAAAAAACCTCCGTGTCTATGCCAACCCTGAAAATAGTGAGGGATCAGACATGCTGGATTTTACTGAAACTTTCCTGTGAACCTCCCTCACCCTCATCTCAGATTTTTGGTTGGAGATGGAATGCACAAACTGGGCTTTGGCCCCTAAGTCCAGTAATCTGAACGCTCACCCTAGATCTAATATAGTCCGCTACCTCCACTATCAAACAAAATAATTTCTTCTGAGGAAAGCCTGGATTCAGGGCAGGGTTTTTTATGCAGACACGTGGATTTCTTGGCAAAATGATTATGCCCCTCTCACTATGCAGAGACACCGTGACTACATTCCATTATCTGCTACTCTTACCTTCGACAGCACCAGTTGAAGTTTAAAACACCATACCCTGCCCGCCTGATTATTCAGTTCCCTGATGGACAGCAGAGTTATAACTCGGTGGCAAAGGCGACTATGGATTTAAAGAAACGGAGGTATACCATCTCTTTCCAGGCAGCCCTTCCCCAGAGACTCACGAGTCGAAGATCAGCAGGACAAACTCCATCAACTGAGCCTTTGTCCCAGCAATCCACTCTGGAGGTCTTACAGAAACTTTCGCAATGATTTACAGCTCAGAGCACCTGAATTCACTTAACTGACATGGACTTAACAATTTCTGAGTGAGTAGTTTTGCCAAACTGTGGGGCTGGGGGGTTGCTTCTAAGTTAAAAAAGGGGCAGTGTGGGGATCCTGGCCCAGGCGGGCCCCGGACTCTGGCTGGGGGGGACCCGATCTGGACCTACGCGGTAAATGATTGTTATTGATCCTCACCTGTGGGGTAGTGCAGACTCCCTCTCTTATCTATGTATTGTTGGGGTTTGTGATAGTGGGATTGCAGTCCCCCATACTATTTTGGGACTCACTTAAAAAGCGATCAGAAACAGAGGGGTGAGCTGTCGGGTGGAGACTTGGCGGCAACCTGGATTTTTCTCCTGGAATGAAACTCTAGTTCATCCTTCTCTCCCCTTATGTCTCTCATGGCAGGAAACTAGCATCAAAAGGATTTTAGGAGGATGGAGGTGCCCACGGTTGTCTGGAGAGGCTGCCGAGTCACACATCCTCCAAGATCACAAAACCCTGATGCTCTTAAAAAGGCAGATCATCTGCTGGGTAATTACTATAAATAAAGTTGGAGGACCTGCATGGAGAGCTAAATGGGCTGCACCTTGTCTGTTATCCCAGTATTTAATCAATCCTAGGAGAGGCAGTGCTGCATGGGTGGGAACTAAAATCTGCATCACTCAGCAATGCAGAATTTGACATGGTCTGATGTCCCCATACAATTCCTGGCTGGGGGGCTGGCTCTGGGTTAGAGGTCTGAGCACCGCTCTCTTTATCCTGTTGGGGTTGTAATTTATCATCTGCAAACCCCTCTTCTCCAGTGGCTGAAGCTCTCTAGAGACCCCCGTGAGGTATGCCCCGAGGCAACGGCTCACTCCAGGGGGTTTGCAGCTACGATTCTCATTGCTGCACTGCTACTGTTTTCTTCTTTAATTCTGAGTTTTCTATACATACCCTCTGCCAACTGAAATGACACTTGCTATTTTACTGATGAGCAGTGACACCAGAGGAGCTATCTGGTATAATCTTTTGGTTATTAACAAAAACTATTAACTATGGACAGTGCTATCAGGTTACATTCTAGCACTTTTCTTGGAGAAAGAATACTTCGGACTAACTAAAGTTCTCTGCAATTCATATTTGTTAGACTGCACTGTCTTATAAGTTATATTGTATAAATCTATATTATAGGTCTTTGCAGTGAGTGGTATTTTCATTTATTTATTTATGCTCAGATTACAATACCTTTGAGCACATAACAACTCTTTTACAAAGGTTCCACGTCAGTGGGAAGGGTGACAGACATACAATGGGTGGTATTACATACAATTTTGACAAGAAAGTATTTAAAATTACATTAACATTGCAACTAAAATTAAAAATATGAATCAGTAGGAAATCAAAAATAACCTAATAAAAGGAGGCAGCCCAAGGTGCTTTGTCAAATAGGTATAGGTAGATTTGGGTGAATAAAAGTTCAGGTAAGTGAAGATAAACAGTGGAAGAAGGTGGAAGGTGAGAGGGGTGTGGTGAAAGAAGGATCAGGAAAGGAGACAAGAAATAGGGTTGAGTGGTTGAGGTGAAAGTGGTCATTCACAGAGAAAGGGGGAGAAGTAGATACACAAGGATGTGTCAATACTGCTGAGATAGTGCCATGGCAGTTGCAACAGTTACAGCAACTGTTAGCTGTAAAATGCTGACGAAGAGTGCCTTTAAATGGTCCCAATTTTGGTAATGAAGAGATATCTCTGGGCAGCACATTAAACCATAGTGCAAATGATCATTGCCCTTGTGTAGTCTGGCACCTTGGGACAGAGAAGAGTTGGTTGCTTGAGTTACAAGAGGGGGTTGAATAAGTTTGTAACACCAGAAGGCAGGAGCCCAAGAAGTGCCTTTTTAGTTAGCAAGCAGGTTTGATAGTGAATCCTCCCATTTAGCTGAAGTCAACTTGTTTGCGCATACAGTTCACATGTGTGGGTAAGGCGTGCTGCTCCAGTAAGAAGTCGGCATGCTTTGAGTGCCACTGATATTCTGCGGAGGGTAGTGGTGGAAGCTAAGCCGTAGATGACCAGACCATTGTCAACAATGGATACTATGGAGCTATAGATAGCTAGTCTAAGGGCTTCAGGCATTAGATTGTGTTTGTCTATGGAATAACCCTTCTGTGATGCTGGCAGACCTGGCAACGTTCTCAACATGCTGGGCATATGATGGTGAGCTATCCATGGTTACCCCCTAGATACTTGAAATGTTGAATTTGTTCAAGCAGGACGCCAGAGGAGTTCCTGATAGTTAGGGCACTGGATCTGTGTTTGCTGTGAGCACCACTAAACAACATGACTTTCGTTTTTTTGTAGGTCAAAATCATTGCTCGCTTCATTAACAGAGCTGGGCTACCTTCTAAACCTGGACTAGAATAATTGTACCTTCACTTAGATTCTATTTAGGTCCTCCTTAAGCCAGTAATAACCAGCCATCGGAGTCGTGAGGGACAAATGACACTGGCTGGCTGGATGGCACTGACAAATCCATTTTTTGTTATTTATTGCCCTATCCCATATCTTTCCTACCTTTTTCCCCTCCCTGTTTTGGAAGCCAGAGGTGCCTTGAGGGAGCTCAACTCCTATCTCGAACCAACTATCTTCCGCAGCGGTTAACAGCACCACTATTTCTAGGGGAGCTACATATAGCACCCTTACCCTTGGATGTCCAGTTCCAATTCTCTCTGAGATTAGAGGGTAGAGGGGAAGTACTTCTCTCTCCTTCACTTGGTTCACCTTTTTGGCCCTGTTGGCCGATATTAGTATTGAGACGTTTCAGTGTCTCGTAGTTTCCAGTTTTATTTTCTTGTTCGAGGCTTTTATTTTGTAGAGTTTAGTATTTTTTCGTCTCAGGCACTAACTTGTGGTACATACAGGCAAGCTCCCTGTCATTATTCATTTAGGGCCAGATATTCAGACTGCACCAGGCAGGGGCGCAAGCCTGGGTGCAGCACAACTGGGTTGAGCCAGGGCATAGTCCAGGCGATATTCAACGGTGCTGCACCATGGTGCCCGCACTGCGCATGGTGCAGTGGCACTGCGCCAGCGCAAGTGGCAGGTGGGGAGTAGGGGGATGCGCCAGTGTGGGTGCGCTAGGCACATCATCCACGATATTCAGCGCTGGGCATGCAAATGAGGCCATTATGCATACAAGGTGCAAATGGGGCCATTTGCATATCATTATGGCCCCACTGGAATGCAGTGCGCCGATCCTTGGCAACTTGCGCCTGGCGCCCTGCCAGGCTGTAGCCGCCGGGACCAACACCCCTGCTCCTCGGCAGGCACTGGCGCCACGCCGCCTGATCATGGGCATGTGTTGACAATAACCCTGGTGGTCCAGTGGACCCTACCCCATCGCCCGATCGTGGACATAGTAAATCAATATCCCTGGTGGTCCAGTGGACCCTACCCCATCGCCCGATCACGGGCATAAATGTAAAATAATATCCCTGGTGGTCCAGTGGACCCGATCCCCTGCCCGATCGTGGGCATATGAATAGATAACCCTGGTGGTCCAGTGGTACCCCCCTCCCCACCTGCAAGCTGCTCGGCCGCCCGCCGACTGACAGCGTACAGTACGGCTGTACGCCCATTGGTCCACATTAGGCAGGGGATTGGGTCCACTGGACCACCAGGGATATTATTATACACTTATGCCCACGAACAGGCAGGGAGCGGTCCACTGGACCACCAGGATATAAGCCCACGACCGGGCGGGGGACAACGCCGGGACTGTGTCCTGGAGGTTAGGTGGCCACCCACAGCAGGTGACTGCAGTGTTGCGCCCAGCAATACGGCAGCCCGCCTGTGGGTGTCCCCCAACATGTTCCTGGTTTCGACGGGCACATCTTTGTGCCCCCCTGTGCGGCACAAGGCGGGTTTGTGCCTGCATGTGCGCAGCACATCCTGGGCTGAATATCGGGATGTGCCACATATGCATGGGCACGCCCCCCCCCCGCACTTGTGCCGCATACATTACTGGTGCACTCCGGCGCATTGGGGGTTGCGCTGAGCAACCTACCCCTTTGAATATCACAACGGGGTGCATCAGTGGGTTGCGCATGGTGCAACACCATTGCGTCATAGAAACATAGAATTTGATGGCAGATAAGGACCGCTTGGCCCACCTAGTCTGACCATTTCCCTACCTACAGGATAAGCTGCAGATCCTAGCTAACCAACAGCCTGTTTCTTCTTACCCCCCACCAAGAATTGCCTTATGTCTGTCCCATGCATTCTTGAATTCTCCCACAGTTTTAGACCCCACAGCCTCCTCAGGAAGGCTGTTCCATGCATCCACCACCCTCTCTGTGAAAAAATACTCCTCACATTGCCCCTGAGCCGTCCCCCCTCTATCTTCAAATTGTGTCCCCTTGTTCTTGCACATTTCTTTTTCTGAAAGATGTTACCCTCTTGGACTTTGTTGATTCAACTGAGGTACTTAAGAGTTTCTATCATGTCCCCCCTCTCCCTCCTTTCCTCGAGGATATACATATTAAGCTCCTTTAGTCTCGCTTCCTATGTCTTCTGATGCAGACTCTGTACCATTTTGGTTGCCCTCCCCTGGACTGCCTCCATCCTGTCTGTGTCCTTGCGGAGATGGGGTCTCCAGAACTGGATGCAGTACTCCAGATGGGGTCTCACCAACTATCTGTACAGAGGGAAAACAACTTCCTGTTTTCTGCTTGTGATGCCTCTCCCTATATAGCCCAGTAATCCCCCCCCCCGCCCTCCTATTGCCTTCTCATATTGCTTGCCAACCTTAAGGTCATCTGATATGATTACTCCCAGGTCCCTTTCCATTTTTGTTGTTGTTACTACCTCCCCCCCCACTGTGTAATCTTCCCCTGGGTTTTTGTTTCCCAGATGCATTATTTTGCACTTCTTTGCATTGAATCCAAGCAGCCATACTTCTGACCATTCCTCCAACCTTGCCAAGTCTCTTCTCATCCTTTCCACGCCTCCTTGTGTATCAACCCTGTTGCAGATCTTTGTGTCATCTGCAAGTAGGCATACTTTTCCTTCCAGTCCCTCTGCAATGTCACTTGTAAAGACATTAAAAAGGACTGAACCCTGCAGTACCCCACTAATAACCCCCCTTTCTTCAGAGTGGACTCTGTTTACAATTACCTTCTGTGTTCTGCTGTCCAGCCAATGTTTTACCCAGGCTACCACCCTGGGACCCACTCCCAGGCTGGTTAATTTGTTTATTAATCTTTTGTGTAAGACTGTGTCAAATGCCTTGCTAAAGTCTAGGTAGGCCATGTCCACAGCCCTTCCCTGGTCTACTACTTTGGTCATCCAGTCAAAGAAATCAGTTAGATTTGTCTGACATGACTTTCCTGCTGTGAACCCATGCTGCCTTGATCCTGTGCCCCACTGACCTCTAGGTACTCAACAATTCTTTCCTTCAGAAGTGATTCTATCACTTTCCCTGCCACAGAGGTTAGACTGACAGGTCTGTAGTTTCCTGCTTCTGTCTTGCTCCCACTTTTGTGAAGGGAAATGACATCCGCCTTCCTCCAGTCCTCAGGTACCACACCATCCTCCCATGATTTGTAAAAAAGAGTAGTCAGTGGTGTCACTAATTCTCCCCTTAATTCTTTTAGAATTCTGGGGTGAATCCTGTCAGGCCCCATTGCTTTGTCCACCTTCAGTTTTAGGAGTTTTTTCAGAACCCTTTCTTCTATGAAAGGACTGGGATCGACCCCCCCTATCCATAGTGCTTCTGTTAATTGGATTAGGTACCTCCCCCTCCTCTTTTGTGAATACTGAGCAAAAGTATTTGTTCGGTATCCCTGCTTTTTCACTGTCCGTCTCTGCCCACCCACCGTCCATTCATGCGCAACCCCTTTGAATATCCCACCCTTAATCTTCAGTTTATCGAATCAAAGTATACGACACAGTTTTCAGAATATATTATCTGGGGACCAGAAGCTGCTGATATGGATATTGGCACTGTGGAGGGATGGAGGACCCTATCACCATATATAGGATGAGTAAAGACAAATGAGTGCTAAATTTAAAATAATATCACATAATGTAAATGGACTGACCAGGTCAGTCAGTTGATATAGAACCCTGACTAGTGTTAAAAAACTTAAACCTGACATTTTGCTCTTGCAAGAGACTTACTTATCTGCATAACAGCATCAGAAGCTATCTAAATTTGGCTACTCCCAGGTGATTGATTCAGCCTATAGACATAGGAGACACAGGGGGGCAGTAGTTCAAGTCCCCAAAAACTCACCGTTCGTCTTACCTGACCATTACTTAGATAAGGAATGTTGTCTGGAATTGGTGTCTGGCACAGCGCATGGACAACAGTTGACCATATGCAGCACCTATATTCCCCCTGGTAGAGATGCCTCCTCCATTCAAACCCTGATGGATGCCATTGTCGCTCACACAAAGGGAACTTTTATTATTGGAGGGGACTTAAACTGCCTATTAAATCCAACACTAGACACCTCAGTCCCTAGAAGTCCAGTTTCCTCTTCAGGACAGAACATTTACATTGAGTAATCCTAGAGGTAGGCCTGATTAACACATGGCGACATTTGCACCCGTCCGCCAGACAATTTACTTACTATTCCCATGCACACAAACACTGTTCCAGACTGGGCTATTTTTGTGTTAGTTGGGAACACCTAGACTTGCTCTATGGCTCAACTATACACAATATCTGTCTATCAGATCATGCACCGGTTAGTTTGGAATTAGATATAGCATAGGAATGCAGTAATACACTTTGGCGATTTAACAACTCACTCTTACGAGACCCAAATTTCCAAACTTTAATAAAAGATCTTGTTCCAACTATACTTAAGGATAATGCCTCTCCGGCTGTCTCCCCCCAGCTCCTCTGGGACACTTTTAAATCAGTCCTCTGGGGACATATTCTTGCCTGTTCAGCTTGAAAAAAGCGGCAAGCTGAGGCTAGACTTAGACTTACAAGAACAATTAAAATTTCTCCAACTTGCCCACATGCAAGGAAACCTTAGTTCCACAGATCTTCCAGACCCAGCATGAGATACAGAAAATTTTGACTGACAAAACTGATCAGGCATTGCTGTAGCTGCGCCAGAAATACTATTGGGGGGGCTCCAAGGTACTGGCCAGTCACCTTCGAAAACAGAGCCATTCGACTACTGTCCTTAAAATTAAGGCTTCCCAAGCAGGCAGAATGACTACGACTACTACAGGGATATTAAGGGTCTTTCGTCAGTACTATACTGACCTTTATAAGGAGACCTCTTCCCCTCTCTGGAGACTATACTTCAGTTCCTAGAAAAGTTACAGCTACCATTACTGGGGGCCTTCCACTCAGAATCTTTACTTCGGCCAATAGCTGAACAAGAGTTAATTGCCATGATCCAAAACTTGAAAAAGGGGACGAGTCTTGGCCCAGATGGCTATGGAGCCAAGTTTTATAAAGCTACCCTAGGATTAATAAAAGACCCCTTGTTGAGCGCTCTTCAAGAGAGTCATGATACTGCTGTTTACCCCACCTCCTGGTGGCACGCCACAATTTCTGCTATCTTAAAACCTGATAATTCCTCTCAGCTATGTAACTTGTACCGCCCTATCTCCATGCTAAATCAACCTTATAAAATGTACACAAAAGTGGTCCCAAGGATGACCCAGAGAATTACAGACCAGTCAGTCTGACTTCCATTGTGGGCAATACTAAAGAAAAGGTTGGTGGAATATGTAGAGGAGCATGGTCTCCAGGATGCGAGGCAGCATGGGATTGACTTCCTTGACTCTGTCACTAAGACAGTAGACAGGGGCCAAGCGGTAGACATCCTTTGTCTTGATGTCAGCAAGGCCTCTGACTCTGTGCCCCACAGAAGGTTGATCAGGAAGTTTGTGGATCTGGGATTGGTGAAAAGATGGCCTGATGGGTAGAAAACTGGCTGAGGGACAGAACCCAGCAGGTGGTTGTGGGGAGGGAGTTATCTGCACCAGAGAGGTAACCAGTGGGGTCCTGCAGGGCTCGGTGCTGGGGCCGATGTTGTTCAATATCTTCATTAGTGACACTGGAGAAGGACCTGGGAGTGATAATCACTAGTGACCTGAAGCTCTCCATGCAGTGCAAGAAAGCAGCAACAAAGGTAAACAAGATGCTCAGATGCATATTTAGGGGGATCAGTAGTAGGAGAGAGGAGGTTATTCTGCCCTTGTACAGGTCACTGGTAAGGCCGCATCTAGAGTATGGAGTTCAGTACTGTGCCCACACCTCAAAAAGGACATTAACCTGCTGAAGAAGGTCCAGAGGAGGGCTACAAAGATGATAGCAGGTCAGCAGGGTAAGGCATATGAGGAGAGGTTGAGGGCACTGAACATGTACTCCCTGGAAGACGGGGACATGACTGGGACCTTCAAGTATCTGAAAGAGATAAATAAGGTTAAGGAGAATCTCTTTAAGCTGAGTGGCAACCATAACACAAGGGGGCATAGTCTTAAGCAGGAGGGTGGGAGGTTTAGGAAGGAGGTCAGGAAACACTTCTTCACAGAGAGGGTGGTGGACACTTGGAATGCACTGCTGGAAGAGGTCATCTCGTGGAAGACAGTGGACAGCTTTAAGAGAGGCTGGGATAGGCATAAGGGAAGGTAAGGATCATGGGTAGGGAGGATGAGAGGAGTGGGAAGGGAGGGAAGGGACATTAGCTCAAGCTGTGGACCCTGCAATACGAGCAGACTTGACAGACCAAATGGCCTTCTTCTGCTGGCTTCTTCGTATGTATGTTCGTATGTACACTAATGTACTGGCCCATAGTTTGGATTCCATATTACCCACATTAATACATCCTGACCAATTAGGCTTCATAAAGTCAAGGCAACCCATGGATAATATCAAATGGACCCTATACTTGATTGATCATGCCCATTCTACAAAAAACCCGCTGATGATACTTAGTTTGGATACCCAAAAGGCATTCAGTAGGGTTTCCTGGCTGTTTTTGCAACACACCCTATTAAAATTTGGTTTCCCCCAAGAATTTCTAAATAATATGCAAGGTATATACACTAACCCAAGGCTACAATTAAAGTTAATGGTTCCCATTCCTTTCATCTCCATCTATCACAGAGAACCAGACAAGGTTGCCCCCATCCCCATATCTCTTTGCCCTTTATGCTGAACCTACTGTATAGCCCAATTCTTGCATGAGTCACAGCAGATTCAGAGCTATTTGGTAGATGACCATCTGCACATAGATACATAGACAGTGTCGGCAGATAAGGGCCTATGGCCCACCCATTTGAGTTTGTAAGTTCAGTTTGTTTTCCTAGAAGTCTGTATCCCCTTACCCCTGACCTCTAGAATTCCTTTATGTCTATCCCATGCATTCTTAAATCCCGTGATTGTTTCAGCCCCCACCACTTCCACTGGCAGGGTGTTCCACTTGTCCACCACCCGTTCTGTGAAGAAATTCTTTCTCATGTTTCCTCTGAATCGTCCTCCCTCCAACTTCATCCCATGCCCTCTAGTCCTGGAACATCTTTTCGCTTAAAATAGTGTTTTCCTGCACCCTGTTCCTCCCTGTAAGATACTTGAATGTCTCTATCATATCCCTCTCCCTCCTCTCCTCCAGGGAGTACATGTTCAGTTCCTTCAACCTGTCTTCATAGGACTTGTGATGCAATCCATGCACCATCTTTGTTGCCTCCTCTGAACCTTCTCTACCCTGTCTATGTCCTTACGTAGGTATGGTCTCCAGAACTGCACACTGTACTCAGGTGGGGCCTCACTAGTGTCTTGTATAGCGGAATTATGACCTCCCTTTTCCTGCTGGTGATGCCCCTGCCTATACATCCCAGCATCCTATTTGCTTTACCTGCTGCCTTGTCACACTGTTTCCCTACCTTGAGGTCATCAGAGATGACAACCCCAAGATCCCTTTCCTGCTTGGTGCATGCTATATCCTCACCCCCCCCAACTGATATATTGTGCCAGGGTTTTTGTGCCCCATATGCATTATCTTGCACTTCTTTGCATTGAATTTCAACTGCCAAACCCTTGACCATTCTTCAAGTTTCTGCAGGTCGCTTCTCATTCTGTCTACACCCTCTGGTGTGTCTACTCTGTTACAGAGCTTTGTGTCATCAGCGAACAGTGAAATTCTGCCTTCTAAATCCTGCGCAATGTCACTGATGAAAATGTTGAATAGGACCGGTCCAGCACTGATCCCTATGGTACACCACTGGTCACTCTTCCCTCTGTGGAGGACAGCCATTTACCACCACCCTCTGTGTCCTGCCACCCAGCCAGTTACCTACCCACCACACTACTGTCCTGCCCACACCCATATTCCCCAGTTTGTGTAATAGTCTTCTATGTGGCACAGTGTCAAAGGCCTTGCTGAAGTCCAGATAGGGCCATGTCCACTGCCTCCCTGATCCACCTCCCTAGTCACCCAGTCAAAAATTCAACGAGGTTGGTCTGACATGACCTCCCCTGGTGAAACCATGCTGCCTTGGGTCCTGTAGTCCATTGACAACCAGATGTTCCACATCTCCTTCAGTAGTGCTTCCATGATCTTCCCCACTACCGAGGTGAGGCTGACTGGTCTGTAGTTCCCTGCTTCCTCTTGTTCCCACTTTTGTATAAGGGGACTACATCTGCTGTCCTCCAGTCTTTGGGTACCTCCTGTTTCCAGTGATCGGCTAAACAGGATAGCCAGAGGTTCAGCCACCACCTCTCTTAGTTGTTTAAGGACCCTGGGTTGCACCCGTCTGGCCCCATTGCTTTATCAACTCTTATTACTTCCAGTTCCTTCAGGACCCTTTTCTGTAAAGGGACTTGTGTCCATTTCTGCACCATTCTCACCCTTGTACTCCCTTCAGACCCATTACCCCCCTCTTCCTCAGTAAAGACTGAGCAGAAATACCTGTTCAATATGTCAGCTTTACTGTTGTCATCCTCCACGCGGCTCCCATCCTCCCCCTTCAGTCTCACTATCCCTCCCTTTGTCTTTCTTTTTTCACTTATGTACCTGTAAAAGGTTTTGACCCCTCTACCCACTGATTTTGCAATGTGTTCTTCTGTCTGAGCTTTGGCTTCCCTTACTGACCTCCCTGCCTCCCTTTGCTTCTCCTGGTACTTCTCCCTATCCCCTTCTGCCTGTGTCTTTTTGTATTGCCTGAATGCAATCTTTTTGGCTTTCACTTTCTTTGCTACCTCTTTGGAAAACCATAATGGTCTCCTCTTCCTTTTCCTCTTGCTAACCTGCTTAATGCATAATTCTGTTGTTCTTGTAATCCCCATTTTAAATACTGCCCACTGTTCCTCAACCCCTGATTCCTGTCCCATTCCCCTTAATGCCTCTTTCAAGTATCTCCCCATTTTCCCAAAGTCTGCCCCCTTAAAATCCAGGATACGTGTTTTTGTGTGGTTTGGTTCTGCTCTTTCTGTGATTTCAAACCACAATGACTGGTGGTCACTGTTACCCAGGTGCTCCCCCACTGTTACCCCCATCACACTGTCCCTGTTTGTGAGCACAAGGTCCAGTATTGCCTTCTGCCGAGTTGGTTCCATGACCAGTTGCTTGAGGAAGGCACCCTGAAGGGAGTCCAGGATAAATCTGCTCCTAGTTGATGCTGCTGCTGGGATGCTCCAGTCCACGTCTGGAATATTGAAGTCTCCAACCAGTACTACCTCACCCTTGTCTGCCATCCTTTGGATGGCTAGCATCAACTCCCTATCTGTTTCTTCCTCCTGGGCTGGTGGTCTATAGACCACACCTATGCGGATGGCTGTCCCATTTTCCTTTCCAGCTAACCCACAGTATCTCTCCCCCATTTTGTTCCTCCTGGATCTCTGTGGCCCTTATGTCATTTTTCACATACAGTGCCACTCCTTCTCCCTTCCTGCCTGCTCTGTCTCTTCTGAATATGTTGTAGCCAGGTATGGCCATCTCCCAGTCATGGTTATCATTACACCAGGTTTCAGTGATGGCCACAATGTCCAGGTCTGACTGTACCATGACAGCCTCCAGATCTTCCATCTTGTTGCTAAGGCTCCTGGCATTTGTACACATGGCTTTCCATGATTTGACCTCCCTAGACTGCTTCACTGTTCTACTCCAGCCCCTTCCTTGGTTGTCATTTATCCCTGGTTCTCCTTGCTGTCTGCCCTTCTGCTGAATTTTGCCCCTTTTCTGCTTATCCACCTCTTGGGCACTAATCTCCATCTTTTGCACACTGCTTTGCAGAGATAGCCACTCCTCTGGTTCACTGGTTCCACTGCTAGCTGTGGGGGGTGAGCAAGTAGGTACCCTCCTTGCTGGCCTGCCACCCCCCTTTGCTAGTTTAAATGCTTGTCAATGTAGCATTTAAAAATTAAATGCTTGTCAATGTAGCATTTAAACTTATCATTGAGTGCTTGGATTCCCCTCCAGGATGGATGCAGGCCATCAGGCTTGAACAAACCTCCATCCCTCCAGGTGGGTCCCCAGTCACCAATGAATCCAAACCCTTCCTCACAGCACCAGTTCTTCAACCATGAGTTAAAGTTCCTGGTGCATGCACTCCTATGCTCTCCCTTGCCTCTCACAGGTAGTACTTCTGAGAAAGTGACAGAAGTAGCTACTTGCTTGAGACCCCTCCCCAGTTTCTTAAACTCTTCCTGAACTTCCTTTGGCTCCCCATTTGCCAGGTCATTAGTACCTAGGTGGATAATGACATCCAGCTCACCCTCCCGTCTTGCCTTCCCAGTGATCCCCAGGATCTTCCTTCCATCCCTCCATGCCAGAGCACCTGGTAGGCACCTCACCTCCCTGTCCTCCCCCTCCTGTGTTCCTAGCTGGATCCCTTCACGATGGAGTCCCCCACCAGATTCGCTTCCTCCTCCCTGGGGTCCACTGCTTTCCGCTGAGGTCACCTCCTTGGCTAACCTCCTCCATCCTTTCCTTCCACTTTCTGGGTACCTCTATTTGGTTGTCCTCGTTTGCCAGTGTGGCATATGAGTTCTTGAGTGGAATAGGATCTGGGATGTGCCTCTGCCTGACTGCTCTAACCCTCCCTGAGCCCACTGTCATCCAAGTGCTCCTCGTTCTTGGCATCCTTTGAGGCAGCTGCATTGGACTGGGTGGTCCCTGGATAGGTGTGATGGTACTCCTGACCCAGTTTACTTCTGCTCTGAGTCTGGCTACCTCATCCCGCAGTCCAGAGAGATGCATGCAGATAGGGCAGCACCTCAGTGTCCAGAAGGTCTGCCTGAATATGGCTGCCCCACAGCCACTGCATTGCACCACTCCCCACATTATACTGCAATTCCACTACTTGTCTGCTACTGAAGCTCTCCTAGTTCTCTTTTTATTAATTTACTGTACTAAAAATCCTGTCACTAATCCTCAGATATTTTTTTTTTAAATGAAAAAGAAACCAATAAATAAATGAGTCAAAACACTTGTTGTGCTGAGGGTGGGCTTCTTCCCCCTTATGCCCTCCTACTTCACACCCTTACTATTCCCTGTGTTTAGCTCCTGTCAATCAGATTTATCAGGGCATATAATTAAGAGTTGGGGGAACGGAGGGACGGGAAGAAATTTGCAGCAATTAAAGACAGCACAGAATTACACCACCACTATGTTTTAAATTTTCAACAGCCCAAAACAATTACAAGTAAAGACAACAAAGAAAGTATAGTGTCACTAAATGCCCACAATCTAAGTTTAAAAGAAAAATAGCAATTACCAGTTACTCTAAAGCACTGAATTGAATATGTTTCCTTCCTTCCCCTTCTGGCTTCTTCTGAGAAAATAAACTCTGCTTGCTACTTTAACTCTGACTAAGCCCCACCTCCAGTTATCATGTAGCTGAGGTCAGAGGTCAGACAATTAACACCCTTCACCCAACTACAGGGCAGTCAGACAAGCCAAGATAAAATTTGCAGCTGTAACCCCTAGATGGCGCTATCCCAGGGGCTACTACCCCTGCCTGATTTGCCACTAACAGGTTGAGGGGCCTGGATCCAATGGCGGGTGCCTCCACCCAGAGGTCTGGGTTTGCAATAGTTAAACTAACTTGGTCACAGCCCTCTGGGACACTGCAACCCCTTTCTTCCCACTAGTGGCCCACAATATATCAGAATTACCTTCACAGTATACACTTACCCCAGGTCTGGTTCCCGCACTGGGACCTCCTGTGAAATGAGATACAGTGCAACAATCACAGTACAGTACTTTAACATAGACAAATACCTCAGGCAGTATAACTTTGCTGAAACAAGCAGCTCTGATTTATTTAGGGGATATAACAAGGACAGGGGAAATCAGGTTAATTAGCTTATCACTCTAATAATCTACTTATGGCTCTGTGCACAGGCCTATCCCTATCAGTTACTGTCCCTGGGTACCCAAGCCCAGTGGCTAGTCCAAACCGGTGGCAGCTGGTAGGGGCCTTTCACACAGAGAAAAGGAGAATTAAACAGTCAGTGTACAGTAATTCCATTTGGATTTAATGTGGCAATTCAACAGGAGCCACCCTGAATTAGTACTCACGACCTCCAAATAAGATAGGGTCCTTCAATGTCAGCAGGGCTCACTTGAGGTACACAAACCTCTTCACACATCCATAAAAGAAAGCACTATACCAGGCAGGCTGCATCTGTATCCCGATCGCAATTACTGCACAATACCCGGAGAACACACAGCAGATTCAGTTCCTGACAGACCGAGTGCAATTTTCAGCAATTCCTCCAGTCTTCTACAGGGTGAGCCTGGTTTCTACTCTTCAGAGATCCTTTGATTCTTTTCAGGGACGGATTCAGTCCTAACAAGCTGTTACACAAGCTGCAGACCGGAACTCTGGGCCTTACACACGTTTTTGACTAAAACTGCACACTGAAAAGCACAGGGCTCCTTCCTTCTTCACTGCCAAAGCTCAACTGAAACTCCAACCGACAAAACCGGGCACTTCCTTTGAGTTCCTCCCAGTTCTTGACTGGATTGGCTGTCACTCACAATAGACTGCTGCTGTTGGTCCAAAAGGCACTGAAGTCTAAACTACATCTCCCAGAGTCACTGCCCATACAATCCTCTTGTGGCTGGCTCAGATTATGAGTCCAAGTTCTGATTCGTCCAAGGCACCATTTTAGAGCTAGCTTACCCCACACTGATTGGTCCAGTTCAGCAGTTCAAAACTAGAATGGGGAACTAGCAGACACAGTTCTGACTGCAAAGAAAGCAGGTTAGACAAACTGTAATTTCATTATTACTCTAAATAATTTCTGGCAAACAGTTACATCTTTCAGATAGGTTCCCTTTGCACTCTAGTGACTGCAAAATGAAGTGAATTGGCAGCAGCTCGAGTGGTACTCAGAGAAGCACACAGTCCCCCATACAAACTAATTATGTCTGCAAGCAGACAGCTCTTAAAGAGACAGTACCAGAGGCTCTAAAAACACTCACTGATAAATGGCTTAAATGCCAAACACCATTCAGGCTTGGAGCATTCAAGCAAGCTCCTGGAAGTCTTTTGGGAACCCCCATTTGCAGGGGGGTTACACAGCAATTAAAGACAGCACAGAATTACACCACCACTATGTTTTAAATTTTCAACAGCCCAAAAACAATTACAAGTAAAGACAACAAAGAAAGTATAGTGTCACTAAATGCCCACAATCTAAGTTTAAAAGAAAAATAGCAATTACCAGTTACTCTAAAGCACTGAATTGAATATGTTTCCTTCCTTCCCCTTCTGGCTTCTTCTCTTCACAACTTAGCGTATTATGCAGATGATCTATTGGTTTATTTTACCAACCCAGAGTCCTCTCTACTGGCCCTGGAGCACTGCCTCCAGACTGTTGAATAAGTTTCAGGCTATAAGATCAAGCCTCAGAAAACAGGTCCTAACGATACAATGTACCCCATCCCCTTCTATATGGCAACACTATCCTTATAAGTGGAACCAAATCCATATCAAATACTTGGGCATTTATTTAACACCAGCTCCAAGGACAGCATTTTCTCAAATTATAACTCTTTATTTGCTCAGGTTAAAACAGATCTCCAAACTTGGATGCATCTTCCTATATCACTCATTAAAAGAGTGCAAACTATTTAGATGAATATTTTGCCTTGAATGCTTTTTCTCTCCTTCTAAACATTCCCTATATGCCCTCAGGGAGGGAATTTAGCAGGTGGGGCAGAGTTATATCCTCCTTTCTCTGGCAGGGAAAATGACCTTGGGTGGCCCTAAAAAAGCTATATTTACCTAAACCCAGAGGTGGTCTGGCTATTCCCAGTTTTCGCAATTATGCCCTTGCGGCCCTTCTTAATCATGTGACATATCAGAGGCAGTATAGTACAGTGGTTTAAGGCTCTGAGCTGGAAATCTAGAGACATGGGTTTGAATCCCATAGCCCCCACTTGCATACTGTGTGACCCTGAGCAAGTCACTTAACTTCCTTGTGCTCCCAGGTCATACCTGTAAACAAGCTTCAGCTTAGTGTGTCTCACCTGGTTAAAAAAAAATAAAAAAATATTGGTTTCACTCTCAGTCCCTGGCCCCACTATGGGTACAGGTGGAGAGCGTTGTCCTTCTCCCCCTAGATTATACTACAATATTTAAACCAAATGGCCTAGACCCATTACGGAATCTTTTCCTATTTACAGCAGATTTGTTGCAGCATTGGAGGGCTTCCTTGAATAGACCAAAATATCTCCAGGGAGCTGGTTGGATAGGGATTCCTTTCTTAGATCCCAAATTTCACCCAGTGAAGTTGGATCATAAATTTAGAGGGTGGTTATGAGGAGGTCTTATTCATGTTTACTATTATTATCATAATGGGGTGTTTAAGTCTTTTTCTCAATTACAAACAGAATATTCTCTTCTCCACACAGATTTTTATAGATACCTACAGATACAGCATTTTCTAGGTATTACTATAGCCCTTAATATTGACCCCCGGATATTTTCTCCAGTTTTTCATTTGCTTCAGGAAATACAACTGGAATCTTCCCAGACACACCTTATTTCTAGATATTATCGAGCCCTTACTGACCTCCCGTCCACCTTTATTTATTTTATTTATTTAGTTTTTGTTGACCGGGTAAGTGCACTAGACAAATCCTGCCTATTTTCAGGCACGACCCAGGGGAGGGGGATACAGATGAATGCCAATTGACCTTGAACCAGATTAAACTGTTGGTGGTATTTGTAGTGAATGAGGGAAACTTGGCCAGGACACCGGGGAAATTCCCCTACTCGTCAGAGGGGGAACCTCTGTCCAAGATGGCGGACGCACCCTTGCCTTCTGAGGAGGGAGCTATGGAGGTGGGAGATTTGGTTTCTGCTCCTACCTCTGAACAAATGGAGACCACAATGCCAACAACTGATATTTTGCTTGTTGCTGTTCCTACTTCAACTTTAAGTTCTGCTGCTGATACTAAGGCTGCTATACCTAGCCCTCTGCTTACTTCTTATGGAACTGACTTGCTGACTTGCGTGCCTACAGTCGACTTACTGGAGGATTTTACTTCATCTGATTCTGAAAATCACTGTTTGACAACACAAGAGATCCAGGAGCGTTTTGCAACGGCGGAATGCCGTTTTGCTACTTCAAAACTGAAAATGCACAGAGATATGCAACGCCTGAGAGCAGACAGCACAGATGCATCTTCCACTTGGGTGGAAGTTCTTGAAGATTTACCTGACTTGTCTCCTTTACTGCCTGTTTCTGTGACAGGCTCTGACCCGACTAGTGTGTCGGGAGCTGAAGCCCTACTGCCTGCTCCCCTGCCGCCTGCAGTACAAACGGATTTGGTTTCCCTTTCACAACCTGCTTCCATTACATCACAGAGTTCCTCACATGTACAAGACTTATCTACAGTAAATGCTCCCCTGCCACTTGCAGTACAAACAGATTTGTTTTCCTTTTCACTACCTGCTTCTGTTTCATCGCAGAGCTCCTTACATGTACAAGAATCATCTACAGTAAATATTAATAAAGAACCTACCTGGACTGTTGAATCGGTGCTGAGAGGTGCTGGTTGGGTCCAGGGTACTGTCCCAGGAAGTTGGAAGTCTGGTCCGTCTCCAATTCGGTCCCCCGGCCCTGAAGATTTTCCAGAGCTGCAGAGCAAGATAGGTGCTTCAAAATCACTACTGACCCTTGTGTCTCCTCATGAACTGGAGCTTACAGAACCCTGTGTTGGATTATCTGAAGGGTTCTCCACCTCAGGCTCCTCTTTCTACTACTTCTATGGGCTCTGGCTCCCCATAGCCCCCACATATCGGGACCAAGCCATTCATATTCTTCTTTCTTTAAATTTCCAATCCAGGCTGCTAAAGAGACACAATGCTGTTCAATTGGCATGCCGGAAATTACCTGAAACCACCTGATCGGGACTGATGTAGTACGTCACGCTTCTGAAGGATTCTTTAAAATTCTTTTCCCATGAAATATATGCGTTAATTCATATCTCTGGTGAAACCACATTTGACATTAGTGTCCAAACATCTAGAGGACTGGAGCGTTTTTGGTCAAAGTATAATTCTCTGTGGACTACTGCATTATGGACCCAATTTCAGACTATTCCTCTTTCTAAACCTACTTTTAAGATGATCACTATTCTGTTTCGTAATGAGGGAGTTGAGGTGGAGAATGTTGTGTATTGGCTGAAACAGCGTCGTGACGTCCAAGGACAGCCTGTAGCCATTTTGGATTCCGAGAACATTTGGACTGGGGGCTGGAAGTTTAAAGTCTTGTTACGATCTAATGATTCTGGGGTTGTACATCTGCCTAACTCTTTTTTCATAGGCCGAGATAGGGGGATCTTGTTCTATCCGGGTCAGCCGAAGGCTTGCTATCGGTGCGGTGACCCTGCACATCTTAGTAATGTATGTGATAAAATTAAATGCAACGTCTGTGGGGAATTGGGCCAAGTAGGGGCACACCGTTTGAATGAATGTAGATGTAACCTATGTGACGAACAGGGGAACACCTTTCAGAATTGTAAATGGGCTGTGCATAAGATGGAATTTCACGATGGTGGAGTGGACCAGCGCTTTATTATTACACAGGCGCAGAAGGCCCGTCTCCGGACCACCTTGGCTGTACCTCCCCCTAGGGCAGCCCAGCCCTTACTGCAGGCTTCAGTGCCTGTTGTATCCTCCGAGGTCGTACCTCAGATGGTTTCCTTCATGGATGACCCCTTGCCTGAGATTTCTCCTGTCCCTGATCCTGCCCAGTCTAATTTTCCTGTTCAGGACCCGGTCCCAGGTCCAAGTACTATGCCCCCCCCCGAGTGCTTACAAGTGTCATACATAGAAGGTCACTGAGAAATAACCCTCGGTTGCACCATCTCCTGTGAGTGGTCCGGAACCCCCCCCCCCGTGCCCTTATCTAATTCTTTTGAACTTCTCCAACCTCTTTCTGATGACACTGAGGTGAGTCGACTCTTCCTCCATAGCTTCTTCTTTTCTGACGGTACCATCGGACCCCGAGTTGTAGCAGCACTGGCCTTTCAGAAGTGAAAGGCCAGAGAAACTTAAAGGGAAGCAGGTGGTTGGGAAAAATGAAATGTAAAATGTATTTTGTCTGTTTTCTTTTTTTGTTGCTATGTTTCACTTTGTTTGCCATACTATTAATGTAAATAGTATGGAAGTATAGCTAAAGGAGATTGATTTTTCCTTTCTATGGCTTTTGCCTTTGGGTTTAATTTATTACAAGATACAAGACTTCATACTACACATGAGATCTGACAAGCACAACAGGACTGGTTACTGGGTCCTTCTTTTTGGTCGATTGGTCTGGATTCTTGTTCGGGACTGGGAATATTAATTAATATCCCAGACTTCCGTTTGCTAAAATTGTTTGATGTAGCCCCTGGTAGGGCGCTTATTATAGATTTTGTCATTGGGCCCTGTCCTTACCGGGTGATAAACATTTATGCCCCTCAAATCAAAACTGAACGCATAGCTTTATTTACTTGTCTTCGTCCTTATTTGCATACTTCCTTTCAGGTATTGTTTGCTGGTGACTTTAATTGTGGCCTGAGTCTTCAGGATAAGAGCTCCTTTGCTGCTACAAAGAAACTGTTTTGTGATTCCCATGAATTGGGTAAATTGGTTCGAGTCGCCCACTTAACGGACTCTTATCTCTCCCTTTACTACAACACAGCCCTACCTTTCCAAAAAAGGGGTAAACTAGCCACACGTATTGATTATGTGTTCTCTCTCCTACAGTACCAATTATTTCTGCCAATGTTCAAGCGGTTGAGTTTTCTGATCATAAGCTGCTTTCTGTTGGTTTTGGTTCTGTTGTCTCTTCCCGTAAAGGTCTAGGTATTTGGAAATTCAGCACATCTTTGTTGCAGATTCCGATGTTTATGCAGTCTCTCCTGTCCTTCATACAAGCCCGTAAATCTGTTTTTATTTGTTATGAAGATCCTGTTCAGTGGTGGTTAGACACGAAACATGATCTGGTCACTTTTTTTAAAACTTACAGTCGTTTAAAATGTAGGAAGGAATACCTAGACTATTTGCAGAAGAGGGTACATTTTCAGTCATTATTAACCATAGCATACACGACGGGGCAAGACCATACTCAACAAATAAAAGTCCTACAGAATATGTTGACTTTCCAATTATGGCAATCACAACAACTTTATTACCAACATAAATTCTGTACTGTTGGAACACGTGATGTTATTTGTCCTTTTGAATATAATTCCCGTCAGTCCGCCCGAAAAAATATGACGTGTCTTCTAAATTCAGAAGGGACCTTATGTTCCTCACAAACTGAGATTTGTCATATTGTAACGAAGTATACTACAGCCCTTTTTTCTCCCTTCCCTGCTGTGGCTGGTAACAGTGCGACTTTGTATAGTGGTCTTGATATCCCAGCTCCCTCACAGCTATGTCAGGACCAGGCTTGTTCTCCTATCACGGAGCAGGATTTGACACTGTCTATTTCTTCATTACCTGTACAGAGAACTCCTGGTCCAGATGGTCTCCCTGCTGGCTTATATAAGGTGCTGGGTGACCATTTGTCCCAGAACTTACATCTGTGTTTAATTCTCTGTTAACATGTGAATCTCTCCTTTGGAATTTACTATGGTACTTTGATTTACATTTATAAACAGAAGGTGATATCCATTCTCTAGAGGGTGGCGACCTTTATGTATGTTGAACACCGACTTAGCTCTTAATGAAAATTATTGTAGGCATTTGGTGAGGATAAGCGGAGGTGGTTTTGCATCCCACCCAATCCTGTTCTGTGCCTCAAAGGAGAATTTCTGATCATTTGATCCTCTTCACGAGAATTATTTTCTCATGGCTATGCAGGCCTGGCTTGGGACTTGTTGTCTCTGTAGATCAGAAGGCTGCTTTTGATTCAGTTAGGCATGATTTTTATAGGAGGCACTTTGTTTTCTGCATGTACCTGATGTATTAGTGCGCTGGATTACGTGCTTTTCTATGATGACTACTGTTGTGCCTGTAGTGAATGGTTGGATAGGACCCATGATCCCCATAAAAAGGGGGGTTCGTCAGGGCTGTCCTTTAAGCCAGTTGTTATATGTATTTTTTCTTGATGTTTTGCTCCGTCGGCTGAATACTATTTCTCAGATTCAGTCTATTTCTAGTTGTGCCTTATGCTTGCCTTATAAGGCAATTGCATATGCAGATGATGTTTGCTTTCTTGTAGCTGATGCAGCCTCAGTGGTTCATTCTCTCCGTGAGTGCTCTATTTTTGGAGACTTCTCTGGTGCTGTTTTAAATTACACTAAAAGTTTGGTTATTCAGGTCGGTCTCAGTAACTTTCCTCGACTGTATTGCTTACGCTTAGTTGAGGCCCTATTCGCATTTTGGGAATTTTTTTGGGACACAGGACTCAGATTTGTTTAACTGGATTGTTAAACTGCAACAAGGTATACTTCAGGTGGCCTCCTGGAACCGGGGGCAGATAGGAAAAAAAAAACGTGTTTTCTTAATTAAAAACTATTTGATCTCTACTTTCCTTTTTCTGAGTTATGTATTCCCTATTCCACGACAGCTAGAAACTGCTGTCTTTAGCCTGTTTTTTCAGGCCCTTTGGGGTAGTAGGTTAAACCCGATAAAGCAGAATATCACTATTTACCTATCCCTGAGGGTGCTTGTATGGTTAACCCTTTGTTATTTTATTTCTATTTTTTTCACTGCAAACCTTAGAACTTTATTGATTCATGCCCAAAGGGTGGGAACCTTGGTTTATGACTCTTGCAGGATTTGGTTTCATCAATGGAACTAATTCCTTAACTGTGTTAAGACAAACTGTTGGTATACCAACTTACGTAAACATATGTTTTATGTCTCAAACAATGGAAGGTGTCTGTTCAGATGTTATTAAATCATTCACATAAAGTTTTATATAAGAAATTACTCTGATGGTTTGTGCTGTACCAGTACCCTTGATAAGTGTCCTGGTCAACACCTCCCTTCCCTTTGTTTATTGTGGAAATGTAAGAGGGTTCCAGCCAAAATGTGGATTTTCATTGGCTTTCATGCCATGAAAAGATTAATGTAAAATCAGATCATAAACATAAGCAGTCACAAGATAGAATGTGTTCTCTTATTATGTATTACAGAACTTGAAACTATCCTCATTTATTTTTGACTGTTCCTTTATCAAAATTGGTGGTCCTTTTGGCTGGGCATGGGATACCCCTTGCTTCAGTCAGTTACTTATTTGAATCTTGTATAGGGTTTTTCCCCAGTGGTCAAAATGGCACCAGGACACTTTAAACTTGTGTTTTGTCTGCATTAAATGGAATATTTGGATGGTGCGTGCATGTTTTCTTTAAAAGGGACTCGCTCCATTTGGAGCTTGAAAAAAGATTGTACAAGATTTAAAAGAAATTTGTGAGCATGAATGTACTCTATACTCAGATATGACACTTTTGGAACTTTGGAAAGCTCTTCCTTGGATCACTGACTCTGATTTTGCAGTTACCTGAATGATTGTATAATACTTATCCTGTTTTTCCTTTGTTTTGTATTATGCTTTGTGTACTATTGTACGATTTTTGTCTCAATAAAACTTTCCCCTACTCCATTGGAGGTGGATGCTGTGACGCTGTGCAAACTGACTCAGAGTTTGCTAGGGCGTTGAGGAGTGCAGACGTGTGGAAGGCTGGGGTGCTGATCACCTCCTTGGCCTTCCTTTTCCTACTTGTGATCACTATGGCTTCCGACGACTTTTTGCAAGAGATGGATTTAACCAAGATGGCTCAAGTTGGTAATGCTGAATCTCCTACCTTTGTTTCTGAGGAATTTATGGCTTGTGTGGCTGCTTCATCGCCGGACGAAATTCGTGAGCAGTCGGCTCAGGAAGAGAGTCGATACCTGGAGGTACAGAACCACTTAATGCGAGATTTGGAAAATGCATGGGACGCTAGTGGGGACTTACAGGAAGAGGAAGTGGTGCTCCTTCCTCAACGTGATGACCGAATGCAGGTCGATGTGGCTGACCCCTCTGACGTGGTTCAGCTGGTGGATTCCGACATGGTTCTTTCCCCTCTAGCTCTTTCTGTGAGCACAGTGAGTACTATCTGCTCAAGTACTATGCCAACGGAGTCGGTTACTCCGTGTTGTGATTTGAATGCTTTACAAGGTTCTGTTCCATGTTCTCGGCCTGAAGATGTTTCTTTTTCATCGCAGCCTATTATTTCAGATTCCCCTATGCTTGAACATGACTCTGCACGGCAGTGTTCTGTTGTTGCTTGTCCTATTACCACTGGCTCTCTGCTGATTGTCAGCAGTCTGCATCTTCCTTCCTGCTTCTAATGTTAGTGCCCTTTCTGATGAGGCTGTTGTAGCTCTGGGGCATGGGTCTCAGGCATTGGAGGCGCGGGATGGGTTAAGTCTCCTGATGGTATGGGGTGGGATGCAAACCTAGTACCCTCAGCTCCTGTTACACTTTGTGTGGATTCTGAGCAGGCTGCTCTGTCCACTGCCTCAATCCCTTTGGGTCAAGGTTCCCCTGCAGTACATTTTCCATCCACTGCTGTGCCTCCTTCTAAATCTCTTTTAGACAACATTAAATGTTTGGAGGGGGAATCTTCTTCGTTGGGCCCCCCCCGAGGCCTTACAGACTACTACTCAAGATTTGTCCTCTGCAGGTCCTGCGGCAGTTCTAGTGGAGCCTGCACCTGCATCAGTTACTGTACTGTCTGTATGGCATACAGGCATAAAAGAGAAACTTTTTCCAGCTACTTTTGGACTTTCTTCTGAACTAGCAGCACGGCGTAATGCGGTGCGTCTGAAGTTTAAGGGTCCTGTGTCTGAGGTCCCTAATAGACAGTTTGTTGGTCGAGACCTATTGAAGGGGAGTATGAAATTTACGCCATGAGATTTACGCCTCATTCATATGCCTGGAGATTCTGTCTTTGACGTTAGTTTCAAACACTCTGCTGGTTTAGATAGATTTTGGAAACAGTTTCAGCTTTAAACATACTCTGTTATGGAGTCCCTTTATGGCCATACTTTGACTAAACCTGTATCCATGAAAATTACAGTAATGTTTCGTAATGAAGGCGTTAATGTTGCAGACATTACTTATTGGTTACAACAGCATTGTGTAGTTAAAGGACAACCGGAACCTATCCTGGATGATGTATGTTTATGGACTGGGGGATGGACGTTTTTGGTATATTTAAGATTGGAAAATGGCTTAACCCAGCATTTACCAAATTGTTTCTTTCTGGGGAGAGACAGGGGAGTATTTTTTTACCCGGGTCAGTCCCGGGCCTGTTATAAATGTGGGGTTTTGGGTCATCTAAGTAATGTTTGTGATCGGCAAAAGTGTGGCCTATGTGGTGATTTGGGACATATTGGTGCACATTGTAGGAATCCTCCTAAGTGTAATTGCGATGAATTGGGTCATACTTTAGACTCTGTTCTGGGCTTTCCCACAATTGTGTGGGATCCAGCTATTAGAGCAGAACAGGATGTCTATGTAGCAACGGCTCAGAAGGAGAGCCAGAAATTTCAGGCCTTGATTACTCATCCCCAGCCTTTCCTTTGCCCCCCAAAAAAAAAAACCTCTGTCCCTTTAGAAACCCCTTCTGCCTCTATTGTGGCTGTTTCTTCTAAAACAATTCCAGTGTTGAATTGAACCAGCTTTTAGCTCCAGATACTTTTTTGATTTCTAATAATTTACTAGTGGAGGATTCTAGTATAGGTGATATGGATTAGGGTCCCTCTTTAGGCCCTTCTACTTCTATGACCCTTTCAAGTACGCCTCCTCCAGATATGCAGCAGGAGGCCTCTTTCCATAGAATGACTCGCTCTAAGGCTCATAAAGTTTTGGTGGACTCTACTATTGATACTGACCCCCTTCCTTTACAAAGCACCTACATACCATTACAGGATCATGAAGAAGAACATGATGGTTTGGCATCGGATATTTCTTCAGTGACTTCTTCCCATGCAGACACAATTTTAGACATTGGTGTCTGTGATAAACCTAAGCCTAAGAAACGGAAGAAGAGGAAATGATGTGTCTTAGGTGGCGTATTCTGTTTTCTTTTCCTGGTAATTTTCCCATCTCCTTAAATATCACTTTCTATGGATAAAGGAGTGGTTTTACTTACCATTAATGTTAATAGCATTAAAAATTCCTGCAAAAGACAGGTAACTTTTGCTAGTCTACGGGAATGTCGGGGTAATATATTATTGTTACAGGACACTAGGTTGCATTCTTTGTTACAACTGAAAGCAGCTGAAAAAGATTGGAGATGGGGTATTTCTTTATGGTCCATGGGTGAGGATGTCTATGATGGGGTGGGTATTCTATTTGCAGATATTGATATTAGGATTTTGAAGGTTTTTTATATTTTTCCGGGAAGAGCACTGTTGGTGGATTTTGTTTATTCAAATTGTGCTTATCGTTTAATTAATGTCTATGCTCACCAACAAAAGGCAGACAGGGCAGCTTTGTTTAAGAAAATCTCACCATATCTCCATACATCTAAACTGGTCTTGTGGGGAGGTGATTTTAATTGTGGCCTGGGTCCACGGGATTGGGGTAGGAAGACTAAGAAAATTTTTTGTGATACTAACACGCTTATTGAGGTGCTTAAACATCATAATCTGGTTGATGTTCATGATATTTTACATATCTCCCTGTCACACACGTTCTTTAAGGGAGTTTTATCCACCCGAATAGATTTTTGGTTTTTATCCTGCAGACTTACCTGTTCGGAGGTTGCTCTTTTGCCCCTGGAAACATCAGATTACTTGGTTGTACAACTTCGACTGGGCCCGTATCAACAACTTCCTATGGGCCGCACTTATTGGAAACTAAATGTGGGTTTATTGTATGATGCCATTACTATGGGTCAGGTACATGATTTATTTGCTGCACGTGCTGATCTTTGCTTTCTTTATGATAGTCCAATTGAATGGTGGGAGGATGCTAAGTTAGATTTGAAATTATTATTTATTCAGGTTTCTAAGCATCAAGCTAGAAGTCATTATTTGGAATATTTAGGGTATAGGGCCCAATACATTAAGCTTCTGGGTCAGGTGTCAGTTTTGGATGATTCTGATTTATCAAAACTTCAAGATATTAAACTAAAAATGTGTACTTATTTAAAATACAGAGAAGATAAGATTTTTCTCAGCAAAAGTATTCGGTTTCTGGTACCAAACAGCAAGTGAATCCATATGATTTTTCATAGAGTACGGAACGATTTGGTATGTCTGTCTTGCTGGATACTGCTGGTAATCAAGTACATGATGTGAGAGGTCTTTGTGATGTAGTACAAGCTTTTGTTACTTCTAAATTTCAGAAAGTTCCCCCAGCTTTACCTAGTTCTTTTTTTCATGATTTAGTTATTCCTTCCCTTTCACCTGTGGATCAAGCAGCTTTGGTGTCTCCTGTCACTACAGAAGAAATTTCATTTGCCGTTACTAAATTATCCACTCGTACTACCCCAGGAATAGATGGTATTCCTAATGAATTTTATAAAAACATTTTCTGATAGTGTGCTTCCTTGGTTACATGTCCTTTTTCATTCTGTTTGGTTGGAAAAAAGGCTAACTCCTAGTATGAGTAATGGGAGTATGGTTTTTCATTATAAAAACAAAGGTGATTCTCAACAGCTCTCGAACTGGAGATCTATTAGTCTTTTGACTTCTGATTACAAGATTTTGGCCATGGTTTTGACTAATAGACTTACTAAGGTAGCAGGTCACCTTCTTCTTTCAACGCAGTCGTGTGCTGTACCTGGTCATAATACTGTACATAATTTGAATTATTTACCTGAATTGGTTGAGCAAGGTCTGTCTCATTCTCTGTCTGGTTATCTTTTGTCCCTTGATCAGCAAACTGCATTTGATGCCATTCATCATGATCATATTTGGGCGGTTTTAAAATTTTATGGTATTCCTGCACACTTTATTGCTTTGTTGGTTGTTATGTATTCTGAGTCATTGATTACTCCCTTGGTGAATGGGTATCTGGGTGTCCCCATACATCTTAATATTGGAGTGTGTCAGGGGTGTCCCTTAAGTCCTCTGTTATTTGTTTTTGGGCTTGATCCTATTTTACGGCGCATAGATGTGGATTTTCAGGTGGTGCCTATTTCTTCGGTAAAGGGTGGTGTATTTCATAAAGTTTTGGTGTATGCTGATGATTGTATATTTACTGTGACTGATTTGAATTCTAGTATGCGAGTTCTTCAGGTTTTTCAGGAATTACTGTCTGTTACTGGTATACAGATTAATTATTTGAAAAGCAGGATATTGGCTTTAGGTTCTGCTTTAATTCCAGATTCATTTGCCATACCGATAGTACAGGGTAATGTAAAATTATTGGGTATTTATTATGGCACATCTACGGCCTCTCAATGTAATTGGGATATGGTCTTTGATATAGCTCAGCAGAAGGTTGCTAAGTGGCAATCATGGAAAATGACACGGAAGAAAAGAGTGTTTCTTCTCCACTCTTACATTATTCCGATTTTTTTGTATGTCTCACATGTATTTCCTCTTCCTTTTAGTATGCATACTAAGATTATGGGTCTCTTTCATTTCTATGGGGGAGTCGATTAAATCCTGTTAAATGGGCACATACATACAGGGCTTGGAAGTCAGGGGGCCTTCATATGATACAGCCTTTAGTATTTTTTGGGGGGAATTTTTTTATAGTACCATATGTCCAGTGCTACTGGATACTGATGGTATGGGACCTTTATGTATGAGTTTATGGGGAACGGAATTCCTTGCAGCCTGGGGTAGGGGTAAATGGCATCAGTCAGAAAAATTACTGCCGGGTTATATCCGAATAACTTTAAAATATATCAGATTATGGAAAATTGAACTTCTTTGGTTCATCTTGCATGAGAAAAAAGTATTTTATACTCATATTGTGGAATCTTGTTTTTTTGAAGATCCTTTATTTATGGTCCTTACCACTGTAAATACTGATTTGTTGCTTGCCAGTATGATTGAACCCAGAATCCCGAAAAGAATGCAAGATGTTGTCTGGCTTTGTGGACACCAGAAGCTTAATGTACGAAATAATCAAAAACATAAGCAGTTAGGTGACAGGTATTGTTCTGAATCATCTTGTTCGGGGTGGCCAGAAACTGTGCATCATTTGTATTTTGATTGTTTTCATGTACAGGGTTTCTGGTCTAAATTGGCCATCCTGTGGGGTGAATCATTGTTTCAATTTATGACGTATGATATTTTAATTCTGGGACAAATTCCCACTGAGTGGCATAAATGGCAGCAAAGCACAGTTTTTGTAATTTTGGCTTGTCTTTAAATGGGCCATTGGCTATGCTCGATGTTTCATGGCGTTCCAAGCTAAAACTGTTATGATGCAAGATGTTTTTTTTTTCACATTCAGACTGATTTGGATACTTTATATGACTGAGTACCGTACTAAGGGGTCTGAAGTTGGACGTCGTTTATGGCATCATATTGGGTGGGCGGGTTAGTTTTTCTTGTGTTTTTCTGTTTCATGTATGGCTGTTATATCGTTTATAATTTTTCAGATTCATGTTTATGTTCTTTATTTTTCTGTATTTCTTTTCTTTTTGATATATTTTGTTCCTCTTGTTTTCTGTATTTAATACTTGTGCTTTGTTTTTGATCTCTAATAAAAATTTCCCCTACTCTTTTCGATAAGTGCCATGGGCTCTTTAACATCCACCTGAACTACCACCAATCCTGGCAGATGAGACCTCGGTTTAATGTCTCATCCGAAAGATGGACCTTACTGGATGTGGTTTAAACAAACAGGGAAGCAGAACTTTCCAAAGTATTATCCCCAGAAAATTGGAGGCAAATTTGGTGCAGGCAACATCAAGTAACAGGCTCCTATAGTTGGCGCGAATATGGATGGAAAGTAGTATCCCGCTTCTTCCATACTCCACAAATTACTGCCAAATTTCATATTTCATGGGACTCCTCATGTTGGAGACACTGCGGCTGTGACATGTCGACCCACGCCCATGTCTTCTGGTCATGTCCTATCAAAGCCACATATTGGCAAGCAGTGGGACAGACCGTGGTAGAGATATTCCTTGACTTGGGATCCCTGACACCAGAAATGGCAATTCTCCTACATTTCCCTCCACACTTTAAACAAAGACATAAGCTGTATCTTCTTAATATTCTTCTTACAGCAGCTAAAAAAGCACTGATTAGACTTTGGCTCCAATCCAGTCCCACCCCCGACAATAAAACAATGGGAAGATACCATTTATGACATCTACCATATGGAAAGCATGACGGCTAGACTGCAGGATAGAACATCCCTTATAATGAACAGGTGGATGCCGGTTTGGTTCATGTATGTTGCCAGCCACAGGACACACATAATTCCTTAATAGAATTGAGGACAAATAGAAGCTGAGACAAGGTCAGGTTGGTCCATCCTAGATATAATTTATAGCTATGTTGCAGGATTGGAGGTAACTTACTATCCCCCGTATTCTCTTTAAACATGAGGCTCCCCTTGTGACTCCTTACCCCCTACCCGGATATACTAGAAGGATTTATATCTGAGCAATACCTTTTTGCTCTACTTAAACTTGTGCAGCTGTCATGATGGATTGGAAATGTGATTACCTGTATGTTCCACTACGAAACTTAATAGAAATTACAGTTTAAAAAAAAAAACACTGGTGGGGGATGAGCTCCTGCTGCGGTTGGAGGGTGTCTGAATTAATCTGTTGCCATCAGAGGCCTCTACTGAACTGACTGACCGAGACCTAGTCATTTTATCCACTTTGTACTTTTGTGAAACCATCAGGGCTAAATAAAAGTGGTTTAACACTTATTGTAGGAGATTTAACTGGCAGTGTAGATCGGAGCTAATTCCTTAAGCCGCCATTTCCCAGTTAACGTCACCGAAGTCCAAGGTTATTCCTTAAATAAAAAATAATTGGAAGCAAAGATATAGTCCCCGGGATCTCTGACTGTCACATCGCTGAAATAAATAAGTACAACAGAAAAGGCCATAAACCTAAATGGCTGACCAGGAAAAAAAAAGCAAACCATCAAAAAAACAAAACAAAACAAAAAAAACAGAATAATGCTTGTAAAAAAATGCAACGATTCAGAAGCAGAAAAGTTATGGACCAGATTTAAACTCCCATTAAAAAGAACCAAGGGCTAGCTGGCCCGGTGGCTCTGAGGGTTGAGGCACTGGACGCCACACTTCGCACCATGCTGGCGACCCGTATTCGGGAACAAGCATGGGCCACCAGTAATCAGCAGGGGAGAGAGAGGATCGAGTGTCCAGAGGACAGCTCTCCTTTCCTGGAGATGGAGGACTGGCACTCCCACCAAATGACTGCCCCCAGATGGAGGCCGAAGGGCAGTGCGGTTCAGAGGGGCCAGAAGAAGGGAGGGTGCTGCGGGACTTCTATGGATGCATGCACACCTCCACAAACACATGTCCCGTGTATGCGCCCCAGCAGTGGGAAGGGAGAAAATGGAGGAAAAAACACCTCCGGCTGTGGATGACGACTGACCTCTCGCAGGCTCCGCACCTAGCGCCCAGACAGGGGTAAGTCCCAGTGATACCGGGGTGACTGGGCTGGGGAGGCTGGTCAGAAGAGAGCAGCTGGGAGCAGAATAAAGAATAAGGAGCCTAAAATACATATTAACAAAAGCAAATAAAAAAGAACCAAGGGCTGATAAATAAAGAAAAGCAAAAACTGGAATGTAATCTAGTAGCAAGTGCAAATAAAATGAATGCAAAAACTTTTTTATGAGTGTATTAACTTGCTCAAAATATCTAGCAACCCAGTCATTCCTTTGCAAAAAGGTGACCGTTATCAGTTCACCACGGGATATGGGAGAAGAATTCAACAGCTTCTTTTGCTTGATTTTCTCCACTTTTAGAAACCCCTTGAGTGATCAAACCTAGTTACAAAAAAAAAAAAAAAACTTCTCTGATAATACAAATTATTAAACACCAGGTAACACAAAAAAATCAGACTAAACCTTATCCTTTCCCTGGACCAGATAAAATCTTGGACAGAATGTTGAAGCTAACGATTAACCAGAATTTATTTATTTATTTAATTTTTGTTAACCAGGTAGGTATACTAGACAGCAACTGCCTGTTTTCAGTTAAGACCTGGGAGAGTTACAACAAAGGTGATGCAGCAATAGAACAGTTACAGCGTACAGCAAAATATAACGTATACTCAGATAAAGAGGACAATATACTGTAACTGACCCTTTCCAGATTTTGTAGCAATAAAACTTTATTCAATATTTATTTATTTATTTGGAACAATCAGATGCATACCTTTGAGCAGACATGCTCATTTGCAAAGGTTCCTCATCATGAACTAAATCTCTGCAGTAAGCCATTGGTACAGAAATACGGAAGATTACAATAGGTATCAGTCGATCCAGAAGTGGCAGCCAAGGTACGCATAATCAGAGCAACCAGAATAAAACACAGGGATAATATTAACAGTTACAATAAAATATTCCTCTAACATATGACTAGTAACACAAAAATAAATACATGTTAAACAAGCATAAACTACCTGATCTAATAATAATACTATTATAGACCATTATAAACTAACTTCTAACAGATAGATATACTACTTTAATAAATTCCTTCAATGCAGTTGAAACACAAATACCATAAATGTTCTAAATAATTCATAAAAAACAGTATTTGGGAAAAAAACAAACAAAAAAAAAACAGCTATTATGAGATGTAATACCTACTAATGATTTTGTGTGTCTTTCCCCAGCTAAATATATGGAGAAAGAAATAAATGAGAGGAAGAGAAGAAATCACACAAGAGTAATACTGAAATAGTAAAGCTAAGATCAGATTGTCCAGCTACATTTAAATATAAAGTGATTCACTGGGCCCATAATAATTACAACAATCATTCCTTTCCTTAGTTATTTTATAGTTAGCCCAAGGGACTTCGGGTTACTGTGGGGTAACTGTTGCATAGCTACAATGGTGCAAAGTGTGCAGTTGCACCCGGGCCCAAAACATTACGGGAGCCCAATTGGAGTAAGATTTTTATTTTAAAGCAATGAACATTTGCCTCTGTCCCCTTGCAGAAATACAGAACTGTGAAATGCCAGCAGGGTTGGCAGCAGCAGCTGTGTAGCAGAAGAGAATAGCACAGCCAGGTTTGTTTAAGTTTGATTCCTGTCAGTAGAGGGCACTGCTATATCGGATTCGGAAACCGGGAATCTCTTTTTCAGTTGGGGGGGTTGTGAGGTCAGAATGGCGGAGCGCAGACAGAGTGTTATTGAAGGTAACTAATTTCCTTTGAATAAAATTTTGTATTCATGGTGTTTATAAAGCACTCATTCCATTGTGGGCTCAGAGTGCTGTACAAAGATTCAAATACTTGTAGAAAAAAAATAGAACGACATACTTTAAAACTCATGAATCATTAAAAGCCAGACTAACAAATAAGGCTTGAAAGAGGCTTTAAAGGCCTCCACTGATGTAGCAGAACAAATATAATAGGGAATCATGCTCCAAATGATTGGTGCCGCAACTCCAAAGGCTCTATCTCCAGAAGACTTGAATCTGAAGTTGGGCACTGCAAGCAGCTCTGCATCAGCGGAACAGAGAGGGTGGATCAGGTAGTCAGGTCCCAGACCATGTAGGGCCTTGTAACTAAGCAAGCCAATCTTGAAGGTGATGCAAAAGCGTATAGGCAGACAGTCCAGAGCACGCAGCACCAGAGTGATATGCTCCCGTCTAGGAGAGCCAACCAGCATTCGGGCTGCTGCATTCTGCACCAGCTGCAATCTTCGCATCTGACCCCCAGATAGCTCTAGGGATACGGTGTTTCAGTAATCGAGTCTCATGATGACAAAGGCATGGCTCACCATAGCCAGGTCATTCTGGGCCAAAAACAGTTGGATCCAACTGTTTTTGGCCCAGGATGACCTGGCCGTGGTGAGCCATGCCTTTGTCATCATGAGTCTCGATTACTGAAACACTGCTGTGAGGCGCTGCCCACCCAAAACAGGGAGGTCCATATCGCCCTACACAGGACAGCCCTGACATCCCGGCTACCTTTCCTTTACATTACAATTAAGTAAATTATTATATTTCAAAACCGGGAGGGCCTATATCATACTCTTGTACCCAGGCCCTCTGGATATTTGCTACGCCACTCTGGAGAGAAGAATTTGTAAAGAATACCCCAATTTATCATGAAACTAGAGTTGAAACCCCAGGAAATCTTACTGTATTCTAATGCAGTATGGTCTCACCATAGGACTGCCCTGTAGCCAAAATGGTTAATAGAACCTATGTAAATGATGGAGTGCTAGGCTCAAGCTTGGTTTTCAAACCACTGTCCCTGGTTGCACTTCTTTCAATCGTCAGATTCTTTATTCTGCTTGCCTCAGTAAGGCGTCTCCGGAGATATCTCCTTATTTTGCTTGAAAACTTTGTTTTTTGTCGGCTTTATAAAATACTGTTAATTTCTTTTGGATTTTAAAGCACTGTCCTTGGTGTACAGGTGGATTTAGTTAGATTTAGCTTCATTTGGGGTAAGTTGTCCGGTTCCTTTTTGGTTCTTGTAACCAGGAAAGAACTGACGTTTCTTTTTATTTCTGAAGTAAATTTCAGTTAAAATTAAATTTTCCGACTTGGGATGCAAGTAGCTTGCTATTTAGCTGTTGTTTACTGGGGTAACTCTCGGTTCTTATCAGTTGGTGTTTAACTGAAAAAAAAAAAAAAGAAAGAAAAAAGATAGGTAGGTTTTTCTTTTCTGGTTATGTCACAGAAAACTAAGAAAAAAATGGGACCTACAGGTTTCCAGCATTGCACTGAGCGTGGGGAACCTTCTACAAAAGCTGATCCTGATTTAATTTGTGTTTTCTGCCTTGGGTTTGAACACCTGAAGGCAGACTGTGAGATTTGTAAACATTTTCCGCAGTCAACTATGGAGAGGCAGTTAAAAAGGCTGCAGGACAAAATGTCTGAGAAGGCTAATGACCTAGCCATAGATAACTGGTTCCTCCTCAAATGAACTGGAGGAACAGCCCTCTGAAATGGTCGAAAGTTCCTCAAGTAAAAAATGAACCATTGACACAGCCACCGTACCGGCTACCGTGGGCAAAAAGAAAAGTAAAGAGAAGCACACTGAACAGGAACCACAACCAAGGATGTGGTTCCTACTGCTGAGGAGATCGCAAACACGATCAGAATTGTTCAGTCTTTACAATCCGGAATTGTGGTTCCGATTGAAAAATGACCGCTGCCACAGGCATTGGTTCAAACCCCCAGTTCAACCCAGGTTCCCAGTTCCTTTGAGTCTGGTTGTGACTGTTATGGGGAAGAAGAGGAGGAGGAGGAAGAAGAAGAAGAAGAGGAGGAAGAGGAGGAGGAGGACTATGGAGAGCCCATTAAACCAGTCATCTCCCCAGATCCTCACCACCCTGATTCCCCTGATAAGGGAACTGAGGACTTTACCTCCTATTATTCATTGATGAAGCAGGTTGCTCAGACCCTTGACCTCCCCACTCAGGAGTCCACTGAGGAGGAGGAGGAAGAAGAGGACTACATTGAGATGATAGATATCCTAGCATCAAAGAGACTGCTGCTGCTGCCCATCCACAAATCTCTCAAGAAACAGACCTTAAGGGTTTTGCTGACACCCACTTCAGTACCTCCAGTGGACAAAAAGGTGGACAAAAAATACTGGGTTGCCAAAGGAGAAGTGGAATTCCTGTTTGGGCACCCTAGCCACGAGGGGTGGTGCAGGCTATGGCTTGTGACAAAGCTGGCATCCCCCTGGCCTCCCACCCTCTGGATAAGGATTCTAGGAAAGTGGACTCCATGGCAAAGAAGGTGTACTTGAGGTCATCCCTTGCCACTAGGCAGGCCTCCTATATGTCTTATGTTGCTAGGTACCAGAAAACTCTTTGGAGTATGGTCCTGGAGATTGCAAAGGCTGTCCCATCTTCCATGGTAGCTGACTTAGAGGAGGCTGCAAAGAGAGGCGTTGAAGCTGCCAAGACACAATTTAGAATGGCAGTTGATGCCAGTGACACTTCAGCCAGGCAAATGGCAATGTCAGTGTCCCTCAGGAGGTTTGCCTGGCTCAGAATGACCAGTCTGACCCAGGATACCCTGTCCAAGGCTTTAGACATTCCCTGTGACCCCACATCTCTGTTTGGGGAACTAATGGAGGCATATATGAAGAAAATGGATGAATACAAGGCTGCCTACAGCAAAAGAGAGAGCATCCACACCCCAAAAACAACAGAGTAGAGGTGGCAGGGGCAGGACTCACTACAGGCCCTTTTTCCAGCCTCATGTTTTCCCCCAGTATCAGCAACAGGGAGGGGATACTTCAGAGATAGGGTAGATGAGGCAGTGGCCGCACTAGTCCCAGAGCACAGCCAGTAGCCCAGGCAAAACAGGCACCTTGAGGTGTCTATCTGAGTCACCTCCCCAACCCCTGTAGGGAGCAGGCCGGCCCACTACCTCCAGGAGTGGCAAAATATCACCACAGATAGGTGGGTCCTGGAGGTAGTGGGCATGGGTCTGGCCTTTAGCTTCAAGTTCATGCCAAAGCTGAGGCAAGGGTTTTCAGACCTTCTTCTCCATCAGAAGCAGTTCCGTTGCAAGAGGAAGTAGCCAATCACCTGTTACTGGAGGCAGTAGAACCAGTCCCCTTGGCATAGAGGGTGGGAAAAGGCTTGTACTCAAGACACTTCCTCACAACAAAGAAAACAGGGGAGTGGCAACCCATTCTGGATCTCAGACATCTAAACAGACATTTGTCAAAGCCAAAGTTCAAGATGGTGACTGTGGCTAGTATCCTCCCAACACTAAGGCAGGGAGATTGGTTGGCATCCCTGGACTTAAAGGATGCTTACTTTCACATCCTTATCAGGCAATCCCACAGAAAGTACCTCAGGTTCAGATTGCCATCAGGCCATTATCAGTTCAGGGCAATGTCCTTTGGACTGACCTCTGCCTCAAGAGTATTCACAACATGGGCTGGCTGTGGTCGTGGTGCACTTAAGGAGGCTGGGGGTAACAGCATTCTTCTACCTGGATGACTGGCTAATTGTAGGTCAGCCACCTCATCAGGTCAGGGAGGCACTGGTAGTCACACAGGATACCTTGCCGTCATTGGGATTCCTGGTAAATCTAAAGAAGTCAGTGCTGGAACCAGTTCAGCTCCTGGAATTCATAGGGGCCGAGTTGGACACCCAAAAAGGGAGGGTTTTCCTCCCACAGGGGAGAGTGGACGGCCTGGTGTAGATAGCCAGTTCCTTCAAGCTGCATGTCCCAAGGCCAGAAGGGCATTTTCTGCAGCTTCTAGGCCACATGGCAGCATCTACAGCAACAGTGTCAGGGGCCAGGTTCCAGATGAGGGACATTCAGTTCCACCTCAGAGCTCACTGGCTACAAAAAAGGGATTCACTCTCAAAGCTAGTGCCTGTTACAGGAGTCTTCCTTCAAACACTGCAGTGGTGGCAGGACAAGACCAACCTCAGGCAAGATGTGCCATTCCTACAGCAGCCCCCCTCAATGGTGCTAACCACAGATGAATCACTCCTGGGATGGGGGGCACATTTGGGGGAGCACACCGCACATGGCTCAAACAGGAATCACTGCTGCATAGCAACTTGTTAGAACTCAGAGCAATCTTTCTGGGTAGCCAGTCCTTTGCCAGTCTAATAAAAGGCAAGGTGGTGCAGATGAGGACAGACAACACAACCACCATGTACTACATAAATAAACAAGGGGGCACAAGGTCAACCCCACTGTGCACAGAGGCCATGAAAATCTAGAGCCTGGCATACTCCCTAGAGGTCTCCCTCTCAGCAGTCCATCATCCAGGGAAGGACAATGTATTAGCAGATGCTCTCAGCAGAATCAATCAGAATCACCACGAGTGGTCACTGAACAAGCAGGTCCTGGAAGTTGTCTTCAAGAGATGGGCCACTCCAGAGGTGGACCTCTTTGCAGCCCCAGACAACCATTAGTTACCACAGTTCTGCTACAGACCTCCAATCAAGGGCAGAATCCCTCTGGACGCACTGCTACTAGATTGGACAAGGAAGTTCCTGTATGCCTTCCCTCCCTTTCCTTTGTTGCTAAGGGTACTGAACAAGCTCAGGTCCCAGCCAGCAACAGTGATCCTCATTGCTCCAGATTGGGCCGGGCAGCCCTGGTAGTCACTGATTCTGTCCATGTCAGTAGCCAAGCCAATCAGCCTCCCCCCTGGAGGCACAACCTACTGACCTCTTCTCAGGTCAGGATCATGTACCCCAACCTTCAGTCCCTCAGGCTCAAGGCCTGGCTCTTGAGGACTTTTTGTATGCAAACTTGCACCTTTCAGAAGGGATAATGGAGATACGCAGGGTATCTAGGAAGCCTTCTACTAGGAAAACCTATTCTTCCAAATGGAAGAGGTTTTCCATCTGGTGTCAGGGAAGGGGCATAGACCACAATCAAGGCAGCTTGCCAGTGGTCCTAGATTACCTAACCCATCTTCACTCTCTAGGCTTAAGGGCATCTACCCTTAAGGTGCACCTGGCAGCTGTTTCAGCTTACCTGTCAGCTGGCAAGGTGTTGTCCATAGCCTCCAACCCAGTGTTCAGAACGTTTTTCAAGGGGTTGCTACATTTACATCCCCTACACAGGGAGCCTACGCCAATGTGGGATCTTAATATATGTATTGCCCAGTTTATGCAGCCCCTCTTTGAGCCCATGTCCTCAGCAGAGCTCAAGTACGTAACATGGAAAACAGTGTTCCTAGTGGCTATTACCTCTGCCAGGAGGATTAGAGAGCTCTAGGCATTATTCACAGATCCTGGCTATATCGCTGTCCATAGGAACAAGGTTGTCCTAAGGACTGATAGGGAATTTCTTCCCAAGGTGGTATCCGAATTCCACCTCAACTAGTCCATTACATTGCCTGTCTTTTTTACTGACCATTCCACTTCAGGGGAACGTAGACTGCATAGCTTGAATGTTAAAAGAGCTAACAGCTGCTATCTTGATCACAATAGGGTCTCACCTGTGGAGACGTGGGGAAGGAACTGGCCACTAAATGGTCTATTGAAGATGAATTGTTGCTTGGATTCAGTTCTGCTACAACAAGGTGGGCAAGCAGCCACCTGCAGGCCTCAGGGCCCATTCAACCAGGGGTACAGCTTCTTCCTTTGCAGCTGCTAGGGATATTCCCCTGATGGAAATCTGCAAAGCAGCTACCTGGAAAACTGTCCACACAGTTACCAAGCATTACTGCTTGGATCTTGAGGCCAGAGGGGGTGCCGGGTTTGGTACAGCAGTCCTGCAGAGCCTGTTTCCTAAGTAGGTTCTGTACCCACTTCCAAAGGTACTGCTTGGGTAGTCTGCATTAGGCAGACTACAGTAAGATTTCCTGGGGTTTGAAGAAAAAATGCTTATCATAGTAATCTTGTTTCTTCCAAGGGAATCTTACTGTATTCTGAGCTCCTTCCCTATCTCCCCTGCTAGAGTCTTAGGGGTACTGCACTCCAGCTGTACATATGCTGTTGCAAACCTGTTGGTATAATGTTCTTTCTTGGGCATCTGTGACTTGAGTCTTAGGGATGCTCTTCTGGTTTGTATGGGGAGTGGCATTTAAAAAAAGAGAGTGGATTTAGTTTATTAGAATAATTGTAGTAGTATAGTTAGATAGTTCACTGTGCATGCTTGGTAAGAATCTGACGGTTGAAAGAAGTGCAACCAGGGACAGTGGGTTGAAATCCGAGCTCGAGCCTAGCATTCCATCATTTGTATAGGTTCTATTAACCATTTCGGCTCTGGGGCAGTCCTATGGTGAGACCATATTGCATTAGTCAGAATACAGTAAGATTCCCTTGGAAGAAACAAGATTACTACGGCAAGTAATTTTTTCTTTTGGCCAACCATTAAGTGAGGGAGCCTTCAGTTTTAAAAATGTTAGCATTCAGCTTTCCACTTATTAATGGATGTGAGACTATTCTCAAACCAAATTTTGAGTGCTGCATTTTTTTACTAAAGCTACAGTGAATCTTATCGTAAACCGCTTTTTTTTTTTTTTTTTTTTACTTTGGGACACCTTTTTGCCCCATTTATATCCCCTCCTGTACTCCCCTCAGTGCTCCACTCCTTCAGGCACTGCTTATGTCCCTCCTAGGTCCACTACCACGGTATCTGCCCTCTAGAGTGCCCGGTAACTCCTAACCTCCTCCTCCTACTCGTGGGGCACCTGCACAGCCGAGATCTGCCCATGGGTTCTGGACCTGGATGGCTGTTAGGAGCGGCCGTCATCTAGGCTCACAGAGGCATTTTTCCATTTTTCTGTGGTTTCCCCCCTCAGCCCTCCTCTGGGATGCCGACGCGAGGACGTACGTCCAGAGAGCGACGTGCTGGCCGCGCCTTCTCCCAAATGCCCAACAGCATTCTTCTCCCGACTCCAGTGAACGGAGTTGCCAGAACCCGGGAGAGCCCATGCTTCCACCGCTCTCTCGAAGCGGGTGCAAGGCACCCTTGCTAGCCCTTCCCAGAGGGAGGAGAGCATCCGTTGGGATGCTCGATCCTCCTTCCCCCCCACCGACCCCAGTCCGTTCCCGAACCCAGGTCGCCGGTGCAGTGTGAGGTGTGGTGTCTAGTGCCTCAACCCTCAGCGCCACTGGGCCAGCAAACTGCTTTTCTTTGATCCAGTGCTCAGAGTCCTCAAAGTGCACTATCAGACAGTTTTCTACTGTTAATTTACCCCATAACCTTGATGTTATTTAAAACCTGTTCTCTGTTATTCTATAAGAACTTATATGTATGCACTCCCAGAATATATGTATTATGTTGTAGTTCTTAGTACCACATCTGTTATAGTAAGATGAAGCCCTAATTCCCATTTTACATAAATGCACTGGAGTGTAATACAGATTGTGGAGAGATTTAAATTGTAGCATTTTTATACTGATTGCCTTGAAAGATTTAAGGGAGTCTCTCCATATTTTCTTCCAGTCCCAGCTGTCTACATCTCTTCCTAATGAGTGTGACCACCATCTGAGATTTTCAGTGTCAGTTCCTTTTGTTATATCCAGTAGTAGATTATAAAATTTGCAGACACTAGGTTCGAGTTATATACTTGCTAAAAAATTGTTTTCATTAGTAGTTATGTTTATTCTACTAAATTAGTCAATCCTAATGCTGCCACGTGGTTCCTTACAGAAAGTAGTGTGTGTATTGCAGATCATAATTCCTAGCTAAGGAATTAAATTGCTTAAACCCAGTTGTAGGAGTGTGGGATAACCGATGGACACAACACAGTTCTTTTAAGGTTATAACACACTTTGTCTAGTGTGATGTTTATTGCTTCATAAACATTTCTTCAAGGCAGATGGAACAGAGAGACTTCATAAAAAATAAACAGAAAATGAACACAGATAAAGTTCTTAGGACATGGCAAACTTCTCTCAGCTTCCACTCAGCAGTAGTATGGGACTCCTCTCAGTCCTCTACCTACACCAGCCAGCAGGAACTGACCCCATCTCTCTCAGTCTCAGTCTAAAACTCATTTCAGAACTGACTTAGAGCTTTTATAGGCTCTCTAGAAATTAGGAAATTCCCACTCCCCTGTGATTGACATCAGACATAACATCAAATTAGCCACTAGGGGCCACTGTTGCTCCATAGAGAACAGTTCAATTGGCACTTGCAGGTTTGTTTACAACATTGGGATAGGTTAGACCCGAGGTCAGAACATTTTGTACTCTCAAAGTCTCCTGCAGGACTGCTGCAAAAGATATCTTAGAAGGGGCAGCTAACATCTTAAAGAAAAAGACACAAGCTTTTGTTATTCTTATATTAAAACAATCCTCTTAGCTTTGTTCTAGGGTAATATGCACAGAAAGCCACTGTACTTAACCAGGGCCCAACAGCTACATCTCTTCTCAGCCAGGACTTGGTTTAATATCTCAGCAATTTTATACATAGTACTGTGGGGCAGCAGAAAAACTAAAGAGCTACAGAAACATTAAAGGGGGGGGGGGTGCTCCATTAACCAAATGTCTGAGCCATTTGCTCTGGCAAATAACAGTTTATACATTCCTGTCCTGAATGTACTATTGCTCATGGCATTTCATTACTGGTACCAATACTTTTCCTTATAATCCCCCACATGGGCTTCTTTTTTCAAAATGTTGCAGAGTTCACTTTCTTAACCTCCCAATAACTGGACCTTTAAAGAGGAAAAAAGGAAATAAAAGTGGGTGATAGCTAAGTGAAAAGACGGATGCCTAAAGATGGCCAGCCTTTTAGATTAGAAAATACAGAGATAGAATAAAAGGAGAAATGAGAGAACTGTTGTAACAGAAGTTTCGGTAAATGTGAAAAGATGGTTCATTACCGTGACAGGGAGTTCCCCCCTGCCACACCAGTTTTATTCAAACTATCTGTCTGCCCCTCTCCAGATAATCTTTAACAAATCCATGCACAAAAGCTCTGTCACCACAGACTGGAAAACTGCATGCAGTATGTAGTTCCCACACACAAATAAGGCAACAAACCAGTAACTCCAACTACAGACCCATAAGCCTTACTTCAGTAACAGGCAAAATGATGGAGAGTATCATTACAGGATAACACGTTATCACATATGGCAAGGGCACATATTATAGACCCCACCAATACAGTTTCATATGTAATAGATCATGTCTCACCAACCTTCTCTGTTTCTACATAAAGGTTAGTAATGAACTTGATAGGGAAACACTCATGGATGTTATACTTCTAGACTTCCAAAAGGCCTTCAATATTTTGCCACACTAGGCTATCAGCAAAAAATTTTAGTAAATTGAAATTCCTGGAACAACTGACTTGATGGATATCCAACTGGCTAGAGGGGAGAACACAACAGGTACAAATGGATACCTGTTGACGAAAGATTAAATCACTAATAGTGTCCCACAGGGGTCGGTACTAGGCATAACACTATTCAATATTTTTATTACTGACCTTGATAGCAGCATGGAGGGATAGTGTGAGAAGTATGCCCATGACACCAAGCCTGGTAGCCCGTGTACTAGCATAGCTCACTGCAATACTTTCCAGGCTGATTTAGATAAAATAGGGACATGGGCAACAGAATGGGGGAATGAAATTCAATTATAACAAATGTGCAGTTTTTCATATAGGGATTCCAAACAAAAAACATATGTACACTTTACAAGGAATTCAAATAAGAAGGGAACCAAGAAAGGGATTTAGAGATATTGGTCACACCAGATTTTAATACACATTCTCAATGTTCAGAAGGTGTTGCCGGAGCTAATCAAGTCCTTTGGTCCATCAAAAAATGCATCAAAAGTTGTAGCCCTCAGATAATCACACTAATTTTCAGAGCATGTATGTGCCCTTTACTTGACTACGGTACTCAGTTTTGAGTGCCATATAAATGGGGAGATTACCACGCTAGAGTGCGTACAGAGGAAACCTACAGAACTGTTTCATGGGTTTTCAGAACTCTCCTACTGTACCAGGTCGTTGGAACTGAATCTTAAGGCCTTGTCTGTTAGGAGACTCCATGGAGATTTGCTGCATCCTTTGGATCCAGTTATGATGACACAGTTAAATACAGATTTTATTTTTTTATAATTGCAATTTTTATTATATATATCTTAAACAGATTACCAATTGGACAATAAAATTAATCAGACACCCTCTGGGTCTGAAGCTTTTTGTGTCTTCCAGGATCTGCTTCTGAGGGTAATTGATAAGCATGCACGTATAAGAAAGGTCAGATCTAAGAAACGGGCACCTGATTGGTTCAGCCCGGCCCTAAAGAAGGCCCTGTGGACCAGGGACTTATTCTGGAAAAGGGCAAGGAAGTCACAATCTGACTCAGACTGGATCTCCTTTCAGGTAGCCAGGAATGCCTGCACTAAACTGATCAGGACAGAAAAATCACATTTCTTTAAGTCCGTCCTTGAAGAAAAAAAAAACTGCTCTGTCAGGTTTTGGCGAATCCTGAGAGAGGTCGAAGGACATTCTCCTTCCACCCCAGTTCTGGTCAAAATTGTGGTGGGCAATACCTCTTACCCAGACAGGGCAGAGATTCTTAATCAGCTCAATAATCATTTTGCTACTGCAGGCCTTGCGTTTGATGCCTCGCCTATTAGCAAACTGAGTGTTTCCGGTACCTCCAGTGTAGGTACTAACCCAACTACTGTCCCCAGTACCGGCCACCCTCCCTTTAATTTCCAGCCAGTATCCTTTAAGCAGGTGGAGGACCTTCTTCTCTTGCTGGACATCAAAAAGAGTGCTGGTGCCTACTCCTTAGAACCCTTCTTCCTAAAAGCAGGCTATTATCACCTGACAGCACCAATTGCTCATCTACAGTATTTAATAGCTCCCTTGCCCAAGGGGAGCTACCGCTTAGTTGGAAAATAGCGCATATTATCCCTTTGTTCAAGTCTGGTGACCCTACCGACTTGAATAATTACAGATCAATCTCTCTTCTTCCTATGCTATCCAAGCTTTTAGAAAAAATTGTCAACACACAATTGAGGGAGTATTTGGACTATGAAAATATCCTTAATCCAGCCCAATCAGGGTTCAGTCCTAAGCATAGCACTGTGTCGGCTCTTGCCAAAGTGTCTAATAACTGGCTAAAGCCCTGGGTAATAAACAACACTTTTATGCACTTTTCCTTGACCTTAGCAAGGCCTTTCACACGGTCGATCACTCCATCCTGCTTGATACTCTGTGTAGCATTGGCCTAACCCCAGCTGCCTTAAAGTGGTTCCACTGCTATCTTACAAATCGAAGACAGCAAATTAAAGCGCAAGGGGACCTGTCCCCACTTAAGGCATTGCCCCAAGGTGTCCCGCAAGACTCTATTTTGGGTCCTATCCTCTTCACATTTTACATAAACCGCACAGACTCTTGCATACTTGTGGGACATGTTCACCTTTTCGCAGATGACACAGTCCTCTCTACAACCAACCCCTCCCTTGATCTTGCTTACGAGGAGCTACATCATGACTTTATCACCCTCCAACATAATCTGCTGAACCTCAAGCTCTTGCTCAATGCCAGAAAGACCAAGGCCATGATCATCTCCCTGGATGCCTTCTATACCAGGGGAACACCTGCTATCCCCCAGATTACCACCCTCCTTGGTGAATCCTTGAAAATAGTGGATCAATTTAATACCTGGGGGTCTGGTTGGATAATAATCTTAGCTTCATGGTACATCTAAATGAGTTAACAAAAAAGCTAAGACAGCGCCTTGGCATATTTTATCATATAAGACATCTACTCACTTTCAAAGCCAGGAAGCAGCTGGTCCAAACAACCTTTTTACCCTTGCTCGACTACGCTGACTTTCTTTACATTCACTGCCCCCAACATGCGCTTCAGAAGCTTGACACTCTCTATCACTGTGCCTTGTGATTCATGTTAGGCATGCCCCTGTGGACTCACCACTGTCAGCTGTACCAGGCAATTGACTGGCCGTCCCTGTTCTTGAGGAGGCAAATTAACGCCCTCATGTGGCTCCTCAGGGCTATCTCCAAGAAACTCCCACCCTATATCTGCAACCTGTTCGAACGGTCTAGGAGTGTGTATAGCCTATGGAACTTCTCCTTTGTCTACCTTAAGTTACCTTGGACAAGGACACATCTTGACACAACTGCTATCAGCTCTTTCCTACCTTCTCTCTGGAATAATACGCAAAAAGCCCTTAAGCTTCCCTTCCTGCCTAGCCCTTGCGTATGCAAGCAGCTGCTCTATCAATGCCTGAAGACGACGTGCGACTGCTTCAGGTGATCGCTTGTACCTGGATAGCGTACTCCCCCAGCCCCTGATTCTACCATGGCCTTCTTATTCCTCCTTGTTGGACAACATTCCTTTGCAGTGAAACTACCCCTTTCTTTCCACCCTCCCTCCTCCCCAGTGGCATCTTCCTCCTAGGGGGTCCTGTGCCGCATTATTGCCCCCCCCACTCCTCGTATTCATCTTACCCTTCTCTCGTCCCTCTGTCATCTATCGTCTCGCTATTCAGATATGTATGTAGTTGACTATGTATGTATTTTGCTTTTTATTAACTATTTTTGGCTCCTGATACCTAATGAGTACTTATTTAAACCTAGCTTGTTTATATCGTCCTTTGTTTAATTGAATTACTGTTGATTTACTGTAACTGTGTACATCCTTTTGTGTCCAGGACTGTCTTGCAAATGAGCTTGCTCAATGATGTTAACTGCCTGGCTAAATGCAGTTTGATTGACTGATTGATTGATTGATTAAATAATACTGTAAATCTATCAGTCGGAGCGTACGGACATCCGAACTTATTCACTTTATCTCCAGCTCTATTATAAGTCTTGGAGAGTACAGACTTTTTCATGATAAATCAGTTTAGTATTCAAATTTCCCCATGATGCTTCATCCTTGAGAGTCTTCATCACTTCTTCAGTGAGACAGGAGTGATTCAAGTCTCCTGTAAGTGGCTTAAAATAAAAGTCCAAGCCATTCCTAAATACGTCCATTGCATTTCTGATGCATCAAAAATTATATGAAGTTTATAGAACTAGTTAAATCAACTTAATTAACTAGTAACCAATATAACATAGTGTTGTCTTTATTTTCTTTCTTGGAAAAAAACAACAAACTAATGATACCTAAAGAGAGAGAGGCCACAGCAATACACCCAAATAAGGAGGGGGGTATGGGACGACAGGAGCCCCCCTAACCCAAAGAAGGACCCCTCCCATCCTGCCCCTCCACACAGCTCTCAGTTGAGAAAGATCATCTCAAGCCCATAATGAGCTGCATGTCCTCTAGCCACCTAAGGCACAAAATCTGTGTAGTGCTCTAGTTCGTACATCACCCATTTATGCCAGTGGAGGTCAAAAGCCTCCACTCAATCCGTTAATCTAGCAGAGAGCCTTTCCAAAGCATAGATTTCTTTGGCCAGTGCATGCCAGGAATTTTAAGTGGAAATTATTTGTGTATGCCATTGCTGAGTAATAGCTTTTTTGGTGGCAAGGACAAGTAGGGTAATCTGCCTGTAAGTAGCCTTAATAATCCTGACACCCTCTGATGGTGTAAATGTCAAGATATAAGTGGAAGCAAGTAGCTCTGCACATTCATAAATAGCTATTAGTTCCCGAATCATCTCTTGCCAGTAAGGGGTCAGGAGTCCACAGGCCCACAGGATGTGTCCTTGATCCACCAGCATATACACACAGTCTCTCCAGCACCTCCCAGATGTATCGCCAGAATACTTTGCAACCATCGCTGGAGTGCGAAAAAATCTAGTTCTAAGTTTCCATACATATTCTTTCCAGTATGGAGAGTCAGAGGCTTTATAGGCTGGGAGAGCTGAAGTGAGCCACCCTTGGGTGGGCACTTAAGTCTGTAGGTCTTTAGACCATTGTATCCTTATTGAGTCAGCTGAGTCCCCTGACCTCTCCCGAAGGGCTACACACATATCTATATCTATATATATATATATATATATATATATATATATATATATATATAATAAAATGCTCAGTTGAAGTTCCAGTCATGTGAGACTGAATCAGGAAACCAAGAGTGAGGGTTTCTCTGCTATACAGGATAATGCTTCCTCAGAAGACCGCAAGTATGATTTTAACTGCAGATATCTATGAAAGCACTCCTGAGTGAGCTGATAAGTGGTTTGCATTGACAAAAATAGTGGAAGAATGCCAGTGGGTCCCGCCATTTGAGAAACATATCTGACACCACATTGTTGCTACCCATGGAAGCTCTTATCAGTTTTATCGGGGGGGGGGGAAGGGATGAGTCATGTGCAAATGCCCTTAAATAGAGTGCTTCTGCCAGGGTTAAATACTTACATAGAACAAAAAGCCATTGTCAGAATGGTTCTCTATTATATTGAGGGAATTTAGTGAATGGGGTACACTGTGGGGTTTTGCCAAATAAATAGCCCGTGGGGTCAGATAGGTCGCTCAGAGCAAGTTCTGTCAGCTTCCAGTGGGCCTTGTACTGATGGTTTATCCAACACATGAGGGTTCGCAGCTGAGAGGCTACCGCATATTGCTGCAGATTAGGCAGGTTTAGGCCTCTCCTATCCCACAGAAGTTGAAAAATAGAATACCTCACTCTGGGAGGCTTCCCTTTCCAAATGAATCGTGAAATTAATCTAGCCCAGACTTGGAAGTAGGAATCACTAAGCATCACTGGAAGTGTTTGTAAAAAAAGAATAAAATGCAGGGTAAATCATTTTGTTGAATGGTTTCCACCCTGCTCAGAAAACTCAAAAGAAAGCAGGGACCACCTGGATAAGTCTTCTGTCAGCTGTTAGATTAAGGGTTCGTAATTAAGCAAATCAGTATGTATAAGGTTTTCAGTTAATTTGATTCCTAGATGGCGCATGGCTAACTTGTGCCATCTAAAGGAGAATGTTATTTTCATGGATATAGGGGGAACATAATTATAGAGGAGAACCTCAGTCTTTTGTTTGTTCACCCTGTACTCCACCAGAGTTCCAAATAATGTTAATTGTTCCCACACCACAGGTATAGGTTGTTCTGGTGAGGTCAAGGTGAGTAGAATATCATCTGCAAATAATGATATTTTATGCAAGCGAGCCCCCATAGGAACACCCTCTATAGCAAGATGCACATGCATGGCCTCTGCCAGTGGCTCCAAATACAGAGCAAAAAGAGGGGACAGGGGACATACCTGCCTAGTTCCCTGTGAAAGCGTAAAAGGGTCGGATAGAGAGCCATCCAATTTCAGATAAGCTTGGGGAGAATGATATATATTTTGGAGCTGGGTAATAAGTTCTGATGGGAAGCCCGAAATGTGACATGGTTGTTCAGAGGAAAGGCCAGGCGACCCTGTCAGAAGCCTTCTCTGCATCAAGGCCCAGAAGAACTAAGGGGATTTTTCAGGTGGTGGAGTAGTCCACCAACAAATAGGTATGACTTATTGCATCATGGGCCTTTCAGTCTTTAAAGAACCCCGACACCATTAGAAAAAGTTGGAAAAATGTGAGATTTAGACAGTTCAGTTTATATTTCATGTATTTTCTATAATTATTTACCTTTTTTTCTTTATTACTTAGGATAGCTGTATGAAAGAAGCTTACTGTCCCTCAGACTTTATTTGCTTTTTCTGCTATCCTACATATGACATCATTATCCAGGTTGCACCTGGAAATGAGCTTCTGTTTATGGTGCTTTTCCTGGTTGCCAGTTTTTCAATACATAACTAAATAAAATAAATAATCCCCCGTTTATGGCATCATAATTATCCAACAGCAACAGACTGTCATGTCATAAACAGAACTATGATGTCATATGTAGGCAAGCAGCCAGAACAGATAGGGCAGCACTCCTATTTACATGTAAATGTCCTTAGTAATAAAGAAAAATGAGAAATACAGAAACAGTATTAAAATATAAGCTGACGTGTGCTAAACATTATATTTTCTCAAAGTTGTCACAGCGATGTCAGGGGCTCTTTAATAAAGCCCAGAGTAATCCTTAAAAGTACACACTGCGAACAAAACGGTCCAAGCAACAGCCATGCAGCTCTCAAAAAATGGGCGGCTAACCCAAAGTACAAACAAAATCCAAAAAGTGAGAGCACAACCGAACCTCAAGCACTGGAAAGTAAAAAGTTGTTAGTGGAGACAGAAGATAATCCACAAACAGAGTATCTTTGTGTGCAAATACTCTGCAATTTATTCAAGACAGGGTCTCCACAATAAAAAAACAAGTGGTTAAGTAATCAGTGCATACGAACTTCTGCAGTTAAGACAAACACCCCTAGTGCCTCGACTCACGTGAGTCTTCAAAGGGGGTAACAAGACTTAACATCCAAGCACTTTTAAATGCTGAATTAATTAATTATACGTGAGCCATGTAGCTCTAGATTTTACTTTCCAGTGCTTGAGGTTCGGTTGCGCTCTCACTTTTTGGATTTTGTTTAACAAAGCCCACCTGGTCAGGGTCAATGAGGGATATGAGTAGGTTTTCTAATCTATGAGACCTACTATATATATTTTAGAATCATAATTTAACATCGATATTGGGCGGTATGAAGCAGGATATCTAGGATCTTTTTGGGGTTTAGGAATGGCTACCATTACTGCATATTTCTGGGGGGGGGGGGGTTACCCTCCTGGACCACATGATATGCCGACAGCAAGCTGGGAAAAAGTAATTCCTTGAAATGTTTATAAAATTCAAATGGGGATCCGTCTGGGCCAGGCACCTTAAGTGTTTTTGCCTTTTTAAGCACCAGGTCCACCTCACCTCTCAAAATCGGGGCCAGAAGAGACTTTGCTTGTTCAGGTGCTAATGTAGGCAGGGAAAGTTTTTGCAGGTATGAATCTATCTGTAATTGGGATGGGTGAGGATCTTCTGTATACAGTTTTTGATACTATTGGGCCAAATCATTCCTGATTGCCTGAGGCTGAGTAAGTAGATCCCCAGTGGTAGCATCGAACATACTGGACACACATGCCTTGGTTTTGTGCTCCCAAAGCCAGCGTGCCAAGTTCCTTGCCTCTTTGGGTCCCCTTCATAATAGGTATGTTTTAAGTGGAATAACTGTTGCTGTTTTTTGATCAACAAATTTTAGCGGGCCCGGTGGCGCTGAGGGCTAAGGCGCTGGATGCCTTACCTCGCACCACGCCAATGACCCATGTTCGGGAACAAGCACGGGCCGTTGGAGTTTGGCGGGGGGGGAGGGCACAGAACTGAATGGAGCCGCCAAAAGGCAACTGTCCTGTCCAGGGAGGGAAGGTGGCATCCCTCGGCTCTTGTCTGTCTCACGGTGGAGGCCAGGGTGCAGTACAGGCTAGAGGGTGCACAGGCGCTAGGCCGACAGGTGGAAGGAAGGGGCCATCACCAGGGCTGTAGTGCACATGTGCACCTCCACGCGCATGTGTCTCTACTCCTGGGGCCCCGGGGTAATTGTGTGGATGAAAAAATGGAGATGAAAACTAATCCGGCAGCAGGATGACGCCAGACTCTCCGCAGGCACCACTCCTGGGCTGAGCATAAGATAAGCCCTGGTAATTCTGGCTTGTCGGGGCTGTGGGGGCCAGTCGGGCTGAAAGGGGCAGTCGACGGCAATGAAGAGTGTCATGATAAAAAAAAAAAAGAGTTTTTGTAATTGTTGTTTGACTACTTGCATCCTATTTTTCACTGTTCGATCTCCCTGTGCCAAAAAAGACTGCAACATCCGAAGCTCATCCTGTAACTCCTTAAAGGAGGCACTTTTTTCCTTGTAGAATACAGTATTTTATAATGTCACCTCAGATAACCATTTTTAGGGTGTCCCACAATACTGTTGGTTTCAGAGCAGATACGGGAGATAGAGTCTTGGATCATCTGCTTGAATTCAGGGTCTCTGAGATGGATGAGATTCCAATGCTAGTGTGAGACTTTAGCACCACCCCCCAGAGCAAACCTAGCATATACGGAAGCATGGCCAGATAAAAAGGTCATTGCATGCCAGACAACACAGAGAGTATCTAGGTGTTCAGCAGTGGTAAAAACGTAGTCAAGTCCTGAAGCAACATCCGTACGTGACGTTGTATGTGTAAACCCCTTGAAGGAAGGGAAACAATGTCTCCATGTATCTTCAAGACCCAGGGAGGACACAGTTTGTCGTAGGTATTTCTGTAAAGGGTTTACCCAGTGTGCCAAAGTTTTGAAACATCTAGTGAAGGGTTAAGGGTAACATTTAGGTCTCCCCCATAAGCAGTTGTCCTTGTAACACAGACAGAAGCTGTATGAAAAATTTTTGTGCTACTATCTTCGAGGACCCCGGGGGGAAATAAACCAACACCAAGGTGACTGGGCAGGTGTATAATGTGCCTGTAGCAATGGCATATTGGCTCTCAGAGACCACAACCTGTTCCTGCAATTCAAAAGGACACCCTTAGGAATGAGGATAGCAACCCCATGCCTCCTACCTGGATTATGAGCAGCAGCTGCCACCACTCTAAAACCAAACAATTGCAGTTTAGTATGCTCCTCAGGGGACAAATGAGTCTCTTGTAGAAAAATAATTTCTGGTTTGTCTCTCGCATAAATTATATGAGCTGAGAACGCTTAATGGGATTATGAATCCCATTAATGTTTAAAGACATTATTAAAGATTGTTTAGGCATAGGGAATATCATAAGTACCCCCATGACATACCAGTGACCTCTCTCAATATTAAAGAAAAGAACAAAAAACATTTCCACGTTAAGTCTATAAATAAATTCAAAGCCGGTATCTACTAAATAGATTCTTACATAGTGAAGGCTTGACAGCAGCAAAAGCTTGAACATCTGATTAGCGTAGCAGAATAAGGATAAAGTGAGCCAAAATTCTGCCAACGTGAGAAAAAAAAAAACAGAAATTCAACCTACAAATAAGGTGAAAGCTTGCTGCCTCCAGATATATACTTTCATAATAGGTTTTAGGCAAAGATTTACATACGAAGAAGCGAGCACAAGAAGGCCATTTGGTCTATCAAGTCTGCTCATATTGCAGGGTCCACATCTTGAGCTAATACAGTTAAATAACTGATTAATGTGGCATAACAAATATAAAATAAACCAAAATTCTGCATCTAGGATACAGGGAATGTCCAGGGATTCCCAGAAATAAAACCTATAACATCCTAAGTATCTCTGTAAACTCACAGACGAACAAGTAAGAAAACACTGTGTAAGAAACACCCAAAGTCGCCAGCAAGGCGAGCTAGAATAGTGAAAACCACACAAAAACAGTAACAGTAATGTAAAATATTTTGAAATCCATTGTTCAATACCCCTTACAAGGGGAGTAGCCCTAATGAGTGACTTCCAAGATTGGGAGGGTTTATGTAACTCTCCTAACCCTCCCCCTCCTTCCATGGGGGGAAAATGATACTGAAGCCATGAGCCCCCTGCGCCACTGAATACAAATACCTTAGTAGCGCTTTAACTAGCCTGGATAAGGAAAGCACAGCGAATAAACTATAACAATATTGTATTGACTGTACCATCCCGAGGCCAGTCACTCTTAATCATCAAGCTGAGGGGAATGCAGGGACCTACAGGATACACAGGAAACTACCGCTACTATATACATGTTATAGTGGTGCCTCGGTGCCCCCTTCATTGATAAAACCATAGAGAAGGGGTGGGTCAGGAGTTTAAGAACTAAAAACCCAGAAGAGGTAATCCCCACTCCTCCCTGGAGGGAAATGGCCATGGACGTGTGCCACAAATTACTTGGGGGATTTCTTATGGCTGGGCAAGGGCAGTTGGGCTTCCTAAATAAAAAGGGAGGGCTCCTGTTGACCAAGGCCAAGTCCCCGACCTCTGTGGGCAGGCCTCCATGGGCCTCTAATGGCTCTCTTTTGGGCCCAAAAGCGTTAGGGCACTCCCCCAAGTCAGGGGGTCCAGGGACAAGCAGAAATATGGGAGTAGAAGGAGACCCCTCCCAAGTTCGGGCAGCAAAGTGAGGAGGCTCAGGGACGCACGTAAATAAAAAAGGAAAAAAAATGCCCTCTTAAGTACTTGCAGACCAATAGGGTGTAATAATCATTATGTATCTTTTCCAAGTCTTGTATGAGCTGTTGGCCAGTCAGAATCGTCTGCTCTGCCCCCCCACCGCTCAGCATCATAACCTAAAATTTGTCACAGGGGTTCAAACGTTGTGATCTTGTTTTAACTGCTCCTTATAAGTCCCACTATGGCTGCCTGGTGTGGAGGCTCCAGGGTAAATTGCATGCTCTACAGTTCTATAATAAAAACATCTGAGTGGTCTAGCATACAGTACATCCATTGAGACACCCTTTGGAGGAACTCATTGTAGTTCTGTAGTATTCATTTTGTCTGCTTGTATAAAGCCTCTTCCCCAAGACCCTCAGTGTCAACCCCTTGGTTGCTTATAGATGCCCCACATCAATGGCCTTGGAAAAGACAAAATAAATCCCCACTACCATCCAACAGTCACCTGGTACCTGGCTGAAGGTAAAACAAAGAGAAAGTGTGGAGAGTTCAGTCTGGGTTTGCTCTTTTAAATTTCTGCAACAACTCCTTGATGTCCTGTAAAGCTGCTAAGCCTTGTTGCTGGTTCCATCATACTCACTCTCTCATTTCTAGTTTCATCTGGCTGGATAAATCCCCAGATGTTTCTACCTCAAATTAAGTCTTTCCAAAGATTCGGGAGGTCTCCGTCTACCAAACTTTCTCCTTTATTATTGGGCCAGTCATCTCTCTAAATGTGGTAAGTGACTTTCTACCCCTACAGGAGATTACACTCCTCCCTGGTTGCAAATTGAACTCCAGCTCCTATGCTCTTTCAACTTATCTATCTCCTCCATTTTCTTCTCTTCCAGGAGGTCACTGCCGGCACCCATTCGAGACTCAGCAATTGGCACCTCGGTCAGAGTTTTTTTCTCAGATATGTACTTCTCTCAAAATCTCTCCTTCTAAAGACTTTTTTCAGCCTAATCCCAATATAAAGATCGGTGAAACAGCTCTTTCCTCTGGCTGGTTGCCCCAGATTGAGGACGCTAGAGTTTCTGATTTCTACTCTCAAGATTTTCTCCTTTCATCCCCTGAGATCCTGTTGAATTTCCATCTCAGTCAACCACATATTTTCAAGGTCTTCCAGCTGAGATATCTGCTCAGGCAGCACTTTGGCCCTATCCCAAAGTCCTCTGAGCTACAACCCTTCCTAAGCCAGATAAAGGATTTGGCATTTAAATCCCATGAAAACTCACTCTTGTATTCCTTCCTCCTGGTCACTCTCCAGCCTGCCCCCCCTCCTGCAGGTTCTAAGGTTTGGGAAGTCTTGATGCCTGGCTCCTCATTTAATTGGATGCAGATCTGGAAGGACCTCTATCTATGTAATACACAGGATAGACTAAGACTTACTCAATGTCACATCTTAAATAATATTTATTATACGTCAGTCAAGCTAGCCAAAATGGGCCATCTTCCTTCCCCCACTTGTACCAGATGTGGTAAAGAAGAGGGCAGTATCTTGCATATCTTTTGATATTGTGGAAAAGTCTCACCCCTCTGGCAGTTGACTGAAGCTCGGATTGACCCCCTTCTGGGGTTGGATGACCTCTTCACACCGGAGGTTTGTATTATAGGCGATTACACTAAGATTAGTGTCAAAGAGAGATGATATCATATTGCCCTTATATCTGTGGCAGTTAAAAAGCTGGTCCTTAAACACTGGCTAGACCAGCTGACCATCTCTTACAATGAAAGGCTACATGAACTCTCCTTTTGTTTTCGGACTGAGTGCCTGATTGTCAGCACTCGTAACAGATTAAAACTTTTTGATAAGAAATGGGGCAAACGCTATGCTCTGTACCTGAAATAAGCATAATTCTGGTTCCCTTGACTCCCTGTTGTATTAATTACCAGTTTGCCTGGTTCTGTTTAGTACCTATACGAAACCAATGGCACACTCCGGGGAGGGTTGGAGGTGGGAGGAGCATACCTCTCAACCTCCTGCCTCATAAATCAGGGACAAGGCTTAAATAAATCAGGGACAAAGGACCAAAATCAGGGACACATCTTCAAAATTGGAGCTATCCACTCAGGAAGCAGGTAGAATAAGGTGCCTAGTGTAAAATGCATTGTCTAAGAAAGAACAAGTCTGTAACTTTAATGTTTGACATTATTTTGTGCTTACAACTCCCATTATTTGGTCATGGAAACACAATTTTTAGGAGGGACAGAGTCAAATTTTGAGGCCAAATCAGGGACTTCCCTGAAAATCAGGGACAGTTGAGAGGTATGGGGAGGAGGGTGGGTGTGGGCAGGCGGGGGGAGGTCTTTGTCTTGTCAATTTTAAGTTCCTCTTCCTTGTGATGTATGTTGTTGTCTTTTTAAAAAATGTAATAAAGTTGGCTAAATTTAAAAAAAAAAAAAAAGCCTTGTTGCATGCGACTCTGCTGCTCAGGAACCTGCTCCCACGTAGTCTCCCAAAGTGTTTTCTCCTCACGACTTGGGATTGTTTGCCCTGGGGTGGAATGGAGATCCCTTTGGTATTCAGCGATTTCAAGGCAGCCTCTGGAGTGTCGTAGTTTTGTGGTCCCTCTGGATACATGATGGTGAGCCTTACAAGGTATGGCATTGTAAAACGTAGCTGTTGCTGCTTTAATACTTTCAATAGAGGTGCATAAGCCCGGTGCTTCTGCGAGACCAAGGGAGAATAATCATTGTTGAAGAAAATTATTTTTCCCTTATACTTGATTTCCCACATTCGCCAAGCACGAGTGAGCAGTTGTTGTTTCACTGCAAAGTTAACTCGTTAAGGCCCCAAGACACCTGTAGGTGGCAGCATTCCTGAGGTCTTTAATGCCTCAAGACGTCCTGCACTTTGTGCCACTGAGGACTTTTGACGCTTGAGGACGTCAATACTCAAAACTTAAATATTTTACAAACTGAAGTGAGTAGAATTGATTGCACAGCACTGTTGGAAAGGTAATGTTCAACTGAACAACTTTGCTACTGATACTTTGCATCTGTTATGTATACTTTAGAAGATATTCACATTTTTGTATGGTATGATGTGTATGGCTGACATTTGTCTCTCAAGCTTCACCTAGCCACCTTAATAAAACAGAAAAGAAACACAGGCATCATATTAGAAAAATTGTTTTTTAGTACAAAATTAGTTTTGTACCTCCATCTAATGTATGGATGCCTAATTTGGCGTTGCTATGTTAAATATTTTCCCACAAAAAATGGTTTCTGTTACCTTTTTTATTGAAATTTTTTTTTTTTTTGCTATTTCAACCAATATGGAAAAAATAGCAACTACTTATATTTAATTGCATAGTACCATTGGAAAGGTAATTTTGTGCTGAACAACTTTGCCACTCGTACTTTGTGTGTAGCACTTCAAACACCATGAAGTCTTGCTATATTATGACTAATGCAGTTAGCCACTGCACTTGAACTGCCCCGGAGAGGAAAGAGTTAACTCCAGGGAGTCTGGAGTTCTACAGCGCGAGAGCGCTTATGCCAAAGCTCTATCTGGGCAGTTTCAAATGAAACTGTCAGATCTTTACAAAGCTAATACTAAGCAACAAGTCTGTGTGGAAAGCTCTACACTAGCCAAATGGCTACCTACTAGTAGAAATAACAACAATATAAACAACAATAACAATAATAACAATGAATAATATAGAGAATAATGTATAGGCAGGTGGTTATTATGAGAATTTTACACACACCGAGGTGTGGGATGCTCCCATAAACCCAAGGGCCGAGGAACTATATAAACATCACACACGAGGAAAGTCTCTCCTTCCCTTACTTATTTTTACAATTACTGGTCACAATTTTTTTTAGCAATAATCTATTGAATTTGCAAATAAATGAATAAGGCAGTTGTGGTATAATGAAAAATTTATTTGTGGTGGTTGTACAACATTGCAGTTTTTAATTATTTTAAAAAACGTGTTTCTTCAACTGCCTTTATTTGCAAATTCAATAGATTATTGCTAAAAAAATTGAGACGGAGGTCACTGTCTGTTTTTCTTTTGGTATTTAGATTATGCTGCTCTACTGTAAATTGTTCTGTTATAGGGAGTCTCGATTTAAAATCTTGTCTCCATTTCTTAAGAATCTTGTGCTGTTGCTGTAGCTATTTTACATCCGTTTTTTTTAAAGTGGTCCGTGTTGTTTTGTTTCAGAGCGGTAGATCTGACGGCACGGCGCCGCGTAGACCGCAAGTCGCTTACTTCCTCTATGTCTCGCTACTGTGCTCTAGAGCAGAGAAGGGTGTTTGCCGTTATAACTAGTCGAGTAGTTATAACGGCAAATTATAACTCGCTGTGCCCGTGTTAAAAAATTGTGGCCAGTAATTATAGAATTATTAGTTACCCCCCTGACAAGCACCATTAGGACCCCCCCTTCCCCCAAAGACTCAAGTCCAGGAAGGGGGCCAATATATACCTAAATAAAATAACCTAGTTCCCTAACCCTAAATAAAAGAAGGTAAGGGAAAAAAACTACAATGGCATGACACAGTGCTTGCACTAATTTGCCACCCCTACCCAAGTAGAAGTTCTGAGAGGGGCAGGAGGGAGGGTGGTCATAATATAGCAAGACTCCATGAGAAGAAAAGCAATTACTAAGGTGAGTAATTTTTCTTCAAACACCATGAAGTCTTGCTATATTATAACTAATACAGATACACAGCAGTACCTCCATGGAGGAGGGTCAGAACCTACTTAGGGAATAAGCTCTGAAGCACAGCTGTGCCAAACGAGCATCTCTCCTGGACTGAATATCCAGGGAATAATGCTTAGTAAAAGTGTGAACTGTTTTCCAAGTAGCAGCTTGACAGATTTCCAGAATGGGAATATCTCTAGCAACCGCTAGAGATGCAGCTGTACCCTGGTGGAGTGAGCCCTCAGTCCCGGGGGGTTCTCTACCTAGTTTTTGATAAAATTGGATACAAGAGACAATCCACCTTGCAGTTGTCCTCTTAGTGGCAGGTTTCCCTTTGCCAACCTCGCCATAGGTAAGGAAGAGTTGGAGGGATTCGAACCTGTGACCCTTGGTGCGTTCCAAATAGTAGCTTAAGGCTCTTTTGATGTCCAAGCTGTGCAGTCTCCTCTCACCTGAGGAAGAATGCTCAATGAAAAATACTGGAAGAGATATGGATTGGTTCAGGTGGAAATCTGAAACCATTTTAGGCAAAAACTTTCTGTTAGTCCTGAGGACTACCTTATCTCTTGGAAAGAGATAAAATCTTCTTCCACTGACAGGGCCTGTAGTTCACTTATGCGTCTGGCAGAAGTGATAGCCACTAGGAAAACAGTTTTCCAAGTTAGAAACTTGAGCTCTGCTGAGGACAGAGGCTCAAAGGGAGGTTGCATTAACTGAGCAATGCAAACATTCAGGTCCCAGGCGGGAGCTGGTTCTCGAAAAGGAGGGTTAGTGTGAAGTAACCCCTTAAAAAACTTGGAAAACACAGGGTGAGAAGAAAGGGAAGCAGGCTTCCCTGCTGACACAAAAACAGAGACAGCTGCCAGATGAACCTTTAAGGTAGCTGGCCTAAGGCCTAAGGAATTTAAATGGACCAAATAGTCCAGTAAAATGGGCAGATCAGCAGATTCTGGGATAATCTGCTTCTCAGAGCACCAGATGGAAAACCTTTTCCACTTAGAATTGTAAGTGGCCCTAGTGGAAGGTTTCCTTGAAGCCTTTAAAATGTCCAGAACACCTTGAGAAAGGTGTAAGCAAATTCTAACTCCTCAAGAGCCATGCCTTGAGATGGAGGGATTTGAGGTCCGGATACCACACTCTCCCCTGTGCACAGGCCAGCAAGTCGTGGACTCTGGGCAAGCTCAGGGCAGGGTGGACTGTCAAGGACAGAAGCAGTGGGTACCAGGGCTGTCTGGCCCAATCTGGGGCAATCAGAATCACTTTGCAGGGCTGAGATCTGATTTTACTAGTACCCTGAAAAGAAGAGGAAAGGGGGAAGGCATGCAGGAACTTCCTTTCCAATCCAACTGAAAGGCGTCCAGGGGACTGAGCCCAGCACTGGAGGCCTGCAACAAAACAGAGGAAGTTGGTGGTTGTCTGGGGCTGCGAAAAGATCTATCTGAGGGGTGCCCCATCTGGCAAAGACCGACCCCAGCACCTGAGGATTCAGAGCCCATTCGTGATGGCCCTGAGAAATCCTGCTGAGGGCATCCACCAGGACATTGTCCTTCCCTGGAAGGTGAACTGCTATCAGGGAGGTGTTCAGGGGTAAGCCAGAGACCACAACTTCATTGCTTGGTGTACAAGGCTGATGACCGAGTGCCCCTTGCTTGTTGATGTACCACATTGTTGTGTGTTGTCTGTCCTGACTTGAACTACTTTGTTCTGGACAGAAGCTGAAAACGCCTGAAGAGCTAGAAAGACAGCTCTGAGTTCCAAAAGGTTGATGTGGAGCAGAGATTCCTGAGGAGACCACACTCCCTGAGTGGACAGGTTGCCCAAGTGAGCTCCCCACCCTAACAGGGAGGCATCCGTGGTGAGGGTGAGGGAGTGGGAGACGGGAATGAAAGGAACCCCTTGTTTTAGATTGCTTTGATCCTGCCACCAGTGTAGAGCCAGGATCAGAGTTTGGGTCACTGGAACCAATTTGGAAAGGGGGTCCCTCCTTTGAGACCAATAGGCCCTCAAATGGAACTGAATGTCCCTCATCTGGAATCTTGCTCCTTGCACTACCGCTGTGGAAGCAGCCATGTGCCCTAGGAGTTGCAGAAAATGCCTTGCTGGTCGAGAAACCCGCAGGGTAAAGGAGGATGCCAGGGCAATGAGCCTGTCTACCCTTTCCAAGGGAAGAAATGCCCTGGCTAACTTTGTGTTCAATTCTGCACCTATGAAAGTTAGTACCTGAACTGGTTCCAGAACTGACTTTGGTAAATTCAGCAGGAATCCCAGGGAAGTGAGAAGCTGCTGGGTGACTTGCAAGTGGGATTTTACCTGATCTGGGGACTGACCCACTATGAGCCAGTCGTCCAGGTAGGAAACACAGCAATCCCTTGCCTTCTTAAATGAGCCACTACCACAGCTAGACATTTGTGAATACCCTTGGCGCAGAGGTAAGGCCGAAGGGCATTGCCCTGAACTGGTAGTGGCCTGAGGCAGTTCGAACCTGAGGTACCTTCATTGAGAAGGCCTGATCAGAACATGAAAATAGGCATCCTTGAGGTCCAGGAAGCCAGCCAGTCCCTGGCCTCAGGAAAGGCAAAATCATCGCCAGAGTTAACATTTTGAACTTTGGTTTCAAAAGATGCTTGTTCAGGTACCTTAAATCTAGGATGGGCGCCATTCTCCTGTCTTTTTTGGGGTAAGAAAGTATCTTGAGTACAGCCCCTTGCCCTGATGGCAAGGAGGAACCCTTTCTACTGCTTTGCAGTCCAGAAGAGAAGAAACCTCTGCTTCCAAAGCAAGGGCTTCTGTAAGATTTGCAGGTGGAAAATGTCGGCTCTCATCTTTGGAAACTGTTTGAAGCTGAGAACCAGACCCTGGCTTAATACCTCCAGAACCCATCTGTCCAAGTTAGGGACACCAGTTCTGGCTAGAAATAAACCAACCTGCCCCCCACTGGTACAGGAGAATCGGCCCTGGGCACCCCATCAGGGTGCCTGCTTGGCAGTAGCCTTAGGCTGAGGGGGGGGATGGTTTACTTGTGCCCTGCCTACCTCTGCCTCTGAAGAACCCCTCTGTGCAAACGCAGAGGAGGCCTGAGATTTGTAAAAGGCCTGTGGAAAGGCCTCCCCTACCTCTGGAGCGTGCCTCTGTGGAGTGGCATGCCTCTCCTTAGCCTGGGCACTTTTGTAGGTAGTTCTGTATTCATCCATCTTTTTCATATAGTTTTCTGTTTGTTCCCCAAACAGAAATTACCACTACAGGAAAATCCATAGCCTTTGACTGAGTATCTTGGGACAGATTAGTGCATCTGAGCCATGCCAACCTACTGAAAGCTACGAAGTGGCCATGACCCTAGAGAAAATATCATTAACATCAACAGCAGTATGAAATTGAACTTTAGAGGCTTCAATGCCATCAGCAGCCACCTGTTCCAACTCACTAGCCAGCTGGCCATGTGCCTGCTGGCTAACTTCAATACTGTGTCCCATCTAGATTTCTGATATCTAGCTACATAAGCCATATAATTTGCCTGCCTGAGTCCCAAAGAAGCTGCCATATACTGTTTTTCCCATGGCATCAATCCTCCTGGAATCCTTATCAGGAGGATGTGAGACCAGGGAATATTACCTGTCACAGGCTGCAGCTTGAACCACACCTACATGACTACACTACTCAGTGGGGAAGTCTGTATCAGAGCCTGACAAAGTATACCTTCTGTCCATTTTTATCTACAGGAGGACAGAATGAGGATTTTTAAAATCTTTGTTGTTTGCTTCTAAATGACTTATGCAAAGGAATAGACAACCTCCTAGACTCTGGTATATCCATCATTTCTACGTAATCAGGCTCCTCTTGCTCATCCACAGCCTCCTCTAAAGGAAGCTGGAGGTTTCTACAACCTTTTGTAAAACATAAAATGAGAAGGGACTCAGACAGAATAGGAGGAGATTCTAAAGGTCTGTCTGGAGAAATGTCCGGTTCAATGGCACGTCCAGACCCTCCCAGCCACATATATATTGATCAAATTCCTCCTCCCCCTCCTGTGGTTCATAAAATTCCTCAACATCATATTCCTGGACCACTGGAACTGAATGAACCAACCCTTTACTAACTGTTGGTGGTTCGACAGGACCCTGAGACAGTGACTGGACAATCTGTATGGCTTTAGCTATTTCTGCAGCAGTTGGAGAGACAATTTTGGACTCCAAACCTACTGATTTCTTTGTCTTTTTCACTGGGACTGGTTCCTCTGAACCAGCCTTCCTTTGGCCCGAGGAAGTCTCGCCCTGGTCACAGGGCACTCCCTCTGGTCCAGTGGGTGCTGGACTGGGCTGGCCATCCGGGTCAGCGGACTTTTTGGCCTCTCGTTCCCTGAGCCGGCCCAATCTCTTTTCCAGAGTGGCTGCAGGGAAATTTTTACACACCTGGCAGTCTGACAGGAGGTGGTCAGCCCCCAGACAATAAACACAAGTGGTGTGTGGGTCAGCCTTGGCAAAGGCTTCCCCAGACATCACAGTGTTGAAACCAGTGGGCCCGGTTTTCTTTTGGGTTTCTCAGACATAATGCCAGCCTAACAAAACTTGCCCTTTTGATGGCAGTGCCAGGCAAGACACCCTATCGGTTCTAACCGTGTCACGGTATTTGAAAAAACCTAATTTTAAAGCAAGTTTTTAGAACCGATAAGAACCGAGAACCGCACTCTAAAAGCCCAACCAACACTTTAAAGCGTTAATTTCAGCAAACCGATCGGTTCAAAACCGAACCGATAATTGAATTCCACACAGACTTTAATTTTTGTACTTACGGTTTACCAGATGAGCTTTTAACCGAAATGCGGTAAAATAAATACTTTTTGCCGGTTCAAATGAACCGAAAATACTCGCTTGAACCGAGAAATGAACCGAGCTGAAGGAGCTGATCTCCGTAGCTACTGTTCAGTGAAGCGAAGTAAAGAATCTGACAGTTTCATTTGAAACTGCCCAGATAGAGCTTTGGCATAAGCGCTCTCGCGCTGTAGAACTCCAGACTCCCTGGAGTTAACTCTTTCCTCTCTGGGGCAGTTCAAGTGCAGTGGCTAACTGCATTAGTCATAATATAGCAAGACTTCATGGTGTTTGAAGTGCTACACACAAAGTACGAGTGGCAAAGTTGTTCAGCACAAAATTACCTTTCCAATGGTACTATGCAATTAAATATAAGTAGCTGCTATTTTTTCCATATTGGTTGAAATAGCAAAAAAAAAAAATTTGTTTGTGGCATGCTGTTAGGACTTGATTTTGCTCAGAAAGCTCCAGGTTGCACTGTAAAAAGTATACAGGCCACAAGTGGAGGAACTCTTAAAGAGCTCCTGAGACCTCAGTGAGTTAAGGAGCGTAAGAACTACAGAGCAGGGCCGTTGGTCTGGGCACTGTGGTTTTGGAGTAAGTGCTCTATGGGCCCGCTCTATATCCAGAGAAAAGGATGGCTCCAGCTGCAGTGTAATGAGTCCACGGAGGCCCACATATCTTTGCCTTCTTCATCTTCATGCACTCCATGTATCCACATGTTGTCTTACCTGGATCTATTCTGCAAATCCTCACATTTGTCCGTTAACTCCTTCGGCTCATCTAGAAGATGGATTACGAGCCTCTCCAGCCGGTTGGTACGGGAATCTAATGCCGCATGATGAGTCTCCAAGTCTGTAACCTTTTATTTAACTTTAGAAAGTTCTGCAGTTAGTTCAGTCCAGAAGATTTGGACTTCACCCCAAAAGACTTATAGCTCTGATAGTATAGTGGCATTACTTGGTTGCTGAGACTCGTGGTTAGGGCCTGCCATGCTGGATTGCTTGGCCAAGTCGTGCTCTTTCAAAACCGGTAATCCAGCAGCATCTGATGATTTCTTTGTCTGTTGCTTCTTCTGATGGCCACCCATCCACCGTGTGAGCTCCTTTCGATGTGGTATATATTAGTTTGAATTGCTATTAAATGTATTTCGGAACGAAATAGGGCCCAAGGCACCGGAGCTCCCGAATCAGTGCTGCATGCCCCTCGGTGACATCACAGGAAGTCTCTAAATATAGATTTTAAACTGGAGAACTGTGGGACTTGTGGGCATCCATTACAGATCAAAGTAGGAATATTTAAGATGGAAAGAAGGAAGTATTTCATTACGCAGTGGATTATCGGGTTGTGGAGCAGATTGCCACTTGAAATAATCCTAAGTAAAACCAAGGTTGAATTAACAAAGACTTGGTTAAATATATTATAGGACAACCTAACATAGCATACTACAACTGGAATAGAGGGAAGGCAGTGCCTATAGGCATCATAGCCTATTAATGGTCTTGTTAAACCATGGTACTGTATGAACTTTAGTATGAATAAGCTTACATGTCAGCTTTTTCTTGGATTTCTTGCCTGAAGCTAATATTCTAACAAGAGTTAGCACAACCCAGTCAGACCTGTGCATCATCTTCACAATGGATATGGTGTCCCGGAACTTAGAATCGTTCTCAAAGCTAATTACTGCATGGGTCTCACGCATCCCAGCATGCCAAGGGTGTAGATCTTTAGTTTCAAAAGCAAATCAGATCTTTAGATTCCACAGAAGAGAATGGTCACCCCAGTCTGTGTTCCCAGCAAATTTCATGGCTAAGTCCTAAATAATTGTTGTTTTGCAAATGTTAATGCTCATGTAAGATATGTTTGGGTTCTCTTTAGATCTGTGTTGTTTCACAAATTAGCATTTTCCAGCTTTTTTAGAAGTTCGTGAATGGTATCGGGAACCAGGCCCTAAACCGCAAATGATGTAGTCAAAATGACTGTGGTGGAGCTTGCTGTAGTTCCATTTTAATTGTTTCATTTTGAACATAATATTCTAACAACAAGAATTAGAACAGCCCAGTTTAACTTGTTCATATTCTCAACGAGGGATATGGTTTCATGGTTACCTGAAATTTGGAATCTTTTTCAAAGATGTTTTTTCATACTGTGTGCGTCTTAAGACTCCTAGCATGCCAAGAGTAGCTCTTTAGTTTCAAAATCTAATCAGGGCTAGATTCACAAAACTTTCCCTGGCGCAAACCTGGTTTGCGTGGTGCAAACTGGGTTTTACACCGAAGTGGTATTCACAAAAGCCCTGATTGTGGGTGCAAACTGGATTTGCATTGGGGCAAAGTGTAGAGGGGACTGCAGTGTAAATGAGAGGAAGGGGACCTGCATATTGGGGCAGTCCCATTCACAAAGTGTTTTCTCCTCGCAAGGGCCTTTTGTGGGGTTCCCTTGAATGGAGAATATACCTCAGAGCGAGACCTTGCTTTAATTCTGTGCAGCCGTAGTGGTTGTTGGAGGTACTGCAGTGCCCCCCCCCCCCATTGCTGATTGCCAATCTGAGTAATAAAAAACAGTCTCCCTGAGGGTATTGGTCCACCCCACCACTCATCACCGACCCCAGTAAAAATGAACACTCCCTGGTGTCCAGTGGTCCCTCCCTTCACCCATGTGATATGAAATAAAGATGTCCCTGGTGGCTAGTGGTCCCTCCCCCCCACTCAATACCTCTCCCCACATCTAAATCAATATTCTCTGGTGTCAAGTGCCCCCCCCCTTCACTGATTGCCAGCCCAATAGAAAATGCAGATATTCCCTAGTGGTCTAGCGATCCCGCTCTCCTATGCCAAATCTGCCTGTATCCTGCAAGTCCATATTTTTCCTTGGTGTCTAGTGGACCCCCACCCCTCCCACCCTGGCAGGTAGTGTCCCACCACCCTGCTTGAACCCAAACTGGTGACCAGCACAGGCCTCCTCTCTCCACCACAGCTGCCGCTGACTGAGCTCTCAGTAAGTGTGTACCGTATACAGTATGTGCTCATTGAGAGCTCAGTCAGCAGCCAGCCATGCTGGAGAAAGGAGGGTTGTGCTGTCGCTGGCTAGAGTTTGGGATAGGGGAAGCGGGTGGTGGGACACTACCTGCTGGGATAGGAGGGTGGTGGGTCCAATAGACACTAGGGAAAAATATGACTTGCAGGATACGAGCAAATCAGGGATAGGAAGGGGGTCCGCTAGACCCCCAGAGAAAATCTATATTTTATATCTAACCCCTTAGTGCTGCTGATTGTATTACTAGGTATAGTGGACTTACAAGACAGCATGTTGTTTTGCTAATTTCTTAATGACAGTAATATTGATCTCCTGTGTATATTTTATGTGGTACTTACAAAATGTCTAGGTCAAACAGCTAAAACTTTGAGATTGATTTAAGTTGCTTTATACAATGACTTCAGTTTCCCTGTAGTTAACATTTAAACTGAGCCCTTGCTGGATAACTGTAAAAAAGAAAAAAAAAAAACAAGTGGTGAGGCTGCCGACTCTTGTCGTGCATAATTACTGCTTTCTGCTGTATAGGGCTGTGTTCAGAGTTGTGGAAGAGTCACTGCACTAGCACTACCCGCCCATCACCCCCCCGCCTTTGTTTCCTATTTACTGCTCCACCTCCTCCCAGACCCCCCAGACTCAGTCGGCGCCTGCCCTAGTCTAAATCCTCCCACCGTTTTGTCTAAAGTGTTACAGCTCTTTGTTTGCCATTGTCTTCCAAAACCCTCCCCCTCATTCCTGAACCCATGTAAAGTGCGCTTTTTTTCTTATTCTCCTCTGCATGACTACAGCCAGCCCTCGGTGATTTTACTTCGCCCATGACAGATAGGATGTCTGGAAGGCACCTCACGGCGCTCGGAAGCCCCTGCTCCCTTAACCAGATACAGAAATCAGCGCCGCAGACCCAGCTTCTCCGGGGAACTCTTAGACCGGCTTTTGTCCTCGGACCTTGGGCTCCGCTCTTGGGTCTGCTGTCATTGGCTGCCCATTCAGACAGTGCATCCCGATAGGGCCGTCCATTTGCCCGGGACATTTTCGAATTATTGGGACAGCTCGCTATATTAACACTGTTACTGCTTGATCTGTCTGCCGCCACTTGACTCGAATCCCAATCCAGAGTCTTCAAGGAGCCAACCGAACTGCGTCTGTTCCCTGACGCCAGCCAGTCTTCGGCTGCTGCTCCTGGGATTGTGGCTAGTGGGAGGCAGCGGTCCCTGCATCTAACCCCTTAGTGCTGCTGATTTTCTCCCCCGCCCCTCCCTAGGCCAACTTTAAATACGCCTGCTAACCCCGCCAACTAGCTATAACCTTTGCCCCATTGGCTCATCTCCTTCTGTTCTTTCTCCACACCCCTTCCTTGCCACCTCATATCACACATTGTATTAACTGTCTGCATTCTATTATTGTTGACTTACTACCATTATATCCTGGGCCCAAGAACTTTCTGCCCAGATTTCAAGAAGATGTAATAACTCTACTACTATTAACTTACCTACATATATATATATATATATATATATATATATATATATATATATACATATATAGCCTATCTCTCTCTCAGGCTTCCTCTTTCTGTTTTGCCTAGTGTAACTTAGCTCTTCTTACCTCTGTATCATGGATACTGGCTCAGTATCATGGAGGTTGTGGGCATTATTATTCTTAGTTGGTACACAGCTCTCCTCATTTTCACCAAACCCCACATCTCACTCGTCTCTCACTAGGACAGGGGAGATCTTCCATGTCTGGGATTTCGATGACATCCTGGGAACTATCAATTACCTCATAGGTGTATTCAGCTTTACCCCTCCAACCTTGAATACATACCTTGTTCACTTTGGGGGGACCCTTGCTGTACATCCTCCTAAGTCCTCCTATTTGTCTCCCCGCTTAGACCACCATACACTGTACTAAGGCTTAAATGGTTTAGAAGTTGCAATCCAGCAGACGGTGGCCTATAGCAGCCAAACACACAAAGTGGTGTTCCAGGCGCAATCTGAACCTGCAATGGGAGACTTTCAAACTCATGTGGGACCGAGGTTGAGTCAATGATGGAGACCACGTATTTGTCTTTTACATAAATAGCCACCCCACCACCTCTAGTCTGCCTGTCGGTATGGAACAGAGAATAATAAGGTAGGTTTATTTTGTTATTGTTGGTCGCTGGGCGGAGCCAGGACTTTGTAACGACCAATATGCCGGGTGCAGTTGGCACATCAGGCCTGGATAAGCGGTAATTTTAACAAGCTGCATCGTTGACATGCATAAAGCGTAGTCCTTTGAAACTAGGTAGGTCAGATGGAGAGCCAATAGATGCTGGAGGGCATGGGTTCAACTCAACATTTCGTGAACACAGTAGTAGGAGGAGCAGCAACTTCCTAGTAAGGCCTAATAAAACCTTAAAGAATTTGGTGCGTTCCCGCTTACTAGGAACATGGGTATGTCACGGAGGAGCCCTAGTGCTAAAACCTAACTGATGTAGAGCTACAAATAGCAGTACCTTCGCAGTAGATTCTGGAGCAAAGGTCATCTGAGACTATATTATTAGGGGACCTCAGCCTAGATTGGTTGTCTTGTGAGTCCTCTCCCTTAAAAACTTTCTGTGATTCTCTCGGGCTGATACAACTCATGAATGAACCTATGCACCCTAACAAATCAAACCCCTCAAACAGCACCTTGTTAGATGTTATTCTTGCCAGCAAACCCTACCTATTCACTCATGCTGGTGTCTTTTTCTCAGACATTAGCGACCACTGTTTCATTGCTTGTGTGAGATCAAATCACTCATCCCCAGGTGCATCTAAATTCTCCCTCAAAAGGTGCCTCCGATATTTTGATCCCAGTGCTTATGTATCAGAACTGTCTCATTCTGTGCACTGGATGGATTTCTACTTAGCAAACTCAGTGTCCACTACCTATGATATTTTCCAAGGCATAGTACTAGGTGCCATAAATAGACATGCACCCCTTGTGGAAACCTGTGTCAGGAATAAGTCCTGCCGGTGGTTCACCGCCGAACTGTAGGAGGTTATGCATAACAGAGACAGGCTGTGGAAAAATGCTCGTAAATCTAAACTCTCAAATGACTGGACCCTTTTTTGGAAGGCCAGGAACCTTTGTACCTTTTTGGCCAGAGAAAGTAAGGCTAAGTTCTACCGCACCCAACTCGATCAATCAGCTAATTGCTCCTCAAAATTCTGGAAACTAATTAAGGATATTGAAGGTTGTCCCTCTAGTGCCTCCTTACCAACAAAAATTTTGTCTGGGGCCAACACTCTAACTGACAAACCATTAATACTTGATGCCTTCAACAACCATTTTGCCACCTCAGGGCTCGCCTTCGACTCTTCCTGTGCAAGTTCACTCCATTCACAGCTGGGAGTCATTAATCATGATTTCTCCTCCCCTACCGCATCCTTCTCATTTCAACCCACAACCCTGAAGGAAGTGGAGGACCTGCTACTTCAGTTGGATGTCAGGAAAAGTGCAGGTGCAGACCTTATCGAGCCTTATTTCCTTAAGTTGGGTCTCTGTGTCCTTGCAGTACCTATCACACATTTATTCAACTTATCCCTCTTATGGGGTGATCTCCCCACCATCTGGAACACAGCACATGTTATCCCTTTAAGTCGGGAGATCTCAGTGACCTGAATAATTATAGGCCAATTTCCATCCTATCAACTCTTTCTAAGCTATTAGAAAAAACCGTGAATGCTCAGCTCAGAAATTACCTGGAATCTGCAAACTTGCTTAATCCACTACAGTCAGGCTTTAGAGCGTAACATAGTACAACTTCAGCACTGGCTAAAGTTACTAACGACTGGCAGTGTGAATTAGACAGAAAAAACTTTGTAAGTGCAGTGTTCCTGGACCTATGCAAAGCCTTCAATACCGTTGATCATGACCTGCTCCTTACAGCCCTCCGGTACGTTGGTTTGGACTCTCTATCCTCTAGTTGGTTTCAGAACTATCTTTCAGGCTGCTATCAACAGGTAAAGGCAGAAGGTGACGTTTCTCCTTTAAAACCCCTCCTGAGGGGTGTCCCTCAAGGTTCCATTCTGGGGCCATTACTTTTCACTATCTATATAAATAGAATAAATGCTACCATCAAAAAAGCCCAGATACACCTCTTTGCCGATGACACGGTGCTCTATACTGGCCCCTCCCCAGATGTGGTGCGTACAGCTCTCCAGGATGACTTTAATTTATTGCAGAATCAGCTCCTAAATCAAAAATTGCTGCTGAATGCCAAGAAAACAAAAGCTATGATTTTCTCACCCTTTCCCAACAGACCTAACCCTGCCTCAGCCGGGTCTCTCTCCCTGATATCCACTGCCCTGGGCGAACAGTTGGAATGTCGTAACTTTCGCTTCAAATATCAGGCGTTTGGATCGACAACAGACTCTCCTTCATAGAGCACATAGATCAATTGATCAAGAAGCTTCGCCAAAGACTCGGCCTATTCTTTAGAATAAAAAATCTTCTCCCATCAGATGCAAGGTTGAGACTAGTCCAAACTACCTTCCTACCCCCTGCTAGATTATGCTGATTTCTTTTATAGTCATGGATCAGTCGGTGCACTCTCAAAACTCGACACGCTCTATCACAGAGCTCTAAGATTCATATCAGATCTTCCATACTCCACTCACCACTGTTTGTTGTATACCGCTGTAGGCTGGTCTTCTCTTGCCTTCAGACAACAAAGAAATACTGTCTTCTGGACATACAAAGCTATTATCAATAAACTGCCTGGCTATATCTCGGTCTGCCTTCCTCCTTGCACCCTGAGCAGATACGCATTGGGAAGCTCCTCTTATATCACCTTAAAACTAAGAAAAGTCAGATCTCGCTTTGGCTGGCGTCCATTAGCTATGCGCTTCCCAGGCTATGGAATAATCTGCAAAAAACTCTGAAATTAAAGCTCTAAATCAGTTTCGCAGCCTTCAAAGCATTCTACCCTCAGCACATCAAAGAATCCTGTGCTTGCTACCCCTACTAAACTACTTCCCTTATCTTTTTGTCTTGCCTCACCAAAGATTTTGATCCCAGCTGGTTTATGGCTCTCTCCCCCACTTCCCCCTTCCTGTCGATCCCCCCATCCTCACTGCACCTTCTATATTCCCTTACAGGTGCTCCAGGACCCTTTTGCTCTTGCTTTAGCACTTCATGGTGGTGAAGGGTTAATCTCTCTTTCCCCATGCTTCCCGTTATCCATGACTCAATCTGTATTACTTTTGTTAACTCAGTTTTGTATCTGTTAAATGCATTTTGTTGCACTTATACTGCATTCCACCCATTGTATTGCCCTTGCTTGTTTATTCATGCCTGTGTATCGTATTCCTGTATTTTATCATGTATCTTGTATTTGTGTTCACCCAAGTCTGCCTTGAAAAGGAGCTCCGCTCAATGGCGTTTCATCTGGTTAAATAAAGATTTTGATTGATTGATCGATATCGGACCGGCAATCGGTGAGGAAGGGGGACTACTGGACACCAGGGAATATTGATTTAGATGTGGGGGGGAGGGACCACTAGCCACCAGGGACATCTCTATTTCATATCAGGTGGGTGATTGGATGGGGGGAGGGACTACTGGACACCAGGGACATCTTTTGTTTATGTTAGGTGGGTGATCAGGTGAGGGGAGGGACCACTAGCCACCAGGGCCTATTCTTTTTCCCCAGATCAGCGATCACGGGGGGTTGAAACCACTGGCACCAGGGACTATTCTTTTGTTTTATTTGGGCCGGCGATCGGTGGCGAGGGGGAGTGCTAAACTCCACTGTGGCCCATATAAATGGGCCCATAATGGGCATGCAGATAGCCACATAGCATCTTGCATGCCCAGTGGGCTCATTTGCATGGCTGCTTTTGTGAATACCAAATAGCGCACCTGCGCTATTCGTTGCGGGGCCATTCCCTGGGATGCTAGTGTGGTTAGAGGCAGTGGTAAAGGGGTTACTGCTAACTTGACCTAGCCCTATTCACAGTTAGATTGCAAATGAATGGTTGCAAAACTGGTGCAGAGGGCTTTGGCTTCATTGGGGACTGGGGGGCCACCTGGAGAGATAAAGGTCTATACTGGCATGATGGTCTGCATCTGTCCACGAAGGGAACCAAGCTCCTAGGTGATAGGTTTAAATGCTTCCTTGGCAAGCTTTTAAACTAGCCAAGGGGGGAGGCGCTGATAAAAGGCAGGAAATTTCAAGCCTCCCCCCACAAAACATGGCAGGTAGTAAGGTAAACACTGAGGTACAGAGCTCAACATAGGGCAGGACAGGGTAAATGGGAAAATAGACAAGGACAATAAGAGCAGGGATGGGGGAAAAAAAGATAAAGCCAACATTAAATGGAGGCAATGAGTACCAATGCCCGTAGCCTGGGAAACAAGCTTCCTGAGCTAGTAGCCTGATGGAAGATGAACAATTGGATATTGTGGCAGTCACGGAAACATGGTACACCGAGAACCATGACTGGGATGTCAACATACCAGGGTACACAATCTACAGAAGGGACAGGGAAGGTAAAAGAGGAGGTGGAAAGCTCTATACATAAGGGAAGGGATCAAAGCTACAGAACTAAAAAGTAAAGGGGGAGGACAAGAGGCACTCTGGGTCACCTTGGAGACAGGGAATGGCATCACAATCCGCACGGGGTTGTATACAGACCCCCGTCTCAAGGGGAGGAAATGGACAACAAAATGATAGAGGACATAATCAAAATGGCTGAAAAAGGGGAGATACTGTTGATGGGGGACCTGAATATGCCAGATGTTAACTGGATAACATGTACTGCAGCCACATCCAAGAACAGGGTCATTCTCGATGCCCTGCAGGGGGCAGGTCTTAGACAGCTAGTGTTGGAACCCACTCGGGAGGGAGCAATACTAGACCTGGTACTCTCAAATGGAGAGAGAATCACAAATTTAGAAGTCAGTAGACATCTGGGAACAAGCGACCACTGCACAGTGTGCTTCACAATGAGCACAACCATGGAGATAAGCCATACAAAAACAAGGATACTGGACTTTAGAAGGGCTGACTTTGGCAAAATGGGTGAATACCTGAAAATGCACTAGCAAATGACCAAAAGGAGGGTGGAAGAACAATGGAGAAAATCAAAACTGCCATCATAAAGGCAACAAGCCTTTGTGTGAAACAAAAAAGAAAACAAAGCGGAGTAAAAACCACTATGGTTCTCAAAAGAGGTGGCAAGGAAGGTTAAGGAGAAAAAGCTGCATTCAAAAGTATAAGGAATCACAGAGGAGCATGACAGGGAACTGTATCAATTAAAGCAGAAAGAAGTGGGGAAGGCAGTCAGACTAGCAAAGGCCCAAACCGAGGAAAAAATAGCCAACTCAGTTAAGAAGGGGGATAAAACCTTTTATAGGTACATTAAGGAGCATAGAAAGGTTAAGAGAAGGATAGTGAAGATTAATAAAGGAGAGGGGAGGTGGGCAGAGGGAGACAGTGAAAAGGCAGAGATACTGAATGAATACTTTTGCTCAGTATTCACAAAAGAAGATGAGGAGGAGTTACCTAAACCAGACAATAGAAGCACTCTGGGTAGGGGGGTTGACACCAGTCCATTCACAGAAGAAAGAGTCCTGAAAGAACTCCTAAAACTCAAGGTGGACAAAGCAATGGGGCCTGACTGGATTCACCCCAGAATCCTAAAAGAACTAAGGGAGGACCTAGTGACACCACTGACCACGCTTTTTAACAGATCATGGCAGGATGGGGCGGTACCTGAGGACTGGAGGAGGGCAGATGTGATTCCCCTTCACAAAAGTGGGAGCAAGGCAGAAGCAGGAAACTACAGACCTGTAAGTTTGACCTCAGTGGTAGGGAAAATGATGGAATCACTTCTGAAAGAAAGAATTGTTGAGTACCTAGAGGCCAGCGGGGCACAGGACCAAAGCAGCATGGATTTACAGCAGGAAGGTCATGTCAGACGAATCTAATTGATTTCTTTGACTGGGTGACCAAAGTAATAGACCAGGGAGGGGCTGTGGATATGGCCTACCTAGACTTTAGCAAGGCATTTGACACAGTCCCACACAAAAGATTAATAATCAAGTTAGCCAGCCTGGGAGTGGGTCCCAGGGTGGTAGCCTGGGTAGCAAACTGGCTGCACAACAGGACACAGAAGGTAATAGTGAATGGAACACATTCAAAAGAAAGGGGGGTTACTAGTGGAGTACCTCAGGGCTCAGTACTGGGTCCAGTCCTCTTTAACATCTTTATAGGTGACATTGCAGAGGGTCTGGAGAGAAAGGTATGCCTCTTTGCAGATGACACAAAGATCTGTAACAGAGTTGATACACAAGGGGGTAGAAAAGATGGGAAGGGACTTGCAAGGTTGGAGGAATGGCAGACATATGGCAACTTAGATTCAATGCAAAGAAGTGCAAAGTAATGCACCTGGGAAACAAAACCCAGGAGAAGAGTACACAGTAGCAGGAAAGGTACTGACAACAACAAAATGGAAAGAGACCTGGGGTAGTCATATCAGATGACCTAAAGGTGGTAAGCAATGTGAAAAGTCAGTAAGGAGAGCCAGGGGATACTGGGATGCATAGGAAGAGGCATCACAAGTAGAAAAGGAAGTGGTTATCCTCTGTACAGACAGTTGGTGAGACCCCATCTGGAGTCCTGTGTGCAGTTTCGGAGACCTCATCTACGCAAGGACATAGACAGGATGGAAGCAGTCCAGAGGAGGGCAACTAAAATGGTGCAGGGTCTGCAGCAGAAACCATATGGAGAGACTGAGAGAGCGTAATATATATACTCTTGATGAAAGGAGGGACGGGGGGACATGATAGAAATGTTCAAGTACCTCAAGGGAATCAACAAAGTCCAGGAGGGTAGCATCTTTCAGGAAAAGAGATGTGTAAGAACAAGGGGGCACAATTTAAAGATAGAGGGGGGACAGCTCAGGGGTAATGTGAGGAATTTTTTTTTCATGGAGAGAGTGGTGGATACGTGGAACAGCCTTCCTGAGGAGGTCATTGGGTCTAAAACAGTGGGGGAATTCAAACATGCATGGGACAGACATAAAGCAATTATAGTGGGGGGTTGCAGGAAGTAGGCTGTTGGTTAACTAGAATCTGCAGCTTATCCAGTAGGTAGGGAAATGGGCAGACTGGGTGGGCCAAGTTGTCCTAATCTGCCGTCAAAGTCTATGTTTCTATGGTACGCTATCTATCTGTGAATAGCATTTTTTTTAACACCTGGGCAATCGCAAAGCACAATGCAAAATTTTGCATTGCCTTTGTGATTTTTTGTGAATCCTTCCCCAGATCTTTAGTTTCTGCAGAAGAGAGTGGTCACCAGGGACAATTCTTTTTTTCATTGGGCCAGCGAGACGATCACAGGGGAACCACTAGCCACCAGGGCCTATTCTTTTTCCCCAGATCAGCGATCACGGGGGTGAAACCACTGGCACCAGGGAGTATTCTTTTGTTTTACTTGGTATGCATTGTATAGGAGGCAACTCCACTATGGCCCATATAAATGGGCCCATAATGGGCATGCAGATAGCCACATAGTGCCTTGCATGCCCAGTGGGCTCATTTGCATTGCTGCTTTTGTGAATACCAAATAGCGCACCTGCGCTATTCGTTGCGGGGCCATTCCTTGGGATGCTAGTGTGGTTAGAGGCAGTGGTAATGGGGTTACTGCTAACTTGACCTAGCCATATTCACAATCAGATAGCATGGTACGCTATCTATCTGTGAATAGCATTTTTTTTTCACACCTGGGCAATCACAAAGCACAATGCAAAATTTTGCATTGCCTTTGCAATTTTTGGTGAATCTAGCCCCAGATATTTAGTTTTCACAGAAGAGAGTGGTCACCTGGGGATGTGTACCCAGCAAATTTCACTGCTGAGTCCTAAATAATTGTTTTTACAAATGTTGAAGATTGTTTATTTCAGATGCGTTTGTTCTCTCTTCATATCTGTGTTGTATCACAAATTGGTGTTTTCCAGCTTTTTTATAAGTTCCTGAATGGTTCTGGAAACTGTGGCCTACACAGCAAAAGATGCTGTACTGACAGTTACTGTGGCGTAGGTTGCTGTTTAGTTTAACAGCCTAGCGGTTCCATGTTTTTTTCTTTGTTTACAGTTCTGTTTATCACCTCTGTGGACCCAGAACTCTGTCGGGCTCCCAACTCCCCTGCCACTCTACCGCCCACTGTGACCCCACCTTCTTCAAGGATGTTACTTTCTCCCCGCTGGACCCCACTGGCCCAAAGGTCTGCGAGGAGATTGAAGGGGCAGAGGAAGAGGTCCAGTGTTGGGCGTATGGCAGCCAGGCACTGTGGGGACATCACCTATCTGGGGCCGAAGGGGCTTTTCCTGTTTGTTCCCCATGAGCTCCCTCCTCCCCCCGAGCATGGCGTGCAGTGTCACCATGGCGCATGGCAACCCAGCCGCCGTCTGCCACACACCCCTACACACTTGGTCCTACATCCTGCAGTACCACCGATCTCCATCAGGGTTCACTAGGATGCCGGACAACCCTGTCGCCCCGGGAGAGGAGAGCAGTCCATTGAAACGCTGAATCCTCTCCCTCCCCTGCCGACCCCTGGTGTCCCAGCTTGCTCCCGAACCCGGGTCACCGGCATAGCGCAAGGTGTGGCGTCCAGCACCTAAACCCACCGGGCCGGCTTAGTGGTTTCATTTTAACTGTTTCATTTTGAATAAAAAGACTTTAAAGTGCTTCTGTCTGTACATTTTGAACATTTTAGGTTGGTTTTCTTGACTCACAGTGACTGTTGTCGAATATTTTTAAAATTGGTTGTCTCACAACAACTGTTTTCAACAACAAAGTGCTTTTCTGTTGATTTTTACCACCCTTGGACTCTGTTTTTGACTTCTGACGACTGTGGTTGAATAAGTTAAACCTGATCAGCTGGCTGGTCCATCACTGCAGTGGTAGAGCTACCACCTGTGGCACTGGTGACTCGGGTTCAGGAACGAGCCTGGATCATCAGGGGCCGGCTGGTAGGGAGGAGGTCTGAGCATCCCATAGGGTGCTGTCCTTCTCCAAGGGGGAAGGGTGCCATGTCCCATTACAGCACTGCCACCTGCAGGTGTGTGGGTGGTAGGGCACGCAGGACATGGGGAGGGAAGGGATGTGATGCGCTGCATATCGTGCGAGCCTGCCACTGTACGTTCATGTTGGGGACGTAGTCGCAAATGCCAGTGGCCCTGTGGGGAGGGATAGAGTGGCAGACCATTGAGAACCAAACACCAGAAAACACCCTAGCTGGCGTGATGATCACTGACTTCAGCTGGCCCCACACCTGGTGATTTAGATTTCTCCCCTCTCTGAATCTGGACCTCAGCGAGTCAAGGGACTCCCCGCCACCCTGCCCCAGAGGGCAAGCTATGAGTTACTCCGGGAGAAGTAAATTCTGGGAGACGGCAGGGTGAGGGGGCTAGGAGGTTCAGCGGGAAGGAAGGTCAGCCAGGGAGGCAGGAGAAGATAAAAACTGTGAATTAAAAAAAAAAACTACTGTAGTTGACATAGACTAAAACTACTGTTTCTGAATGACTGAGGTTGAAGATTTTACTTTTTTTTTGTCTCATGTATGAGTCAGAATTAAAGCATAAGCCTAAAAAACTAGCTGGGCTCACAGGTTTCAAAAAGTGGCAACAGTGGAGCCACTGTTTGCCTAAGGCAGATAGACAGACAGAGTGCTACATATGCTACATATGTTTAATCATAGATCACAGTTGGTCAAACTGATCTGTGCTAGTGCTTTGCTTTAAAACACAGAAAAAGAGACAATAGCAAAAATGTAATTGCTGTTCCAGCCTCTCTCTCTCTCTCTCTCTTTCTTGCTCACTAGTTCCCCCACCAAAAAGGCTGAGAACATATCTTATCTTTAATAATGTCTGCTGACACAGCTTCAGGAAAGAGCCCACGAAAGAGCATAAATCCTCTGCTGAGGAACGCTCAGGTAAACAAGCATTTGTCAATGCCAAATGTTGTCGCGCTGGTATTGGCAGTGGGAGTGGCAGAGCTAGAGACGCATAGTGCTGTGATTTGGTGAATGTGTCTGAAAAGGTGATTTTGCACAGCGAGCACGCCATTGTGTGCCACAGCTGTGGAAACACGTTTTGGGCAGGCTGTGAAAAATGGCAGCTGGACTCTTCATAAGGAGATGTGTACAAATGCCAGTGGTGAAAATGTGGCATAAAAATATTGCAGATTGACAAAGTTACAAGGGTGCACGGAAACTGTGCAATGCACGCTTGTAACACAGTCATTGTATGGAGTTTCGGCACCAAATGTTCAGATTAGGCATTTTAGGACTTCTGCTCATGAACAGTGTCACTGTCATTTCCTCAAACTGTCCTGAAAACTGATTTCGCACAGCGGCCGTGCAATTCTGTGCTGGATGTGCGAAAACACATTTCAGGCAGCCGTAGTGTTTATAAGGAGGTATGGAAAAATGGCAATGATGAACAGCTGGAGTTAAAGTATTACAAATTCACAAAGTCATAAGTGTGCATGCAAACTGTGCAACACACGCTCATTAAACACTCATTTTATTGACTTTCGTTCCCAAATTTTCAACATAGGCATTTTAGGTCATCTGCTAATGAACAGTGTCACTGTCATTTTCATCATGTGTCTCGAACACAGGCTTTCCACAGCAGCCACGGTATTCTGCGCTGGAACTGCGAAAACAGATTTTGGTCAGGATGTGGAAAATGACAGCTGTACTGTTCATTAGGATGTGCAGAACAAAGGCACTGTTGAAAATCTGGAGTGAAAATATTAGAAGTTTGCGAACGAGCGTGTGTGCAAACTGTGCAACGCACGCTCGTAACATAGTCACTTTATGGAGTATTGTCACCAAATTTTCAACACAGGCATTTTAGGACCTCTGCTCATGAACAGTGTCACTGTCATTTTCGTAATGTGTCCCGAACACTGATTTCGCACAGCGAACGCGCTATTCTGCGCCAAAAGTGCAAAAACACATTTTGGCAAGGATGTGAAAAATGAAAGCTGTATGGTTCACAAGAAGGTGTAGTAAAATGCCAATGTTGAGAATCTGGCATGAAAATATTGCAAATTCGCTAACTTATGCGCATGTGTTGTGCAGTTGTACGCACGCTCGTAAAACAGTCATTTTATGGAGTATTGTCACCAAATTTTCAACACAGGCATTGTAGGACCTCTGCTCATGAACAGTATCACTATCATTTTTGTAATGTGTCCCAAACACTGATTTCGCACAGCACCCGCGCTATTCTGCGCCAGAAGTGCGATAACATATTTTGGCCAGGATGTGAAAAATGACAGCTGTACAGTTCACAAGAAGGTGTGGTAAAATGCCAATGTTGAGAATCTGGCATGAAAATAGTCCGAATGCGCTAACTTACGAGCGTGCGTTGCGCAGTTGCTACACATGCATGTGAAACAGTCATTTTATGAAGTATTGTCACCACATTTTCAACACAGGCATTTTAGGACCTCTGCTCATGAACAGTGTCACTGTCATTTTTGTAATGTGTCTCAAACACTGATTTCACACCATGACCGCACTATTCTGCGCCGGAAGTGCGAAAACACATTTTGGCCAGGATGTGAAAAATGACAGCTATATGATTCACAAGAAGGTGTGGTAAAATGCCAATGCTGAGATTCTGGCATGAAAATATTGTGAATTCGCTAACTTAAGAGCGTGCGTTGCGCAGTTGCTACACACGCTAGTAAAACAGTCATGTTTTGGATGTTTCACAAATTCGCAACATAGGTTTTTGAGCCCTCATGAACAGTGTCACCTGTCATTTCATTACGCAGTCCCGGAAAGGTGATTCGCGAGTGACTGCGAAATCACCTTTCAGGACCTAATAACGCCATGACAATGCAAGAATTCATGAGAAGGGGTCCCAAAAACCCCATGTTGAAAATTTGGGGCCAAAATTCGCAAAAATGCCTGAGATATGCAGCAAAGTTGAAAAAAAACGATTTATTCCATTATACAGCTTACCGGCATTTCCTTAGTTCGCGGTCGGCTTTGAAGAGTGCAGACGTGTTCCCGATCCACTGAAGATCATTGCGCCGGACTCGGAGGTAAGTATGGGTGGGGTGGGGAGCAGGTGCACAGTGGGTGGGTGCAGGTGGGGAGGGGGCACAGAGACTATGAGGGACCGCTTTCCTTTTATAGGTTCAAACGAAAAAAAAAAAACATTGCGGTACAGTTTTTTTTTTTTAGATTGGCATGCTGGGGTGGGCTCCCAGCATGCCACCTAACTGTTTTGGGGGGTCTGTAGCCAACGGGGATTGGGGCACCCTTGTCGGCAAACAACATGGGGGTTATTGGGTTGGTTTCGCCGACGGGAGTGGGCTCCCCCATCAGCACAAAAGGGAAGGGGGGCAGGTTAGAGCCTATGGATTGGGCATCCCCTCGGCATGTCACAAATGGAGGGATGTTTATGCCTCGGGAGTGGGCTCCCCATCGGCACATTCACAGGTGGTATGCAGCCCGACAGGGGATTGGGCACCCAGGTCGGGCAGTTCAGCGGCCAGTGTTTCTGTATATAATGGCGGCGAAGCACGGCAAAAAGGACCGCTGCATCTGGCGAGCTTTACTCGGATTGCAGCGGACCTTTTCTTAGATGTGCTCGCCCCATTATGTATGCATGGTGTGGCGCCGGCATGCAGGCTGATTGGGGAATGCGGGACGCACCTATTGGTGCGTGCCCTGCATTCGCCGAACAGCGACCGCACCTCCAAAGCTGCACTGGCCCAAGATGTTGGCTGCGCAAGCACGCCAACATAAAAAGACGGCAAGAAAAGGCAGACAGAGGCGTGATCCTTATGCGAGTACATAAAACGAATAACAACAAATGTCAAGAAACATCACAAAAAGATAGATACAGATATAATACATCCTCTTACACCAGCCTAAAAAAGACAAAGAAAGAAAAACACTTGGAATCTGAGAAAGGGAAGGAAAATGAACCCATCGCCCAGCTTTATTGCAATACTCAGTTCAAACAACATGAAGTCTTGCTGTATTCTGACCAATGCAGTTAGCCCTAGCCTTTAAACTACCTCGGAGAACAGAGGGTTAAACTTTCTGTGCAGAACATAGAATGCTGAGCTCGAGCTTGGTTGATGTCTCTGTTTCCCTTTGAAATGTAACTGTCAGATTCTTTACTCCGCCTCACTGAACAGTCGCTCTGGAGATTCCTCCTGTAGCTTGGTTCGAAAGTTGGTTGAAGTGTCAGTTTACTGTCGGTTTTTAACCGAAATTTATTTCCGCACAGTCGGTTCAGTCTCTGTCTGTGGTACCGTGAGCACTGTTTTTCTATGTGGGACTTGTAAAAGTGTGGATCAGTTCGGCTGAACCGATCATTTGTTGATTCTTGTATCTGATTTTAGTGTGTGGTTACCAGTCCTTATCGGTTCTAAAAAAAACGTGTTTGGTACATTTTTTTCCAAGACCCATGACATGGTTAGGAACCGATAAGGGAGTCTTGCCTGGTGGTTGCCAAAAAAAGTGTAAGTTGGTTAGGTTGGCCATGTCTGAGAAACCCAAGAAAAAAAGTGGGCCCACTGGGTTTCAACACTGCAGTGAGTGTGGGGAGGTCTTTGCTAAGGCTGATCCCCACACCACCTGTGTTTATTGTCTGGGGTTTGAAAACCTCGATTCAGACTGCCAAATTTGCAAAAACTTTTCCAAATCTACCCTTGGAAAGAGATTAGGTAGACTGAGGGAAAAGAAGGCCAAGAAGTCCGCTGACCCGGATGGTTGCCCGGTTCGGGTTTAGACGAACCAGAAGGAGTGCCCTCTGACCAGGGCGATACTTCTTCGGCCAAAAGGAGAGCCGATCCCGAGGGTTCGGTTCTGACAAAAAGAAAACGCAAATAGAAATCATCCGGTTCGGATCCAGAAGTCCATGTTCTGACCGCCGAGGAAATAGCCAGGGTGATTCGGATTGTGGAATCGCTTCGCCCGGTTCCGACTGATCTAGCACCTTTTGGCAGGGGCTCGGTTCGGTCGGTTCCCCCGGTTCACGATTATACCCCTGAAGAATTTTATGAACTGGAGTTTGAGGAGGAGGGGGAGTTTGAAGATGATGATGGTGATGGTGAAAGTCTAAATGTGCCTGTTGAACCAGACATTTCCCCAGACAGACCTTCAGGTGTATCCCCTCCTAGGCTTTCTGAGTCCCCTTCCCACTTTATGGCCGAGACCCTCCAGCTTCCTATGGAGGAGGCAATGGAGGATCAAGAGGAGCCTGATTTTGTGGAAATGATGGACATCCCAGAGTCCAGGAGACTGTCTATTCCCCTTCACAAATCTTTTGGGAAGCAGACACAAAAAATCCTGAAATCTCCCAGTTCTATACCTTCTGTTGACAGAAGAATGGAAAAGAGGTATACACTTTCAGGCTCAGATACAGAGTTTTTATTTCAGCAATGCAGCCATGTTGGGGTTGTGCAGGATGCTGCCTGTGATAAGGCAAGCATACCCTTGGCTTCACACCCCCCAGACAAAGACTCTAGGAAGATTGATGCCATGGCAAAAAAAACAGTACATGGCATCTTCCTTGGGACTCAAGCAGGTGAATTATATGTCTATACAGCCAGGTACCAGAAGTCCAGGTGGGACACTGTACTACACTGCTGAACAGGCTCTCACCCCAGCAGCCATGAGCTGAGGCGTGGCTGCTGATGGGTTTGAGGTATCAAAAGTTCAGCTTCATGCTGCTGTGGACTCAATAATGTGTCATCAAGAGTCATGGCTACATCTGTGGCTCTTGGAGAATGGCTTGGTTCAGATGTACTAGGCCTCGTGAGGATACCCAGGCTAAGGCCATGGATTTTCCTGTAGTGGGTAATTTCTGTTTGGGGAGCAGACAGAGAATTACATGAAGAAATGGATGAGCACAGGACCACTTACAGAGTGCTCAGGCCAAGGAGAGGCAGGCAATTCCTCAAAGGCAGCAATCTATGGGCAGGGGCAGGCCTTTTCATAGCCTTTCTACCAAGCACAGGCCTCTTCTCCCTTTTCACAGAGGGGTTCTTCAGAGGGAGAGGGAGAGGCAGAAAGGGGATGAGCAGGGCTGCATCCACTCCTCAGCCTAAGGCCCCTGCCAAGCAGACACCCTGATGGGCCTGCCCGGGTCGACTCTCCTATTCCAGTAGGGGGCAGGCTGACTTACTTCGTCCAGGACTGGATGTCTATTACATCAGACATTTGGGTCCTGGAAGTAGTAAGCCAGGGGCTGGTTCTCAGCTTCAAAAAATTTCTGAAGATGAGAGCCAGATCTTTTCCACCTGCAGGTCTCTCAGAAACCCTTGCTCTAGAGGCAGAGGTTTCATCTCTGCTGGCTTTAAGAGCCATAGAGAGAGTACCTACCCTACACTGGGGCAAAGGTCTATAATCCAGGTACTTCCTTACCCCAAAAAAGACAGGGGAGTGGCGACCCATCCTGGACCTAAGATACCTAAACAAACATCTTTTAAAACCAAAGTTCAAGATGGTAACTCTGGGAATAATCCCTCCCTCTCTAAGGCCAGGAGACTGGCTAGCCTCCCTGGACCTCAAAGATGCCTATTTTCACATTCCCATCAGGTGCTCCCACAGAAAGTACCTCAGGTTCGAGTTGCCCTCAGGCCACTATCAGTTCAGAACAATGCCCTTTGGCCTAACTTCAGCCCCAAGGGTTTTCACAAAGTGCCTGTAAGTAGTCGTTGCCTAAGAAGGCAAAAGATTTCCATTTTTCCATATCTGGACGACTGGCTAATAGTGGGCCAGTCTCCAGACCAAGTCAAGTCAGAGCTACAAGTGACCCAGCAAGTGCTCACTTCTCTAGGATTTCTTCTCAACCTTCCCAAGTCAGTTCTTGAGCCAGTCCAGCTTCTTACCTTTATAGGGGCAGAGCTGGATACGGTCAAAGCGAGAGCCTTTAGGGTTCTTATAGAACTAGCTTCTTCCTTCAGCCTTCAGGTATCTTGACCAGCAAGGCATTTCCTCCAGCTCTTGGGCCACATGGCAGCTTCTATGGCAGTGGTCCAAGGGGCAAGATTACAGATGAGGGACATTCAGTTCCATCTGAGGGCTTTTTGGTCTCAGAGGAAGGATTCCCTTACCAAACTGATCCTAGTGACTCTGACCTTGATCCAAGCCCTTCCGTGGTGGCAGGATCAGGACAATTTAAGGCAAGGGGTCCCATTTGCCACTCAGTCTCATTCAGTGGTCCTTACCACGGATGCTTCCCTTCTGGGCTGGGGAGCCTGTCTGGGGGCCCTCACTGCACAGGGATTGTGGTCCCCTCAGGAATCCCTTCTCCATATCAGTCTCCTAGAACTCAGAACAGTTTTTCTGGCCCTGCAAGCTTTCTCTCAGTCAGTACAGAACAGGTGGTTCAGGTCAGAACAGACACCACCACCACCACCACCATGTGGTACATCAACAAGCAGGGAGGCACTTGGTCTACGGCCTTGTGCACAGAAGCCATGAAATTGTGGTCCCTGGCTTATTCCCGGCAAACCTCTCTGATAGCAGTTCACCTTCCAGGGAAGGACAATGTGCTAGCAGATGCACTGAGCAGGATCTCACAGGGCCATCACGAATGGTCCCTGGACCCTATGGTATGGAGGGTGATTTTTTCAAGGTGGGGCACTCCAGAGATAGATCTTTTTGCAGCCCCAGACAATCACCAACTTCCTGTCTTTTGTTGCAGACCCCCCCAGTCTTGGGCTCAGTCCCCCTGGATGCTTTGATTCTGAACTGGGAAGGGACATTTCTATATGCCTTCCCTCCCTTCCCTCTTCTGTTCAAAGGTTTAGTCAATATTAGGTCACAACCTTGCAAAGTGATTCTGATTGCTCAAGACTGGGCCAGACAGCCCTGGTACCCCCTGTTGCTGTTCCTAGCAGTCCATCTTCCCCTGTCTCTTCCCAGGAATTGCAATCTGTTAACCTCCTCTCAAGGGAGGATTTGGTACCCCAATCTTCAGTCTCTCAATCTCAAGGCATGGCTCTTGAAGAGTTAGAGTTTGCAGATTTGCATCTGTCTCAGGGGGTTATGGATATTCTCAAAGCTTCTGGAAAGCCCTCCACCAGAAAGATTTATAACTCCAAATGGAAGAGATTCAGCATTTGGTGTTCTAAGAAGCATATTTCTCCAGATACTGCTGAATTGCCTACAGTTCTGGATTATATGGTCCATCTTAATAGCCTAGGCCTCAGACCAGCTACTCTCCAGGTACACTTGTCAGCTGTTTCTGCTTTTCTGCCACTGGGGAAGTCTTCCTCACTTTCATCTCATCCTGTATTCTGTAAATTTTTTAAAGGATTGCTTCATACCAATCCTCCCTTTAGAGACCCTGCCCCTGCCTGGGATTTAAATGTTTGCATTGCTCAACTTATGCAACATCCTTTTGAGCCTATGTCCTCAGCAGATCTTAAGTACTTGACTTGGAAAACTGTGTTTTTGGTAGCCATTACCTCTGCCAGACATAGAAATGAATTGCAAGCCCTGTCAGTGGAACCTGATTTTATCTCCTTTCACAGGGATAAAGTGGTCCTTAGAACCAATAGAAGGTTCTTGCCTAAAGTGGTCTCACATTTCCACTTGAATCAGTCTATGTCTCTACCTGTTTTCTTCACTGATCATTCTTCCTCAGGAGAGAGGAGGCTACACAGTTTAGATGTTAAAAGAGCCCTTAGCTACTACATAGAGCGTACCAAGGGTCGCAGGTTTGAGTCCCTCCAGTTGTTCCTCACTTATGGAGAAATGGGAAAGGGCAAACCTACCACTAAGAGAACTATTGCCAGGTGGATTATGTCTTGTATACAATTCTGCTATGAGAAACTGGGAAATATTCCACCCTCAGGCCTGAGGGCTCACTCTACAAGAGGTACAGCTGCTTCCCTGGCTGCTGCCAGGGATTTTCCTCTCTTAGAAATTTGTCAAGCAGCCACCTGGAAAACAGTCCATACCTTTACCAAGCATTACTCTCTGAATAGCCAGGCTAGGAGTGATGCTTGGTTTGGCTCAACAATACTTCAGAGCCTATTCCCAAAGTAGGTTCTGTCCCTCCTCCATGGAGGTACTGCTTGGTAGTTTGCATTAGTCATAATGCAGCAAGACTTCATGTTGTTTGAAGAAAAAATTACTCACCTTAGTAATTATGTTTCTTCTAATGGAGTCTTGCTGTATTCTGATTCCCCACTCCCTCTCAGAACCTGTTTTTTGGGAATAGTGGGCAGGCGCAGTGTTACACCTCAGGGGTGCTCCTTTACACTCTCTGTTTTTTGTTTGGGTGTTTATTTTGTTGTTGTTCTTATTTGAATTGGTTTTGTGTTTTGTGTTTCCTGACTTGAGTCTTCCTTTGGGAATCCAAAACTTTTTGTTGCCAGTTAGTGAGTTTTTGCTCATAAGAATCTGACGGTTAGATTTCAAAGGGAAACAGACAGCGACATCAACCGAGCTCGAGCTCAGCATTCTATGCGCTGCATAGAAAGTTTAACCCTTTGTTCTCCGGGGCAGTTTAAAGGCTGGGGCTAACTGCATTAGTCAGAATACAGCAAGACTCCAATTGAAGAAACATAATTACTAAGGCGAGTAATTTTTTCATGCCCTCCATGAAGGAATTTAAATAGAAGTGGCAATTCTTCCAGACCATGAAAGAACAAGAACCAAAAATTCCTACCACGGTTCTTTCTGGTGTCACAGAGGAAGAGTACTACTTTGTGGACTAGGAGGAGCTTATTACCGCTGAGGTCCTAGATGATAAGGAAAAACACCCCCCTCCCCCAAGTTCTCTCAGGAGGACTATTCCTCTTATTCTGCTGCCTTCTGTAGGGGTGTGACAACTGTAATTAATATCCTTACTATGGAAACTGAGTTAAGCATGTTGGGACTGACTGCTGCAAAACGGTTGGTATTCCCATCCATGATACTTTTAAAGATGATTAAAAAGATATTGCCATTGCCTGCATTAACAACAGCAATTATGTGTTAGCCCTCCATTTTCTCTTCCTCCAAAATAGCCACACAACACAGGTCTTGGAGGAAATGGCCACAGTCATGCATTTATTGAAGTAGATCACCACTTTTTAGGAGCAGCGTCCGCTGCCAGGAGGATACACAGCCTTCATGCAGGCCTCCCACACTCTCACCCCCAATTCTTGGGCCACTCTAGTGCAGGCCTGATGACTGATGTACCTCCTGAGTTGAAACCCCTCCGACTGGAGTGGGTCAGGTCGTATGGCCCAGCACCCTTGCGGCCACCCACGTCTGGCGGCGCTGTACCAGAGGAATAATCCTGATGAGGTTGGACCACGACCCCTCCATCTGGGTCCAGGTTTTGCAGTTCCCAGCCTCATGCTGACCAGAAGTAATGAGCCCTTCAGGAGAATTCGACTTGTTTCCCCCTTCTTACCCTTGTACTCTCGGTCTGTGATCCTCTCAAGCCACCTCACATGGCTGCGACAGTTGTGTCATGCTTCATTATCAAGTCTGAACAGATTCTCTCCCTTAATTTCTATCTTCCTTTTAATAAACTATTTCTTTAATTATACATTATCTAGTCGCTCACTAAATTTTACAACCCTTTGGAGGAGGTGAAACCACCCCCAGGAAAAACCCTGTTTAACAGGAAAACTGGTAAAACTCACTCCCCAACCCCTAATGCGGTTACCCATAATGGGTCAAAGGGGGGCCCTGCCTCCCTGGCCCCTCACCCTGCTTTTATGAGCGTGGGTGGGTGGGAGTTTGATGAACGGAGGGGAAAGAAGGGACAGCTGCTGCCTTCAGCTCACTTGATCCTTCTTTCTCCACCCTCCACCAAAGCCACCGCCTCCAGGCAGCTTTGTGTGACCTCCCCTTATGGTGGTGCCATGACATCTGTACCTCCCAGGGGAGGTTCCCTACATTCCTTCCAGGTCCAGAGAAGGAGGGATGCAGACAAATGGCCAGCTGCTGCAATGCCTTGCAGCTTCTGTATATCTGGTAGTCATTTTCCCTTCCCCTGAAATAGCTACACAACACAGGTCTTGGAGGAAATGGCCACAGCCATGCATTTTTTGAAGTAAATCACCACTTTTTAGGAGCAGCGTGTGCTGCCGGGAGGATATGCAGCCTTCATGCAGGCCTTCCACACTCTCGCCCCCAATTCTTGGGCCACTCTAGTGCGGGCCTGATGACTGATATGCCTCCTGAGTCGAAACCCCTCTGACCGGAGTGGGTCAGATCATATGGCGTAACACCCTTGCGGTCACCCACATCTGGTGCCGCTGTGCCAGAGGAATAATCCTGATGAAGTTGGACCATGACCCCTCCCATCTGGGTCTGGATCTTGCAGTCCCCAGCCTCATGCTGACCAGAGGTAACGAGCTCTTCAGGAGAATTTAACTCATTTCCTCCTTCTTACCCTTGTACCCTCAGTCTGCGATCCTCCCGAGCCGCCACAGGATGGACACGGTCAGACCCCCCAAGCTGCTGCTCCAATTAACCTCCAAGACCTGCCTACCAAGCTAACACTTAACTATCTTCAATCTATTCCTCTCTTACCATTCCCATGCTTCCTGAAGTGCTGTGGAAAGACTCTCGCCGGCTCCCCAGCCTTAAGGTTCCCAACTCACCTTCCCTTCTGCATGCAGCTTGCCGCACCAATGTCCCAAACTGGTCACCATACCCACTGCACTGGGTGTGACCCATTGAGAACCTTTTCAAAGAAGGAACCAAAGTGCTTGAGTGCTGCCCAGTGCTAGACTCTCCATTGAGCAGTTGTTCCATTCTGGCAGTACCTTAGGGGCCTGTTCCTTGGTCCAGCTGGCCACCACTGCTGCTGCCCAGTGGGGGATGCATGTCCCATATTCTCTGCTCTTAGTACCTTCCATGGCACCTATAAGAGACAACATAAAGTTAATGCAAATGCCACTGTTGTAGTGCCCAACTGTCTGCCTCTCCTATTGTACCCTGTCTCACTTGCTGGGATACTGCCTGCCTTCTGGGATGCCACGAAGCCCACCCCAACTTATCTGCCATTCCACTCCTGTATCCCTGGGGCTGGAAGAAGCCATTCTGGTACCTTCCATTGCACCAGCCAGCACCCCTTGCACCACTCCATAACCCCCAAGGTAACGCTCTGTTACCCAGCCCAATGCTCCTTGGATCATGGTGCATTGCTGTCGCATTTGTGGCTGTCCAAACTGTACTCACTCAAGTGGCCTATTGAGTCTGCCCAGTACCCTTAGGAGCCCTATATCCCCTACTTGCTTCAACTGGTGGGAAGGGAGACCCTCTTGCGCTGGACCCAGAAGAGGCTTGAAACTCGTCCATTCAAGCTAGCCTAAGCCCCTGATCTGTTGAATATTGGTTATGTTCTGGCTTGCAGCTGGCCCTGTGATTTTGCATAATTTACTATGATGGTTGAATTGTAATTGCCTTGTGTGGCTGCTGGAACCCCTCTTTCCGGAACCCTGCTAGGATCCTGCAAACTTGATTACCCATTATGAACCTACCTGCTGTCCACATTACCTCTTGTGCTATGCCTGAGGGACGGCCCTCCCGGCCCCTTACTCTGCAGGCACCCATGCTCAAAGCCTACTGGTCTGCCACCAGGGCATCTCCCTGCAGCCTCTCCAACCCAGCCTTTGCCATGGAGCCCCTTTATCACTTGCTCCAGAGCCCAGCCTTTTACCTGGATTATCCAGAAGCCTGCCTGCCCCACAAAATTTGCTAGATTGATCTGGTCACATCATGGTCCACAAGGATGCTGCTGACCTCCGGCAGTGTACCTGCGCCTCTTTGACAGCTGCCCAGTTGCTGCTCACCAGGTGATGAGAGGCCATCCTATGCAAGATAAGTCTACCACCCTTGCAAAATTTAAGCCCTTCTCATACTGGTTAATGGACAAACCCGCTAGCAATGGACTACTAATCAATACAGCCCATGTGCTTGCCCCTCTGCAGCACCACCACCAATAGACTCCTGAAGGTTGGTTCCTGGACCTGCTGGGGCCACCTCAGCCCACCCTGGCTCATTCCCCTCCCTTTCAGAGGTTGGTTAGCTGATGGACCCTATGAATATAAGGTGGGGGGATGCTGCTTCTGCAGCCCCAAACCCATAGTTGCTCCCCCACCCTATGTGTGTATTTATTCATTTGTTTCTCACTATTATTATTATGATTGGTCATGTATGTATTTGTCTCCCACATACCGGAGGGAGTGCCCCGAGCCAGCCATGACCAGGGGAAGGGGTCCTGGCCCCAACTTGAACCTTACTGCTGCTTACCTGCGGAAGAGGGGGCCCTAAACCAAATATTGCTCCTTGTACCCGGGGTCCAGATCATCATTACAACTGGGAGTATTCAATGCTAACTGCTTACCAGGTTGCATTTTATCACATGATAACTGTAACCCGCATTAACCAGTGTGTGAACCCCATTAAAGGTAAGCTGGATACCACCTGTCCCGGTTTTCGCAGACCATCCTGATTTTGGTCAACTTTGTCCTGAAAGGCCTGAAGTATATATCCCATGTCCTGACATTATCGTCGAGACAGATTTTCTGGCTTCCCCTCAATGTTGCAACAATGGTACCTTAACTAAAACCTTCAAATGATAAAAAGATAAAAATAAAAAAATAAAAACTAAGAAATTACAGCACTTAGTCCCCATTGCAATTGTGTAGGGAAAACCAGTCTGTTGCAGTGATCAAGGGTCCCTATTGTCCTGCCTAAATTATGTTGCGCTCACTGATTCTTGCCTTTGTTATGCTAATGATCCCGGTCACTAGACCTATGTGAACTGTAAAATTTATGTCTAACAGTAACTTTGCAAAAGATCTAATTATTCAAGGTTTGCTTGTTAGTTTTCCGGACCAATGGAAAACTGCATATTGTGTTGTTTCCCACCATGACTGTATTTTGCGAACAAAGTACCTAAGTAATACGACATCTGCAAAGTAACATTTTTGTTCGCTCAGTCCTATGATGGCCTGTCGTATTCCTTCACAGACAACTATGCCTGTTCATGAGGAATGTTTCTATAATTAGAATATGGGTGGGTAGGGCCAAATAATGCACAACCAACTCTAGTACATGGGCTACTTGGATTGCATGCACAGTGAGAGTACAATATCAGAGCTTTCAGGTGGTTGAAGTAGGAATATTTCCAGTACTCCACCCCTCACCCAGTCTCCTGCATGTACCCCTGATACTCATGCTGTGCTCAGGCCCTACCTCTACTGGTGACAGTCCATTAGTACGCGGATCCATGGGAAGCAGCGTGAATGTCGCTGCCCATATGAGCCTGGGGACCAATACACTGTGAGCATACTTGCTGGGAAAACTCCTCAAAAACAGAAAGCGGGCAGAAATTCTGTAAGGATGGGAGTAAAATACTCCCTTTCTCTGCTTGTACTAAAATGATCTAATATAAGCTGCTATTTGACTTTCCGCCTGGTGAACTGAAGCTCACGCACCACGGTGAGTTGGGAACAGAATCCTATTGCCGTATAACCCCATGGGTGATGGCACCGCCCCACCCACCCGGAGACCAGACAGTGTGTCTTAATACGTTTGATTTGTTGCCATGAGGAACAAAACCTATACAGAAAGTCATTGTCTACCTATACATTACTGGTATCACAATGATATCTGATTGGTATTTAAATCACCGATGACCTGAAATCATCCAAGCAGGCCACTAAAGCAGTAGGTAAGGCTAGAGGGATGTTGGGGTGTATTAGTGGTTGTATCACAAGTCGGAAGAGGGAGGTAATAATCCCTCTTTACAAGACACTGGTTAGGCCCCATCTGGAGTATTGCATGCAGTACTGGAGGCCACACCTTCACAAGGACATTAACCAAATTGAGGCAGTTCAGGGAAGGGAAACCAAAATGGTGCAGGGACTGCATCAGAAAACATATGAGGGCAGATTAACGGAGCTCAATATGTATACCCTAGAGCAAAGGAAGAAGAGAGGTAATATGATTGAAACATTCAAACACCTTAGGGACATTAACAAGGTGAAAGACTCTAACATGTTTCAGTATAAGAAAAATAGCAGGACAAGAGGACACAGCATAAGATTAGAGGGAGGCTGATTAAGGGGTAATGTGAGGATGTTCTTTTTCATAGAAAGGGTGGTGAATGCATGGAACAGCCTACCTCAGGAAGTGGGGGATATGAATACAGTGCAGGGCTTCAAACAGGCATAGGATAGGCATAAGGGAGCAATTCAGATGAGTATGAATAGATTGGCCATTGACAGAGCAAAGGCCGATGGCACATTCATAAGGTAGAAAAAGAAATGGGCAGACTAGATGGGCCTTGCCGTCCTTATTTGCCGTCAACTTCTATGTTTCTATGTTTGTTAGCAGGCTGGCTGCCTTGCTCAGCACCACCTCCACCTCCAGAGCATGACAATTCTTTCTTATTTTCAAAGTTTAAAAAAATAGCACTTCATTGAAGCAGAACTGGACACAGTTCAGGCAAGGGCCTTTCTCACGCAGGGAAAAGGTCCTTTCACTGCTACCTTATTTAGCATCCATCCACAAGTGGACAAAGAGGACTGCACAAGTGCCCCTGACTGCCCTGATATCAGTACAAACAAACTCTGGCCAGAGCCGAGACCGCTGAAGCTGCGCTTTCAAGGCGCTCACTGAACTCACAGCACAATCGGGTGCTGTGCTGAAGATGGCCATTGAGTTCAGTATGCATGCACGAGCAGCGGTGGAGTCGCACATGCGCACTGTGCTCTGGTTGCCATCTTGGGCATGGCAGACTGTCCCCCCCCCCATGAGCTCAGTGCACATGCACGCCGAGCAGAGAAAGCCGCACATGCACACTCAGCTCTGACTGCCATCTTGGTCATGGCAGATTGTTCCGCCATGAGCTCAGTGCTGATGTGCGCTGAGCGGAGTGCTCTCATTGACCAGATTGTGCAGCAGCTCCAAATTTGTGCTACGGTCAGAATCCAGTCAGTTGTTTTTAGAGTTGACCGCAACATGGCTGCAGGCATCACCCACTGCAGTCATAAAAAAGGCTGTTGTGCTCTCTCTAGTGTTTCAGCAGGTGGAGTACTGATGAAATGGGGTTATTTTCTGCCAGCAGTGCCCAATCTAATTTTGACCATAAACGCCTCCATTCTCGGGTGGGAAGGACACATCTCAAACCACACAGTAAATGGGTACAGAGCCCAGCAGAAAGACAGGAAGACATCAATCTGCTGGAAATCATAGCAGTGTATCTCTTGCTAAAGTCCTTTTCAACACTGGTCAGTAATCAAATTCTTTAGATAAAGATAGACAATACTTGGGTTGCTTGGAACCCATCTGACAGAATTGGATTTATCAGAGTTCAGGCTTTTCTTTTTCAGAATTTAGTGTAACCCCTAGATGGCGCTATCACAGGGGCTACTACCCCTGCCTGATTTGCCACTAACAGGTTGAGGGGCCTGGATCCGATGGCGGGTGCCTCCACCCAGAGGTCAGGATTTGCAATAGTTAAACTAACTTGGTCACAGCCCTCTGGGACACTGCAACCCCCCTTTCTTCCCACTAGTGGCCCACACAATATATCAGAATTACCTTCACAGTATACACTTACCCCCAGGACTGGTTCCGGCACTGGGACCTCCTGTAAAATAAGATACAGTGCAACAATCACAGTACAATACTTTAACATAGACAAATACCTCAGGCAGTATAACTTTGCTGAAACAAGCAGCTCTGATTTATTTAGGGGGAATATAACAAGGACAGGGGGAAATCAGGTTAATTAGCTTATCACTTTACTCATCTACCTATGGCTCTGTGCACAGGCCTATCCCTACCAGTTACTGTCCTGCATTTTACCCAAGCCCTAGTGGCTAGTCCAAACCAGTGGCAGCTGGTAGGGGCCCTTTTCACACAGAGAAAAGAAAAATTAGTTAAACAGTCAGCAGTACAGTAATTCCATTTGGATTTAATGTGGCAATTCAACAGGGAGCGACCCTGAATTAGTACTCCCGACCTCCAAACAAGATAGGGTCCTTCAACGTCAGCAGGGCTACTCTTGAGCTCCACGAGACTCCTCACACATTTATATGACAAACTGCAACAGGCAAAAGTCATTTAATGGCAGCAGGATTCACTTGAACTACACAAGCCTCTTCACACATTTATATGGTAAACAGTAACAGGCAAAAGTCCTTTAATGGCAGCAGGATTCATTTGAGGTACACAAGCCTCTTCACACATTTATATGGTAAACAAAAAGTACTATATCAGGCAGGCTGCTTCGCTATCCCGATCGCAATTACTGCACAATACCCGGGAGAACACACAGCAGATTCAGTTCCTGACAGACCAAGCGCAATTCAGCAATTTCTCCAGTCTTCTACAGGGTGAGCCTGGTTTCTACTCTTAAGATATCCTTTGATTCTCTTCACAGGACGGATTCAGTCCTAACAAGCAGTTGCACAAGCTGCAGACTGGAACTCAGGGCCTTACACACGTTTCCCGACTAAAACTGCACACCGAAAAAGCACAGGGCTCCTTCTCTCTTCACTGCCAGAGCTCAACTGAAACTCCAGCAGACAAAACCGGGCACTTCCTTTGAGTTCCTCCCAGTTCTTGGCTGGATTGGCTGTCACTCACAATAGACTGCCCTGTTGGTCCAAAAAGGCGCCGAAGTCCAAACTACATCTCCCAGAGTCACTGCCCATACAATCCTCTTGTGGCTGGCTCAAATTACGAGTCCAAGTTCTGATTCGTCCAAGGCACCATTTTAGAGCTACCTTAACCCACACTGATTGGTCCAGTTCAGCAGTTCAAAACTAGAATGGGGAACTAGGCAAACACAGTTCTGACTGCAAAGAAAGCAGGTTAGACAAACTGTATTTTCATTATTACTCTAAATGATTTCTGGCAAACAGTTGCATCTTTCAGATAGGTTCCCTTGCACTCCTAGTGACTGCAAAATGGAGTGAATTGGCAGCAGCTCAGTGGTACTCAAGCAAAGAAACACACAGTCCCCCCATACAAACTAATTATGTCTGCAAGCAGACAGCTCTTAAAGAGACGGTACCAGAGGCTCTAAAAACACTCACAGATAAATGGCTTAAACGCCAAACACCATTCAGGCTTGGAGCATTCAAGCAAGCTCCTGGAAGTCTTTTGGGAACCCCCATTTGCAGGGGGGTTACATTAGAATTTTGGTATTGAAGGAATTTTGGTACTGAATATGGATAAAAAGATGGATGCTTAATCGGAGTCTGATTCCAATTCCACATCCGACTGCAGTACAAACCTGTAAGATGTCCCCCCACCCGATGAAACAATAGGTCAGGGACCCTTAAAGTCATCCCCCTTCCTCACCTTTGTTTCTCCCCACTGCTGACTTAAGTGCTGCTGCTACAGGTCTGCTGGAGGATCTGGTTCCGACTAATTTCATGTTGGGGGTCCAACACCTGACATACTGACTACCAGGTTATCCAGTCATCTGAGTTACCACTTCAGTCACCTCCAATAGTGGGAATCAGATCCTCACCCATCCCCAACCCACTACCTTGTCAGTTTGTCTACCAGCCCATCATCTCACGTTGCCTTGTCCACAACTAGATGCCTGTTAATTGCCTGGCACTGGCTAATGTAATGTCTGAGCTACAAGCCTAGTAGTCCCCGAGGATTCTTCCCCCCTCATACACCTCCGCTGCTGACCCGGAATGCAGTTATCCTGGTCCCAGGCAGTCAGCCAACAGGTTGATCCAAACTAAGGGGCAAATTAAGTTCTTTCCTAAGTAGGCTGCTACCTGTCTGATATGCTCAGTTGCGCACCAACAGCAGCAGGAGTCTCAAAAAAGGCCTGTCCAGCACCAGTTCCTTGGTTAGCTGTCCTCCAGATGCTTGACTGAGTGCAAAGTGTCTGCTGGCTTACCTGGGTTTTGGTGAAAGTAGGCCACCTCCAAATTTCCCAGCAGACATTTCAGTAAAGGTCAGGACAGGAGGACTGAGGACTGTAGTGTGATTGTGTTTGGGTCATCAGTGACAGAGTTGAGGGGACTTGGTGATTAGTAGCCCTAGTAGGCAAATGCTATGCCTAGCTGCCTGCCATCTACAGGAAGACCAACGAGACCATAAGATGCGACTGCAAGGTGATGGGATGGGGAGGAGGTCAAGATAAAGACGAGAGAGGATCAATGGCAGAGCCCAGCCCTCATACCACTGTGACCATTGGACCACCAGTGCAGAAGCCAGATGGAAGCAAAGGGACCACTATGGGCCAGTCAACTTAAGAGAGGGGACTCAGAGAGTTGGGGACATAAGGGTGGGGTAAGAGGGGAGGTCACAGGCAGGGAAATGACACAATTTTTGGATAGTAGTACACATCTGTATCTGGAAAAGCAGAGGGAGGCGGGGAAAGCGGTCAGGAGCGCAGAGGCGCAAACAGAAGAAAAAACAGCCCAGGCAATAACAAAAGGGGACAAGAACTTTTTCAGGTACATCAGTGAAAGGAAAAAGTCTAATGGTGGGATTGTAAGACTAAAAAGGGAAGGAGGGAAGAAAGGGACCAAGAAAAGGCACAAATCCTGAACAAAAGTATTTTTGTTCAGTATTCACAGAAGAAAGGGAGGAGGAGGGACCAAGTTAGGTGACAGAAGCACCACTGGGAGGGAGGTGGACACCAGTCCATTTAAGGAGGAGAGAGTCTTAAAGGAACTTGCTAATCTGAAAGTGGACAAAGCAATGGGGCCAGACGGGATATATCCCAGACTATTAAGAGAACTCAGGGAGGTGCTGGCAACACTACCGACAGCCCCGTTCAGCAGTTCGATGGAAACCGGTGTGGTACCAAAGGACTGCATGAGGGTGAATGTAGTCCCTCTGCACGAAAGTGAAAGCAGGGAGGAGGCTGACAATTACAGGCCAGTCAGCCTGACCTCGGTGGTGGGGAAACTAATGGAATCACTACAGACTGACCTCGGTGGTGGGGAAACTAATGGAATCACTACTAAAAGAAAGGTTTGTGATATATCTTGAATCCAATGGAACACAGGATCCGAGGCAGCATGGATTCACAGCGGGAAGATCTTGTCAAACAAATATGACAGATTTCTTTGACTAGGAGACTAGAGAGGTGGATCAGGGAGGGGGAGGTGAATGTGGCCTACCTGGATTTCAGCAAGGCCTTCAACACCATCCCACAAAGGAGGCTAGTAAACAAGCTGGGCAGCTTGAGACTGGGTCCCAAGGTGGCAAACTGGGTCAGAAATTGTCTGCATGGTATGACACAGAGGGTGATGGTGAATGGAGTTCAATCCAAAGGGGGGGTGACCAGCGGGGTCCTGCAGGGATCAGTGCTTGGACCAGTCCTCTTTAATGTCTTCATAAGTGACATTGTAGAGGGGCTGAATAGAAAGGTGTGTCTCTTTGCGGACGACACGAAAATCTGCAACAGTGTTGACCCTCCAGGAGGGGTAGAGAAAATGAGAACGGACCTAAGCAAGCTTGAGGAGTGGTCAAGGGTGTAGCAGGTAAGATTCAATGCACAGAAGTGCAAGATCATGCACTTTGGGCACAGAAATGCGGGGGAGGAGTACATGATGGAGGGGAGGTACTGACGGCCACCAAACAGGAAAGGGACCTGGGAGTAATCATACCTGATAATCTAAAGGTTACCAAACAATGTGAGAAGGCTGTGAGGAGAGCCAGTGTTATACTGGTGTGCATAGAGAGCGGTACCTCCAGCAGAAGAAAGGAGGTGGTGATGCCACTGTATAGAATATTGTTGACACCTCATCTAGAGTACTGTCTTCTGTTCTAGAGGCTGCATCTCTGGAAGGACATAGACAGAGTAGAAGCAGTTCAGAGAAGGGTGACAAAAATGGTGCTGGGACTGCACCAAATTCATATGAGAGGAGACTGGAGGATCTCAGTATGTTTTCCCTAGAGGAGAGAGAGAGAGCAGGGATATGACAGAGACTTTCAAATACCTCAAGGGTGTAAATAAGGTACAAGAGGGTAGAATCTTTCCAAAAAAAAAAAAAGATGTTCAAGAACAAGGGGCCATGATATGAAAATAGAGGTGAGCAGACTTAGGGGTAATGTGAGAAAGTATTTTTTCACGGAAAGGGTGGTGGATCCATGGAACAGCCGCCCGGCAGAGATTGTAGGCGCAAAAACGGTAGGGGAATTCAAAAAAGCATGGGACAGACATAAAGGAACTCTAGCGATGGGAGAGGGTAAACTGCAGATTATTTAGGATCTGCGGTATATGAAAAGATAGGAAAAGGGGTAGACAAGGTGGGTCAAGCAGTCCTTATCTGCTGCCAAATTCCATGTTTCTATGTTAGCACTTTTCTGAATTGCTCCATGTTGTCAATCGGGAAAGGATTCATTACATAGGGATAATATGCTCCCCTACTGGGGATTTTCTTATTGACAATGCTGGAGGTAACAGAAAAGAAAATTCTGGAAAGTATGGATAGAGTTTCCCTTTTGTGAAGCTTTGTGCTCTGGGGTGGTGGGAGGTTTTATTTTGTAGATGCATAATTGGAAATTCTGATTCCATTTAATTCCATTTCAGTGCCCTAACTGGAATAGGATGGAATCAGAATCGGAATTTCCATAATTCTGACAGATCCAAACAGAGTGGATTCCAGATATTGTGAGCACTCCTAAACAGTACCACAACAGTGTATTACATCAACAAGCAAGGTGGTGCAAGATCCTCAGGACTGTGAAGGGAGCACTGAACATTTAGGATCTGTCTTAGACTCTTCAGATTGGGCATCTCACCCAGTAACATTTGTTTAAACAAACATCTCTGCAGTCCATGTGGCAGGGAAGAACAAGGACCGGGCAGACTTACTAAGCAGGATGGGTCATGTAACACTTTAGTGGTCCCTGAAACTCGGTCTTGTGACCCAGCCGGATATCCATGAATTACACTCAGATGGCACTGGCCAGTTGGTCGTTCTAAAATCGAAACTGAAATTGGCTGGGGATAGAGCTTTCTCTGTAGCTGCCCCTTTACTCTGGAATGACCTCCCCACAGACAAAGCTGCTTCCACTTTCAAAGGTAGACTAAAAACCTGGCTGTTTAGACAGGTGTTTGCAGGAAACTGAAATAGCCATGTTGTCTGCCCTGGTTACTACGTGTTATAAATTTCCAGTATCAACGTACATTATTATTCCATTATGTTTTCTGATTTGAATATTTCAAGATTTGTAAAGTGCCTTGGTTTTTAGAAAGGTGTTTTTAAAATAAATTATCTATCATCTTTCTGAAACAAATTGTGATATGGCCATGTTTAAGAAAATTGGGTGTTCCAGGGGTGCATCTTTTTGTCTCATGGGAGTTTTGCTGCAGAACCCCATATCTGGGAACTGTTCCAGAAGATGCTCTCAGCGTGCACTGGAGAAACATGATCATCTTTGGGGGTATCTCAGTCATCAGATTACACTGTAGAAACCTTCGCCATCAGTAATGGGGAATCTACACAGACGATTTTCAGCCGTACAACTGGGGCCACCCACGCTGTCAACGTCAGCAACCCTATATAGGCATAGGCAGCCCCGCTCCCACCATTTCTTTCCCATCGTTGACTTGCTAGCGCAGTCTCCGCGGAAGCTTCTTTGCAGTGTTTGCACCTTTTTATGGCCTACGGCCCTTTTCCCTAACTTTTACCTGAATTTCTTTTGAAGAGATATATTCTTTTTGTTTATGTCAAGAGTTATTCCAGACTCCCTGTTGGGAGATAGCTATAGTTAAACTGCACTAAGTACAGTCGTTTACTTAAATGGTAGCCCATTCACTGGTAACAAGCTTAAGTCAGTGTAGACTTCTCAAAACAAAAGGGGTCCAGACATTCGTTCTCCTGGGGATGCTGTGGTCTATTCAGATACAAATGGACCTGCCTGCATGCCTGCTCTGCTTAATTATTTCTTTTGTCTCCTTCTAAAATGATTATATTAACTCTAGTCACTGGCTAGCAGAAATGTTTTTCTGCCTAGTAACAAGAAAACCCCATAATTCTAGGCCTCATGTCTTTGTACCCATGATCCCTTGCACTTACATTGGGCCACTATGGCATTCTCTGGTGCATTTCTTACATAAAAATATATAAAACGGACTTCTGGTGACGTCACAAGACTGATAGCAGCCTAATTTGGAGCTCTGGTACCTCGGATACACTATTCAAGTGAATCGATCATCATCGAGGGGTTTAAAAGCTCTATCCAGTATCTACCCGGTCCTTGTAGCCGTTTGCAGAATGGGGTGAACGAAAAAAAAGCTCATCGAAGAAGAAAAAGGTGGTTTAAGGGGTTGGACTGACTCGAGGCCTATGAGCCCGTCTGGATCCCGCTCCTCAGTAATTACAGCCTCGGGGGAGGATTCCGATGGTTCAGCATCCGAAGCAACATCCACTTTCACTAAAGCAGATGGGCACAGAATGCTGAAAATACTTCATAGAATAGATGCCAGAATCATGGGCCTACAAAATGATTTTAAGAAATTGGAAGCTCGTACGACATCCGTGGAGACTCATGTTGAAACCTTACAAGCAGAACATATGGCCTTTGGTAGATCTTTGGCCTACCTCCACAGAAGAGAAAAAGAGCTGACTGCGAGGGTGGAGGATGCGGAGGCAAGAGCCCGCCGTAACAATATCAGAATATTTGGCATTCCAGAGGGGGTGGACCCCCCCATGTATGGAAGAATTCATTGATTCCTGGTTAAAAACAGAGCTGAATTTGGAGGAAGGCTTCAATACAGAAATCGAAAGAGCTCACAGATCTATCGCTTCTAAGCCAAAAGAAGGGGCGCCTCCTAGATCGATAATTGTGAAGTTTTTGAGGAACACAACGAAAGAGAAGATTGTAAAGCTGGCTTGGGCGAAGAAAAATCTCAACCTAGATGGCCAGAGGCTATACGTAGACCAAGATCCCCCCCCCCCATGCTCGCTCAAAGAAAAAAAGTGCTGCAGGTGGTTAAAGCCCTGAGAGATAAAGGCTTTAAAGCATACCTCAGATATCCTGCGAAGCTTTGGGTACAGAACGAAGGTGGGGTAAAAATTTTTGATTCATTGTTTGCTGCTGTCCCGCTCCTCACAGCCCAGGAGGTACCTATCCCAGATACGAAGGAAGAACAGGCAGAGAAAGAGATTGAGGACTTGTTATGGTCTATTGCTCCGGGCCCCAGGAAGCGTGTGAGGAGGAGAGAAGAAGCCCTGCTCCCACTGCATGCGGACATGGCGAGATGGTTACATACTAAAGAGACCTGAAGGGAATATTAACAGTTTGCAGCTTCATGAACTTAGAAGGCGCCTAGCCTGGGACAGTGATCCGGTCTGAGGTGATGAACTGGGAATGGAGACTGATTTGGGGGTTTGTGTGTTATATCTGAGGGAAGTTTTCTGCTTCTGTTTCATTCGCAGACTGTCCCCTTAGGAAGATCTTGTGTTGGTTTTCGTAATACCCAGAAACTTTACTTTTCAGATGTTCCCTTATAAGGCAAAAGGGATCTTAATAGAGCTAGGTATGTGTTTCCAGTGGGAGGGTTTTTCAGATGGGACTTATGACTATGGTATCAACGATAAGAGTCCCTCTGGTAAGCAGATTATATTCGAGCTAAGGGGAATTAGAGAGCAGATAAGTTGATTTATTAAATAGTATAGTTGCGATTTAAACCAAGCAATGATTGAAATGGGGAAATGATTTCAAGGGTGTTGAGTTGGGGGTGGAATATAATTTGATTCTGTGTTTCTCACAGTGCGGTGGGGTGTCCTGGCCCAAGGAGAGGATAACTTTGGTCCCTGTTTATACTGGCCTTCCTTCCGAGACAATTGTATAGCCCCATCTCATTAAACATAGTGGGGACTGACTTGAAATTATAATACTGAATATTCCTGGCTATCCCCAGATCAGTTTGTTATTTTACCGATAAGCACTGTGCCCAGGGTACTCGACTCCAATGGCTGGCCTAACCGGACCCACTGTAGGTAGGAGAGGGTTAGTCCCTTGGGGTTCCTGAGAGCCTGCCCTTTAGCGTCAGTAGACGCTTTTTCTCCTATCAACCTAGGGCTCTGTGCTCCTAGCATCTGGGGAGTTAACATCTTAACCCTCAGGTTTATTTATAGCTCTGATTGAGCTAGCGGGTTTCAGCCAATGACTGCTACCCAGTTTTTCTCTTTGGATTTTTTCTTTGTTCCTCTCACCCCTATTTTTTAAGGGGTGTTTGTTCTTTTTTACTCACGTTGGGTTTTAAGGGTGTAGTTCCACCCAAGGTTAAACGGAATTACACGATGTTTAATGCTATTTTAGCAAGTTGTCGTTGTGTATATTCCTCTCTCTTTTCTATACTGTCTCACCTATTCTACTCGACAGACACATATACATGTGAGTTATTCAATGTATTTGCTTGGCATGATGGGACCAGAGGAAGAGTTATGGATGGACACCTTAAATATCAAAATGGCATCACTTAAAATAATATCTGTCAATGTCAAGGGGATAAATGGTGTGGTTAAAATGGCAAGAATCCTACAAGAATTGGGATGGTTAAAATATGACCTGGCCTGTCTCCAAGAGACCAAATTGTCCGACTATGAACACTCCAAGTTACGGAGAACCTGGGTGGGAGGGGTGTATGCAGACTCCTGCTCCGAGGCCTCTAGAGCAGGAGTGGTCATATTAATTCGCAGGGGTCTTCCATTCAAAGTCCACCGGGTACAGACAGGTGGATCAGGACACTTTGTGATAATTTTCAGAGAGTTTATGGGACATATTTTCCACTTGGCAACGTTATATGCCCTCATGCCCTCTTCGGGAACTTTTTTTAGACAGTTTTTCACTATAGTGGATTCCCTTCCTTCAGGCAGAATGATAATGGTGGGGGACTGGGATTGTGTTGAAAATGGTGCCTTAGACAGGAGCGCAGGGGGAAAGGGAGGGCGGACAGCATGCTCTAAACTCCTCAGAACCCTGATAGCAGAAGGAGGGTGGGTAGATCCGTGGAGGCAACAAAATCCATTGGTTAAGGATTTCACATTTTATTCGGCGGTGGCCAAAACATACTCTAGGCTGGACAGATTTTATACCCAAATAAAATACGCTAATGACTTAACGGACTTAACAATACACCCAGTGACCTTCTCGGATCATGCAGTGATTAGTGCTAGGGTAAGATGGCCAGGGACGAAGGCTAAGGGGAGTTGGAGATTTGATCCTGGCCTTTTAAATGACACAGGGTTTGTTAATCAAATAAAAGAATCTATTAAGCTTTATTTAGCGGAGAACAAGGAAGAGGATACTCACATACGTTTCATATGGGACGGTTTAAAAGCTGTCCTGCATGGGCAAATTATAAGCTACTCCTCATATAAATATAAATGTACTCAAGCCAAGGTGCAAAGCCTACTGGGAGTTATAAGTTCTTTGGAGAAGGAACATAAAAAGAATAAAGATGTTCTGGTGTTAGAGCAATTACAAGAGGCCAGGGAACAATATAATAAGGAAATGATTACCAGAACCGAAAATTCTTTGAGATATACCAGACAAAGATACTACGAATCAGGGGAGCGGGCGACCCGTTTATTGGCCCTTAGACTCAGAAAACAAGAGGCTGAAAGATATATTCCTCGGCTGAAAAAGCATGGTACCCAGGTCATTTCTTCTGATCCAATGCAAATTGCGGGTAGTTTTTGTCACTATTACCAGGAACTTTATTCCCGAGAGAGGGGACCAAATCACCCAGCACAGGTTAAAAGCTTACTGCATAATATTATACTACCGAGGCTTGAAGAATCACAGGGAAATCAATTGGATAGGATAATCTCTGAACAAGAGGTTAGGAAAGTTATCAAAAGCCTTAAGGGGGGGAAGGCCCCGGGACCCGATGGGTTTGTGGGAGAGTTTTATCGGGCTTTTGCCGATGAGTTGGCCCCTTTATTTACTAGAGTTTGTAATGTAGCACAAGAGCAGGGGGAATCTCCGGCCTCTTGGGACGAGGCGGTGATCACTCTACTGCCAAAACCAGGTAAAGACCTGACAGAATGTGGAAGTTATCGTCCCATTTTGCTAATTAATCAGGACGCCAAAATATTTGCTAAGATTCTGAGTTCCCGGTTACAAGAATTCATGCCGGAATTGGTACACAGAGATCAGACGGGGTTTATTCCAGGTCGTCATATTCAAGATAATATAAGACTGTTGCTCGATGTCTTGTCTGCTTCCAGGTCATTCCCACCTGATACCCTTAGGGTGGTGATGGCACTGGATGCGGAGAAGGCATTTGACCAGGTAGATTGGCTTTTTTTAGATCAGGTCTTGGAGAAATTTGGCATTGGAGAAAAAATTCCGAAAATGGATAGCAAATCAATATAGAAACCCCTGGGCGAGGGTGAAGGTGAACGGGGTAATTTCGGATAGAATAATGATTAACAGGGGAACCAGACAGGGATGCCCACTCTCTCCTTTATTATTTGCACTGTGTATTGAGCCCCTAGCAGCCCTCATAAGGCAATCAAAAGACTATACAGGTATACAAGTACAAGGAGTCGAGGTCAGAGTGTCGCTATATGCAGATGACACCTTGTTGTATAACACGGATCCTGAGAGGCAGATGTCTTTGATTGACTCCATGATACAATCATTTAGTGAAGTATCTGGGTTCAAAATTAATGACACTAAAGCAGAACTTCTACCCATAGGGTGGTCACAAGAGGGTGCACTCCCAGTAATTGGTAAATACAAATGGGCGAAGGAGGATATTAAATACCTGGGGGTTAGAATAGCCAGAGATATATCTAAACTGTACACCTCTAATTATAATAGATTGTTGCAGTCTGTCCAAGAGGATTTGCATAGATGGGAGGAATTGCCCCTTACACTATTGGGCAGAGTTGACAGTGTGAAAATGAATATACTTCCACGTTTTTTATTTTTGTTTCAGTCCTTGCTGCTTAAACCTCCAGCCCTTTTTTGGAAGACAGTTAAATCCTCTTTGTTCCGATTCATTTGGTCTGGTAAGTCACCCAGAGTAAGATGGAATATTCTTCTCAAAAACAAAAAGAAAGGGGGTTGGGTCTGCCGGACCTTAGAAAATATTACTGGGCTGCACAGACCCAGCCACTAATCCTCCTTATGGGGGATTGTGTTCCTCCATTATGGGTGGAATTGGAGAGACCGGAGTCTTCTAGAGGGGATATTAGAGACCTGATATATATGGATTATGGTGGAATACAAAGGCTACACGGCAGTAATCCCTGGTCGAGTCTGATAGTTTCTTCCTGGCAAGAGATTAATAAAACATTAGGTATGGAGTTGTCTTTGGGGATGGACTCCCCGATTAAAGCTTGCCTGGATTTTCAACCCTTATCATGGGACCTAGGATTTACGCAATGGAACCGGAGAGGCTTATTTAAAATTGGTCAGCTATACTCGGGGGAAGGGGTTAAAACTTTTCAATAGCTTTCACAAGAATTCTCCTTCCCTGCTTCTGATTTTTTAGATATATGCAAATTCAACATTTTTTACAAGGTAAGGATTTTGAGTGGGGGAGACCTAGAGATATAGGTAATAACCCATTGGTGGATGCCCTGAGAGCAGAGGCCAATAATACAGAATCAAAAGGTTTTATTTCAAGGATGGTGGGCATTTTCTCTGATTTGGAACCTGATTCCATGGTTTCTATTAAAACAAGTTGGACCTTGGAACTTGGGAGAGACATTGCTGACCCAGTTTAGGACACGCTATGGGAAGCTATACATTCGACCACTGCCTTTAACAGTTGGTGTGAGTTTCGGTGGAAAGTGGTCTCCAGATATTTTCGAACCCCGGTAATTACTAAACACTTTGGTCAACATTTCACAGACCTCTGCTGGAGGGAATGTGGAAAAAAAGGGACACACATCCATATATTCTGGGAATGCCCTCACATTAGCAATTTTTGGGTACAGGTGAGGGACCAAGTGAGTGCTGTTCTTGGGGTATTTATACCTAACGACCCTATATATTGGGTTTTGGACAGTACCCTAACCAGGTTAAATTAAAATTTCAGCTCATTTGTTTAATATAATAGGCCTCGGCTCTCAAGGCATTACTCAATGTTGGCTGACTAAAGTCTGTCCAACATCAAGCGCGTGGTATAAAACTGTTTGTCTATTCTTGAAATGGAGTACCTCACTGCTAAGGTGAGATTGCAAAAAGATAAATTTAAGTCAAGATGGATGCCCTTTTTTAATTTTCAGGCTCAAAGAGAGCAAACTAGTGTGTTAGAAATTTTAGCTAAATATACCTGTCAGTGATGTGATACAAGGTGTCCTCCAATTTCTCCTCTTTTTCTTTTGCAAGGAGGAGGAGAATACCCCTTAGATGCAATTTATTACTGAGAGTGGGCCCTCCTTCAAGACAGTACAAAGGTCAGGGATGCTCCATCGAACTGATATATTGTTGAAACCCACGGTGTTTTTTCCTCAAATTAAGAGGTTTAAAGCAAAGACAATAATAGTCTGTCCTTCTCTTCTTCCTTTCCTTTCTTTTCATTCCTTTCTCTAGACGGATCTCTATTCCCTTGATTTCTGGCTTTACGAGAGACTTGGCCACCTCTATCAGCATTTGGTATAAAATGTTCTGGATATTTGTTGTGTTCAGAAAAGACAAAAAAAGGAGCATGGATGTCCAGCTATACTAATTCAGATATATTGGTTAATTATCAAATGTATATGCTCCAGATACATATTAACTTTTCTCTTTATATAAGGAAAATTATCCTGTACTATCTGTACTGTTTCTATGATAAGATATAATAAAAAATGTTATTTCAAAAAAAAAAAATATATATATATATAAAACATGACCAAAACAATAAGATATGGCCTTATCTCACCACAGCAGCCTGGCATAGACCAGACATGGTGCCAGCTATGCTATGCAGGGTGAACAAGCTTTACAGTGCCCCTTGGGGCCTTTCTTATTTTGCTGCCCTGGCTGAAACTGACTCAGTGGTCATCAATGCAGCTCATGACAGATATAAAGCACCTTAGTTCCCTGCCCCCAGAGAAGGAATCTCATAGGATTGACCTCTGGGGAAAAAGGATTTACGCCTCCTCCACCTTAGGACTGAGGATTGCTAATTTTCTGTCACACATGGTTAACTAAAATGCCAATCGGAGAAAGGGCAAAGCTGCCACTCAAGCCCTCCCTGATGGCTCCCAAAAACAGGAACTGCTTCAGTGTTTCCAGACTGCTGAGGATGTTAGCAAACTCCCTCCTCAGGGCTCTGTATGACATGGTCGATACAGTTGCCAGAGCAGCTGCTACTGACATATGCCTTCATAGGCACTCCTGGCTTAGACTGTCTGGATTTGCAGCTGATGTGCAGAAGAAGGTGCTTAACGCCCCTTTAAGTGGCACCAAACTCTTCAGCCCTGATGTTCAGGACCTAATCAGTGATCTGCAGGCCTCAGACATGGTCATTAAATCAGTCGGTTCCCTCTACCACACTCAATCAAAGGGCAGAGGGCGGCCTACTTTTCATAGACAGGCCAGCAGGCCCAGATCGGCTTCCTGTACCCAGGGAAAATGTAGAGTCCTGGCTCCCTTGCCCGTGTCCTCCAATTCTGGAGCAGCGGTCAAGAGGCCCAGAAATGATGGTCCAACCTCTGTTGTTGACTCCACCTCAGTTTGACTCCTTGCCAGACCTCCCTCCCTCCTCCTGCTCAGACCCAGAAGGTGGTGGTCGGAAGTTGATTCCCCCTCCATCTGAATCAATGGAGAACCATAACTTCAGATGCATGGATTCTACAGATCATAGAAAAGGATCACACCCTGGAGCTCATACTACAGCCTCCAGACTCCCCCCTTCCCCCCCGCCCTCGCCACCTTCCAACTATATCCGGCCCACTTGTCTGTTCTCTGGAAAGAAGTGCAGTCTCTTCTGCACAAACAGGCCATCGAAACAATGCCCTGGCACCAGAGGAACCAGGGGTTTTATTCCAGGTTCTTTCTGGTCCCCAAAAAGACTGGAGATCTGAGGCCTATCTCAGATCTGAAGGAACTTGACCTCTTTGTGCAGTACAAAACATTCTGGATGGTAACTTAACCAGGCCTAATGCCCCTCCTCAAGACTGGGGACTCGGGGACTGGCTCTATTCACTGGACATGCAGGATGCTTACCTGCACATCTTGTTCTTTCTTCCTCACAGGAGGTTTCTTCATTTTGCCTTTCAAGGCGAGCATTATCAGTTCAAAGTTCTGCCCTTTGGCTTATCCTCTGCGCCACAAGGCTTTACCAAGTGCTTTGCAGCAGTTGCAGCAGCTCTCAGAAGAGAAGGTCTGTACTTCTTCCCCTATGGGGACAATTGGCTTCACAAGGCCCTGTCCAGGGAACAGCTTTTACTGACTCTGGAGTGCACTCTCCAGCTTTTCCACTCCCTTGGTATTACTGTCAACCTGCTGAAGTTGGTTCTAGTACCATCCCAAAGACTGCAGTATATAGGGGCGGTTCTGGATTCCATGCAGGGGAAGGCCTTCCTGCCCCAAAACAGGGTGGAGGGCCTCATTGCCTAAGTTCAGGAAGTCACTCAGAGTCGGCACATCCCTGCAGGGTGTACCTCAGACTGTTGGGCCTAATGACAGTGGCCATTACCACCATTCCACTGGCCAGACTTCACATGTGCACCATTCAGTGGACCCTCAGGGTACATGGGGACCAGCGCACGGACGAGTTGGATCAACTAGTCCTGGTTTCTTCTCCCATACAAAGGGTATTGCAGTGGTGGATGGACCCCTTGAATCTTCTTCAAGGGGTTCCCTTCCAGATTTCTTCCACGCATCAGATTTAAACACGGATGCTTTGGGTCTCAGCCGGGGAGCTCACCTGGGTCCCTTCAAGCCCAGGGCTCCTAGTCCCAGTGGGAGGCCACCCAGCATATCAGTGTCCTGGAGATGAGAGTGGTGCTTTGTGCCATGCAGGTGCTTCAGGAGCATCTTGCTCCAGGCCAGCTGTTGGTACAGTCGGATAGTCTGAGTGTTGTCTACTACATTAACAAACAGGGTGGTACTCACTCACACCCTCTTTGCAGAGAGGCCATGAGAGTGTGGTATTGGGCACCGGAGCACAGTCTGATGCTTTCTGTGTTCCACATGCCAGGTGTTCTAAACACCTTAGCAGGCAGTCTCAGCAGGACCCAGTCCCCAATGCACAAATGGGAGCTTCTCTCATACATAGCAGAAGATCTGTTTAAAAGATGGGGTCATCCAGAGTTGGACTTTTTTGCGTCCCCACTCAATGCAAAACTGCCCAATTTCTGCTCACTAGATCCAGGGCCTGGAATTTTCTGGTGAGACATGTTGTCCCTCTCTTGGAGCAAGAGGTTTCTGTACACATTCCCTCCATTTCCTCTGATCCAGAGGGTGCTGATCTAGCTGCAAATGGAGGGGGGCCAGCATGAATTTAGAGGCCCCATTCTGGCCTCATCAGATATGGTTCCCTCTGCTCCAGCAGCTGGCAGAGGAGCCGCCGGTCCCTCTACCTCTCTGCAGGAACCTGCCAACCCAGAATCAGGGGACCCTGGTCCATCCCAACCTCAGATCCCTTCATCTACATGCTTGGCTCCTGAGAACGTAGCCATTGCCAGGTTTGGGGTCTCTAACTTTTTATTTATTTATTTAAATGTTTCACCAGGAAGGTTACACAGAGCAACAAAAGCTTGTCTCATGGTACGTCCTGGGGGAAGGGGAGTGGGAACATTAAGTACTACAACAGGATACATACATCAGGAAGTAGCTTAACAGCAGATAGACAGACAGTACAGGATTACAACTAGCAATAGCTAATAACATTTCTAGACTAGGATACATAGAGAGAGACTGGCAGGAGGTATATCAATAGGTACTCAGGAAGGGGGCAATAACAGGAGAGGTGACAGAAAGTGCTAGTTTGCAGAAAGTGCTGGGTTACAAGATGGGTTAGGATAGGGGGAACATATTTGGCCCAGCTGGAGGAAGGAGGAGGTATAGACCAACAGCCAGACGGGGCCCCGTGGGGCTAGGTGCAGTTGCAGTTCATCACTAGGTAGTTTGCTAGGGATGTAGAGAGAGAGTAGGCTGAAGAGGGAGTGGCGGATTTGGGTTGTTGGTTGATTCCAGCGCTTAGGTAGGCGATGGGAGAATGCCATTTGGCCGGATGTAGTATTTCTGTATGGTATATTCAGAGAATGAGCATCATCAGATAGGAGGGAGTAATTGGAGGGGTGAGGGGCAGATAAGGATGCAGAGAGGTAAGGGGGGGGGAGTGAGCCTAGCCAGAATTTTGGGGTAAACTTTGCCACGTGCAAGGTTCTTCTGTCAGTAAGTGAGGGAAAAGTTAGAGCGCGGTAAAGAGTGCAGTGGTGTGTCAGAGCAGGGGCATCCAAGGCAAACCGGCAGAAGGAGATAAAAAGAGGTTCCAGCCTGGATAAGGAGGATTGAGGGGCAGCTCCGTAAACAACGTCACAATAGTCGAAAGTTGGCAGTATCATTTTATGTACCAGTTCGCACCTAGCTGGACGAGGGATACAACACCTGTTATGATAGAGGGCCCCTAGCTTAGGCCAGAGTTTCTTTAGAATGGCATCAATGTGGACATAGAAGTTTAGGTACCTATCCAGCCAAACTCCGAGGTAGCGGAAGGAAGAGGTCAGAGTGGCGAATGTCCTGGTGGCTGCAAGGATGCCTTCCATGCGTGCCACCCATGCCATGAAGTGGAAGCAGTTTGCCATCTGGGCTGCCAAATACTCCCTGGACCCTTTCTCCTGTCCAGTGAACCATATCCTGGACTACCTGATCTCTCTGTCTGACTCAGGCCTCCAGTATTCCTCACTCAAGGTCCACCTGTTGGCTATTTCTGCCTTTCATGAGCATGTGGGGGTCCTCATGATTGCTCAGCTGGATGTCTCCCACATTTGTCTTTGGGGCATCCTGCATCTGAAACCCCCAGGCCATTCCCCTGTCCTGGCCTGGGACTTAAATTTTATTTTGGAAAACTTGACCCTGTCTCCTTTTGAACCAGTCATGACTTGCACTTTGCACTTTCTCTCTTGGAAAGCGCTCTTTTTAGTCGCAATTACTTATGTTCAAAGAATTTCAGAGCTACGGGCCCTCTGGTGCGAGGAGCCTTTTTTTATTTTTCAGAAAGATAGGGTATCTTTGCGCACAAATCCCAAGTTTCTGCCTAAGGTGGTTTCTGAGTTCACACTAAATCAGTCTATCTACTTTCCCATTTGTTTTCCAGAGTGTGCCAATCCAGAAGAAGCACTGCTCAATACGATAGATGTGCACAGAACTTCAAAATACTATCTGCTTCGGACTAAAGAGTCCAGAAGGTTGAAGTAGCTGTTTGTTTCTTTCACCCCAGGTATAGAGGGCTCTCCCATTTCTAAGCAGTGTTTATCCAAATTGTGGCAAATTGCATTGTGTTCTGTTACAGTAAGTACGGCAAAGAATTGCCTGGTATTGTCAAAACTCATTCCACCGGAGGCATGGCTACTTTTATGGCTTGTTTTATAGGGGTCTCAGCCACTGATATTTTCGCGGCTGACACCTGGAGTACAGTCCACACTTTCATCAAGCATTACAGTCTGGACATTGCCTCAAGAGCCCATGCAGGATTTGGCAGGGCAGTGTTACAAGGACTCCTGTCTTAAGTTTATGGAGATCCAGCCTCCCGGACTGCATATTTTCACTTGTCACTGCTTGGTACTCGTTCCTACAATGTAACCTGCTGACTGAGATACCCCCGAAGAAGATAGAACAGTTACATAAGAACTTACCGTAACAGTAGTTATTTGAGGAGATCTCAGTCATCAGGTATATTTTCCCTCCCACCATCCCCCTTCTTGGGGCTCCTGTTCAGGTCCTGGCTATCTGGTGTTTCCATTCTTTTACTTAGAGCTGGGTACCTCTTTCTCTCCTCGGTTTCCCAAGGGTGTAAGCCTTTCTCCCTTCATCCCTGGGGGCAGAAGAACTGAGGAAGGAGAGGGGCTGCCTATGCTTATATAGGGTTGTTGACGTTGACGGCGTGGGCGGCCCCAGTTGTATCGCTGAAAATCTTCTGTGTGGATTCCCCTTCACTGATGGTGAAGGTTCCTAAGGTGTAACCTGATGACTGCGTCTTACGTAACTGTTCTTTCCCTTATGTTTTCCCACCTTTTCCTTTAATACAGACAGTGGTTATGAAGGCAAGAGTGGAATGGGTAACTATGATTCTAATAGCAGCAACCTGACCCAGACAGCCATGGTATTCACTGTAACTTTAGATGTCCAAAAGGTCTTGTACTCTGCCTCTGTGTTGAGACCTTCTCACAGTCTTGAAAGGCCAGGTGAAGCATCCAAATCTGGTGTTCCTTCACATGAAGGCATGGTTCGTGAATGGGTAGATTTTCAGAACCGAATCTCTCTACCCAGGTTTTATAGATCCTTAAAGGGAAACCATGGTTAATCCTCAAAGTGTCGCAGTTGGGAGAAGGCATCTTGAATAGGGTAACCCACAGGCCCACAGAGCCACACTTTTTTTTCTGCACCTTAATATTTTTGCAGTATTGCACTTATATAGCACGTTAATGTACATGTGAAATACTGTAAGCTGTAGCCCTGTATTGTTGGACATTATCCGCTTGTGACTAAAAAGTCTGTATGAAAGGAACTACAAATAACTTGTCTATCACAGAACCTGTAATAAATGTTCCATTAGATTAAAATCTGATTATGGTAATTCTAACCTCAGGAACCCATCACTTATGGCAGCAGCATTGATAGGACTGGGCCTCCAGGGCTGGGGCCCTGAATGTTTTGTCTGTGGCCCCGAACCTCGTCTCCTGCACAGCCCTGCTTTTTTTATTTTGTCTTAAAGTAAAACTTCCATTCCTTCCTGATCCAGACCATTCATTCTCCTACCCGCCCCCCATCATGCACTGTAGTCTGGACAGATTTAAATAAAAATTAATATCATGATCTATTCCAAATTCCTGATCCCTTCAAAGAACAACATGGTCATAGCCGCCATATAATAGCGCAGCACCTATGCTGGTAGCACAGCAGCAGCAGCCTGACCTGCAGTGAGTCGTATTGTGGGCCAACGGCATTCTTTGTCTCAGCACTCTCTTGCCACTCTGTGTGCTGCTCAGCTCAATGCTCTCCCACTCAACCCTGAATCGATTATAACTCTCTCTCTCTCGAGCGCGCCAGTCGCCAACTATCAGTCAGGAGCTCAGACTCCCTCCTGGCTTAGGACACTCAAAAGGCTCAAAGTCATGGTGGACTCATTGGACCAGGCAGGCAGTAAGTAGTCAGCTAGGCTGCTCAGAGGGGATTATATATTGGTGCCATTAAAGTAATAACTGTGGGATGGACTTGACTCTCCCAAAATGGTTGTTGTGCGGTGCTGTGTGTGTTGTAGGGGGGAAGAAAAAATTACTCATAATTATGTTTCTTCTATTGGAGTCTTGCTGTATTCTGACAAGTGCAGTTAGCCCCAGCCTTTAAACTGCCCCAGAGAACAAAGGGTTAACCTTTCTATGCAGAGCATAGAATGCTGAGCTCGAGCTCGGTTGATGTCTGTCTGTTTCCCTTTGAATGCTAACCGTCAGATTCTTACGCGCAACACTCTAATAGTATTCTACAGTATGTGGAAATTGTAAAACAAAATTTTTAATAGCCAACTGGTAACAAAACGTTTTGGACTACCAAAAGAAGACTCAAGTCAGGAAACCCAAAACTCAAAACCCAAACCAAATAGGAATATAACAAAATAAACACCCACACAAAAGAGGGTGTAAAAAGAGCACCCCTGAGGTGCAACACTGCAGCTGCCCACCCACTTCCCAAAAAACAGGTTCTAAGAGGGGAGGCAAGGAGGGGAGGGAGGTCAGAATACAGCAAGACTCCAATAGAAGAAACATAATTACTAAGGTGAGTAATTATTTCTTCAAACAACTTGAAGTCTTGCTGTATTCTGACAAGTGCAGACTGCCAAGCAGTACCGCCATGGAGGAGGGACAGAACCTACTTTGGGAATAGGCTCTGAAGTACTGCTGTGCCAAACTGAGCATCACTCCTAGCCTGGATATCCAGAGAGTAATGCTTGGTAAAGATATGGGCTATTTTCCAGGTGGCTGCTTGACAGATGTCTAAGATAGGAATATCCCTGGCAGCAGCCAGGGAAGGAGCTGTACCTCTTGTGGAATGAGCCCTCAGGCCTGAGGGTGGAGTTTTTCCCAGTTTTTCATAGCAGAATTGTATACAAGACACGATCCACCTGGCAGTAGATCTCTTGGTGGCAGATTTGCCCTTTCCCACTTCTCCATAAGTGAGGAACAACTGGAGGGAGTCTAACCTGTGACCCTTGGTACGCTCTATGTAGTAACTAAGGGCTCTTTTAACATCTAAACTATGTAGCCTCCTCTCTCCTGAGGAAGAATGATCAGTGAAGAAAACAGGAAGAGACATAGACTGGTATAAATGGAAGTCTGAAACCACTTTGGGCAAGAACCTTCTATTGGTTCTAAGGACCACTTTATCCCTGTGAAAGGAGATAAAATCTGGTTCCACTGACAGGGCTTGCAATTCACTGATACACCTGGCAGAGGTAATGGCTACCAAGAACACAGTTTTCCAAGTCAAGTACTTAAGTTCTGCTGAGGACATAGGCTCAAAATGGGGTTGCATAAGTTGAGCAATGCAGACATTCAAATCCCAGGCAGGGGCAGGGTCTCTAAAAGGAGGACTGGTGTGAAGCAATCCTTTAAAAAATTTACAGAACACAGGGTGAGAAGATAGTGAGGAAGACTTCCCCACAGACAGAAACGCAGAAACAGCTGACAAGTGTACCTTAAGAGTAGCTGGTCTGAGGCCTAAGCCATTAAGATGGACCATATAATCCAGAACAATAGGCAGTCCAGCAGTATCTGGAGAAATATGCTTCTTAGAACACCAAATGCTGAATCTCTTCCATTTGGAGTTATAAGTATTTCTGGTGGAGGGCTTTCGAGAAGCTTTGAGAATATCCAGAACCCCTTGGGAAAGATGCAGATCTGCAAACTCTAACTCTTCAAGAGCCATGCCTTGAGATTGAGAGACTGAAGATTGGGGTACCAAATCCTCCCCTGAGAGGATGTTAGCAGGTTGTAATTCCTGGGAAGAGACAGGGGAAGATGGACTGCTAGGGACAGCAACAGGGGGTACCAGGGCTGTCTGGCCCAATCTGGAGTGATCAGAATCACTTTGCAAGGTTGAGACTTTATTTTGACTAAAACTTTGGACAGGAGTGGGAAGAGAGGGAAGGCATACAGAAACTTCCCTTCCCAATTCAGAATGAGGGCATCCAGGGGGACTGAGCCCAAGACTGGAAGTCTGCAACAAAAGAGAGGGAGTTGGTGATTGTCTGGGGCTGCAAAGAGATCTATCTCTGGAGTGCCCCACCTTGAAAAAATCACTTTCAACACCATTCGTGATGACCCTGAGAGATCCTGCTCAGTGCATCTGCTAGAACATTGTCCTTCCCTGGAAGGTGAACTGCTACCAGAGAGGTTTACAGGGAATAAGCAGGGACCACAATTTCATGGCTTCCGTGCACAAGGCCGTGGACCAAGTGCCTCCCTGCTTGTTGATGTACCACATGGTGGTGGTGTTGTCCATTCTGACCTGAACCACATTGTTCTGTACTGATTGAGAGAAAGCTTTCAGGGCCAGAAGAACTGCCCTGAGCTCTTGGAGATTGATATGGAGAAGGGATTCTTGGGGGAACCACAGCCCCTGGGCAGTGAGGGCTCCCAGATGGGCTCCCCAGCCCAGAAGAGAAGTGTCTATGGTAAGGACCACTGAACAAGGCTGAGTGGCAAAAGGAACACCTTGTCTTAAATTGTCCTTATCCTGCCACCATTGGAGGGCTTGGATCAAGGTCAGAGTCACTGGGATCAGTTTGGTAAGGGAAGCTTTCCTCTGAGACCAAAAAGCTCTCAGATGGAACTGAATATCCCTCATCTGGAATCTTGCCCCTTGGACCACTGCTGTTGAAGCTGCCATGTGGCCAAAGAGCTGGAGGAAATGCCTTGCTGGTCGAGATACCCGAAGGCTGAAGGAAGAGGCTAGTTTCATAAGAACCCTTGCCCTTTCTAGAGGGAGAAAGGCTCTTGCTCTGACTGTGTGCAGTTCTGCCCCTATAAAGGTAAGAAGCTGGAATGGTTCGAGAACTGACTTGGGAAGGTTGAGAAGAAATCCTAGAGAAGTGAGCACTTGCTGGGTCACTTGCAGGTGAGACTTGACTTGGTCTGGAGACTGGCCCACTATTAGCCAATCGTCCAGATGTGGAAAAATGGAAATCTTTTGCCTTCTTAGGAAGGCAACTACTACTGCCAGGCACTTTGTGAAAACCCTTGGGGCTGAGGTTAGGCCAAAGGGCATTGATCTGAACTGGTAGTGGCCTAAGGGCAACTTGAACCTGAGGTACTTTCTGTGGGAGCACCTGATGGGAATGTGAAAGTAGGCATCTTTGAGGTCCAGGGAGGCTAACCAGTCTCCTGGCCTTAGAGAGGGAGGGATTATTCCCAGAGTTACCATCTTGAACTTTGGTTTTAAAAGATGTTGTCAGTGATATTATGTATTGGTGATATCTATTTCTGATTAAATATAAGTATGCAAAGGCAAATCCTTTTTAATAGCTGGGTTTAAGGAGAATCTTTATTTGCGGGATGCTTTGCGTCAATGGTTTTTGAATTCCATTACTAACTTTTCCTCACAGCAGAGTAAATATAACTGGGCAGGGAAGAGATTCCTTCCCTAGCATTTAGCTTTGCTTCAGGATATAGGTTATTTTATTTATTTATTTTATTATATTTTGAAACGTTTCACCAGGAATAGCATACTGAGCTACAATAGCTTGTTTCCAGATGCATCTTGGGGGAGAGGAGAAAAGGAGATACATTTTTGCATATTTGAATATAAGATCCAATAAACTATACATAGAGCTAAACCAGTTCAATATAGTTGAAATACATTTAAAGCGAAGCCAAACATTTTGTGGGAATAGGTAGGCAGCACTAGTCATCCAGCTATAGTCTAGGTACATAAGCATTAATACATATACAACACACACACACTCATACTTATAAGCTCATATACATAATCATAAACATACACCCAAAATACTTCAACACAGATAGGTGAGAGTTAGGAGAACCTTCACCCCTCAGGGATGTACACCCCGCAAGGGGATTGGTTGGGAATAGAAGCTGAGTGAAGAGGGGGGAAGGCAAGCCTTCCCCTCAGGTGGAGAAACCCAAGGGTATGAACATTACTCTATGTAAACCCAGCTAGTGCTATAGGCTTTTGGCATGCCTAGGGAGGGCTAGAACAGGGTAGAGCAGTGAAAAATACAACAGAACTAAGGGCAGAGTGGGGTAGTGAAGGAGATGTGGGTCAGGTGCAATTGCAAGATGGGGAAATGTATTGCAGAAGAAGATTGGACAACAAACGAGTAGACGGGGCAGAATGACTGTCTAAGCGGAGGGAGTTCCAAATGTTTGGAAAATGACAGGAGAAGGCAGCTCTCCCTGAAGTGGAAGTACGAGCAGGGAGGGCAACGGTTCTGTAGATGGGTGTAGGAGCGATGGAGAGGTGGGTGTTGAGGTAGGGTGGAAGGGAGCCAAGCCAGAACTTTCCAACTAATGAGGCACTGTGGGCGAGGCATCTGGCTCCCAGTAAGGGGAAGGAGAGGGCGGTGTAAAGGTCACAGTGGTGTGTACGAGGTGGACACACAAATGCAAAGTGACAGAAGGAGTTGAATAGGGTGTCCAATCAGGCAAGGGTGGTCTTAGGGGAAAGACTATAGACTATGTCACCAGAGTCAAAGATTGGGAGGATCATCTCCTGGGCATGAGGGACACCTGTGTTAATGAGGGGGGAGGGAGATAGGAATGGAACCAGCAGGTGGCGGTCTCTGAGAGACCAGCTGCTGCAAGCTTGTTGAGGAGAAGGGAGTGGGCAACAGTGTTGAAGACTTTGGCCAGGTTGACAAAGATAGCAGAGGTGATGCATCCCTGATCCATGCCAGTGAGAATGGAGTCAGTGAACCAGAGAAGGGAGGTCATGGTGGAGTGGGCCTTATGGAAACCAGACTGGAAGGGGGTGAAGAAGAAGGAGGAGGAGGAGTCAAGGAATGGAGAAAGCTGAGCCAGTACCAGGTGCTCTTGGAGTTTTGCAAGGATTGGGAGTAGAAATATTGGGTGGTAATCACTTGGGTTTGAGGAGACACCGCCCTTGGGAAGAGGGATGACAGTGGCAAGCTTCCAGGTGTCGGGGACAGTGGCAAGTGTGAAGGGGAGATTCAGATGGGAGGCGAGTGGGAGGGCAATAGCATGGGCCGAGAGGTACAGGAGCTTGGGGTCAAGCTCATCCAGGCTTTTGCCCTTGTTTGAGTTAAGGGCTAGAAGAGCTTGCAGGGTGTCAATGAGGGACTGGTAGGAAGAAGAAGCTGGGGGAACAGGAAGTAGGTATGGAAGGAGCTGGCGGGGGACGAGGGGAGTAGGAATGCTAGAAGGGTGGAAGCACAGGTGGTGAAGAAGATGTTGAATTCGGTAGCTATGGAGGGGGTCTGAAATGGAGATGTCACCTACTTTTAGGACTGGGGGAAGGGACTGGGCCTGGGGGGGAGAATAAGGCATGGACTACCTTCCACAATTTGGAGGGTCTGTTAAGGTTCTCTTGGAAGGTGGATGGGAATTATTCCACATTGGCAAGATGGATAGCCCTGGTACAGGTGTTATAGAGAGTTTGATAGCTAATCAGATCTCCAAGAACACCTGAAGCTTTGTATGTCATCCACGCCAGGTCGCAAGCATGCTGAAAGGCCAGCAGTTCTACTGAAACCCAGGGGAGGTGAGAGCTTTGGACCCTGGTCTTTTAATTGTTAGTTTTATGCTGTTTACCTCCTCAGTGAAAAAAGGTACCGAGCTGGTTGTGGGCTGGTGTCTCTGTATACCAGTGGGTGCATGCACTGACACATGCGCAGGGTCTACTTGTCGCACCACCTCTCACCGTAAGACTTCTGACTCCTGTGGGATCCTAGCTCCTCCGGCTCAGATCCACAAGTGGTAATCAGTAGTGAAGATATTCTAGATGACCAACAGTTAGGTACTTAACGTAATTGTTGATCTTCCAGAATATCTTCACAATAACCAATGGTGAAGATATTCTGGAGGATCCACAACAATATGTATGTAATTTTCATTCCTTTTCAGATAGTAGCTAAGTGCTGTCTTTCCATCCTAATAGTGTGATTTTTGTTCACCTGGACCTGAATGAGAGGGAAAAAGCATAAGTAAAGTTACTGGTTAAAAATGAAATTCTGAAATCACTTTGGGGGAAATTTTCTGTTGACAGCTTTGTCTCTGAGCATGATGATGTAGTTAGGCTCTGTGCTCAGGGATTGGAGCTCGCTGACTCTCCTAGCAGTGATCATAGCTATAAGGAAGAGTGGCTTCCATGACTTAAAATTGGAGATCCACAGAAGCTATTTGCTCCTCAATTTCTAGAGCACACTGTGATTTAGAGGAAATGGGGGGAATGCACTGAGGAACTTACCCTACCGATTGATTGTCGGAGTATCCTAAGGTAGAGTTCTCCTGTGGGGTGGCCTCCAGCACAACAGTGGCAACTTGTGATTGTTCTGTGAGGCAAACAAGTCCAGTTCTGGTATGTCCCATCTTCTGAACAAGGTTTGCACCACATGGTGTTCTAGTAATGACTTGTCCTTTCCCTGATTTATCCTGCTTATTGAATCTACCAGAACATTGTCCTTTCATGTAGATGGATGTACAGCAGGGATTTCTGTGTTTAGGAAGTATGCCAGATTCAAGATCTCATTGTCTCTGCGCATAGCTTTGTGGATCTGGTACCACCTTGGTTGTTTATGCACTACATTGTAGTGGTGTTGTCCGTTATGACCAGAGCTAACTGAACTTGGTCCAAGTGCTGTAGAGACATGAGAATAGCCCTGAGCTTCAATAGGTTTATGTGATCCTGCTGCTCTTGTGGAGACCAGACTCTACTTACTGTATAATCATTCAGGTGTCCTCCCCATCTTAGTAGGGAGGCATCTGTTGTCAGAGTGAGTGTTGTGGACACTTTTTGGAATGAGATTCCTTCCCTGAAATTGTCCACTTCCTTCCACCACTCTAGAGCCCTGACGAGGCTTGCTGTGACTGGTATTAGCTGGCTCACTGGGTGTGACCTTTGACTTAAAAGTACTGAATTTCTGTCATCCGTAAGCAGGCCCAGGGCACCACAGCTGTTGTTGCTGACATGTGCCCTGGCACCTGCAAGAAGTCCCTTGCTGGCCTTGGTTTCAAGTTCAAGTTTATTGCAGGAGAGACTCCGTTGAGCAAGCTCATTCACAAGGAGGTTCTGAGGCACATACACATACAGTTTGCAATTACATAGACAGGAGATATAAAATGTAGAACAACAAAGAAAAAATATATAATACAAGAGGTATACACAATAGAAGTCCTTATGCTATATATGCAGTACATTCCTTGCCTTGGCTTGCCTGGCTTGTGAGATCTTACGCAGGACAACAAGCTCTCCAATCTTGCCTGTGTCAATAATGTTTTCCCCTGAATAGTGTCCAACTCTGCTGCTATGAACACCAGCCTGGGTTCTAGCTGGGACTTTTCCATATTTCGTAGAAAGCCCACACTTTAAAGCATATTTGTCACCTTTGCAGTAGAGCACAGTGGTTCTTGTTTTGTCCTTCCTGTGATTAACCGGTCATCCAGGTAAGGATACACTGTTACCCTTTTTTCTGAGAAATGCAGCCACTGTTGATAGGTACATTGTGAACACCCCTGGAGCTCGGGTTAGGCTGAAAGGTAGCATGGCAAACTGATGCTGCTCTTTTCCTAATCTGAATCTTAGGTATTTTTGTGTGGGAGTGTCTCACAGGGATGTAGAAATATGCACGTTTCAGATCCAGTGATCAGCTGCTCCCATTTCTTCAGGGATAGTAAACTGTTCCCAGTGTTACCATTTTGAGCTTTTCCTTTTTTATGTGCCAATTCAGGAACCTTAAATCAAGAATGGGCAACCAATCCCCACTTTTCTTTCTTGTAACAAAGTACTTTGAGAAGTAAGTAAAACATTTATTTATAGTGTCCTATCTTTGGGGCTTAGGGCGCTGTACAGGGTACAGACAGAAGCAATGTAATAAACAACATATATCAAACTACAAGAATAGAACAGCTTGATTAAAACAGCACAAGACAGCTAGGGGAGCTAAAACTGGGAGGAAAAGCTAAGTTCCAAAGGCCTCCTTAAATAGATGTGCCTTCAGGCCCTGCTTAAAGGCCTCCAGCGAGGGGGCTTCCTTCAAGGACCTTGGGATAAAATTCCACAGGGTCTGTCCTGCCGCCTCAAACGAGTGATCCCTAATGTTTTAAGCCAGGCCCTGGGAATTGCAAAGAGGCCCTCCTCAGAGGAGCAGAGAGAGCACTGAGATTGGTGGGGAGTCAGGAGGTTACTCAGGTAGCCAGGGCCCAATCTGCATAGGGCTTCATAGGTGAGAAGACCCACCTTGAAGGTGATTCTTCACCTCACCGGCAGCCAGTGCAGATCATGCAGGACGGGGGTCACATGACAAGACCGTGGAAGGCCCATCAGCAACCTGGCTGCTGCATTGTGCACTAGCTGTAGGCGACACAGGACCCCTCCACTGACACTGAGGTGGAGAACATTGCAGTAGTCAAGTCTGGATCTCACAGAAGCGTGCATCAATGATGGCAGATCATCTGGTGGGGGCTTTAATCCAGACAATATCCCCAGCTGGTAAAAAACCACTCCAGACAACAGGCGACACCTGCGCCTCAAACGCCAGTCTGTCATCAAGGATAATGCCCAGATTTTCACCTTAGTAGAGGCTGCAAGTGGGGTGGGGCCCAACAGTAAGCCTGTTCCCGCAGTCCTTGCATCCCGTCAGTGAACAGTCACCACCATCTCCGTTTTGTCTGGGTTGAGCCTCAGCCAGTTAGGGGTCATCCAAACCTAGATCTCAGCCAGACACACATTTAGTACTTTCACAGCGTCATGTGTCCCGGGTGCAGATGACATGTGCAGCTGGATATCATCTGCATAACAGTGAAACTCCATGCTATAACATCTAGTGGTCACTCCAGGGGCAGCTTATACACTGCGAACAACATGAGCAAGAGGATCAAGCCCTGAGGAACTCCACACAATAGGGGCTTTGGGTCGGAGGAGAAATTCCCCATCACCACCCTCTGCATCCTACCAGTGGGAAAGGACTCCAACCAGCTGATGACAGTGCTGATGAGTTCACAGAGCTTCCTTAGGTGATTCAACATGCCATGGTCCACAGTCCAGAGACCTCTTCTCCACTCTGAGGGAGAGACCTTTTCTATGGCCTTAATCTTTAGCAGTTTCTTTATCTCCAGCTCTGACAGGATTTCTTTCATGGGGTTGGAGTGGAGGAAAAGCCTTTGGGCTCTTTAGTTTTGGGAAGCCTGTCAACTGAAGTGCTGAACCCTGACTTGCCACTTCCAGCACCCACTTACCTGTGGTGATGGTTTTCCACTCCTGGAAGTAAAGAGACAGGTGGCCTCTTACTTATAGGGATTCTACGGTGGCCTGTACAGAGTCAGGGATTTTGTTTTTCTTGTAGTTTAGGAGCTGGTACTTGCTTCTGCCTTGCACCTGTCCTGCCTCTGCCACTTGGGAGCACCCACTGAGGAGGTTGTCATAGTATGAGTAAGGCCATTAATAGTAGGTCTTGCCTCCACTTCCATATGACCTGAAGGAAGTAGAAGCTCTCTCCTTCTGGGTTAAATTCCTGTTTATTGTTTTTCTGTTCACCAACCTTTTTCATGTGGGCTTCTGTTTTATCCCCAAAGAAGGAGGGCCTCTCAAATGGGAACTCCATAGCCTTTGTTTTTGTGTCCTCTGACCAGATGGTTGCCCTGAGCCAGGCAAGCCTCCTCAGAGCTACCGCATATGCTAGTACCCTTGAGTCAGTGTCATTTGCATCCACAGCCCTGTGAAACTGATATCTGGTGGCTTTCAGTGCATCTTCCGTAGTTTCTGCTAGATCACTGCCAAGTTCGCCTCCCACCTTTTCACTTCGGGCTTGCACTGTATTCCAAAGGACTTTTTGGTACTGTAACAGTGTATGCCATATAAGCACCCTGCCTTAACTGTAGGGTGGCTGAACTGTACACATTACTTGTCATATAATCCAGCTTCCTTGAATCCTTTTCTGGAGGCGTGGAAGCTAGTGACACTAGATTTTTCACTTGCAGCTGCCCACACAACTCGCTAATGCGCAGGGTGGGGATATAAGAATTCTAACCTCTGCTTCCGTACTTGATATTTCTTTTCTACTTTTTTTCAGTGCCAGCATTTGAATTTGGATGCCCCTAAATCTTGCTAGTGGCTTGTTTGAGGGATTTATGAATGGATACCCTCAAGTATTTTAGATGAGGTCAGTCCCAGCATGCTAATAAGTTCTGCCTCTTTTGTATTCATCTTAGTTTTAGTGTAGGAGATATCCAGAGTCTCACCAGATGCCTTAAAAAAGAGAACTGAGGTAAAATCCTCACTGACTTTGGGTGGGGAACCAAAGTTATGTTCAGGGGATGTCGCCGGTTCTGTCGGTCCCCTTCATCCTCTTCCTCTGCCTCCTACAGCACTGGTTAAAAAAATACTTGAAGCTGGGGGGGGGGTCAGGGATACTAATATACTAAACAGACAGTAAAGTAGACCTTAATGGTCATTCGGGCCTGCTCATTTAGTCAGCCCCCAACTTTGGAGCTGACCCTGCAGTCCCCCTTCCCCCTCGGATTCTCCATTTCCAGCCCAGGATGTTCTCCTTGTATTGGGCTCTGCCAGCACAACCCTTCCCCTATACCAGTCCCAACCCCTTTTAAATCCCTCCACAGTCCCCACCTCCACTAGTCCTCTGGGCAGTGCATTCCATGGTTTCACCACCCTCTCAGTGAAGTAGCACTGCCTCCTTTCCCCCCCGAGCCAACCCCTCCTCCAGCTTCCACCCGTGCCCTCTAGTAGTCCCCTCCTTCTTCTTTTGGAACACCCCGACTGAGCCTCCCCTATTTATCCTCTTCATGTACTTGAAGACCTCTATCATGTCCCCCCTGTCCCTCCTCTCCTCCAATGTATACATACCGAGTTCTTTGAGCCTCTCCGCATAGGTCCTTTCCCCTATGCCCGAGGTCATTTTGGTTGCCCTCCTCTGGACCGTTTCCAGGAATGCAATGTCCCTTTTTAAGTGTGGCCTCCAAAACTACTCACAGTACTTAAGGTGTGGCCTAACCAAGCAGGTATACAGAGGGAGTATCACTTCCATCCTTCTGGAGGTAATCCTCCTAGCGGTGCAACCCAGCATCCTGTTGGCTTTGGCCGCTGCTCTCCTACAAGTCTCAGAGTTGTTCCTCTTGACATTCACCACCACCCGCAGGTTCCTCTCAGACATCGAGACTTGTAGCATTTCCCCCCTGGCCTGGGTTTCTGGCACCCAGGTGCAAGACCCTGCATTTTCCTGCACTGAACCTCAGTCTCCACTTCCTTGACCACTTCTCCAGAGCATCTAGGTCCCCCAACAAGACCACCCTCCCCTCCTCCCCATCCACCATCACTCCCAGCTTTGAGTCATCTGCAAAGAGACTCATTTCACTCCTGATGCCCGCCCTTATGTCCGAGACATAGGCATTGAACAGGAGGGGTCCTAGGATTGATCCTGGAAGGACCCCACTAATGACCCTCCTTGGGGATGAGACTAACCCCTGAACCACTATCCTCTGGATACGTTCCGAGAGCCAATTTACTATCCATCTGATCATTTGTTTCCCCACCCCCATTTCCCCCAGCTTATCCAGCAGATCCCCATGAGAAACCGAGTCAAACACCTTGCTGAAGTCAAGAAAGAGGATGTCCACTGGCTTACCCTGTTCCAGGGCACTTGTCACCCAATCGTAGAACTCCACAAGGTTTGTCTGATATGATTTCCCTGGGATGAAGCCATGCTGTCTATCGTCCAGGTACCCCGACTTTTCCAGTACCCCTCCAGCCTTTCCTTGATAATATCCTCCATCACCTGCCCACCACCAGTGTCAGGCTGACGGCTCTGTAGTTTCCCACATCCTCCCTGATCCCCCCTTGTGGATAGGTACAATATGTGCCACCCTCCAATCCTGGGGGACCCACCCTGTCCTCAATGAGATATTGAAAAGCTCCACCAGGGGTTTTGCCAGTACATCCGCCAGCTCCCTCAGTACCCTTGGATGCAATTCATACGGCTCTGGTGCTTTCTCCATCCTAAGGGTCCTGAGGGCTCCCCTCACTCTCTCTCTCTCTCTCTCTCTCTCTCTACCATGATTTCCTCCTCCACTTCCTCCCCTGCCCCTTGTTCAGCCTTCCTCCCATCTGTGATGTCCCCTCCCCAGGCCCGCCTGGTTCCGATCAAATGGTCCCTCCTCCTCAAATACACAGTCCCCACTCCTGCATGATGCAGCCCCCCCATTCTCTCTCACAAAGACTGATGCAAAGTAATCATTTTTTTTTTTGCATAATATATTTGTTGTTTCGTAAGCATACTCACAAATCAGTGCTTTACATTGAAGTATGACACTACAGTTCAGAAATCAACAGTAACAGAGATACACAGAATGAAAAGCATCCTCCCCATTTGGTACATCAAGGGGGAAATACAACATTAAAACATGTTCCTATTAGAAAAAGTAATCCTAAAGCCTGCAGCTTAAATGGAAGAGTCCACAAGCACCACCTCGTCAGACTATTTCTAAAGTCTGATGGTGCTCTTAATGTCAAACGTAAAATTATAACCAGAGCTCTGAGGGGCATAACAAACAGCCTCACCATAGATACGAGGAGGTAATAAAACCCACCCACAACCAGACAAGACCGTGTATTCACAATATACTCCCCTTTAATTTACAATCAGCATAGTCTTAACAGACACTACAAACTGAGAGAAAAGAAAAAAAAAAGAAGCGGGATAACATTGGTCGCAAGTAATATGAAATAATATGCAATAAAAGACCTCTTCTTATGCTCTGTGCTTTAGAGGCTGGGCATTGTGGCAAACTAGACAGTGTCACTGTATACGCATATTGCTTTGAAAAAAATACTCATTTAATACCTCGGTCTGCTTCCCTGGGTCCTGTGCCCATCCCGCCTCTGTTCCAGTCCTGCTAATCTGCCCCTTTACCCTCCTTTTTCCCCAGTGTATCTAAAGAACCCCTTCCCCACTGCACCCTACCTGTTGACCTTTTCCCATATTCCTCCAGCTCCCTATGTCATTTGTACCCAAGTGCACCAGTATGTCCGGGGAACCCTCACATTTCCTTGCCAGTGAGTATACCTCGTGCTTGGCCTTGTGCACCGTCAGGCCAGGGAAGCATTTGGTTTTAACCGGGCAGGCTTCACCTTCCCTGTCCCATTTGATACCCCCTGATCATTGAGTCCCCCAACAGGAGTACTCCAACCACCCCCTTGCCTCCACTCTCACCACCCAGGTTTCTCTTCCTTCCATACTCCTCCTCATCCTTTCTTCCGGACCCTCCCCCTAGCCGGCTCCTCGCTCCTTCCACATTCCGGATGTCATATGCTGCCCTCTCCCTATTTACTGTGGCCCCCCAATCTCTGCCCCCAGTGTCCTTTTTGACCTCGCAACCCCGCCCTGTCCCTGCTCATGTCTGGTCTTATTACCCCTTCTGTTAGCCTAGACTGGCTCGTCCCCCTTTCTATCCTGTCTGCATTCAACACTTCCTTGCCTGTCATGCCCAGTCAAGTACCATGGCCACCCCACACCCCACCACCCCACCACCCTTCCAAAGATGCCCGCTCTAGCGACATGTGGTTCCCATCCCCCTCCTAGTAGCTTTCTCTTTGTGAAGCTCCAGGTTCCCCAGTGATCAGTACTACAGCACCTACACAGTACAGGGTTGCTACAGCACCTACACAGTACAAGGTACAAGCAATACTGGACATGTGCTAATGCATATTCATAGCTCTTTGGCTATAACTATGCATTAGCCCATGCCCAGTATCGTAGCCACACTTTTGGAGCACTTTTTAAGTACTTATTAGCCCCCTTTACTAAAAATGAATTACTTTCCCTGAGTTCAGCATTATTTCCAGTATCTTGCCATCAGTTAGCCGAACTCAGGCTGACAACTGTCACTTGTGAAAATCTCGAGCTCTCTTGGCCAGCCGGAAACATGACTAATTCACAGGAAGGGCCAAGGGAACAATGCAGGGCTCAGCGTGTGAAGCCGATGCAGAGCGTAGCGTGGGTAACGGCTTGAAACGCTGAACAATCACTGCGTTTCAGATAGGCTGCCATTTAAAGTGCCTGTAGTGTGAAGATGATGTAGTTTTGTATGGCTTCACTATTGGACTCATGTTATTAGAAACTATATCATACAGTTCTAATGTGGTAATAACCATCAGACTGTAAAGCAGAAAACACCCACTGAGTTTATTAAAAAGCCTGTATAGATGGAACAATAACGTAAATTGAACCAGTACTTAAAAAATGAGTGCAGTTCTCCATTGATAATAGGACATAAAGGGTATATATCTTCAGTAATGTGAAATAAATGGTAAAGAACCTGAGGAAAACGTGAAATAGAAGCTGAAAGAGGACTAAATAGTATGTTTTCAGAGTTCTTCTCAAGGTGTCAGCTTTTCGTCAGAGTAGCAATTTATAGATTTATAGCATCTCCTACACACTGCTCTGTTTACCTTTTCCCCAGTGCTCTGCTGTCACATAGATTTCTGTGCCATTTAATTATACAGGAAGAGCTGGTTGTGAAATGCCTAACTGCCCTGCAGCAAAGAGTTCTCTTATGCAGTGATTCATTTGGATCAAAGGCCAATCTGCTTGTGCTAAGTCAATATTTATTTTGGCAAGTGAGCTTTTGTCTGCAGGCAAACTTGCTTAGGAAGGCATGGATTTCCCTATGGTTTGAATTAAGTAGTTATTTTTAAAACCATTTTAAAATTCATTAACGGTGAAGCTGAGGGAGGGAGAAAGCCTTGCCATACTGATTAAACTCATACTAATGTCTTTAATAAAATCTGTCTCTTTACCTTGTTCATATATACTGTAGTTTGAACTAATCACTTCTTAAAGCCTTTCCACTTATTTAGGTCACTGACAGACCATCAGAATGTTATTTCCAGGGTAGCTATATCAGTATCTGTACCATCTGTGTGTCTTAGGCCCCCCCAAGACAGCTTGTCTACAAAAGCAGTACCCTCCCTGCACCCACCCCATGATCCTTGCAAAGCACATCATCACCATTACAAACTAACAGATCCACAATGAAATTACTCTTTAAAAAGCATCTTTGTAAGACTTATAAGGTGTTGCAAAGGGCCTGTAACATTTCTGCTGGTGTAAATAAATAGCTGTAAAGCATTATTTTATGTGGCTTGTTCTGCTACATGTTAAATGCACAGATCTTCGAGGATATCTCTTCCCTTAGGCCACATCTTTGGAAATATAACCATCAGGCATTAGGACCACATGGAAACTTTTGCTAGGTGGTACTGCCCACGTCGATGTCATGCGTCAGTGTGTATGTAAATGAGGGCGGCGCCATCTCTTTTCAGTTCTTTTCTCACTGTCGCTCAGCCTCATCAGACCATCTACAGAAATGAACATCGACCACTTTGTCACTCATTTTCCAGTTTTTCCCTCAGTCTTCTCGGTGACTCTGTTTGCTGCTGAAGTCTTCAACGCTCTTTTGGTACTGTGAGTGCGGAGAAGATTTTTTGGAATGACACTCATGAGGTGTGCATTTGCTGTTTCGGCCTCTCACAGTCTTGAGGCCTGTGAGATTTACCAGGGCTTTAATCAAGCCGCTAGGTGATACATACATACGAACATATGAAAATGCCAGCAGATACGGCCTTTCGGTCTATCTTGTCTGCTCAAGTGTGCAGCACGCAGTCTTGATAAACTGAAACTGCCCCCCTCCCTTTGCTCTCCCTTCAAACTTAGTGCCCCCAATTCTGACATCTTTCCCCCCACCCTCTCCACAGTTATGACCCTCCCTTTGGCCCTATCCCACCTCTCTTGAAGCTTACCACCATCTGCAGTGCCACTACTTCCTATGGCAGCTGATTTCAGTCAGTCACCACCGTCTCTGAAATAGTGCCTCCTCATCTCTCTCTTGAACCTTCCTCCCTCTAATTTCAGGCTGTGGCCACTGGTGTCCATCCCCCCTTTTAACTTAAAAAAGCCATCTGAATTTACTCTGTTTATGCCCTTCAGGTATTTGAATGTCTCAATCATATCCCCTCTCTCCCTTCTATCCTGTACATGTTGAGCTCCCTCAGTCTCTCCTCGTATGTCTTGCCCTCCATCCCCAAGATCATCTTCATCACTCTACGCTGAACCCCCTCCAATAGTTTGATGCCCCTTTTCAGATATGGGCACCAAAACTGCAAACTGTACTCCAGGTGTGGCCTCACTAGGGACCTGTACAGGGGCAAGATGACTTGCTCCCTCCTAGAGGTGATACCCCTGACAATGCACCCCAACATTCTGTTCACCTTTGCCACTGTCTTCCTGCACTGTGCAGAGTGTTTCATATCCCCTGTCACCAGCACTCCCAGATCTTTCTCCACTTTGGAAGCAGCCAACTGCACTCCCCAATCAGTAGGTGTTCTTTGGGTTTTTTGCCCCAAGGTGTAAGACCTTGCATTTTTTGGTATTGAACCCCAGCTGCCATGTGGCTGACCAGCTCTCAAGTGTCACCAAATCCTCTTGCAGTACCTTACCCCTTTCCTCCCTATCCACCTCCCACAGATCTTAGTGCCGTCTGCAAAGAGGTTGATCTTGCTCCTTATCCTATTTAATATGTCTGCTATAAATATGTTAAATAGTACTGATCCTAGCACTGACCCCTGTGGCCCTGCTGGTTACTGCCCTGGGTGCTGAGAGCTCTCTCCCAACTACCATCCACTACTGCCTGTCCACAACCAGTTCTGTATCCACCCGACCAGCTTTCACCCTGCTCCCAAGCTGCTTAACTTGCTGTTCAACCTTCCGTGGGGCACCAAGATAAACGTCTTACTGAAGTCCAGGTAGAGGACATTAACTGCATGGCCTCCATCCAGTGACATTGTCACCCAGTCAAAAAAGTAAACAAGGTTAGTCTGACATGATCTCCCAGACACAAACCCATGTTGCCCATAGCCCTGTAAGCCATTCTCCTTCAGGAAACACACCAGCCTCTCCTTAAGTATAGTCTCCATTAGCTTCCCCACAATGGATGTAAGGCTCACTGGTCTGCAGTTCCCTGGCTCATCTCTGGGCCCACTCTTGTGGATTGGCACCACATGTGCCATCTTCCAGTCCCTGGGCACGCATCCAGTGTTCAGGGAAGTGTTGAACGAGTCTGCCAGTTGTCCTGCCAGGACCTCCACCAACTCTCTGAGTACCCTAGGATGCACTCTGTTCAGACCAGGTGCTTTATCCACCCTTGGGGACCTTAGGCCCTCTAGTACCCTTTTGACTGGGATCTCCACATCAGTCACCTCCTCTCTCCCCCTGTCCCCCGCCTTCCACCCCCCAATATAGGCCCACCCTTCTCCCTGGTGAACACTGAGCTCCAGGTGTGGCCTCTCTAGGGACCTGTACAGGGGCAAGATGACTTGCTCCCTCCTAGAGGTGATACCCCTGGCAATGCACCCCAACGTTCTGTTCACCTTTGCCACTGTCTTCCTGCACTGTGCAGAGTGTTTCCCCCTGTCACCAGCACTCCCAGATCTTTCTCTACTTGTACTCATGTAGTACTTCCGCCTGCTCTGCCCCCTGCTCTGCCCACTCTCCCTCTTTCCTAATCCTTACAGTTTGGTCCTTGCAATTCCTCCTCCCCCCTATATACTTAAAGAAATACTTTTCCCCTTTCAAACAACATGAAGTCTTGCTATATTATAGACATTAGCAGTTTGATCCAGCTCTAGAACTGCCCCGGAGTGAAATGGTCAAAACCATTCCAAAATAGAATTTTGGCACGAGAGCAGCTCTATCTGTGTCATTTCAAACTTGAACTGTCAGATTCTTTACTCCGCCTCAGTGAACAGTCGCCCGGAGATTTCTCCTTCTGCTCGGTTCATTTCTCGTTTAAAAGTGTTTTCTCGTTGATTTAACCGAGAATAGTTTTATTTAACCGAAAACCGTTCGTTCAAGCTCTATCTGTAAATCGTAGTAAATGAAGGTTTTGTCTGTGTGGAACTTGTAAGTTATCGGTTCCGGTTTGAACCGATCAGTGGGTTTAAAACTCATTTAAAACTAAAAGTTACTATTTTAGAGTGCGGTTCCGGTTCTTATCGGTTCTAAAAAAAGCGGTTATTACGTTTTTTCCAATACCGTGACACGGTTAGGACCGATAAGGTGTCTTGCCTGCACTGCCGTAAAGGGCAAGTTTTGGTTAGGCTGGCATTATGTCTGAGAAACCCAAAGAAAACCGGGCCCACTGGTTTCAACACTGTGATGTTTGTGGGGAAGTCTTTGCCAAGGCTGACCCACACACCACATGTGTTTATTGTCTGGGGTTTGACCACCTCCAGTCAGACTGCCAGGTATGTAAGATTTCCCTGCAGCCACCCTGGAAAAGATTGGGCAGGCTCAGGAACGAGAGGCCAAAAGTCCGCTGACCGGATGGCCAGCCCGTTCGGTGCCAACCGAACCAGAGGGAGTGCCTCTGACCAGGGCCAGACTTCCTCAGGCAAAGAAAAGCTGGTTCTGAGGAACCAATTCCAGTAAAGAAAAAAGAAAATCAGCAGGTCTGGAGTCCAAAATTCCTTCTCCAACTGCTGCAGAGATAGCAAAAGCCATACAAATTGTCCAGTCACTGTCTCAGGGTCCGTCCGAACCACCACTATCTGGTAAAAGGTCAGTTCGTCCGGTCCCAGTGGTTCAGGATTATGATATTGAGGAATTTTATGAACCAGAGGAGGGGGAGGAGGATTATGAACAGTATGAATGTGGCTGGGAAGGTCTGGGTGTGCCCATTGAACCGGACATCTCCCCAGACAGACCTTTAGAATCTCCCCCTATGCTGTCTGAGTCCCCATCTCATTTTATGTTTTATAAAAAAGTTGCTGAAACCCTCCAGCTTCCTTTAGAAGAGGCTGTGGATGAGCAAGAGGAGCCTGATTTTGTAGAAATGATGGATATTCCAGAGTCTAGAGATTGTCTATTCCTTTACATAAGTCTTTTAGGAAACAAACAATTAAAATTTTAAAGCTCCTAATTCTGTGCCTCCTGTAGATAAAAAGATGGACAGAAGGTATACATTGTCAGGCCCTGATACAGAATTCCTTCTCAGCAATGCAGTCATGTTAGTAGTTCAGGCTGCTGCCTGTGATAAAGCTATATTCCCTTGGCTTCACATCCTCCTGACAAGGATTCCAGGAAGATTGATGCCATGGCAAAAAACAGTATATGGCAGCCTCTCTGGGACTCAGGCAAGCAAATTATATGGCTTATGTAGCTAGGTATCAGAAATCTAGATGGGATACTGTTATGCAATTGGCCAAGCAGGCCCATGGCCAGCTGGCTAGTGAACTAGAACAGGTGGCTGCTGATGGCATTGAAGCTCTAAGGTTCAGTTTCATGCTGCTGTGGATGTTAATGATGTTTCCTCTAGGGTCATGGCCACATCTGTAGCTTTTCAGAGGTTGGCCTGGCTCAGGTGTACTTAGTTTGTCACAGGATACCCAGACTAAGGCTATGGATTTTCCTGTGGTGGGAAATTCTCTGTTTGGAGAGCAGACAGAGAATTACATGAAGAAGATGGATGAATATAGGACTACTTACAAGAGTGCCCAGGCTAAGGAGCGGCAAGCCACTCCTCAAAGGCATGCCCCCAGGGGTAGGGTAGGCCTTTTCACAGGCCTTTCTACCAGACTCAGGCCTCCTCTGCCTATGCTCAGAGGGGCTTCTTCAGAGGCAGGGGCAGACGAGGGGTGGGCAGATCTGCTCCCACCCCCCAGCCTAAAGCTCCTGCGAAACAGGCACCCTGATGGGGTGCCCAGGGCCGATTCTCCTGTACCAGTGGGGGGCAGGCTGGCTTACTTCAGTCAGAATTGGGCTTCTTTAACCTCAGACAAGTGGGTTCTGGAAGTAGTAAGCAGGGTCTGGTTCTCAGCTTCAAAAAGTTTCCCAAGTTGAGAAGCAGACTTTTTCTACCTGCAAGTGCTTCAGAGACCCTCGCTCTGGAAACAGAGGTCTCATCCCTGTTAGCTCTCAGAGCAGTAGAAGGTTCCTCCCTGCATCAGGGCAGGGTCTGTATTCCAGATACTTCCTTACCCCAAAAAGACAGGAGAATGGCGGCCCATTTTAGATCTCAGATATCTGAACAAGCATCTTTGGAAACCAAAGTTCAAAATGGTAACTCTGGCAATGATTTTACTTTCCCAAGGCCAGGGACTGGCTAGCCTTCCTGGACCTCAAGGATGCCTATTTCCATGTCCTAATCAGAAGATCCCATCGAGTACCTCAGATTCGAACTGCCCTCAGGTCATTACCAGTTCAGAGCAATGCCCTTCGGCCACCTCTGCTCCAAGGGTATTCACAAAGTGTCTAGCAGTGGCAGTGGCCCACTTAAGGAGGCAGAGGATTGCTGTTTTCCTATCTAGACGACTGGCTCATTGTAGGCCAGTCCCCAGAACAGGTAAATCTCACCTGCAGGTCACCCAGCAGCTTCTCACCTCCTGGGTTTTCTGCTAAACCTACCAAAGTCGGTTCTGGAACCAGTCCAGGTACTCACCTTTATAGGGGCAGAATTGGACACAAAGCTAGCCAGAGCCTTTCTTCCCCAGAAAGGGTAAGGAATTTAGTGGCTCTGGCTTCTTCTTCACTCTGCAGGTCTCGACCAGCAAGACACTTTCTGCAGCTCCTGGGCACATGGCTGCATCCACAGCTGTTGTGCAGGGAGCCAGATTTCAGATGAGACATTCAGTTTCACTTGAGAACCTTTTGGTCTCAGAGAAGAGACCCCCTTTCCAAGTTGGTCCCAGTGACTCGAACCTTGATCCTAGCTCTCCAGTGGTGGCAGGATCAGAGCAATTTAAGAGCGGGGTTCCCCTTCATTTCCCCTTCTCACGACTTGACTCTCACTACAGATGCTTCCCTTCTGGGTTGGGGAGCCCACATGGGCGACTTTTCCACTCAGGGAGTTTGGTCCCCCCAGGAATCTCTGCTCCACATCAATTTGCTGGAACTCAGAGCTGTCTTTTTAGCTCTTCAAGCTTTTTCTGCATCTGTCCACGACAAGGTGATACAAGTCAGAACAGACAACACCACAACAATGTGGTACATCAACAAACAGGGGGCACTCGGTCTTGACCTTGTGCACGAGGCAATGAAGTTGTGGTCTCTGGCCTATTCCTGAACACTTCCCTCATAGCAGTTCATCTTCCAGGGAAGGACAATGTCTAGCGGATGCCCTCAGTAGGATTTCCCAGGGCCATCACGAATGGTCCCTGGATCCTCAAGTGCTGGGGATAGTTTTGCCAGGTGGGGCATCCTCAGATAGATCTTTTGCAGCCCCAGACAATCACAAACTTCCTCTGTTCTGTTGCAGGCCTCCAGTGCTGGGCTCAGTCCCTGGATGCCCTTCTTCTGGATTGGGAGGGAAGTTCTCATGCTTCCCTTTCTCTCCTATTCAAAGTACTAGTCAAAATCAGATCTCAGCCTTGCAGGGTGATTCTGATTGCCCCGGATTGGGCCAGGCAGCCCTGGTACCCACTCCTCTGTCTCTGACAGTCCATCTTCCCTGTGCCTCCCAGGAATCACAATCTGTTGACTTGTGCCCAGGGAAGGGTTTGGTATCCGGACCTCAAATCCCTCAACCTCAAGGCCTGGCTCTTGAGGAGTTAGAGTTGCTGATTTACACCTCTCTCAGGGTGTTCTTGAGATCCTAAAGGCTTCCAGAAAGCCTTCCACTAAGGCTACTTATAGTTCTAAATGGAAAAGGTTTTCCATTTGGTGTGCTGGGAAAAATATTTCCCAGAATCTGCTGAATTGCCCATTTTGTTAGATTACATGGTACATCTTAATTCCTTGGTCTCAGACCAGCTACCCTGAGAGTTCATTTGGCAGCTGTGTCTGCTTTTGTGTCAGCAGGAAAGTCATCCTCTTTCTCTCATCCTGTGTTTTCCAAGTTTTTAAGGATTACTCCATACTAATCCTCCTTTTGGAACCGCCCCTGCTTGGGACCTTAATGTTTGCATTGCCCAGTTAATGCAACCCCTTTGAACCTCTGTCTTCTGCAGAGCTTAAGTACTAACTTGGAAAACTGTTTTTCTAGTGGCTATCACTTCTGCCAGATGCATAAGTGAATTGCAAGCCTTGTCAGTGGAGACTGACTTTATTTCTTTCCATAGGATAAGGTAGTCCTTAGGACTAATAGGAAGTTTTTGCCTAAGGTGGTTTCAGATTTCCATCTTAATCAATCTATCTCCTTCCAGTATTTTTCACTGATCACTCCTCTTCGGGTGAGAGGAGGTTGCACAGCCTGGATGTTAAGAGAGCTCTTAGTTATTATATAGAGCGTACTAAAGGTCACAGGTTCGAATCCTCCAACTTTTCCTTACCTATGGTGAAGTTGGGAAAGGCAAACCTGCCACTAAGAGATCAATAGCCAGGTGGATTGTCTTGTATCCAATTTTGTTATCAGAAAGTGGGCAGGCGCCCCCGGTTTGAGGCTCATTCTCCAGGGGTACAGCTGCGTCTAGCTGCTGCCAGAGATATCCTTTATTAGAGATTTGCCAGGGCTGCTACTTGGAAAATGGTAACACTTTACCAAGCATTACCCTGGATGTCCAGGCCAGGAGAGATGCTCGGTTTGGCACAGCTGTTCTTCAGAGCCTATTCCTCATAGGTTCTGCCCTCTCCATGGAGGTACTGCTGTGTATTCTGCTAATGTCTATAATATAGCAAGACTTCATGTTGTTTGAAGAAAAATTACTCACCTTAGTAATGTTGTTTCTTCTAATGGAGTCTTGCTATATTATAGACCTCCTCCAACCTGCCCCTCTCAGAACCTCTACTTGGTGGGTGCGGGCAACTTAGTGTGGGCACTACTTATGATTTTGTCCCCTTGGGACTTTGGGGGTGTGTATGTGACGTGTGTGTGTTTTATTATACTTATGTTCCATTTTCATATTATTAGAATGGTGTTAGTATTTCTGGTCCCCTGACTTGAGTCTTGGGTGTTGGGACCATCAATGGTTGTTATTATTTAGGTAGCCATTTGGCTAGTGTAGGTTACAGCTTCCACACAGACCTTAGTGAGTTTGGCTCGTAAAGATCTGACAGTTCAAGTTTGAAATGACACAGATAGAGCCGCTTTTGTGCCAAAATTCTATTTTGGAATGGTTTTGACCATTTCACTCCGGGGCAGTTCTAGAGCTGGATCAAACTGCTAATGTCTATAATATAGCAAGACTCCATTAGAAGAAACAACATTACTAAGGTGAGTAATTTTTTCTTCTTGATCTCCTGCACCAGTCTTAGCTCCTTTGAAGCTTTGGCTGACCTCACTACTTTGCTCACCTCCCTGGATGTCTTCACGTATTCCTCCCTATCCTTATCCTTGCAGGATCTCTTGTGCTTTCTAAAGGCTGCTCTTTTTCCCTCACCCTTTCCTCTACCTCTCCATTCACACAGCTAGGTCATCTGTTCCTGGCCTTCTTGCTTTGGCACTTGGAGCAAGAGCTAGTGGTTCCTGCCAGATCCCTCTTTATGGTATTCCATTTCTGCTCCACATTCATGTCTGGGCTGATCTTTAGGTGCCCTTTCAAAATTAGTCCTATTCTGCCAAAGTCTGCCCTCATAAAATCCACCACTCTTGTATTTGTAATGGATACATCCTTTCTCATGTTGAGGAAGAACCACATTGTGCGGTGGTCACGTCCTGCTAGGGGGTCCTCCACCACGATTTCCTGGACTAGCTCTCTGTCTGCGAGTACCAGGTCTAGAATGTTCCCCTCTCTGGTTGGCTCTGTCACTTTCTGTGAAAGGAAGCTTTCCTGGAAGGCCTCCAGGAGGACCTCTTTCCCTGGAACTTGAGGTGGCTGGGGTATTCCAATCCACCCCTGGCAGAATAAAGTCCCCGACCACCACTGGATTACCCTTACTGCTAAGTCTCTGAATTTGTTCTCCCAGTTCCCTGTCCATATCCCCACTTTGGGAAGGTGGCCTGTACACCACCCCCATTCTCACACTCCTACCAAAGTCAGAAGTCAGCATTGCCCGCTCTATCCACTAGTTCCTGGTCATCAACCTGTAAGGACTGCAATAAAGTCCAGTCCTTGTCGATTCACAAACACAAGCATAAGGAAGAAGTCTTCTTCTCTTATAAGATCCCTGTTGCTGTTGCGACCTCCGGGTAACTAAATCACTGTCTGCTCTGCTGGTGGTGACTGCAGCTCCCCCCCCAATGACCATCATCCCAAAGCAAGGTGGGGGGTTGGTGTAGGCACTACTGTGCCTGCTGCAGACAGTACATCATTGTCATTTACTGGTCCTGGCCTGATGTTGACCCCTGTGATCACAGCCCCTGGCCGGGGTGTTATCCAGTTGCAAGCAGTGCTGGCATCGTTTTCTGAAATGATACAATGACTTTGGCCGGGTCTGCTGCTGCAGCCCATCTTAGCAATGCCTGGCCTCATTTCACAGGCCTTGTTGATCTCTGCTACTAGCTAACTGCAAATTTCTTCTTCACAAATGCCTCGGGTGTCACCAGCTCAGTGGTCTGCCCCCGTCATCGACAAGCCTGTTGAGGTGGAATATAATCCAGACATCATGATGGAGGAGTATTATGGGGAAGAACCTTATAATGTTCATTCTAGTTCTGCCCTGTCCTCTTGTAGTGAAGACTTTTATACACCCAGGTTTTCACCAGAAGGTCCCACTTTTCAGTCTCTAATGCAACAGATACAGACTGAATTGATATTTGTTGTAGAGGAGGAGGACTCCACTAAGAAACATTTTATGGCGTTTTTGGAAGTTCCCTGATCTCCATCTATCATAATTCCTCCAGTTTATCCGGCTCTGGAGGATGCCATGTCTGCTGCCTGGCACAGACCTAACTCCATTCAAGCTGTGCCCTGCAAGTCTGATACGCAGTACCCTACGCCTGCTGCTAACCCTTATTATGTCACCCAACACTGAATTCTGGTGCTGAGGTTGGTAAACATTCACTACTTACTACACTCTGCATGTGACATCTCTGATTCCTCTGCCAGAGCAGCTGCCTCAGTCATCAATTGAGACATTATTCATGGCTGCGAGTTGCTGGATTTGCTACTGATGTCAAACAAGTGGTTTTGAATGCTCCATTTAAAGGCAAGAAATTATTTGGTTATGATGTTGAGGGTGTGATAACGGATAGCCATCTGCTTGTTGTTATTTTGTGTTATATTTGTGATATAAATATATGTTTAGACTTCTACTTAGAAACACAGGCCAAGCAGAACAGCCTCATGGGATATTGGATTTTTAAAAGAAAAAAAATGTGCTGGCCTTGCTTGTTGTCACAGCTAGCTTGTAAAAGCTGACTTCCTGGGACTGTATTAAAAACAGGTTGTGGAAGTTGTAAAACCAGCATTTACTTTGAAACCTAGGAAACTGGTCATAACAGACTGCAAATTTTATGACTTATCAAGAAGAAAGCAACTTCTGACAGATACCTGTGAAAATCCTCACACACGTAAGAGAAATAGCTGTCCAGAAGTTCCTGTGCAGATCAAAGGGGTAATTCTGACTTGCCATAAAGCAGGCTCACTAATTAAAAAAAAAAGTATATATTTTTTTTAAGTGGGATGTTTAGCAAATGTGCAGATGCCTGTGACTACCATTCATTATACAGGAATGCGAGTGACCTCACAGCCAGCATCACCACAGAGCTGTGACCTCACAAGCTGGGTGGGACCTTTTTCCCCTCATGATTGTCAAGCTGCAGAGGGAGCAATATACTTGTGTTTGGACTTTGAAGAGACACTTTTTACTTCTGGACTCTTAAGAAGCACTTCTACCAAAGTTAGATAACTTCAGCACCATTTACTAACTGAAACAGGGATAGGATCAGTTACTCACTAAGAAGGCATTTGTTTTTTGTAATTTCCATTACTTCTATGACTGTATCATTAATGTTATATGTTCTGTGTTTTGTACTTTATTTACTATTTTTAATTTTAGTAAACTCTGTTTTCCTTAAAATCTTGCCTGAGCCTTGTTCTCATGTTGAGTGTGAATGCTGGGACAGTGTTGATAATTCTGACAGAACTATTAAGTGCTTACAGTGTGTTACCATATGCACCAAGGTCTCAATTGGGTCAGAAGGGGTATTGTGAACCAGGTTGGGTGCCTGCTGGGTTAAGTATTGCACTGCATTTCCCCCTAAGAGAGTGTGATATATGGACCTGTTAACTGGGTGTGCTAGCAAAACAGGTGTTCATATTGACCGCAGGACTGAAGACTGGTAGTTGATCGGACCCAAAACAGATGAGGGTTACCCTATTGTCTCTTGTTCACATATTGCTCTTCGACGTTGGGCACTGTGGGAGCAAAGGGCCTGACCCCCAGAGTGCGTTTGTGATAGATTTGGTTGGCAGCGGTGCAATCTAAGAGATTTGGTTTGCAGTGCTGCAATCAAAAAAAGATTTGTTTGCATACTGGGAAATTATTTGGTGACATGAGCATTAACAGTCCAGTGTGTCAGATTGATAAACTGTAACAGTTCGCACACAAAATAAGGCAGTGATTTGGAAAAAAAAAAAAAATATATATATATTTTTTTTTATTTTTGGGTGCAAGCTAATGTAGCTGTAGATTAGAGAAGAAGATGGCTTCCAACTACAGCGAATACACTGCAGAATACCTGAGGCAGTTGTGCCAGGAGAGAGGAGTCTGTTGCGAGAGGCAAAACAAGCACCACCTAATGGAGGCTCTCGTGGCAGCTGATGCCCAAGACCTTGAGTCAGTCAGTGACTGAAAGGGACCAGACCTTGGGCATGGAGGGGCCAGAGTCCACCGCAGTGTCCAGATCCAGGGAGGATGACAGTGGGACCAGGTGAACTGAGAGCCACCGCAGCAGGGGAAGGTCACCACCATGCTGGAGCCCGAAGGGATTAGGCTGCAGATAGAGTTGAGGGGAATGGAGCTGGGGTTTGAACAGAGGAAGCTGGAGATGGAGAGAGAGGAGAAGCGAGAGCAGCGAGAGGCTGAGCGAGAGGAAAGAGAGTGACAGCTTCAGAGAGAGGCCAAGCAAGAGGAGAGAGAGAGAGAGAGAGAGAGAGCATCAGAGGAAATTTGAACTGGAGAAGCTACGACTCCAAAGACCAGCACCAGAGCAGATAAGTGGCATGGGTGAACCTGGACCTCCAGGACTGGCTTAAAAATTAAATTCTAAATTGATAGCTGAATTTAAAGAGGGGGAAGATATGGAGGCATTTTTAAATTCATTTGAAAAATTATGCATTCAGACAAAAATTCCCAGAGAGTCCTGGAGCTTCCAGCTATCCTCGCTGCCTGCCGGAAAAGCTTGTGATGCATTGGGTCAAATGGACAATCAAGACAGTAATGATTATGACAAACTTAAAGCTGCATTGTTAAAAAAGTATGACTTGACAACTGAAGTGTACACGTTCAAGTTCGGTAAGCTCAGGATAAGCCCTGACATGAGCTACAAGGAGCTAGCTACTAAACAACAACATCAGTTTTTGAAACATTGGTGAGAAGGGGTTAACACAGACTCTGTAGAGAAAATTGAAGATGTTGTTCTTTTGGAACAGTTCTTTTGGGCTTGCCCAGTAGATCTGAAAACCTGGCTAGAGGACCGAGATCCGAAAACAGCGCAGGAGGCTGCTGAGCTCTCGGACCACTATGCCAGGAGCAGACCTGCTCTGAGAGGGATTGGGACAGGCATAGCAGCACAGAAAGGGAAAAGCATGCCTTCAGGGCAGCTAAAACCCTCACTGCCTCCCCAGAAAGTGGGCAGCCTCAGGCTGCAAAGAAATGATTTGCCTGACAAAAAGAAATGAATGTTGGTTTTGCAAACAACCTGGACATTTTGCAAGACAGTATCCTAAAATGACAGAGAGCACCCAAGGAGGTGCTGGGAAAGAAGTGTTTTTTTTTTTTTTGTGTATCCCAGAAAGCATGCCAGTAAACATGAGAGAGCACATACACCCAGTTACTGTGAATGGGTGCAGACCCATGGGTTAAGGGACAAGGGAGTATCCCTTACTTTGGTAAAAGGAGATTTGATTGAGCCTAAACAGCTTATACCCAATCAGTTTGTTACAGTATGGGGATTCACTGGGGAGGAGAAAACTCTGCCACTTGCTAGTGCTTTCCTGGACTGGGGTGAGACAGAAGAGACTGTACAAAAAGTTACAGTGGCAGAAAATCTTGCCCTGGATGTGATTATAGGGAACAGTCTCCAAAAGGGGATGGTGTGTGCAGTTACCCACAGTCAAGTGGTAAAAGAAAATTGTGGTTCCCTGGACCCCATAGAAGCCCCTGTGGAAAACACTGGGAGGCTGGTTCCCCAGCCTGTGTCTCCTGATATGGAGTATAGTGAAAGAGGGGTAGAAATTCCCCAGGTAGCAGGTAACAGAACAGCTACAGAAGGTTACTTGAGGAGGAAGGGGTAACTAATTGTCAGAGAGCTAGGGACCCTAGTTTAGAAACTGGAGGGAACCCGTCTCATGCCTTGGGAATGTGTAAAGCTTTGAAGCTGCTCAGAAAAATGACCCTAATTTAGAGAGGCTGAGGGCTTGGGCAGAATCTGATGGAGCACAAGGAGGTGATAGGAGACCTAGAGTGTACTGGGACAAGGGACTGCTGTATATGCAGGATGTAAGGACAGAGGGAGGGGTGATGGGCAGGCAGCTTGTCATTCCCCAGGGGTACCGTGAACGATGATTAAGATTGCTCATGATCTCTCCATGTCTGGACATCTGAGAATCGTGCTCACTATGCAGTGATTGGCCCAGAATTTCTATTGGCCCAACTTCACCCAGCAGATGAAGGAATATTGCAGGTCTTGTCACCGGTGCCAAGAAATAGGGAAGACAGGTAGTAAAACCCATGCCACCCTAATTCCCTTGACCACAGTGGAAGAGCCATTCCAGAGGGTAGGAATGGATATTGCGGGGCCTTTGAATATCACCAGCTCCTCTGGGAAGAGATTTATCCTAACAGTGATGGATTATGCCACTCGGTACCCAGAGGCAGTCTCTCTGTCCTCACTGAGGACAGACAAAGTGGCAGATGCCTTGCTAGGGATTTTTTCCCCATGCCGGGTTCCCGCAGGAGGTTATTACTGATCGAGGGGGTTCCTTCATGTCGGACCTAATGAAATATTTGTGGGAGAAGTGTGGGGTGGTGCAGAGATGCACGACACCTTATCCACAAGCCAATGGGCTCATGGAAAGATTTAATGGTACCCTTAAATTGATGCTCCAAGCATTTGCTGAACAGCATGGGAGATACTGGGAGAAATACCTTCCCCACCTGTTGTTCGCATACAGGGAGGTGCCCCAAGAGTCAGTAGGGTTTTCCCCCTTTGAGCTCTTTTATGGACGCAGTGTGCGTGAGCCCCTAGACTTGATCCGGGAGGACTGGGAAGGCAAGCACACCACACAGGCAACTCCCAGAGTGGATTATGTCCTTAAGTTTTGGGAAAAGCTGAAGGAGCTTATGGGAACAGCCCAGAGCAACCTGGCAGCTGCCCAGCAAAAGCAAAAGGTATGGTATGACTGCAGAGCCAGAGCTTGCTCGTACACTGTGGGTCAGGAGGTCATGGTCCGAATACCAGTCCGGAGAGATAAGCTGCAGGCCAAGTGGGCAGGACCATACAAAGTAGTCAGACAGGTGAATGATGTAAATTACATTGTAGAACTGCCTGACAGGAGACATACCCAAAGGATGTACCATGTCAACATGATGAAGCCTTATGCAAATAGGGCTGACATGGTCTTCGCAGTGCATGGCCCTGGGGAGGGGATGGACGAGGAAGACCCCCTTCTGGACTTGCTGGAAGAAAGCAAGTGGGAGTCCTCTGTGGAGGCAATCAAAATGTCGCCCCAGTTGACCCCGGACCAGATCCAGGAAGTAAGGGAGGTTTTAGCAGACTTTGCCCCATTGTTTACTGCCAAGCCTGGACTAACCCCCTTAGCAACGCACAATGTAGATACGGGGAAGCAAACGCCCATACGGTGAACAGCATATCAGGTGACAGAGGCTGTCCAAAAGGACATTAGGGGGGGAAGTGGAGGAAATGCTGGATTTAGGAATAATCCAGAAATCCCACAGCCCCTGGGCCTCACCCGTAGTCCTCATTCCCAAGCCGGATGGCTCTACTCATTTTTATATTTAATATCATGGATGCAGTCACAAAGTGGGATACCCCCCCAATGCCACAGATGGACGAACTACTGGACAAGTTGGAAGGGGTGACATGCCTTACCACTATTGACCTGATTAAAGGGTATTGGCAGGTGGAGTTAACTGCCAGAGCTAGGGAAAGGTCGGCTTTCATCACTCCGATAGGGTTATTTGAGTTTAAAGTAATGCCTTTCAGAATGAAGAACGCCCCTACCACCTTTCAAAGGTTGGAGAACCAGGTGTTAAATGGTACTGAAGAGTGTACTGCTTGGCCAGCTGGTTATGATTGTCGTATGATATTTGCAATATAAAAATATAGTATATGATTATCTCACATAAGACAGCCTGTGCTTTGTGCTTCCATGGGTGACCCCCAACCGCCCCCCCCCAGGTTTCAGTGAAGCTACAGGACATGTAACTGACCAAAGGATGTGAGACTTGACCTACTTCAAGGTGTCAGCAGTGACAAGTGACCTGAAACCAGGAGGTAATTAAAAAGACCGGAGACCTGATTAAAGGTGTCCTGTTTTTTTTGTCTCAATTAGAACTGACCTAGCTGCCAGAATATAGGGCTGGTAAAGTTTTATGATTCCTATAGGAAGAACATTTGATACCAACATGGTGTTAAAAGTTGTAAAACCCTTTGATATGCCTTGGGAATAGGAACCACAAGACCAAAGAGAAAATATTTAATTAAGGAGTTATATTTAGGAAGTGGAATTTTTGCTGATGTGACATTATTTAACATACCTCTGCTACAAAATCATGTTTGGAATTTTTAATTCTAAAAAGGAGAAGCTAGATGACTCACCAAGGGGGTGGGGAGATGGGGTTGAAATGTATCCTTGTAAATGGGGAATATGTCATATTCTTTTGGGATTCCGAGAGAAACTAACTGCACTTACAGAGGTAATACATTAGATAGAAAAGATCTAACTATATGTTGGTAGGACTTTGTTCTGTAATTTTCCTTGTTTTTCTTTTATGTGATTGTGATGCTCTTTGATATATGGTTCTGTTTACATTTTTCATATTTTTATCATCTTTCAGTAAAGTACCTTCTATTTAAAAGACTGCCTGGGTGTCTGCCAGTTCTTTCTTTTTGCACGTGACGTATAAGAGGTTAAGTCTGACAATTGTTCAACAGCTTCATGGTGTTACTAAACTGGAAAAAGGTAAGCATGGTCTCTTACAGAGTTTTAAAGGTTAATTTTGGAAGCCTGGCTTCGTGCTCCTGGTGAAAGATTGTACCGCAATCCCCGAAGAGGGTAAGTATCTGAGCCTGTACATTGGGTACGCTAGCGTAAGGTTCACAGTTTGAATCCTCCCCAGGACTTTAGACTAAAGGTGATTTGGACCCAAAAGCAGACAGGAGGATTACCCTGTCTGTTACCTGTTCACACTATTGTGCTCTGAGGTTGGCATTGTGGGAGCAGAGGGCCTGACCTGCTGAGTGTGTTTGTGACAAAGAGTACTCCGTGGCATACCTGGATGATAATGCCATCTTCAGTGCCAGCTGGAAGGAACACTTGTCCAATCTTAGGGAAGTGTTGGGCAGGATACAGAGGGCCGGGCTCACTGTGAAAGCTGAAAAGTGCCAGGTGGCCATGGCTGAGGTGGCATACCTAGGACACGTAGTAGGGTGGGGACAGCTCTGTCCTAATCAAGCAAAAATGAGACAATTGAGGCATGGTCCAGACCTGAAACACAGAAGCAGGTTCGGAGTTTTCTAGGGACCGCAGGGTACTACAGAACATTTGTATCAAACTACAGTGCCCTGGCAGCTCCCCTATCTGGTCTGTTAAAGAAAAAAATGCCTAAAAAGGTAAAATGGGAACCAGCCTGTGAACAAACCTTTACATGGCTAAAGGAGGCACTGTGCGGTGCTCCTGTATTAGCCAGTCCAGACTACAGCAAACCATTTGTATTCCAGACAGATGCCTCAGATGTGGGTATTTGGGCAGTACTTAGCCAGACTTCTAACCAAGGGAAAGATCACCCAATAGTGTACCTCAGTAAGACGTTACTTCCCAGGGAGCAGGCTTATTGTACAGTGAAGAAAGAATGCCTTGCAATGGTGTGGGCACTAAAGAAATTAGAGCCATACTGTACCTATACAGGCAGCACTTTGAGGTACAAATGGACCATAACTCCCTGGTTTGGCTGGCACAAATGGGTAAAACAAACAGTAGGCTTTTAAGATGGAGCCTTGCCTTGCAGGGTTACGACATGACTGTAACTCACAGGGCAGGGGCAGAAAATGCAAACAGGCTATCACATCAGAGCAGTAAACTGAATTTGGGAAACTCATCCCAAGCCTAGGAATAGATTCCCCCAAATTCAGTCTAGGAGGGAGGAATGCATTGACAGATAGCCATCTGCTTGTTATTATTTGTATTATATTTGTGGTATAAATATATGTTTATACTTCTGCTTAGAAACACAGGCCAAGCAGAACAGCCCCATGGGATATTAAAGATATAAGAAAAAAAATATGCTGGTCTTTCTTGTCACAGCTAGCTTGTAAAAGCTGACTTCCTAGGACTATAATAAAACCAGGTTGTAGAAGTTGTAAAACCAGCACTCACTTTGAAACTTAGGAAACTGGCCATAACAGACTGCAAATTTTATGACCTGTCAGGAAGAAAGCAACTTCTGACAGATACCTGTGAAAATCCTCACACAGATAGGAGAAACAGCTGTCAGGAAGTTCCTGTGAAGATCAAAGGGGTAATTCTGACCTGCCATAAAGCAGGCTCACTAATTTAAAAAAAAGTATGTATTTTTTTTAAGTGGGTTGTTTATGCAAATGTGCAGATGCCTGTGACTAGCATTCAGTATACAGGAATGTTAGTGACCTCACAGCCAGCATCACCACAGAGCTGTGACATCACAAGCTGGGTGGGACCTTTTCCCCCTCATGATTGTCAAGCTGCATAGGAAGCAATATCCTTGTGTTTGGACTTTGAAGAGACACTTTTTACTTCTGGACGCTTAGGAAGCACTTCTACCAAAGTTAGGTAACTTCAGCACCATTTACTAACTGAAACAGGGATAGGATCAGTTACTCAGTAAGGAGGTGTTTGTTTTTTGTAATTTCCATTACTTCTATGACTGTATCATTAATGTTATATGTTCTGTGTTTTGTACTTTATTTACTATTTTTAATTTTAGTAAACTCTGTTTTCCTTGAAATCCTGTCTGAGCCTTTTTCTCATTTTGAGTATGACTGCTGGGACAGTGTTGATAATTCTGTCAGATGTATTAAGTGCTTACAGTGTGTAACCATATGCACCAAGGTAAGGAAAAGTACCAAGGTCTCAGTTGGATTAGAAGGGGGATTGTGAACCAGGTTGGGTACCAGCTGGGTTACGTATTGCACTGCATTTCCCCAAAGAGGATGTGATATTTGGACCTGTTACCTGGGTGTGCTAGCGAAAAAGGGTTCATATTGACCCCAGGACTTGAGACTGGTAGTTGATTGGACCCAAAACAGACAGGAGGGTTACCCTGTTGTCTCTTGTTCACATATTGCACTTCGAGGTTGGGCATTGTGGGAGCAGAGGGCCTGACCCCCGAAGTACGTTTGTGAAAGAGGGAACCCTGAGGGGTCTTCAATCCTCCAAGATTACATTAAGATCTATAAAATCCCTTTATCCCACACCAAGTAGGGATCGTGGTAGAGGCCTTTTTTATACACTAGCTGCCAGAGGTAGCCACTTCACCTACCGTCAGCCAGCTTGAGGAGAGGGAAGTGGTGCCTTGCCTGGACAGTTGCTCTCAGATGCCCATTCAAAAGCACCAAAAGCCTTTTGGACCAGTGGTTCTGCCTGACTCTACTCCTCTTCTCTCATATGGATTTGCATATGTTTCCCATGATACTTTGAATTATTGGGGTATGTGCAGTTGTGTTCTCCTTAACATTTGGCTGTATGGCCAGTATCTTCCGGGATAGCCCATGCCTCAGGGCATTTGCTCTGGGGTTCTATTCCTTCTCCATTTTGGGCTCCCCATGACCCAAACATATAACATCCCCCTTAAGGGGTGGCTGGCTCCCTCTCACTGGGCTAAGACGCAGATATGGCACACTGTTGAGCCCAAATGAGGACGAAACATGTGTATGTGTCTGCTGTTCTTAGCCTTTGCTGATTGCACTGTGAGGCCTTCTGGCACCATGCAATTCTGCTTAAATTTGAGCCAGTCCATAGTCTCTCAGGGAGATTTGCATGATTCCCATAATGCTTTGCATGATTGGGGTATGTACAAGTGTGTTCTCTTTAAAATTTGGCTGTATGGCCAATATCCTCCGGGATAACACATGCCTCAGGGCATTTTCTCTGTGGTTCTTTTGTAGTTCTACTCCTCTTGCCCCACCACCACTTTTTACCTCCACGGAGTGGATGTAGGGGGTTGTATATCTCTGTGTCTTGCAAAATGGAGAGAGATCACTACAGTTGAATGGCTCCTAGAGATAGCTACAAAGGGGCATGCTCTGGAGCCTTTACAAACTCCTCCAGTGCATCCTCCACCTCCTTTTAGGTATCCTCTGGGTCACTCACCCCCTGCTGAAAGAGTACATATAATCTTTGATGCAAAACCATGCCATAGAACCCATTCCTTTTCATCATCTAAACAAAGGATTCTATTCCAGATACTTTCTGGTTCCCAAATGGACAGGAGATCTGAGGCCTGTGTTAGATCTGAGAGGCCTCAGCTTCTACATAGAGTACAAGAAGTTCCGCATGGTCACTCTGCAGGTCCTAATCCTCCTACAACAAGGGGATTGGTTATACTCCCTAGATATGAAGGATGCTTACCTTCATATCAAAATCAGGAAAGCTCACAGACAGTATCTCCACTTCATGCTGGGGAGGGGGGGTATTGCCAGTTCAAAGTATTGCCTTTTGGTTTATCTTTTGCACCACAGATCTTTCTCAAGTGCTTAGCGGTGGTGGCCGCTGTCACATACCCATTCAGCAGGTCAGGCCCTCTACTCCCAAAGTGCCAATCTCCGAGCGCAGTCTTGTGAACAGGGAACAGTACAAGGTAACCCTCTTGTCTGTTTTGTGAGTTCGGATCAACCTTTGGTCTCAAGTTCTGGAGGGATTCAAACTGTTAACCTCTTGTTAGCATACCCAATGCACAGTCTCAGATATATCTGTCTTCGGGGGGGGGCAGATATCTTTGCCTACGGGCACCTAACCAGGTATACAGAGATGAACCCTTAAAACTTTAATAAAGACCTCAGATTTTAAAACGCTTCTCTTTCTAGTTTGGTATCACCATTCAAGTTTATCTCTGTTGTCTGCTATAACCATGTACTTTTCTTACAAATAAAAAAAAGTCAAAGACAGATCAAGTAAGTTCTAAAAAGAATTTTACTATAATAGATAAGAATATGTAAAACACAACAATACAGAACTGTTATATCATAAGACATACAAATCTATTAAAAGAACACGGTTTTAAACAGTGCAATTCCTACTACAGTACTTAGTCTCTAAATACTTGCATAAAAGTGCTCCCAAGATGTTTTGTGGTCAGAGTCTAGGTAAAAATGTGTCTCTGTGAAGTAAAACAGACTAAATTAAAAGCTGGCTTTTACCCAACCCCTTTTCAGGAGGTCACCTAGCTCCTCCCTGTCAGGATATATGAAAATATATGTGTTATACAAAAGTATTACATTCTGCTACCTCAGCATAATTCATGTCTTTCAAATGACACTTCATTTGATCCCATGCTGTATCCTCCCTCACACAGGCTTCACAGGAACATTTACAACCTTGCACCCCTGTGTAACAACCTAGGTTCCTCTCCAACGTCATAAACCTTCTTTATGATTTTCTCTCTTAACAAAATTAACATAAACAAGTCTATAATTAACTCAGAGAAACAGGATACTTGATTAAAGCCTTACATGTAACACATTGTCTCTAAAAACTGAGTGTGTGTGAACTCACATGCTGTCAGCATTTCCTCATGGCTTCCATCTCTCAGCTGAAATCTGAGGGGGGGGATGAGTGAGGTCACTCCTAGAGCATTTGATTTTCAGCAGGAGACAATCAGTAATACATTTTATATTAAAAAGAAATGATACAGCACTCAGAACTGGCTGTCTATGTCACACTCCTCCCCACCAAGTCTGAATTTGGGGGATCTATTCCCTACATGGGATCAGCTTCCCAAATCAGTTCACTCCTCATAGACCCTAGACTGCCCATCTGAGTTCTGGTTCTTCGCTCCAGCCCTATGTATGATTTTTGAATCATACCCTTGTAAAGCAAGACTCCATCTTAGTAGTCTGCCATTGTTTTTCCCCATCTGCGTCAGCCAAACCAGGGGGCTGTGGTCAGTCTGCATCACAAAATGCTACCCATAGAAGTATGGCTCTAATTTCTTTAGGGCCCACACTATGGCAATACACTCCTTTTCCACCATGGAGTACACTTGCTCCCTGGGAAATAGCTTCCTGCTCAGATACACTACTCGGTGATCTGTCCCTTGGCTAGATGTCTGGCTCAGTACTGCCCCAATACTCATGTCTGAGGCATCCATCTGAACTATAAAGGTTTTTCTATAGTCAGGACTTGTCAAAACAGGAGCACTGCACAGTGCCTCCTTCAGTCTGGTAAAGGCTTCCTCACAGGCTGGGTCCCATTTCATTTTCTTTGGCATCTTTTTCTTTGTCAGGTCAGATAGGGGAGCAGCCAGGGCACTGTAATTGGGTACAAATTTCCTGTAGTACCCTGCTGTCCCTAGAAAGCTCCTGACCTGCTTCTGGGTTTCTGGTCTGGGCCATGCCTGGATCACCTCTATCTTTATTCGGTTAGGACGGAGCTGTCCCCGGCCTACCACATGCCCGAGGTATGCCACTTCCCCCATGGCCACCTGGCACTTCTCGGCTTTGACAGTGAGCCCAGCCCTCTGTATCCTGTCCAGCACTTCCCTAAGGTGGGATAGGTGTTCCTCCCAGCTGGTGCTAAAGATGGCATTGTCATCCAGGTACGCCACGGCGTACTCCTCAGCACCATTTAACACCTGGTTCACCAACCTTTGGAAAGTGGCTGGGCGTTCTTCATTCGGAAAGGCATTACTTTGAACTCAAATAAGCCTATCAGAGTAATGAAGGCCGACCTCTCCCTAGCTCTGTCTGTCAGCTCTACCTGTCAATACCCCTTTGTCAGGTCAATAGTCGTAAGGTAGGTTGCCCCTTCCAACTTGTCCAGGAGTTCGTCTGTCTGGGGCATTGGGTGGGCGTCTGACTTCATGACTGCATTCAATCCACGATAGTCTACACAGAAACGAGTCGAGCCATCTGGCTTGGGTACAAGGACTACGGGTGAGGCCCAGGGACTGTGGGATCTCTGGATTACGCCTAAATCCAGCACCTCCTTCACTTCCCTCCTAATGTCCTTTTGGACAGCCCCTGACACCTGAAATGCTGTCTGCTGTATTGGCGTCTGTGTCCCTGTCTCCACATCGTGTGTCACTAAGGGGGTTAGTCCAGGCTTGGCGCTAAACAAGGGGGCAAAGTCTGCTAAAACCTCCCTTACTTTCTGGATCTGGCCCAGGATCAGCTGGGGAGACAATTTTACTGTCTCCACAGAGGACTCCCGCTTACTCTCTTCCAGCAAGTCCAGAAGGGGGTCTCCTTCATCCGTCCCCTCCCCATGACTACACACTGCGAACACCATGTCAGCCTTGTTTGCATATGGCTTCATCATGTTGACATGGTACATCCTTTCTGTCTGTCTATGGTCAGGTAACTCCACAATGTAGTTCATGTCATTTACCTTCCTAACCACTTTGTACGTTCAAACAACATGAAGTCTTGCTGTATTCTGACTATTGCAGTTAGGTCCTGCCTTTCAACTGCCCCGGAGAACAAAGAGTTAACTTTCCATGGCCTGCATGGAACATTCAGCGTGAGCTCAGTTGAAGCCTCTGTCTGCTGTTGTTTAAACTCCAACTGTCAGATTCTTTACTCCACCTCACTGAACAGTCGCTCCGGAGATTTCTCCTTTGCTCGGTTCAAAAAAGTCGGTTAAAGTGTCGTTTTTTCGCTCGGTTTCTACCGAATTTCTGCTACTGAACCTGTTGGTTTAAGTCTCTGTCTGTGGTGCCGTGAGTACTAGATAGGTTTTGCATTTAGTTTCTGTGTGGAACTTGTAAACATTGGATCGGTTCGGTTTGAACCGATCAGATTGGTTTTAAAAACTTTTGAATTTATTAGAGTGTGGTCACTGGTCCGTATCGGTTCTAAAAAAAACAGATTTAATTACGTTTTTTTCCAAGACCCATAACACGGTCAGGAACCGATAGGGGCATCTTGCCTGGTGGATTGCCGAAAAAAGGGTAAGTTTTGGATAGGATTGGCCATGTCTGAGAAACCCAGGAAAAAAAACGGGCCCACTGGGTTTCAACACTGTAGTGTGTGTGGGGAAGCCTTTGCTAAGGCTAATCCCCACACCACTGTGTTTATTGTCTGAGGTTTGACCACCTCAATTCAGACTGCAAATTTGTAAAAGTTTTCCCAAAGCTACCCTGGATAAGAGTGAGGTAGACTGAGGAAAGGAGGCCGAGAAGTCCGCTGACCTGGATGGCCAGCCGGTTCGGTTCCGACCAAACCAGAAGGAGTGCCCTCTGACCAGGGCAAAACTTCTTCGGGCAAGGAGAGCCGATTCTGAGAGTGGGTTCCAGTTAAAAAAAGAGAGAAAAATCATCGGTTCGGATCACAAATTCTTTCTCCGACCACTGATGAAATAGCCAAAGCGATAAGGATAGTTCAATCGCTAACTTCGATTCCGGCCGAACCGGCACCATCTGGCAGGGGCTCAGTTCGGTCGGTTCCCCCAGTTTCAGATTATGCTTTGGAAGAATTTTATGAACCGGAGGAGGAGGAGGAGGAGGAGGAGGGAGAGTATAAGGATAATGATGACGATGGTGATTATGAAAGTCTGGATGTGCCTATTGACCCGGACATCTCCCCAGACAGACCTTCAGGTATTTCTCCTCCTAGGCTTTCTGAGTCCCCTTCCCACTTTATGTTTTACAAGAAAGTGGCTGAAACCCTCCAGCTTCCAATGGAAGAAGCAGTAGAGGATCAGGAGGAGCCTGATTTTGTTGAGATGATGGACATCTCAGAGTCCAGGAGATTGTCTATTCCCCTCCATAAATCTTTTGGGAAACAGACATTTAAAATTCTAAAGACTCCTAATTCCATACCTCCTGTGGACAGAAGAATGGACAAGAGGTATACACTTTCAGGATCGGGCACGGAGTTCCTTTCCCAGCAATGCAGCCATGTTGGGGTAGTGCAGGCTGCTGCCTGTGATAAGGCAAATATTCCCTTGGCATCACACCCCCCCAGATAAGGACCCCAGGAAGATTGATGCCATGGCAAAGGCAGTACATGGCAGCATCTTTGGGACTCAGGCAGGCTAACTATATGGCCTACACAGATGAGACCAGAAGTCCAGGTGGGACACTGTGCTGGCTCTGGCTAAACAGGCCCTGACCAGCTTGCAAGGAGCTGGAGCAGTGGTGCAGATGGACTGAGGCATCCTGGTGCAATTTCATGCTGCTGTGGACTCCAGTGATGTTTCATCTAGAGTCATGGCTACATCTGTGGCCCTGGAGGATGGCTTGGCTCAGATGTACTAGCCTATCACAGGATACCCAGGCTAAGGCCATGGATTTCCCTGTCATTGGTAATTCTCTGTTTGGGAAGCAGACAGAGAACTACATGAAAGAAGATGGACAGTACAGGACCACCTACAGGAGTGCTCAGGCCAAAGAAAGGCAAAGCCACTCCTCAGAGACAGCATTCCAGGGGCAGGGGCATGCCCTTTCAAAGGCCTTTTTACGAAACCCAGGGCTCCTCTTCTGCTTATGCTCAGAGGGGGTTCTTCAGAGGGAGAGACAGATGGGGAATGAGCAGGCCTGCTTACACCCCTCAGCCTAAAGCCCCTGCCAAGCAGACACCCTGATGAGTCTGCCCGGGACGATTCTCCAATACCTGTAGGGGGCAGGCTGGCTTACTTTGTCCAGGACTGGAAGTCTTTGACATCAGAAAAGTGGGTCCTGGATGTAGTAAGCCAGGGACTGGTTCAAAAAATTTCCCAAGATGAGAACCAGATCCTTTCCACCTGCAAATCCATCAGAGACCCTTGCCCTAGAGGCAGAGGTTTCTTCCCTCCTGGCTCTCAGAGCTATAGAAAGGGTTCCTACCCTACACGGGGCAAAGGATTGTATTCCAGGTACTTCCTAACCCCCCAAAAGACAGAAGAATGGCTGCCCATCCTGGATCTAAGATATCTGAACAAGCACCTTTTAAAACCAAAATTCAAAATGGTGACTCTGGGAATAATTCTGCCCTCTCTAAGGCCAGGGGACTGGCTAGCCTCCCTGGACCTCAGATATGCCTATTTTCACATTCCCATCAGGTGCTTCCACAGAAAGTACCTCAGGTTCGAGTTGCCCTCAGGCCACTATCAATTCAGAGCAATGCCCTTTGGCCTAACATCAGCCCCAAGGGTGTTCACAAAGTGCCTGGCAGTAGTGGTTGCTTTCCCAAGGAGAAAAAAGATCTCCATCTTTCCATACTTGGAAGACTGGCTCATAGTAGGTCAGTCTCCAGACCAAGTCAAGTCACATCTGCAAATAACTCAGCAAGTGCTCACTTCCTTAGGATTCCTCCTCAAACTTCCAAAGTCAGTTCTCGAGCCAGTACAGCTCCTCACCTTTATAGGGGCAGAGCTGGATACAATAAGGGCAAAAGTCTTCCTTCCCCTGGACAGGGCAAGGACCCTTATAGAACTGGCCTCTTCATTCACCCTTCAGGTGTCTCGACCGGCAAGGTATTTCCTGCAGCTCCTGGTCCACATGGCAGCCTGTACAGCAGTGGTCCAGGGAGCAAGATTCCAGATGAGGGACATTCAGTTCCACTTAAGAGCCTTCTGGTCCCAAAGAAAGGATCCCCTTACCAAACTAGTCCCAGTGACTCGAACCCTGATCCAGGCTTTGCAATGGTGGAGGATCAGGACAATTTGAGACAGGGAGTTCCTTTTGTCACTCAGTCTCATTCAGTGATACTCACCACAGATGCCTTCCTGCTGGGCTGGGGAGCCCACTTGGGGGATCTTACCACCCAAGGGCTGTGGTCACCTCAAGAATCTCTGCTTCACATCAGTCTCTTGGAACTCAGAGCAGTGTTTCTGGCACTGCAAGCTTTTTCCAAATCTGTACAGAACAAGGTGGTCCAGATCAAAACAGACAATACCACCGCAATGTGGTACATCAACAAGCAAGGAGGCACTCAGTGTACAGCCTTGTGCACAGAAGCAATGAAGTTGTGGTCTCTGGCCTATTCCCTGCAAACCTCTCTGATAACAGTTCACCTCCCAGGGAAGGACAATGTCCTAGCAGATGCTCTCAGCAGGATATCCCGGGGCCATCACGAATGGACCCTAGATCCCCTAGTTTTGGAAGTGATTTTCTCAAGATGGGGCACTCCACAGATAGATCTTTTTGCAGCCCTAGACAATCACCAACTTCCTCTCTTTTGTTGCAAACCCTCAGTCTTGGGCTCAGTCCCCCTGAATGCTCTAATTCTGAATTGGGAGGGGAAGTTCCTGTATGCTTTCCCCCTTCCCTCTCCTGTTCAAAGTGCTAGTCAAGATCAGGTCTCAACCATGCAAAGTGATTCTGATTGCTCCAGACTGAGCCAGACAGCCCTGGTACCCACTGTTGCTGTCCTTAACAGTCCACCTTCCCCTGTCTCTTCCCAGGAATTACAACCTGTTGACATCCTCTCAGGGGAGGATTTGGTATCCGAATCTCAAATCTCTCAATCTCAAGGCTTGGCTCTTGAAGAGTTAGAGTATGCTGATCTACACCTTTCTCAAGGGGTTCTGGATATCCTTAAGGCTTCTCAAAAGTCTTCCACCAGAAAGACTTACAACTTCATATGGAAAAGGTTCACTATTTGGTGCTCTAATAAGCATATTTCTCCAGAATCTGCTGGGTTGCCTACAGTCCTGGACTATATGGTTCATCTTAATGGCTTGGGACTTAGGCCAGCTACACTTAAGGTGCACCTGGCAGCTGTTTCTGCCTTCTTATCAGTAGGCAAGCCCTCTCCTCTGTCAGCACATCCTGTGTTTTGTAAGTTCTTCAAGAGATTGCTGCACACCAATCCCCCCTTTAGGGACTCTGCTCCTGCTTGGGACCTTAATGTTTGCATTGCTCAGCTTATGCAACCACCCTTTGAGCCTTTGTCCTCTGCAGAACTTAAGTACTTGACTTGGAAAACTGTGTTTTTGGTAGCCATTACCTCTGCCAGGCCTATCAGTGAATTGCAAGCCCTGTCAGTGGAGCCTGATTTCATCTCTTTCCATAGAGATAAAGTGGTCTAAGAACTAACAGGAAGTTTTGCCTAAGGTGGTTTCAGATTTCCACCTTAATCAGTCTATATCTTTCCTCTTTTCTTCACTGACCATTCCTCCTCTGGAGAGGAGGCTGCACAACTTGGATGTTAAAGGGCCCTCAGCTACTACATAGAGCACACCAAGGGTCCAGGTTTGAGTCCTTCCAGTTGTTCCTCACATATGGAGAGGTCGGTAAGGGCAAACCTGCCACTAACAGATCTATTGCCAGGTGGATTGTCTCTTGTATACAGTTCTGCTATGAAATACTGGGTAGAACCCCACCCTCAGGCCTGAGGGCTTACTCTTCTAGAGGTACAGCTGCTTCCCTGGCTGCTGCCAGGGATATTCCTATCTTAGAAATTTGTCAAGCAGCAACCTGGAAAACAGTCTATACATTCACCAGGCATTACTCTCTGGATATCCAGGCTAGGAGTGATGCTCGGTTTGGCACAGCAGTACTTCAGAGCCTATTCCCAAAGTAGGTTCTGTCCCTCCTCCATGGAGGTACTGCTTGGTAGTCTGCAATAGTCAGAATACAGCAAGACTTCATGTTGTTTGAAGAAAAAATTACTCACTTTAGTAATGCTGTTTCTTCTATTGGAGTCTTGCTGTATTCTGACTTCCCCCCTGCCTCCCCTCTCAGAACCTGGTTTTTGGGATGTGAGTGGGCAGGAGCAGTGTTGGCACCCTAGAGGTTCCCCTTTTTCACCCTCCTTTATTTTGGGTGTGTGTTGTGTTTTGTTTTTTGGGTTTCCTGACTTGAGTCTTTGCTTTGAAACCAAAAACCCTTTTCTAATAAATTTAGTTGCCAGTTGGCTAGTGTGAGTTTTACAGTTTCCACACAGAACTTCTAGTGATTATTGCTCATAAAGATCTGATGGTTGGAGTTTAAACAATAGCAGACAGAGGCTTCAACCGAGCTCACGCTGAACGTTCCATGCTGGCCATGGAAAGTTAACTCTTTGTTCTCTGGGGCAGTTGAAAGGCAGGACCTAACTGCAATAGTCAGAATACAGCAAGACTCCATTAGAAGAAACAACATTACTAAGGTGAGTAATTTTTTCGTTCTGCCCACTCAGCTTGCAGCTTGTCTTTCCAGACCAGAATAAGGACTATGACTTCCTGACCCACCATGTATGAGTGAGCTCTGGCTCTGCGGTCATACCATACCTTTTGTTTCTGTTGGGCAGCTGCCAGGTTGCTCTGGGCTGTCCCCATAAGCTCCTTCAGCCTTTCCCTAAACCTAGGGACATAATCCACAAGGGGAGTTCCCTGGGTGGCATGCTTGCCTTCCCAGTCCTCCTGGATTAAGTCTAGGGGCCCATGTACCCGGCGTCCATACAAGAGTTCGAGGGGAAAATTCTGTCAGCTCTTGGGGCACCTCCCTGTATGCAAACAACAGGTAGGGAAGGTATTTCTCCCAGTCCCTCCCATGCTGTTCAACAAACGCCCGGAGCATTGACTTTAGGGTAGCATTGAATCATTCCACAAGTCCATTGGCTTGTGGGTGATACGGTGTCATGCATCTCTGCACCACCTCACACTTCTCCCATAAACATTTCATCAGGTCCGACATGAAGGAATCCCCTTGATCGGTGATTACCTCCTGCAGAAACCCAACACTGGAGAAAATCCCAAGTAATGCATCTGCCACTTTGTCCGTCCTCAGTGAGGATAGGGCGACTGCCTCTGGGGACCGGGTGGCATACAAGAGTTCGAGGGGAAAATTCTGTCAGCTCTTGGGGCACCTCCCTGTATGCAAACAACAGGTAGGGAAGGTATTTCTCCCAGTCCCTCCCATGCTGTTCAACAAACGCCCGGAGCATTGACTTTAGGGTAGCATTGAATCATTCCACAAGTCCATTGGCTTGTGGGTGATACGGTGTCATGCATCTCTGCACCACCTCACACTTCTCCCATAAACATTTCATCAGGTCCGACATGAAGGATTCCCCTTGATCGGTGATTACCTCCTGCAGAAACCCAACACTGGAGAAAATCCCAAGTAATGCAGCTGCCACTTTGTCCGTCCTCAGTGAGGATAGGGCGACTGCCTCTGGGTACCGGGTGGCATAATCCACCACAGTTAGGATGAATCTCTTCCCTGAGGAGCTGGGGGTATTTAAAGGCCTCACAATATCCATTCCCACCCTCTGGAATGGCTCCTCCACTATAGGCAAAGGAATCAGGGCAGCTTGGGTTTTCTTGCCCGCCTTCCCTATTTCTTGGCACCGGTGACAAGACCTGCAATACTCTTTCATCTGCTGGGTGAAGTTAGGCCAGTAGAAATTCTGGGCCAACCGCTGCATAGTGCATGTGATTCCCAGATGACCAGACAAGAGAATATCATGTGCAGGTTTGAGCAACTGCTCACGATACCCCTGGGGAACGACAAGCTGCCTGCCTAGCATCCCTCCCTCTGTCTGTACTGCCTGTGTATACATAAGTCCATTTTCCCAATAAACCTTATGTCTGCCGTCACCTCCCTGTGTGCCCTCCGAGTCTGCCCAAGCCCTCAGCTTTTCTAAGCTAGGGTCACTCCTCTGAGAAGCTGCAAACCCCTAACACAGGTCCCCTTCAGTCGCTAAACTAGGGTCCCTAGCATTAGCGTCAGAGCCCTCAGGATCACTGTCAATCCTAATCCTCTGACAAGGGGTCACCCCTCCCTCTTCAGAGTAACCCTTTGTAGCTGGGTGGTTACTTGCTACTGGGGAAATTTCTACCCCCTTTTATCAGTCTCCCCATCTGGAGACACAGGCTGGGGAACCAGCCTCTCAGTGGTTTCCACACTGGTTTCTGTGGGGTTCAGGGGAACTACTATTTTCCCTTGCCGCTTGGCTACGGGTAACTGCACATACCACCCCCCGGCTGGAGATTGTTACCCAGGATCACATCCACTGCTAATGTGTTGGCTACAGCCACCTGTTGCACATTTCCCCTTGTTTCACTTCAGTCCAGGAGAACACTAGCGAGTGGCAATGTTTTCTCTTCACCAGTAAACCCTTGTACAGTTACGTATTTATTGGGTACAAGCTGACCAGGCTGTACCAGATCCCCCCTTTACCAATGTCAGGGATACCCCTGTGTCCCTTAACCCCTGTGTCTGTACACCATTTACTATGACTAGGTGCATGTGTTCCCTCATGTTCACTAGCATGCCCTCAGGGACACACAAACAACCCACTTCTTTTCTAGCACCCTGCTGTGTATTTTGGCTCGCCTTTTTGGGGCACTGTCTGGCAATATGCCCAGTTTCCTTACACAGCCAACATGCATTTCTTACTTCAGATAAATCTTTTCATTGAAACCTGGGGCTAATTGGTTTCGGTGGAGGCAGTGAGGGTTTTAGCTGCCCTGAAGGTGCGCTTTTCCCTTTCTGTGCTGCCACGCCCACCCCCATTCGCTCTCCAAGCAGGTCTGCTCTTGGCATAGCGGTCCGAGAGTTCAGCAGCCTCTTGCACTGTTTTTGGATCTTGGTCCTCTAGCCAGGTTTTTAGCTCTGCTGGGCATGCCCAATAAAACTGTTCTAATAAAATCACATTTTCAATTTTATCAACAGAGGTTGCCTCAATTCCTTCCCACTGATGTTTTAAAAACTGACGTTGTTTCGTGGCTAGCTCCCCATAGCTCATATCAGTGCTTCTTCTGAGCTTCCGGAATTTAGCTCTGTATAATTCAGCAGTTAATTCAAACTTTTTTAACAGTGCAGCTTTTAACTTGCTGTAATCGTCACCGTCCTCATTGTTCATTTGACCCAATGCATCCTGAGCTTTTCCGGTAAGTAGCGGGGATAGCTGGAAACTCCAGGACTCTCAAGGAATTTTAGCCTGAATACAAACTTTTTCAAAAGAACTTAAAAAGGCATCCATGTTCTCCCTTCCTTAAACTTGGCTAATAATTTGGAGTTCAATTTGTAACCCAGTCCTGCAGTCCCAGTTAAACCCAAGAGCCACTTACCTGCTCTGGTGCCGCTGGTCGGAGTTGTAGCTTCTCCAATTCGTGTTGCCACTGGCACTCCTCTCTCCTCTCCTCTGCCTCTCTGCATTCTCGCTCTCTCTTCTCCGCTGCAGCTCGCTGACGCTCATGCTCCTCACGGTCTGTCTCCTTCTGTTGTCGCTCTGTCTCACGGTCCACCTCCCTCTGTTCTCGCTCTCTTTTCTCCTCTGCAGCTCGCTGGCGCTCATGCTCCTCATGGTCTGTTGTCGCTCTGCCTCCAGTTCTATCCTGCGCAACTCAATTTGCAGTTTGAGTACCTCTGGATTCAGGATGCTGGTGACCATCCCCTACTGCTGTGGCCCATCACTGACATTGGGCCTGCTGTCCTTTTTCAGTCACGGTCGGTGACTCGCTGCTCTGGGTATCTGCTACCATCAGGGCCTCTATGAGGTTCTGCTATTTGGCTGTCACCTCAAACGGGACTCCCCTGTCCTCGCACACTGCTTCAAGTAATCTATAGTGTGCCTGCTGTAGTTGGAAGCCATCTTCTTCTTCCCTCACTGCTGCTACTCTGACTTGCACTTTAGAAAAAAAATAAAATGGGTAGGAACTGGACTGTACACCAAGCGATATATAGTTCTGTTTCCTTTTTAAAATAAAACTCTGCCTTTTTCTTTCTTTGCAAGAGAGCTTACAGTCTCAGCTGACACAGAACAATAAAGCTTGTGATACCAAAATTATGCCACCGCTGCCAAGCAATCTGTCACAAATCCTCTCAGCAGGTCAGACCCTCTACTCCCAAAGTGCCAACCTGTGAGTGCAGTCTTGTGAACAGGGAACAGTACAAGGTAACCCTCTTGTCTGTTTTGTGAGTTCGGATCAACCTTTGGTCTCAAGTTCTGGAGGGATTCAAACTGTTAACCTCTTGTTAGCATACCCAATGCACAGGCTCAGATATATCTGTCTCCGGGGGGGGGCCAGATATCTTTGCCTACGGGCACCTAACCAGGTATGCAGAGATGAACCCTTAAAACTTTAATAAAGACCTCAGATTTTAAAACACTTCTCTTTCCAGTTTGGTATCACCATTCAAGTTTATCTCTGTTGTCTGCTATAACCATGTACTTTTCTTACAAATAAAAAAAAAGTCAAAGACAGACCAAGTAAGTTCTAAAAAGAATTTTACTATAATAGATAAGAATATGTAAAACACAACAATACAGAACTGTTATATCATAAGACATACAAATCTATTAAAAGAACACGGTTTTAAACAGTGCAATTCCTACTACAGTACTTAGTCTCTAAATACTTGCATAAAAGTGCTCCCAAGATGTTTTGTGGTCAGAGTCTAGGTAAAAATGTGTCTCTGTGAAGTGAAACAGACTAAATTAAAAGCTGGCTTTTACCCCACCCCTTTTCAGGAGGTCACCTAGCTACTGCCTGTCAGGATATATGAAAATATATGTGAAAATATATGTGTTATACAAAAGTATTATATTCTGCTACTTCAGCGTAATTCATGTCTTTCAAATGACACTTCATTTGATCCCATGATGTATCCTCCCTCACACAGGCTTCACAGGGATATTTACAACCTTGCACCCCTGTGTAACAACCTAGGTTCCTCTCCAACGTCATAAACCTTCTTTATGATTTTCTCTCTTAACAAAATTAACTTAAACAAGTCTGTAATTAACTCAGAGAAACAGGATACTTGATTAAAGCCTTACATGTAACACATTGTCTCTAAAAACTAAGTGTGTGTGAACTCACATGCTGTCAGCATTTCCTCATGGCTTCCATCTCTCAGCTGAAATCTGGGGGGGGGATGAGTGAGGTCACTCCTAGAGCATTTGATTTTCAGCAGGAGACAATCAGTAATACATTTTATATTAAAAAGAAATGATACAGCACTCAGAACTGGCTGTCTACGTCACAGCCGCAATCCTTCACAAGGAAGGCCTGTATGTCTTTCCATACCTGGATGACTGGCTCTTAAAAGCCAGTTCCCAGGACAACCTCTTACACACTGTGTCTCGAACAAGACAACTATTTGATGACTTAGGGTTCATGGTGAATGTCCCAAAGTCAGTCTTAACACTGTGTATATAGGTGCAGTCTTAGACACTATCCAAGGGAAGGCTTTCCTTCCCCTCAATAGGGTGGAATGCCTCAGTGTGCAAGCATAATTAATATACAACAGTCACCAGGTCCCAGCCAGGACATTTCTGTGTCTCCTGGGACTCACGGCAGTGGCCACTGTAACTGTACCTTGGCTTGCTTACATATGTGGATCCCACAGTGGACTTTAAGGTACAGTGGACACAACTGATGGACAATCTGGATCAAAGAGTACTTGTCACGTCCCCATTATGCAAAACTCTGAAGTGGTGGATGGACCACTCCAGTCTTTTAAAAGGCATTCCATTCCTGACTCCCCCTCCAACACAGACCCTAACAACAAATGTGTCTGGCTCAGGTTGGCGTGGGCACACCTAGGGCCTTACCAAACACAGGGCTCCTGGAGCCAGGCGGAGCTCAAGCTTCACATCAATGTTTTAGAAATGTGTGCTGTCCTGTGAAGCTTATGTGCATTTCAGCAACACCTTACAAACTAAAAACAGTGGGTCTTTCTGACTTTGTAGTCGGTTGATTTAGCTCTTACCTGGGAGGTTCAGTAGGTCTCAAGCTGTCTGGATAGGTTGCTTCACTTCATCACCACTCCCTATCTGCTCAGGTGTCCCTCAAGGGTCTGTCCCTGGGTCCTATTCTTTTTTCCATATTCTTGAATGACCTTCTTTCTGTCTTTTCCTCTGCGTCCATTCATATGTATGCTGATGATAGTTATTTTTTGAAAATGACTCCTCTTGTCATGATCTTACTTCACAGCTTCAGCTGAACGTTGACAATGTTCAGCACTGGTCCAAGTCTAACCAGCTATCCCTCAATGCCCCCCCCCCAAAAAAACAGTCTCCATGTCTTTTTGTACCCGTCAGAGGCTTTCTAGATTTGCCTCTCTCCCTTCTTTTCACACACTTGATGGTGCTATTATTGAGGATGTTTCCCCTTTTAAGTACCTTGGGGTCTGGCTTGACTGTCATCTTGATTTCTCAGTTCATATTGATACCAGTCACCAAATTCTTCACCCCAAGCCTGGTGCACTCTACAGAAACAATTTGAGTATACCACTGCCTATCTGCTGTGAGATTGTTTTAAAGATGATCCTCCTTATTTTTGATTATGGTGACATAGTCTACAGTGGAGCTCCCGAATCCTCCCTCACAGACTGGACCCTCTTTTCAACTCTTTTTGTCATTTTGCCTTAAATTGTTCCCCATATACTCATCACTGTTCACTTATTATTTCACTCCCGTCTCTTGATGCCAGGTGCCTTTCCTGCCGTACCTCCTTTACATCTAAATTCTGGTTTGGTTCCCTTCCTTCCTGCCTTACTCCCTCTTATCCTCTCCCTCATTTTCCTGCTATCCTTTACATAATACTTCTTCCCATTCCCTCACTCTTCCTTCTAGGAAGCCTACAGCTGGTCAGTCTGCTTTCTCATATTACTTTCCTATCTTTGGTCCTCCCTTCCCTTGTTTATTCACTCTGCCTCTTCGGCGTTCTCCTTGAAGTCTCTCCTTTATAACTTTTCTCCCTCCTGCAACTGTCCTTGACCCTCCCACACACACACACACACACTAGTTTTGCTCTGGCAACCTGTTCCTTCATTACCTGTGTATATGTTATTCTGATTTGTATTTAAAGTGTGATTATTTCTTCATTTAAATTGTATTGCTATATTTCTCGCTATATATTTTAATTGCTGCATATGACGATTCTCATCAACTACTCCCAGGACGCATCTGGAAACGAGCTGTTATCCACTCAGTATGTATTTCCTGGTGAAACTTTTGAAATAAATAAATCTTATGCCAGGTCCTCTGATCCAGGTGGGTGCACAACATCAGTGTGGTTCATTACATAAACAAGGGGGCATTCATTCCTATCCCCTCTGTCAGGAAGCAATGAGAGTGTGGTACTGGGTGCTGAAACACTGTCTGGAGTCATCAGCCATGCCTCTCCCAGGTGTCTAAAACATCTTGGCAGACAAGCTAAGCAGGTCACAGTCCAAGATGTGCAAATGCAAACTGCTGACCTCCATGGTCAACTACCTCTTCGCAAGATGGGTGATCTGGAGTTGGACCGTTTTGCGTCCCCATTTCTGTTCATATGCTCCAGGGCTTGGAGTTTTCTGGCGAGATGCTTTTTCCCTTTTCTGGAAAGGGAAGTCTCTATATGCGTTCACTCATGTTCCACTGATCCAGAGGGTACTGCTCAAGGTGAAGATGGAGGGTGTGACCCTCATCCTCTTTGCTCCTCTACGGCCTCAGCAAATGTGGTTTACACTCCTCCTGCAACTTTCAGTGGAACCCACAGTACATTTGCCACTGTGTTGAAATATGTTGTCCCAAAACAAGGGCTCCTTACTCCATCCGGACTTGAAGTCCTTACATCTTCATGTATGGCTCCTAAAGACATAGTCATGGAGTGTTTGGTGTCTCATCTAAAGTACCTGACATACTAATAGCAGTCAGAAAATCTTCTACTTGGCATACATACTTGCTTAAATGGAAGCGTTTCACTTTGTGGGCTGCCTCCAAGAATCTGGACCCATTCGCCTGTATGACAAATGAGGTGTTGGAATACTTGCTATCCCTGTCAAACTCTGTTCTACAATATGCCTCCCTCAAGGTGCATTTAGCCACTATATCAGTTTTTCATGTTCCTCCTTGAGGGACATATGGTTGTGCAACTGGAGGTCCATACATTTCTCAGAAGTATTTTGCATCTAAAACCTCCAATCCAGCATCTAACCCTTCCCCTCCGGGACCTAAATTTAATTCCAGGAAAACTTACTTTGGCTCCTTTTGAGGCAACTGCGAGTTGTGGCTTACTCTTTTTGTCATGGAAAGTGTTGATCTTCGAGGCTATCTCTTTCATCAGGCCACACCTTGGGGAACTATACCTGCATCAGTGCTAGGACCACATGGAAACTTTTGCAAGCCAGGGGCTGCCACGATGATGACATGCATCAACGTTTACATACACATTGGTAGCCCCTTCTCTCCACAGTTCTCCTGGCATTGATCATACTCATCGGACCTACACATGGAAACATTGACTGTTAGCTGCTGCTGTTTATTTTTTCCCGTTAGTAAAGAATCACTATTTTAGTGATTTTCGGCTGTCCTGTATACCGCCAAATGAACCTGCAAAATTATTCCGATATTGCGAGTGTGGAGAGAAGATTTACAAGGATGACACACCCAGGGTGTGTGTCTGCTGTTTAGACCTCACTCATAATGTTCAAACGTGTGAGAGCTGTCGGAGCTTCAACTTTCTTACCAGGTGATGCATAAAAGGGGTGCTGGAAAAGTTGTTATTAAAGAAACTTTGTCAGCGATGGGAAAACAGATGCAGGAGAAATCCACGTTGCTTGCCTCATCGACTGAATACCAGTCATTGAAATCTAAAAAAATATCTTCATCAGGATGCCACAAGAAACACCGGGATACAGACAAGACAATTCTCAACACACTGTAGGTCGCAGCTACGGCCTGCAGGTACCTCTTTAACCTTGTCATCATCAGCTACGGTGGCGGTGACCACAGCTCCCCCAACTGCTGACCAGACACCTAGGTTGGGGCTTGGCTTAGGTGCTGCCAGGCCTCTTATGGGTGGTTCTCTGTTGCTGGGTCTGCACCCACCATTGACAGCAACAGCCATGGCCCCTACTACAGGTGTCGTTGATACATAAACAGTGCTGGTATCATTCTTGGAAATGATATGCCAACTACTGCCAGGCTTGCCTGACCAGTTTGTGCTAATGTCGACGGGACTTTCCACCTCCCAGGCCCTGCTGACGCAGCCACCCACCACTATACCAAAGGGACCTTCTCAGCTGCCATCAGTGTTGCTGGCACGGTCCTTGATCCCCATCACTGATGGGGATGAAGACGAAGTGGAATATAAGCCAGACCTTCTAATTTATGAAGATTATGAGAAGGAGGAGGCTTATGCTGAGGACCAGTATTTACCTAGTAATAGCTAAACTTTGTCCTCCTACAGTGAGGAATCAGTGATGAATACCCCAAGGTACGTCTTATGTTCAGTGCAGTGCAGGTCGCCACCAGAGGATCCCTCTTTTCAAGCAATGATGCAATAAATGCAGGCTGCCATAGGCTTCACTCTGGAAGAGGAAGACTTCACAAAGAAAAATTTGTTGGAGTTTTTGGAGGTGCCAGAAACACTATCTATAGTAATCCCTCCACTATACCTAGCTCTTCAGAATGCCACTTATGCAGCTTGGTACAGACCCAATGCCATACCAGCTGCCCTCAGAAAGGTTAACAAGATGCACCCAGGTCCATCTAACAAGACATACTATACCAACCAGCCAGAAACAGACTGGTAATGATCACAGCTTCCCATAATGGATCCAGGGTGTCTGTACTCATGAACTCCCTCCCTCCTGATAAGGAATTCAGGAGGCTAGATGTCATGGGGAAACATACTTATGCCTCTCCCTCATTAGGCAGAATTGAATTAATGAAAACCCTAACTGCAGGTGCTGAGGTAGCTAAGCATTTAATTCTGTCAGCCTGTTATGTCTCAGATGCCTCTGCCAGGGCAGCTGCCTCTGGCATTTGCATGAGGAGATACTCCTGGGTTAGAGTAGCTGGGTTTGCCAATGATGTGCAACAGGCAGTTTTATGTAACCCCCCTGCAAATGGGGGTTCCCAAAAGACTTCCAGGAGCTTGCTTGAATGCTCCAAGCCTGAATGGTGTTTGGCGTTTAAGCCATTTATCAGTGAGTGTTTTAGAGCCTCTGGTACTGTCTCTTTAAGAGCTGTCTGCTTGCAGACATAATGATTTGTATGGGGGGACTGTGTGTTCCCTACTTGAGTACCACTCTAACTGCTGCCAATTCACTCCATTTTGCAGTCACTAGGAGTGCAAAGGAACCTATCTGAAAGATGTAACTGTTTGCCAGAAATCATTTAGAGTAATAATGAAAATACAGTTTGTCTAACCTGCTTTCTTTGCAGTCAGAACTGTGTTGCCTAGTTCCCCATTCTAGTTTTGAACTGCTGAACTGGACCAATCAGTGTGGGATAAGGTAGCTCTAAAATGGTGCCTTGGACGAATCAGAACTTGGACTCGTAATCTGAGCCAGCCACAAGAGGATTGTATGGGCAGTGACTCTGGGAGATGTAGTTTAGACTTCGGCGCCTTTTTGGACCAACAAGGGCAGTCTATTGTGAGTGACAGCCAATCCAGCAAAGAACTGGGAGGAACTCAAAGGAAGTGCCCGGTTTTGTCTGCTGGAGTTTCAATTGAGCTCTGGCAGTGAAGAGGGAAGGAGCCCTGTGCTTTTTCAGTGTGCAGTTTTAGTCGGGAAACGTGTGTAAGGCCCAGAGTTCCGGTCTGCAGCTTGTGTAACTGCTTGTTAGGACTGAATCTGTCCTGTAAGAGAATCAAAGGATATCTGAAGAGTAGAAACCAGGCTCACCCTGTAGAAGACTGGAGAAATTGCTGAATTGCACTGGTCTGTCAGGAACTGAATCTGCTGTGTGTTCTCCGGGTATTGTGCAGTAATTGCGATCGGGATAGAGAAGCAGCCTGCCTGTTTGCCATATAAATGTGTAGGAGTCTCGTGGAGCTCAAGAGTAGCCCTGCTGACATTGAAGGACCCTATCTTGTTTGGAGGTCGTGAGTACTAATTCCAGGTCGCTCCTGTTGAATTGCCACATTAAATCCAAATGGAATCACTGTACTGCTGACTGTTTAAACTAATTTTTCTTTTCTCTGCGGGAAGGGCCCTACCAGCTGCCACGGTTTGGACTAGCCACTGGGCTTGGGTACCCAGGGACAGTAACTGGTAGGGATGAGCCTATGCACAGAGCCATAGGTAGATGAGTAAAGTGATAAGCTAATTAACCTGATTTCCCCTGTCCTTGTTATATTCTCCCTAAATAAATCAGAGCTGCTTGTTTCAGCAAAGTTATACTGCCTGAGGTATTTGTCTATGTTAAAGTATTGTACTGTGATTGTTGCACTGTATCTTATTTTACGGAGGTCCCAGTGCCTGAACCAGCCCTGGGGGCCAGTGTATACTGAAGGTAATTCTGATATATTGTGTGGGCCACTAGTGGGAAGAAAGGGGGGTTGCAGTGTCCCACGGGGCTGTGACCAAGTAAGTTTAACTATTGCAAACCCTGACCTCTGGGTGGAGGCACCCGCCATTGGATCCAGGCCCCTCAACCTGTTAGTGGCAAATCAGGCAGGGGTAGTAGCCCCTGGGATAGCGCCATCTAGGGGTTACATTTAAATGCCCCCTTCAGAGTCAGTAAACTGTTTTGGTATGATATGGAAGAGGCATTAAGAGGCCTTCAGTCATCCATGATGACATTAATGTTGCTGAAGTTCGTATACTCCACACCAGGCAGGGGTAAGGTCAGTTTTGTCCAGCTGCCAGAGGTGGTAAGCAGACCTATAAGCATCGAGACAGAGATAATGGTGCTGGAACCTTGCCAGCCACCCTCTCCCCCCCGTGCCCATTCCAAAGCACCTCGAGGAGGTGGGGCCAGTGGTATTGACCCCAATGGTTCAACATAACTTGCAGCAATACTCCGCCCAGCCACCATTGCCAGTTGGGGGGTGGTTATAATGTGGCAGTTGTCCCTGCCACAGGCGGTGGTTTGGTGCACTATGCGCAAATCTTGAGGGGCTTTCTAAAATCAAGCCCATAGAATCTGATGTCAAATAAGGGCCACTTGGCCCACCCAGTGTGCCTGTTGTTTTACCTTCATTTTTGCTGCAGACCCTACTTAATCTACTACACTTTCTCCCCACTTACTTACCTCTACTATTCCCTTGTGTATCCCAGGCATTTTTGAACCCCACCACTGTTTTCGCCCCCACTACCTCAGCTAGAAGGCTGTTCCAGAAATCCACCACTTTATCTATGAAGTACTTCCACACATCTATCCTGAACCTACCCCCACCAGCTTCATAGCATGTCCCCTTGTTCTAGAGCACTTTTTTCTGACAAATACTCCCCTCCTTACCTTATTTACCCCCATGAGATCTCTATTATATCCTCCATCTCCCTCCTCTCTTCCAGCGTGTACTTATTGACATCCTTTAGCCTGTCCTCATAAGGCTGTTGATGCAGACTCTGCATCATTTTGTCTGCCCTCCTCTGAACTGCCTCTACTCTCTGTGTCCTTCCTGAGATGTGGCTCTCCTGAACGTGCCCCCACAAGCTTCATAGCATGTCCCCTTGTTCTAGAGCACTTTGTTCTGACAAATACTCCCCTCCTTACCTTATTTAGCCCCATGAGGTATTTAAAGGTCTCCATTATATACTCCCTCTCCCTCCTCTGTTCCAGGGTGTACATATTGAGCTCCCTTAGCCTGTCCTCATAAGGCTGTTGATGCAGACCCTGCACCATTTTGGTTACCATCCTCTGAACTGCCTCTGCTCTGTCAATGTCCTTCCTGAGATGTGGTCTCCAGAACTAGACACAGTATTCTAGGTGAGGTCTTACCAGTGATCTATATAGGAGAAACGCCACCTCCCTCTTTCTGCTGGTGGTACCCCTTCCTGTGCACCTGGCATCCCACTAACCCTCCCAACTGCCTTATCACACTGCCTGGCCACCTTTAGCTCATCCGATATGATTACCTCCAGGTCTCTCTCCTGCTTGGTCATTGTCAGTAACACTCTACCCATTTTGTACTCTGCCCCCCCGCTTAGTCATCCCCTCTTTCTCAGCAAGAACTCTGTTTACCACTACCCTCTGTCTCCTATCCCCGAACCAGTTCCTTACCCAGGTTACCATCTTGTTGCCCACCGCCAAACTACCTAGCTTGCTTATTGGTTTCCTATGTGGAACGTGACAAAAGCATTACTGAAATGCAGGTAGGCTATGCCCACTGCTTCTCCATGATCTAATTCCTTGGTCATCCAGTCAGAGAAATGCATCAGATTTGTCTGACATAATCTCCCCCCTGCTAATCCATGCTGCCTCAGATCCTGTAACCCATTGGATTCAAGATATTTCACAATCCTTTCCTTTAGCAGCATTTCCATTAACTTATCATCCACTGATGTCAGGCTGACAGGCCTATAATTGCCTGCATCTTCCCTGCTACCAGTTCTGTGAATTGGGAATACATCTGCCCTTCTTCAGTCCTCTGGGACCACTCTGGTCTCCAGGAGTGTCACAGGTGCAGTTAGTACCTCCCTGAGTTCCCTCAAAAACCCTTGGATACACCCCCTCTGGCCCCATAGCTTTGTCCACTTTCAGGTTAGCGAGTGCTTTCAGGACTCTCTTCTCAGACAAAGGACTAGCATCCACTTCTCTCTATTCAAAGCTTCTGGTGCTTTTTTGCAGTCCTTCCTCTACCCCTTCCAATGTGAACACTGAGCAGAAGTATTTGTTCAAGATGCCTGCCTTTTCTTGGTCCCCTTCCTTTTTTAACCTTACAGTTCCTCCCTTTGTCTTCCTTTTTTTCGCTTACATATCTAAAAAAGTCTTGTGCTGTTTTGATACTGCCTGAGCTATTCTTTCTCCAGTTTGTGCCTTTACACTCCTTCCATGCTTCCCTCTGCTTCTCTGATACACTTCCCTATTCTTCTACGTCTGCATCTCCTTATATCTTCTGATTGCAACCCTTTTTACCTTTACTTTTTCCTCCACCTCTTTCGAGACCCATAGCTGCCTCCTCTTCCTCTGCTTTTGCTAACTTGCTTGATGCAGAGGTTTGTTACCTTCACTATGTCCTTTTTTTAGTTTGGCCCACTGTTCCTCTATTCCCCCACACTGATCATTCTGCCCCCCTCCCCGATCATCCCTGAGTCATTCACCCATTTATTTAAAATTTGCCTTCTGAAGTCCAGGACCCTTGCCCTTGTGTGGTCTGTTTCTGCAGCTGTCCTTATATTGAACCACACTGTATGATGACCATTGGTCCCCAGGTGCCTTACTACCTTGACATCTGCAACACTGTCCCTGTCGGTGAGAGCCAGGTCCTGTATTGTCCCATCATGAGTAGGTTCACTGACTTGCTGCCTGAGGAACTTGCAGGGAGTCTTGGATGTCTCTGCTTCTAGCTGACGCTGCAGTTAGGAGGCTCCTGTCTATATCCGGTAGATTGAAGTCCCCCACTAGCAGCACCTCCCCCTTTATAGTAATTTTGCCAATTGCTTCTAACATGTCCTTATCTAACTCTTCCCCCTGTGTTGGAGGCTTGTAGGTCATGCCTGTACGAATAGTGGCTCCATTCCCTGACTGAAGGGTGACCCACATTACCTCAGCCATTCCCTGAATTCCCTGTATCTCCATTGCTTTTATGCTTTCCTTCACATAAAACACCACTCTCCCACCTTTCCTTACCACCCTGTCCTTTCTGAACAGCATGTACCCCGGTATGGCCATGTACCATTCATGGCTGTCATTGCGCCATGACTCAGTAATGGCCCCAATATCCACGTCGGCCTCTGCCATGATGGCTTCTAGGTCTGGGATCTTATTTCCCAGACTTCTAGCATTGGCACACATGGCCTTCCAGATTATGTTAGCTCTTTCCTTGTTGCTCCCTCTTTATTCCTTTTGCTCCCCCTTCTTTTTTGAATGCTTCTTCCCCCCAACTCTACTTTCCTATCACCCTGTTTCTTTGATTAACTTGCACTCTAGGAGGACTCTCTTTCCTCAGGAACTTTCTATTCTCTATCTCAGCCTGTTATGGGGGGGGGGGGCAGTTTCTTTCCCATCATTGCAATTCTATTCTTATCTTTTGTTACCTTCTTCTTTTATTTTTTTTTGTTTCTTCTCCGTTCTACATAAATCTGTTCTTTTTTAACAGATTTCTCTACCTAATTTCCACAATATCTTGTCTAGAGTTATTTCCTTTCATTCACAACTCTTACCTTAATGGGAATTAATAAGGGGAGATTTTCAAAAATGAGTTACTGAAATTTCAAAGTCAAAGTTAGAGATATACCACTATAACAGAACTGTAAACAAAAAAGAAACAAGTTACTTATTAGAAGTGTTGCTTTTAAATTAACTGATGGAGCGTTTATTGTTAGAGAAATATCTTCTGATACACTTATGGTATTTATTTTATTTATTTATTTATTTGCTTTTGGTGACCAGGTGGGTGCACTAGGCATAGAGATGCCTATTTTCAGGCACGACCCGGGAGAATACAGGTCAAATACAATAACAAACAACAACAGCCATGTGACACAGCACATTGAATATGAAGATACAAAGATATTCAGAAAAATACAAATAATTTGCTAAACTGTGAAAATACAGGGTTGAAAACAAAGTACATGGGGTCATGTGATGAGCTCGCTCGGGTAAGACGTGTACCGCGCTTCTCCGAGGCCCATAGCGACAAAATATATAGTTAAACTACCCCAGCACTGGTGTTAGCATCCATTGAGTGGCTCTTAGTCTTGGCTGACACCATTTGTCCTCCTCCTGTCTGGCTGTGTGGAGATCGCGGCGGTTAATTAGGTGGCCGAGATTGAGTATCGCGGAGGAGTCTCACGCAGGCCTGGCCCGAGTTCAAGTTGAAGATGGAAGCCGAGCATGTGGAACTGCTGGCAGGGCGAGCCCCAGCAACTAAACGGCCTAAGCCTCAGTCACCCACTAACATAGAACAGGGTGAGGATTCGCCTAATGAGGGGAGCTCCGGTGTACACCCTGACGACATTAAGGAAATCAAATCTTTATTGCAAGGCTTGGTGGTGGATTTCTCGGAGGTAAAGCCAGCGTTACATTCACTGGCTCAAAGAATGAGTGACGCGGAGGTTCAGATCTCCTCACAGGAGAGGAAAGTCTCGTTGATGGAGCAGGAGATAGGGATGTTCCGGAAAAAAGTAAAGAAACTAGAGGAGAGACTGGAAGACCAAGAAGCTAGAAATCGGAGGAACAACCTTATTCTGGCGGGGCTCCCTGAAAGGGCTGAAGGTCCAGACTGCGTCTCCTTTATCCAGGAGTTGTTGTTAAAAATGCTAGGCCCTACGCCCTTTGGGGAAGGGTATAATCTGGAAAGAGCCCATCGAGCTCTACGGGAGATTCCACTGCCGGGGGCCCGGCCCGAGTTATAATTATGAAATTTCTCAATTATAAGGAAAAAACTCATGTCCTCTTGGCTGCTAGGCAGAAAAAACCTCTGCAGTGGAATGGGGCCTCATTATGGTTTTTTCAAGATTTAACACCGGGTATTCGAGAAAAGCAAAAGGAGTACATTGATATCAAGAAGAAGCTTTATTTAGCAGGGATAAAGTTTCGGTTCCTATACCCTGCTACTCTTATGGTGCGACTACAATCTGGAGAAAAGAAATATTTAACAGCCAGAGAAGCGTTGGAGGGGCTGAGAGTGGATCTTCCAGAACTATTTAAATCTTTAACCTGAATGTGTTTGACATTGGAGGTTTAGTCTCTACAGAGGGGAAGATTCGAGGAAGATACGGGGGTTCTCATTATCATGGAGGCTGTTAATTCAATCTCTGGCCGGAACTGGAACACTTACTTTAAGGACCTGGATTCTAATTTGAGATTAAGGAGCGGGGACATTAATAAATATTTGTTCTTTTATAGTTATTAGATCAACGGTTAGTCCTTAGCCTCACGGATGTTTAAGGAAGGGGCTATAAAGGTTCTCGGGGGTTTACCCCTTTGTTTATGATTTAAGGGCTAATGGGCCAACTGGTTATTGAACTGGGAGAAACGATCTATGGGGATAATCTAATTGGACCAGGGGTCTGGGCATAGTATCCATTATAAGAGGACATTATGATAGATCATTAGAGTTCTTAAAGAGCATAGCCAGTTGATTTTGTAGTTGAAGTAGGAGAGGATGCCTCCTTATTGACTTAGCAGGGTTTTTTTTTTTTTTTTAGAATATTATGCATGTGAGAGATATATGGGGGCACTATCCTTTCAAGGGTTGGGATTGGTTTGGCTGGGTCTAAGGGGGATTTAAGGGCCAGTTTCTGGGGTAAGGTGGTTTTGATTGGGGCTGAGGGAGGGCAAGGAGCAGGTTCATCCATGACTCAACAGGAAGCAGTAGATCGGGTCTAGGGACGGGGTTGGAGGGTGGGAGGGTTTTGGGATGGAAGAGAGTACTCAACCGGAAATTTTGGGAGCAGACCTCAGGAAGGCTTCATATTAGGATCTTGTTTAAATTTGGTTAGTTAGATGGCACTTTATAAGATAATCTCTTGGAGCGTTAAGGGCTTGAGGGGCGATGAAAAAAAACGGCTATCATCTGACATATTGAGCAGCGGGGGCTCACATCCGTCGCACTCAAGAGACACACCTGTTACCTGAAGAGTTGGTAGTCTTAGGAAACGTTGGGTGGGTCAGGTGTATGGAGGGGTAAGGAGAGGGCATCGGGGGTTGCGATTTTAATTAATAAATCTTGCCCTTTTGAGGTGACCCAGGTTTTGACCAGGCAGGATGGTAGGGGAATCTATGTGATGGGCTCCGTTCATGGCAAGGTAGCAGTGGTGGCCTCCATTTATGGGCCAACCCCTCCAGAACCTGATTTCTTTGCCTCAATTGAAGAGAATATTGCTACATTTCCCCCACTCTCACTTATACTAGCTGGGGACTGGAATTTATATCTAGACAACAAGGAGGATAGGATTCCTCTGCATGGAGGCCCGATGACTAAGGCCCAGCTTGCTTTGGCTAAGTTTCAGGAGTCAGCATGTCTGACTGACCCATTTAAGCTCTTTCCTAACAATGGCCCTAAAATGACATTCTACTCGTCTGCTCATAAGAGTCATTCTAGGATAGATTTTTTTTTAGTAAACAGAGAAGCTCTGGGGGAGACTAGAGCAGTTTTGACTGAGGGTAGAATTCTCTCAGATCATTCGCTTATTCAATTGTGTTGGGAACCTAAGCCCTTGCTGCCTAGAACATATAGGTGGAGGCTTCAGGATTGGTTATTTTCGGATAAGGGGAGAAGGGATGAGCTAGAGGGGGCCCTCCAGGAAATTATTACAGTACAACTTCCTACACTGATTGATAAGAGGTTAGCCTGGCCCACTTGTAAGTTTCTATATTCTATGGCAGCTAAAGTTTTAGCCGCCAAGGAGAAGCGGATTAGGAAGGCTAAAGAGGAATTTTTGGAGGGGGCAATAAATTCTTTGTCATAACAGGAAGGTCATCGGAAGATGTGGATTTGGAACTTAAAAGCTTAGGGAGGAACTCTCAGAGATCTGGTATGGGAAGACTGAATTCTGGTTAAATAAGATTAAGGCTAAGTTTCTCCTGCAGGGTGATGTTCCGGGACGTCTTCAGCAGCTAGAATTAAAGAATGGGAGGCTAGTAGGACAGTCTCCTCGATTACTTATGAAGGAGGTTGATGACAGACCCCAGGAGATGGCAGAAGCATTTGCCTCATTTTTGAAAAATCTACCAACACAGTGATCTGGGGAGGAAGAGGTTAAAATGATCTAGAGGGGTTCAGTTACCGACATTAGACCCTGTTCTTGCTAGGAAACTTGATGCCCCCATTAGTGCTTCGGAAATTACTGAGGTGGTGCGGTCCCTTCCTCTAGGCAAATCACCAGGGCCTGATGGTCTTACAGCTAAATTTTATCAAACTCACATTCAGACTATGCTCCCTATACTCAAGGATTTTTTTCTTACCATAATGAGGGATGGTATCCACCACTCTCCCTTATATCAGGCATATGTTACACTAATACCCAAACCAGATAAGCCCAGGGATGTAATGGGGAATTATAGGCCTATAGCCTTAATTAACCAAGATATTAAGATCCTTACTAAGATTTTGGCGAATAGGATATTGACCGTGGCTCCAAGCTTAATCAGTCAGGAACAAGTAGGTTTTATGCCAGAGAGAGGAGCAAAAGATGCGCTTAGGAAATTGCATCATATACTAAACTCCGCCACTGACTCTCGGTTTCCTTTAGCCCTGATCTCTCTTGATGCTGAAAAAGCATTTGATAGGGTTTCACACTTATTTCTTTTTGCTACAATAGAGAAAATGGGGTTCCTTGGGGGACTCATTAGAGGTATTAAGAATTTATATGCGGCGCCCACAGCTAAAATTTTATGTAATGGCTATTTATTGAGGGAATTTCAACTTAAGAATGGAACTCGGCAAGGGTGTCCTCTTTCGCCGATACTATTTAATATTTATTTAGAGCCCTTATTAAGATCTATTAACAGGGAGGTCAGGGTTCAAGGGATTGAGATCGGAGGATTGGATTTAAAACTTTCAGTCTTTGCGGACAATATATTGCTCCATTTACGAGACCCGCAAATAGTTTTGAGATTGTTAGAAATTAATAGAGCGGTTTTCAAGGTCTCGAATTATAAGCTTAATCTTACTAAAACACAAATTCTTCCCTGACCCCACATGTTTTTAAAGCGGACTTCTCGTCCCTGGGGGTACAGTGGAATAAGGACAAGCTAAAGTATTTGGGAATTTGGATTACAGCAAATCAAGACTCTGGAGCTGAGGTCAATATGGGGGGAATTATTTCAGAGATTTCAGGGGACATTCTGAGGTGGAACAAGCTACCTTTGAATTTTACGGCACAGTTAGGTATCATTAAGATGAATGTTCTTCCGAGATTGTTATATCCGGTCTATTTAGCCCCTTATACTATCCCTATTAGGTGGTTTAATTTAATTAGAAAACTGATGTTAGATTTCTTGTGGAACTGTAAACCTACTAGGATCAGGTATAGAGTATTGACCAGACCGTATGAGAGGGTGTCAGACTACCTGATCTCAGGCTTATTATGTGGCGGGTCAGTTGGGTTTGATGGCCCAATGGGCAATAGATTTGGATGAGGACGCTACTTACCCGCTAGCTACAAATTGAGAGGAAACTATTAAAGAACATGGGATACTCTCCTGAGTCGTTACTGTACATTGGGCCCAAAAAAGGATTGGGTAAATTAGGGATGGGGAACCCTATCTGGAAATCCATAGAGGCTTGGTGGTCTTTTCTTACCCCAACACAGAAAGGATGTCAATTGAAGGCCAGGGATCAACCTGTTCTGGGTATTCCTAATCTGCTTATAGGGGGTAGGGTGCTTGGACAGCGGTGGGCCATCTATTTAGAGGGTCTTACCTTGGGCGATATGCAACAAGGGGGGAAGTAGTCTTACCACTACAATGTAACGAGCTGTCCTATTTCCAAAAGATACAGCTTAAACGGTTGATTGCAGGAGCTCGGAGGGGACGAGGGGAATTTGCAGATAGCTTTCTCTTGTGGGGAAAATTGAAGGAGGCTTTTCATAAAACTAACCCACTCTCACGAGTGTACAAGCTTCTTTTGTACTCCAGATACCTTAGTGCTTCTACCCCTATTCTTTACTGGGACAAGGTGCTGGCTGCCACTCTAAATTGGGATTATATCTGGAAAGCCATCAGATACAATGTGATTCCCAAATATAGAAATATGAGATTTTTGTGGTTCATAATATTTATTCTACCCCTGCAAAGTTATGTTCTAGGGGTTTGAGGCAGACTGATCTATGTTTCCGGTGTGGGACAGAAGTAGGGGACTTGATACACATTATGTGGAGTTGTTGTAAAATATCTTCCCTATGGAGCGAGATTAGACAAGGTATGGACCCCTTGTTGGACTATTCAGGCTATATGACCCCAGAAGTTTGTGTGTTAGGTGATTACTTTCAGATTATGGGGATCACACCAAGATTTCATCTTTCCTTAATGGGGTCAATAGTTAAGGCATATATAGTCAAGCATTGGAAAGATGATCAGGTTTATTCATACGAACAATGGGTGAAGGACTTGTTGGGGGATTTGGCTAAGATCAAAAAACACCTAATCTCTGAGGGAAGGCGGGAGATTTATGACAAAAGATGGGCAATATTAGACATAGTTTATTCCCAGCAAAACTTAGGTGCTAGTACACAGATCTGTCTGTTGGATAACAGTTAGTAGAGGAATAATTTTTAGAACTTGTGTAGCATTTTGGGAGTGGAGCCGTAAGGGATAAGACTTGTCCTTCTCTATTTTTGATTTATCCCCTATACTGCAGGTAAAGTTAGATTATAACCTATTTAGGTGCTTATTTTTGGTAAGACTAGGACATATCCTAATAATAGAAGACCACATGAGGTCGATGGGGTTTTCGTGGAACGGGACTCTCTCTCTTTCCTTATGGGACATGCTGGATGGCCACCGGGGAGGACTGCGCTAATCGGGATTTTGGGAAGTGGAAATGTTGTGACTGAATGTTGGGGGGTAAAACGAGTTGACCATTAAGAAATGTGTAATTAACATTGTTAACTGATAAACTTCCTTGTATTGGTTCGGTTTTAAAGGGGGGTGGCACTCCAGTATGATTGTAAATAGGGATATACATAGTTTGCACAATCAGTTCTGGGTTGTGCTCCCGGTATATCCGGGTTTGTGTACTGTTTGTACATCTATTTTGTTTGTGGAAATTTAATAAAATTTCTTTTGAGAACAAAAAAAAAAAGAAAACAAAGTACATAATATAAGCTAGTATACAGAGATATGAAAGATGAAACAAGTGCAGTACAAGTACAGGATTTAGTACTAATAGGTATTATAGACTGAAAATAGAAGTGCCATAGCAAAACAAAATAAACATAGACGAAAAAGTAGAGGGGGGGATAGAGAAAGGGGAGATGGGTAAGAGTGTGTATATAGGAAGGGTGGAACTAGAGAAAGGAAAAGTACAGGTAAGAAATGAGCTTAAGGTGAATGGAAGCAGGTACAAGGACTTGATGCAAGTAGATATTCACAGTGGAGCTTCTTAAAGCCAGCATTTGTGAGGGCAAGATGAATTTCTAGAGGATGGGAATTTCATACCAGGAGCAGCGTGGGAGGCTCTGCACCCATGGAGGTCTTACGCCTAGGGATGTGCAAAGGGTTTGATCGCCTCAGCAATGTCCATAGGACGGGGTTTTATTACCTGTAAATGTGTATAATTTAGATTATTTATTTTCAACAAAAATCTATTTGATAAAAAAAGAATGGCTGCTTCTAATCAAGGAGATCTGAATAATGGAAGAAATTTACTCTAGAATCCATCATCAGTATAGTATCCATTGCGAGCAAGCTCATGGAGACCATACTAAAGGAAAGGCTGGTGGAATATCTAGAGGAGCATGGATGGTCTCCAGGATGTGAGGCAGCATGGGTTCATGGGGGGGGGGGATTTGTCAAACAAATCTGATTGACTTCTTTGACTGTGTCGCTAAGACAGTAGACAGGGGCCAAGCGAAAGACATCATCTGTCTTGATTTCAGAAAGGCCTTTGACTCTGTGCCCCACAAAAGGTTGATCAGGAAGCTGGTAGATTTCGGGGTTGGAAAAAAGATGGCCAGATGGGTGGAAAACTGGCTGAGGGACAGAACCCAGAGTGTGGTTGTGAGGGGAGAGTTATCTGGCACTAGGGAGGTAACCAGTGGGGTCCCGCAGGGCTCAGTGCTGGGGCCGGTGTTGTTCAGTGTCTTCATCAATGACATTGGAGATGACATTAAGGGCAAAATGTGCCTATTCACGGATGACACCAATCTCTATGGAAGAGTGGACACAGCTGAAGGGATACAGGACCTACAGAAAGATATGAAAGAGCTGGGTAAGTGATTCAGGATCTGGCAGCTTGCCTTCAATGGCAAGAAATGCAAAGTTGTGCATATTGGAGCCAAGAATCCCAGGACAGAATACTACCTGGGTGGTGTCCGAGTGTCTGCATCAGAGGAGGAGAAGGACCTGGGAGTGATGATCACTAGTGACCTGAAGCACTCCACGCAGTGCAAGAAAGCAGCAACAAAGGCAGACAAGATGCTTTGATGCATATCTGGGGGGATCAGTAGAAGGAGAGAAGAGGAAAGGAGGTTATACTCCCCTTGTACAGGTCACTAGTAAGGCCGCATCTAGAGTATGAAGTTCAGTACTGGTGCCCACGCCTCAAAAAAGGACATTAACTTGCTGGAGAAGTTCCAGAGGAGGGCTACAAAGATGATAGCAGGTCAGCAGGGTAAGGCATATGAGGAGAGATTGAGGGCACTGAACATGTACTCCCTGGAAGTCAGAGAGAGAGCGGGACATGATTGGGACCTTTAAGTATTTGGAAAGGAATAAATAAGGTTGATAAGGAGAGTCTCTTTAAGCTGAGTGGCAACCATAACATGAGGGGGGCACAGTCTTAAGCTGGAGGGTGGGAGGTTTCGGAGGGAGGTCAGGAAGCACTTCTTCACAGAGAGGGTGGTGGACACTTGGAATGTACTGCCGGAAGAGGTCATCTCGTTGAAGACAGTGGGCAGCTTTAAGAGAGACTGGGATAGGCATAGGGGGAAGGTAAGGATCATGGGTAGGGAGGATAGGAGGAGTGGGGAGGGAGGGCAGGGACATTAGCTCAAGCTGTGGACCCTGCAATACAAGCAGACTTGATAGACCAAATGGCCTTCTTCTGCTGGATTCTTCGTATGTTTGTATGTATGTTCATATTATGGTAAGAACCCAAATGTGTGGATGAGGTGGTTTAAATAGGATGCCTTTCTTGACCAAGATACCCAATCAGATGGTTAACTGAATGGTGATAATATACCCAGAGGGACTTATGGGGATACGCCTTCAACTGTAGAAATGCAGTCTTACTTAACCAGAGAGAAAAAAATGTAGTGTAAAACATTTTTAGCCCTTACAATGTATGCCATGTGAACTTGTATTGCCTTTGTAATGAATCTGCACAACTGCTCTCTGTATATTGTGAAACTACAATAAAATTAGCATAAAAAAGTCATTTACTCTTCCTGTACTCTACCCTAAATGTTCCAGTACAGGCGAACAACAGTTGCACTGTCTGGATGTCACAAGGGCACTAGGTCACTACATGGGCCAAGTGATGCTGGGTCCCAGAGCACACATCTTTTCATTACCTAGGAATGGCAGAGATAAGCTAGCAGCTAGGAAAACTATCTCTCCTTGAATAACGTTTGGCATACAGGTCTGTTACGAGACAGCAAGCAGGGTGCTTTCCAGAGGCCTATGAGCACATTACACATAGGGCACCTCTGCCACTGTGGCAGCCACTGGGGGCATCCCCTTTCAAGAAATCTGTAAAGCAGCTACCTGGACAACAGTACACACCTTCACAAAGCACTACTGTTTGGACATAGCAGTCCAGAAGGGGTGTGTGTGTGTGTGGTCTTGATGCTCCTGGCCTGATAAAAAGATCGCTAAAAAGGTATGGTGATGTGGAAGAATCTTGCCTTAGAATGGCACAAGGAAACAATATCGAATGCAAAGGATGAGGGCGACTCACACTTGAAGTAGTTTAAATAATGTGTTTATCTGGATAACTATGCAAAGCCACCTCTTGAAAGCAAAGGCCAACATTTTGTGGCCTGGGGCCACTTCCTTAGGTCCGACGGTGGTCTCTAAGCTATCTGCCAATAATTTACCTCCTAGCCTTGTTCGGCTGGTGCATTTTTGCCAGGGTGGAGTAGATAGCTGGGCCTTTAAAAACATAGTTCAAGTTCATTTGCAGGAAAACGTCCATTGAGCATGCTCATTTACAAGGAGGTCCTGCTAGGACAGTGTAGTACATCAAATACAGTACAAACATTGGCATAACACATTTCAAACAATAAGGAGACAGGAGCATCAGTACACACTACAACAAGCTGTCATATCAAAATTCAAACAGAAGGAAGGAGGCATTATTTAAACATTGAGAACAGCAATATACTCTACCTAAACATATAGGAATACAATAGGTGCTAGGGGTCAGGGAGGTGTGGAGGGATAGTTTGAGGGGGGGTGCTTGTTGAATTAGCATAGTCGTACAGGGAAATTATTAGCCAGTATGGCAGCAACACGTTTCCTTACATCCTGGTTGGGCTCCTGCGTAGGGAGGTCCAGGGTATCCAACATATTTTGAATAAATGTAAACATAGAGGAAAGATACTTGTGGTCACCCAGGGGATCCCCAAGGTTCGTTTATCTGTCCATGATTTGTTGTTGCCTCATCGAAGGCGAGACATATACATTCTGTGCCGTTCTCTTCGGTGGTCACTGTGAATGATTAAGTTAACTTTGTTAACCCTTCTCTGCCACGTTGAGCAAGGCCAAGCTGGATCTCAAACCAGACCCTCTTACAAGTCCGTAACAGGTATCTGGATTCAGTTTTTCACATGAATGAATGCACTGCAAATCAGATTCTGTTATTGGGTAGTGGGTACATGGGTGCTGACTTCGTTGCCCACTCTACGGCACTCTTTTAATACAGCTAGAAATAGGTTGTTAGCAGAGTGAAACTCTGCATCTGTAACTTTGTTTCTTTTTCTTTTGAATAATGGAGAATTAAAATGCTAATTGAGACCAGCACGGATACCAATATAGGAAATGATGGTATAGTGCTGTCCACTTACAGTTCGTACAGTTCCATAAAAGTGGTGTAAGATGGTAGCTAGATCTGTATTACTTACAGTATCTGGATTCACTGTTACACTTTTACAACAGAGCCAGTCCTGAAACACTTTTACAGCCCATGCTGTATTCTTCTGTGTGTTGGGTTCATTTTTACAGTGTGGCATCTCTTTTTATTACTGCTCTCTTGTTTTTCTTATGTACTTTTCACTGCACCACTTTCCCCATCATGGCATGGCAAGGTCAAATTATGATCTATTGCTGAGTTTATTTCAGTCTCATCAACTCCACGCTTTTGAATGTCTGCATATAGAACTTTTCCTATACTTTCTGTCTCTGTACTACAACAGTTCTTGTGTAATATTAATGGTGCCTTCTCTATATTCTCAGTTGCAACATTGCTCTTATATACATCTGGCCTGGCACTGCTAACAAAGAGAGATGTGTTTTTCTGCTGCTGTGTTGTTGACAATTTAACAGAGAGCTGTGATGACCTCTTAGAAATTGCTCCATTCTCTACAGTATACTGTCTCACTGTACAGTGATACTGTGCATAGGTATAGCAGTGTGGAATACAGAACGATTGTGATGCTGCCAACCCGATAGTATCTGCTGTCCCATACTGATCAGTTGTTACATTACAGTGCACATAACAACTACTAGCCTTTGTTTATTGTACTGCTGTTTTCTGGTGTCTGATCTGCCGATCGTTATTGTGCCAGAATCTACCTGCTGCTGGGTATCTAGTTGTGTTTACAGAGCAAAGTGCTGTTTTGCAATACTGCAGCGCTGTATACGCTGCTCCCAGCTGTCAAATGCTTCAAGATTGTCATTATTACCAAACAACACTGTTTTACCTGCCACACAATCCGTTTTCACTGCTGCCAGTTGACCACAGCTGTCTTTCTCGATAATTTCTCTTTGCAGCCATTTCCAGATAGGAATGCCGCCGAGAATACTGAATGAAACTGCCATTTCTTATCGGCTTTTTCGAGCAATAACTACTGCACATTGGTTTCCTGTGCACGTTCTACTAATTTGGTCTGCTTGTGTCTATGTCCCATGTTTACAGTCTGGTGTCCACTGGGGTGGGTGGGTCGGAACATTGCCACTGAAACAAACATCTGACAGGAGGGGAGAGTGGTGCTAGAACAGCACACATAGGTAACGTTTTATTTTATTTTCCAATTATGGCCATTCTATATTCACACATCTGCCTACTTCTTTTATTATGTTACAAATCCACCGTGTCACCCATTCGACTCATAAGTATAGCACGGTTTTACTTCCGATATTCTACCATTTGCATTTCGTCCTTTGGCAGCTTTCAGTACTGCACCATGCATTATTGCTGGTGTGCCCATACGTTAATTAAGAATTAATGTACGGACACCTGATGCTGTTCTTCCAGTCATGTGCAACCCTTTTTCTTGCCCATGTTACAATAGCAGATAGCTTAGAGACCACCGCGGGCCTTGAGGAAGTGGCCCTGGGCCACAAAAAGTTGTTCTTTGCTTTCAAGAGGTGACTTTGCATAATTATCCAAATAAACACGTCATTTGAACTACTTTAGGAGTCAGAGTCCAGAAGGGATACCAGTTTGGAACTACTGTCTTGCAGAACCTTTTGCCTAAATAGGTTCTAGACCCATCCTCCCAAGGTACTGCTGGCGAGTCTGCCATTTATAAGGCATTTAATTGATGGGTTCCTGTTTTTTGAAGAAAACAAATTACCCACCATAGTAATGCTGTTTCTTCTTAGGAATCCATCAGTAACCCTGCCTTCCCTTCTAGAACCTAAAAATAGGTTCATACAAAAATCAGTTTTTACCTTACAATTGTGTGAGCATTACTTATTGCAATTCCTCAATGAACATACGAAATTTGCCAGCAGATAAAGGCCTAGAGGTCTATCAAGTCTGCTTGAATGTGCAGCTAGCACCCCTTATTCTGCAGCTGCCCCTCCTTTCCACCCTTCCCCTACATTGACCTTCCCCCTTGTCCTGTCCCATTGTTTTTTGAAGCAGTCCACTGTTCTACTGGATACTACTTCTGCAGGTAACACATTCCACCCAGCTACTACCCTCTCTGTAAAAAAGTGTCTTCTCATCTCCCTTCTGAACCTTTCTCCCTCCAGTCTGATATCATGGCCCCTGGTGTCCCTCCACTCCCTTACTTTGAGCAGCCCTTCTGTACCCATCTTGTTTATTCCTTTCATGTACTTAAAGGTTTCAATCATGTCCCCCCGTTCCTCCTCTCCTCCAGCGAGTACATGTTCAATTCCCTCAGCCTCCTCTCGTATAAGTCCCCCAGCCCCTTGATCATCTTTGTTGCCCTGCGCTGCACCCCTCCAGTAACTTAATGTCCCTCTTCAGATACGGGCGCCAGTACTGCACGCAGTACTCCAGGTGTGGTCTAACCAATGACCTATACAGTGGCAGAATCACCTCCTTCCTCCTCGAGGATATACCCCTTGCAATGCAACCCAGCATTTTGTTGGCCTTTGCACCTGCCTTCCTACATTGTGCCAAGTTGTTCATTGACCCTGTAATGAGCACCCCCAGATCCTTCTCCTCCTCTGTCTGGGCTAGCTGCACTCCCCCCAGCTGGTAACTCCTCCTTGGGTTCTTCATCCCAAAATGCAGCACCTTGCACTTTTTGGCATTAAAGCCCAGTTGCCAGGTGTCTGACCAGGTTTCAAGCTTTGCCAGATCATCCTGCAACCCCTGCCATCCTCCTAGGTCATCCACCACCACTCCTACTTTGGTATCATCAGTTAACAGACTGATCTTGCTCTTGATGTCCAATGATATGTCTGCAATGAATATCCCAAACAACACTGGTCCCAAAACCGAGCCCTGTAGAACACCGCTTGTCACTACCCTTGGGTGTGACCGTTCCCCACCCACCACCACCCTCTGTTGCATTCCCTGAAGCCAGTTCCCTACCCATCTTACTAGCTTTGCACCTGCCCCTGTGCCTTCTAACTTACTTCCCATTTTCCCCTTCTCATTAGTTTAACCTTGTCATGCCATGATGGGGAAAGTGGTGCAGTGAAACGTACATTAGAAAAACAAGAGAGCAGTACTAAAAAGAGACATGCCACACTGTGCAACAGTAAGCTAGATAATCTTGAAATAAGTAAAAATGAACCCAACACACAGAAGAAAACAGCATGGGCTGTAAAAGTGTTTCCCAGCCTTCCATGCGGCACCGAGTCGAATGCCTTACTGATGTCCAGATACAGGACATCCACTGCATGGCCCCTGTCCAGTTGCCTAGTTACCCAGTCATAGAACTTCACCAAGTTGGTTTGGCAGGATCTGCCATGTATGAAGCCATGCTGTCTGCTGTCCTGTTGTCCTTTGGCCTCTAGGAGGGCCACCAGCGTCTCCTTCAGGATAGTCTCCATTAGCTTACCCATGATGGACGTGAGGCTCACCGGTCTGTAGTTCTCTTGTTCATCCTTAGGCCCACTCTTGTGGAGGGGCACCACATGAGCCATCCTTCAGTCCTGAGGTACACACCCTGTGTAGTGAGGCATTAAATAGGTCTGCCAAAGGTCCTGCAAGGACCTCTTCTGGCTCCTTCAGTACCCTGGGGTGGATGCCATCTGGGCCTGGCGCCTTGTTCACCCTCAATGCCTTCAAACCCTCATGAACTCTGCCCTCCATGATTTCCCCATCTTTCACCCCTCCACGCCATTTCCGCCGTTCCTCCCCCATTGGGTGTCACCCCCCCTCTTCTCCTTAGTAAATACTGAGCAGAAGTAATCATTTAGTGCTTCTGCCTTATTGCACCCTGCTTCCACCCAATCCCCCTCCTTCCTAATCCTTACTATGTGGTCCTTACAGCTCTTTTTCTCCCTGATGTACCTAAAGAAGTCCTTCTCACCCTTCTTAATGCCTTGTGCCAGCCTGAGCTCCGTAGATGTCTTGGCTCCCCTTATTGCTTGAGTCACCTCCTTTGATTTAGTCAGGTACCCCTCCCTGTCCTCTTTCCTCCCTGTTTTCTTGTACCTTCTAAAGGCAGCTCTTTTCCTCCTTACCTTTTCCATGACCTCCTTACTCAACCAGCTCGGTTTCTTAGCCCTAGCCTTCTTGCTCTGGGCCTTGCAGCAGGTTTTGGTTGTCTCCACTATCCCCAGCTTTATGAGCTCCCACCTCTGGTTAGTGTCCATACGAGGTTGAATTCTGGCCAGGTACCCTTTTACCACTTCCCCCATCCTCCCAAAGTCGGCCCTCCTGAAGTCCAGCACTCTTGTGCTAGATTCCACTCCTTCCTTGCCCATATCCAATGTGAGCCATACTGAGTGGTGGTCACTCCCTGACAGCGGTTCTTCCACTGTAACGTCTCTCACAAAGTCCCCATTTGCCAGCACAAGGTCAAGGGTATTCCCTAACCTGGTTGGTTCACTGACCATTTGCAGCAAGACGCTGTCCTGGAAGGCATCCAGCAGTACCTGCTTCCTTCTGTTCCTGGTTGTTGGGATACTCCAGTCCACTCCTGGCATGTTGAAGGTCCCCCACAATCACCACACTACCCTTCTCACAGGTCCTCCTGATCTGTCCCGCTAGTTCCCTGTCTGACTCCTCCGTCTGAAATGGCGGCCTGTACACCACTCCCATTCTGAGAATCCTATTCTTGGAATCCTGGATTTGCATCCAAAGTGACTCTGTACTACCCTCCTCCCCTTCCTCCCTTACACACTTCAGTCCTACCTTCACATATAGTGTCACCTCCCCCTTTCCCAATCACCCTGTCCCTACGAAATAACCTGTACCCTGTTACAGACAGGTCCCAGTCATTGTATTGGGTGGCCCATGTTTCTGTGATGGCTGCAATGTCCACCTCTCCCTCTGCCATGAGCACCTGTAACGCTGCAGTTTTCCTCCCAAGGCTCCTAGCATTAAGGATAACCACCTTCCACCCTTTCCCACCCCTCTCATCCTGCCCTCCTTTCCTAGCATCACCATCAACAATTGTTAAAGTGTGATCATTTTAATTTTACATGTTGTCCGCTTCAATTTAGTTGGATTTTTCAAAATGTTAATGAAAATGAAAAAAAAAATGGCCATTTAGCTAGGTGTAGTGGTTACTGCTCCTCTGGCTATAGAAACACATCTGACATTAGAACAGCAGAGGGAGTGTGACCACAGCGCAGAGTTTAAAATTGCATTCTAAATTCTAAAATTAGCAAAATGTTCTGTCTCCAGGACAGCACACTCCTGTGGACTGATGCCATTTGTAAGGATCATTAATGGATCCCTATGAAGAAGCAACATTACTATGGTGTGTAGTTTTTTTTCTCTCAGCCTCGCCTTTTTGGGAGCTGGGAATGTACAGATGGAAACCAACAGAAATGTAACCAGATTAAGCTGTTCTTGATATTTTATGAAATTTTCTGTCCCTGACTAGAGATTTGTCTGAACAGTGGGTCGCTAGTGTAGGGCAGGGTAAAACAGAGCAAACTGAATGGACCAGTCATCTTTCAAACAACATGAAGTCTTGCTGTATTCTGACATATGCAGTTAGGTTCTGCCTTTCAACTGCCCCGGAGAACAAAGAGTTAAACTTTCCATGGCCAGCATGGAATGTTCACCACGAGCTCGGTTGAAGCCCCTGTCTGCTGTTGTTTAAATTGCAACCGTCAGATTCTTTACTCCGCCTCACTGAACAGTCGCTCCGAAGATTTCTCCTTTGCTCGGTTCAAAAAAGTCAGTTGAAGTGTCGTTTTTTCGGTCAGTTTCTACCAAATTGCTGTTACCGCTCAGTTGGTTCAAGTCTCTGTCTGTGGTACCGTGAGTACTAGATAGGTTTTCTGTGTAGTTTCTGTGTGGAACTTGTAAATTAGTTTGAGATAAAAAAGTTTGTGATTCAGTTAGAGTGTGGTAACTGGTCCGTATCAGTTCTAAAAAAAACAGATTTTATTATGTTTTTTTCCAAGACCCGTGACACGGTCAGAAACTGATAGGGGAGTCTTGCCTGGCGGATTGCCGAAAAAAGGGTAAGTTTTGGATAGGATTGGCCATGTCTGAGAAACCCAAGAAAAAAACGGGCCCACTGGGTTTCAATACTGCAGTGTGTATGGGGAAGTCTTTGCCAAGGCTGATCCCCACACCACCTGTGTTTATTGTCTGGGGTTTGACCACCTCGATTCAGATTGCCAAATTTGTAAGAATTTTCCCAAATCTACCCTGGAAAAGAGATTAGGTAGACTGAGGGAAAGGGAGGCTGAGAAGTCCGCTGACCCGGATGGCCAGCCCGGTTCGGTTCCGACCGAACCAGAAGGAGTGCCCTCTGACCAGGTCGATACTTCTTCAGGCAAAAGGAGAGCCAATTCTGAGGAGTCGGTTCCGGTGAAAAGGAAAAGAAAAGATAAATTGTCTGGTTCGGACCCAGAAATTCATACTCCGACCGCCGATGAGATAGCCAAGGCGATAAGGATAGTGCAATTGCTTACTTCGGTTCCGACCAAACCGGCATCATCTGGCAGCAGTTTGGTTCGGTCGGTTCCCACGGTTCCGGATTACATCTTAGAAGAATTTTATGAACTGGAGAAGGAGGAAGGAGAGTATGAGGATGATTTTGGTGATTATGAAAGTCTGGATGTGCCTATTGACCCGGACATCTCCCCAGACAGACTTTCATGTGTTTCTCCTCCTAGGCTTTCTAAGTCCCCTTCTCACTATATGTTTTACAAAAAAGTGGCTGAGACCCTCCAGCTTCCTGTGGAGGAAGCAGTAAAGGATCAGGAGGAACCTGATTTTTTTGAGATGATGGACATCCTAGAGTCCACGAGACTGTCTATTCCCCTCCACAAATCCTTTGGGAAACACACACATAAAATTCTTAAGTCTCCTAATTCTATACCTCCTGTGGACAGACGAATGGACAAGAGGTACACTCTTTCAGGCTCAGACACAGAGTTCCTTTTCCAGCAACGCAGCCATGTTGGAGTAATGCAGGCTGCTGCCTGTGATAAGGCAAATGTCCCCTTGGCATCACACCCCCCAGACAAGGACTCCAAGAAGATTGATGCCATGGCAAAGAAACAATACATGGCAGCATCTTTGGGACTCAGGCAGGCTAACTATGGCAAACATAGCTAGATACCAGAAGTCCAGGTGGGACACTGTGCTGGCTCTGGCTAAACAGGCCCTGACCAGCTTGCCAAGGAGCTGGAGCAGGTGGCTGCAGATGGGATGAGGCATCTAAAGTACAATTTCATGCTGCTGTGGACTCCAATGATGTTTCATCAAGAGTCATGGCTACATCTGTGGCTCTTCGGAGGATGGCTTGGCTCAGGTGTACTAGCCTCTCACAGGATACCCAGGCTAACGTCATGGATTTTCCTGTAATTGGTAATTCTCTGTTTGGGGAGCAGACAGAGAACTGCATGAAAAAGATGGATGAGTACAGGACCACTTATAGGAGTGCTCAGGCCAAAGAAAGGCAAGCAATTCCTCAAAGGCAGCAGTCCAGGGGCAGGGGCAGACCTTTCCAAATGCCTTTTTACCAAGCTCAGGCCTCCTCTTCTTTCTCTCAGAGGGGGTTCTTTAGAGGGAGAGGCAGACGGGGGATGAGCAGGCCTGCATCCACCCCTCAGCCTAAAGCCCCTGTCAAGCAGACACCCTGATGGGTCTGCCCGGGCCGATTCTCCCATACCAATAGGGGGCAGTCTGGCTTACTTTGTCCAGGACTGGAAGTCTCTAACATCAGACAAGTGGGTCCTGGAGTAGTAAGCCAGGGACTGGTTCTCAGCTTCAAAAATTTCCAAGATGAGAACCAGATCCTTTCACCTCGTGAATCTATGGAGACCCTTGCCTTAGAGGCAGAGGTTTCTTCTCTCCTAGCTCTCAGAGCTATGAGAGGTTCCCACCTACACAAGGGCAAAGGATTGTACTCCAGGTACTTCCTAACCCCCAAAAAGACAGGAGAATGGCTGCCCTTCGCGGATCTAAGATATCTGAACAAACACCTTTTAAAGCCAAAGTTCAAAATGGTGACTCTGGGAATTAACCTTCCCTCTTTAAGGCCAGGGGACTGGCTAGCCTCCCTGGACCTCAAAGATGCCTATTTTCACATTCCCATCAGGTGCTCTCACAGAAAGTACCTCAGGTTCGAGTTGCCCTCAGGCCACTATCAATTCAGAGCAATGCTCTTTTGCCTAACATCAGCCCCAAGGGTTTTCACAAAGTGCCTGGCAGTAGTGGTTGCTTTCCTAAGGAGAAAAAGATCTCATCTTCCCATACTTGGACGACTGGCTCATAGTAGGTCAGTCTCAGACCAAGTCAAGTCACATTTGCAAGTGACCCAGCAAGTGCTCACTTACTTAGGATTCCTTCTCAACCTTCCAAAGTCAGTTCTCGAACCAGTACAGCTCCTCACCTTCATAGGTGCAGAGCTGGATACAGTAAAGGCAAGAGCCTTCCTTCCCTTGGAAAGGGCAAGGACCCTCATGGAACTGGCCTCTTCATTCACCCTTCAGGTGTCTCGACCAGCAAGGCATTTCCTTCAGCTTCTGTGCCACATGGCAGCTTCCACAGCAGTGGTCCAACGGGCAAGATTCCAGATGAAGGGCATTCAGTTCCACTTAAGAGCCTTCTGGTCCCAAAGAAAGGATTCCCTTACCAAACTAGTCCCAGTGACTCGAACCCTGATCCAGGCCTTGCAATGGTGGCAGGATCAGGACAATTTGAGGCAAGGGGTTCCTTTTGTCACTCAGTCTCATTCAGTGATACTCACCACAGATGCTTCCCTGCTGGGCTGGGGAGACCATTTGGGGGATCTTACCACCAAGGACTGTGGTCACCTCAGGAATCTCTGCTTCACATCAGTCTCTTGGAACTCAGAGCAGTGTTTCTGGCACTGCAAGCTTTTTCAAATCTGTGCAGAACAAGGTGGTCCAGGTCAGAACAGACAACACCACCACCATGTGGTACATCAACAAGCAGGAGGCACTGGGTCACGGCCTTGTGCACAGAAGCAATGAAGTTGTGGTCCTGGCCTATTCCTTGCAAACCTCCCTGATAGCAGTTCACTTCCCAGGGAAGGACAATGTCCTAGCAGATGCTCTGAGCAAAATATCCCAGGGCCATCACGAATGGACCCTAGATCCTCTAGTTTTGAAACTGATTTTCTTGAGATGGGGAACTCCAGAGATAGATCTTTTTGCAGCCCCAGACAATCACCAACTTCCTCTCTTTTGTTGCAGACCCCTAGTCTTGGGCTCAGTCCCCCTGGATTCTCTGATTCTGAACTGGGAAGGGAAATTTCTGTATGCTTCAAACAACATGAAGTCTTGCTGTATTCTGACATATGCAGTGATGTCCAACCTTTGAACTGCCCCGGAGATGAAAGAGTTAACTTTCCATGCCAGGCATGGAACGCTGAGCTCGAGCTCGGTTGAGACTCTGTCTGTTGCTGTTTGAACTCAAACCGTCAGATTCTTCACTCCGCCTCACTGAACAGTCGCTCCGGAGATTTCTTCTTTGCTCGGTTTAAGTTTGTCGGTTAAAGTGCCGTTTTCTCGGTTTTCGACCGAATTTAATCCATTAACCTGTCAGTTCAGTCTCTGTCTGTGGTATCGTGAGTACTAGATAGGTTTATTTTCTTGTTCTTCTGTGTGGAACTTGTAGCGTGGGATCGGTTCGGTTTGAACCGATCAGGTTTCAAAAAGTTTATTCTACTTTTAGAGTGTGGTAACGGTCCTTATCGGTTCTAAAAGCGGATTTCATTACAGTTTTTCCACGACCCGTAACACGGTCAGGAACCGATAAGGGTGTCTTGCCTGGTGGATTGCGAAAAAAGGGTAAGTTTTGTTAGGACTGGCCATGTCTGAAAACCCAAAAGAAAAACCGGGCCACTGGGTTTCAACACTGTAGTGTGTGTGGGAAGCCTTTGCTAAGGCTGATCCCCACCACCTGTGTTGTGTCTGGGGTTTGACCACCTTGATTCAGACTGCCAGATTTGCAAAATTTTCCTGCAGCTACCCTGGAAAAGAGTTGGTAGGCTCGGGAAAAGGAGGCCAAAGTCCACTGACAGGGATGGCCAGCCGGTTCGGTTCAACCGAACCAGAAGGAGTGCCCTCTGACCAGGCGAAACTTCTTGAGGCAAGGAGAACCGACTCTGAGAGGTTGGTTCTGGTTAAAAGAAAAGAAGGGATAAATCAGCCGGTGCGGATCCACAACTTCTTTCTCCGACCGCTGATGAAATAGCCAAAGTGATAAGGATTGTTCAGTCGCTAACTCTTGGTTCCAACCGAACCGGCACCATCAGGAAGGGCTGCCAGTTGAGTCGGTTCCCCGGTTCCAGATTATAATTTAGAAGATTTTTATGAACCGGAGGAGGAGGAGAAGGAGAGTATGAGGATAGTGATGGTGATTACGAAAGTCTGGATGTGCCTATTGTGCCAGACATCTCCCAGACAGACCTTCAGGGTTTCTCCTCCTAGGCTTTCTGAGTCCCTTCCATTTATGTTCTACAAAAGTGGCTGAAACTCTGCAGCTTCCTATGGAAGAAGTTGTAGATGACCAGGAGGAGCCTGAGTATGTTGAAATGATGGATATCCCAAGTCCAGGAGCTGTCTATTCCCTTCATAAGTCCTTTGGGAAACAGACAATAAACATTTTAAAGACTCCTAATTCTATACCTCCTGTGGACAAGAGAATGGACAAAGTATACTCTCTCGAGCTCAGATCGAGTTCCTTCCAACAATGCAGCCATGTTGGGGTAGTGCAGGCTGCTGCCTGTGATAAGGCAACTATACCCTTGGCTTCATCCCCCCCAGATAAGAACTCCAAGAGGATTGATGCCATGGCAAAGAAACAGTACATGGCAGCATTCTTGGGACTCAGGCAGGCTAATTATATGGCCTATACAGCTAGATATCAGAAATCTAGATGGGACACTGTAATGGCTTTAGCTAAACAGGTCCCTGGCCAGCTTGCCAAGGAGCTGGAGCAGGTGGCTGTGGATGGTATTGAGGCATCCAAGGTGCAATTCCATGCTGCAGTGGACTCCAATGATGTTTCTTCTAGAGTCATGGCTACATCTGTGGCCCTTCGTAGGATGGCTTGGCTCAGATGTACTAGCCTGTCTCAGGATACCAAGACTAAGACCATGGATTTTCCTGTTGTGGGTAATTCTCTGTTTGGGGAGCAAACAGTGAACTACATGAAGAAAATGGATGAATACAGGACCACCTATGGGAGTGCTCAGGCCAAGGAAAGGCAAGCCACTCCCCAGAGGCAGCATTCCAGGGGCAGGGGCAGGCCTTTTCATAGGCCTTTCTACCAAGCCCAGGCCTCCTCTTCTGCTTATGCTCATAGGGGGTTCTTCAGAGGGAGAGGCAGATGGGGTACAAGCAGGCCTGCTTCCACCCCTCAGCCTAAAGCCCCTGCCAAACAGGCACCCTGATGGGTTTGCCAGGGCCGATTCTCCACCACCTGTAGGGGGCAGGCTGGCTTACTTTGTCCAGGACTGGATGTCTTTAACATCAGACAAATGGGTCCTGGAAATAGTAAGCCAGGGACTGGTTCTCAGCTTCAAAAAATTTCCAAAGATGAGAACCAGATCCTTTCCTCCTGCAAGTCCTTCAGAGGCACTTGCCCTAGAGGCAGAGGTCTCTTCCCTCTTGGCTCTGAGAGCCATAAAGAGGGTTCCACCCCTACACGAGGGAAAAGGATTGTACTCCAGGTACTTCCTAACCCCAAAAAGACAGGAGAATGGCGGCCCATCCTGGATCTCAGATACTTAAACAAGCACCTTTTAAAGCCAAAGTTCAAAATGGTGACTCTGGGAATAATTCTACCCTCTCTAAGGCCAGGGGACTGGCTAGTTTCCCTGGACCTCAAGGATGCCTATTTCCATATTCTCATCAGAAACTCCCACCGAAAGTACCTCAGGTTCGAGCTGCCCTAGGCCATTACCAATTCAGAGCAATGCCCTTCGGCCTAACTTCTGCTCCAAGGGTGTTCACAAAATGCCTGGCAGTAGTGGTTGCCTTCCTAAGGAGAAAAAAGATCTCTATCTTTCCATACCTGAACGACTGGCTCATAGTAGGCCAGTCTCCAGACCAAGTCAAGTCACACCTACAGATAACTCAGCAACTGCTCACTTCTCTAGGTTTCCTTCTGAATCAATCAAAGTCAGTTCTAGAGCCTGTGCAGATCCTCACCTTCATAGGGGCAGAGATGGATACAGTAAAGGCAAGAGCCTTCCTTCCCCTGGACAGGGCAAGGACCCTTGTCTCACTGGCCTCTTCATTCACCCTCCAGGTGTCTCGGCCAGCAAGGCATTTTCTGTGGCTCCTGGGACACATGGCTGCCTCTACAGCAGTGGTCCAGGGGGCAAGATTTCAAATGAGGGACATTCAATTCCACTTGAGAGCCTTCTGGTCTCAGAAAAAGGATCCTCTGACCAAACTAATCCCAGTGACTTGAACCCTGATCCAGGCGTTACAGTGGTGGCAGGATCAGGACAATCTAAGACAGGGAGTTCCTTTTGTCACTCAGTCTCATTCTCTAATCCTTACTACAGATGCCTCCTTCTTGGGGTGGGGAGCCCACTTGGGGACCTGACCACCCAAGGGTTGTGGTCTCCTCAGGAATCTCTGCTTCACATCAATCTATTAGAACTCAGAGCAGTGTTTCTAGCACTTCAAGCTTTTTCCAAGTCTGTTCAGAACAAAGTAGTTCAGATCAGGACAGACAATACCACCACAATGTGGTATATCAACAAGCAAGGGGGGCACTCGGTCTACGGCCTTGTGCAGAGAGGCAATGAAGTTGTGGTCTCTGGCCTATTCCCTGAACACCTCTCTTACAGCAGTGCACCTCCCAGGGAAGGACAATGTCCTGGCAGATGCTCTCAGCAGGATATCTCAGGGCCATCATGAATGGTCCCTAGCTCTCCTGATTTTGAAGGTGATCTTCTCCAGATGAGGCACCCCACAGATAGATCTTTTTGCAGCCCCAGACAATCACCAACTTCCTCTCTTTTACTGCAGGCCCCCAATGTTGGACGCAGTCCCCCTAGATGCCCTAGTTCTCAATTGGGAAGGGAAGTTCCTGTAGGCTTTTCCCCCCTTCCCTCTCCTGTTCAAGGTGCTAGTCAAAATCAGTTCTCAACCCTGCAAGGTGATTCTGATTGCTCCAGACTGGGCCAGACAGCCCTGGTACCCTCTCTTGTTGTCCTTG